>CM026210.1:23771989-24501989 GCA_014839995.1 Xenentodon cancila | reverse complement strand
GAGGCCAACAGACTTACCTTTGGGTCCCACCAGGGATGAAAGCACCATGGTCCCCGTGTACGCTGATTTTGCTCCATCCTCAGGTCCACCAGGAGGACACTTCCCGCTGTCGCCTGTTCAGTTGGATTCATGAGTTTATGAGTTTACCTGAATGTTTTAAGACTGCAAAAGAATCATGGAATGATCTGCTCATTTAAAGACACAGTCCTTGCCTCATATTTTTCTTTTTGCCATGTTCCTTGTAAAACAGATAGTCTCAACTAAAAGATGCTTTTGGACTTCTGAAAGAGACCTCCTTGTAACGAACCGTTGAAATCTCTTCCGGGACCCTCTGGATTGCTTAGCCACAGCCTCCACGATATACACCAGCTTCTCTAGGCAACTCTTGCGTCTGACTTCTTGCCATGTGGACCTGTCATGTGTAAATTGATGCGGTTCAGCCATGGATGAACATTAAAATAGACTCATATCTTTAGCAGAGCAGAGTGTCACTTCAAGGAGGCCTTTGAAATGTGCCACAGTGCCTCTGATGGTGCAGCTCTCATTAGGCGTTTTAAGATTAGATTCTGCTATTATCGCTGGAAGATGAATGCACATTGGGTAATAAAAACTCAAGGCTTATTATTTGTCCCCCCATGCCTGAAGATGAGTTGAGGGGAAGGAAGGCGGGTCGGGGGGCGTTATCTGTGTATTATAACAGAAGATGTGTGGGGATGTAGAATGCCTAATCCCAAATCCCAAATCCCTACATCAGCAGGATGAAGTACGTCGTCAGACAGGTGTAATTTTCAAAACGACGATGGGTGAGCATCAGTATGAGCATTTCTTTGGCTGGGTTTTGCTTCTTGCAAAGCTCTGGTTTGTCATTTTCGTGGCCAGTTATTTAAAAATTGGACCATCCTTTATGGTTTTGGACATATTCTGGTTTATGGCGTTAAACGCGGGTATCTGTGGATGTAAAAGGGGCTATTGACTAAAAGGGCCGTGATTCAAACTGGCTGCCATCAGAGCCTTTCGGCGTGCTGAGATCTCTTCCTTCTTGAGTTTTCTTATTCGATCTCTGTGCTAGAGAAACTACGGGTTATATTTGGTTATATTTTTTTTCTATGTTAACATGGAGATGTACAAATGAACATCCAGTACATACATGCGTGACCAAAAAACTATAATGCTTAATGTTGCACAAGAGCAAGTAATGTGCATAGTATTTACTAAACAGAGACATCTAGTTGTTGTCATTAGCGCTGTGGTTTCTCGTGTCTCAAATAGATGTTTGAACTACCCGCCTTCCTCCTACAGTCAATGTGTATATGTACTAGTTGAATGCATGTCTTCAACTTTATATTGGTATACTTAAATATGTATGAGCAGTTAAAGACACTTGTATGTATATTATATATATATATGTCAATGACATGCATCCCAAACACACTTCACACACTGTAAAGGGAATGCTCCTCCCCTTTTCTCTGTCCTCTTCTGTTTGTAAATACCTGGTTGTCCTTTGTCTCATTTTTATGTTTTGCCAAAGTTGGTATTAACCATTAATATTCTGTATATAAACACACAAAATATATTGCAGAAGGATTTGAGGGGTTGAAGTCATTTACATGAATTGAAAATGTAGCATTGACAACGTGTTCACATGGGCGCTGTTAGCACCTTGTATTAAAAACCAACTTGAATTTTCTGATCACACGTAGACAGCCTTAAGCGTGGGTGTAAAAACTCTGAACATTCTGTATATGTTTTTATATTCCACAAGGGATGGATAATGCACGTGTATAATGCACACTGTGGACTGAATCACATGTAATTACTTTATACCTTTATAGACCTACAAAACATCCATCTAATTTGAAAGGATATCTTTACCATTTATCAAGCCATTAAATAATATAAGTTTTTGCATGTGATATGTTTTAAAGGTAGTTTGAGGTTTTGTTTTTTCTTCTCTGTGAAGGAATTATAAACTCACCTCGCTACAACTATATGATTTAAGATGCAACTTTCATAGTTTTATATTTCTACCTGTAGTTTTCGTATGAGTCGTGTCCTCCACCACACATACTGTGACCATTTAGGCGCGCACACACATGCACTCATTCTTTCTTTTTCCTTTTATTTAAAAATGGAGAATCTGTGATTTGTTAGATTAGATTGCATGTGAATTATGCTTTATGGGCCCTTCTCAACAGAGTTGCTCGACTCTACCAATTGGATTAACTCTGCTCTCAGCTCTGCCTTCACTGTTTTGTGTTTAAGACACTATTGGCGTGACAGAAGGCAATATCTGCTGTGTGGCTTCGTTTATACTAGAAACAACGGGGTCCATAGAGTGTGCTGAAAAACTGGTTCAAAACAAGTCTCAGTCGGAATTAATTTGGCAATATAAAATCAAAGAAGAGAATTCAAGTGCAGTGCTGAAGTACTTGACAGGAACATGAAACACAGACACATTAATGTGGCCTTTGAGTTACAATGAGGGTTTGCTTCACTTTTTCATTCATTTTGGAAGCAATTTTGAAACAGATATGGCACAGATAGTTTCTCCGGAGATTAAAAAATAAAATATACAGTTTTTTTTCTCACAGAAGTTCTGTGTCTATTAAAACGCACTGTGGTGATTACAGTACAAAGGTACGAGAGAGTAAGGTTACATGTAAATGTTCATTTTAACGTTCATGTTCATTTTAACGTTAAAACTGAAAGGATGGATGATCGCTCTGCTTCTGCCTCAGCTCCTGAGCAGCTCCACGAACAGATCCGAACAAATGTCCAAATACAGTTTTCTGATGTTCCAGGCATTTTTATATGTTTACTTTGTTTCTACCACAAATTAATTCATAGATTAAATTCAATATGAACAATATGTCAGAAAAATTGTAAAAGACCCAAGATATCTACATCTCAGACTCCCAGTGCTTCAGTTGCCGTGTTAAACGTTAAGGTTTATGACACTACAATAACAAAAAACTCACAAAGGAAAAGGTTGTTTGGAAGGGTTGCCAGGAGAAACCATATTTTCTCAAAAAAAAAAACCACAAAAAAAAGACAGCAAGTTGCGTCTGAGAAAACCACAAGACTTGTGCAAGAGTTTTGTTTTTACAGGCATGAACAAACTAACTCTTAACAGTGACTGAGCTTCCTATTCGGGGACCAGTAAACTGCGGCTGAACTGAATGACGCCCGTCTCCTGTTTGACGAACGTCAAACCCAGTAAACTGGGCCGAACACCTCGTACCGAGTGTCAAAGGCCGATGGTATGAAATCAGAAGTAGTCACGCAACTGCAAAATGATCCCAAACCTTCAGCAGGAGATTTGGTTTGTGTTTCCACATCTGCTTTCTATATGCAATTTGATTTGTTTTCTTTTATTTAGTCGTTATTTATTACTAACTAAACTCCATTTCACAACGATCCCAATGACAATACTTTTATTGGGCTCCGTGTGCATCTCCTGTGGACACAAATCCAGATCCTCTGACCTCCCTGTACAAACTTTTACTAGCTTGGATTGTTTTTCTTTTGTGTCTGTTTTCTTACCAGTTAATTTAGGCAACAAACATGTTTATAACGTTTTAATGTTCTCATTTCTTTTTTGTCTGTGTTTATAGCATACAGTTTAGTCCAAAGTTGCTTTATCAGATCCAATCTCAACTACAGAACAACTAAACAATGTGAGATGTTATTGCAAGTAGATTAAATAAACAATTGTTTTTTTTAAAGACACCGTAAATGACTTCCGTTGACATGTCAGTACTTCATATTTTGTTTTTATTCAACTACCCTCTGTAAGTCATTTTTGGTGAGTCATACTTGAAACGCCTGTGTTCAGTTCAGGAGTATCAGATTTAAAAGTAAAAGATCAGACTGAGAAGTTTTATGCGACTTCAGTGATTTCCTCCTCACTGCAGGATTATTTCTCACTTTCAATTAAACAATTTACTGCCAGTAGAGAATCATGAATTACAAGTCATCATAAGTCATTCAGTTTCTCTGCACTGACTTGTAACGTCGTACCTTGTAAAACAACACTGCACTTCCACAAACTTCTGCATTCCTTCGGGTAATTACTGACAACCTTGTTTTCCTTTTGGTTGTTGTGATAATTCTGATGTTTTCATAGATTTTGATCAATTTTTTTGCCTGGCTGCGTTACATGTCACCACCAACACTGCAGCAGCTGTGAAGAATTACCACTAGGAAACAATAAAATATGCCACTCTCCTAAATATATGTCAGGAACGTCTTTAATTTGAAAAGTCCAAGTCTTGTTTGGTTGTATTCAAACCTCACATCTAAATGTGTCATATTGAAATTAACGTGGTCTGGCTCATAATTAAAAACATATGAAAGCTTCCCTGTTGATGTGGAGTCTTTGTGGGAAAAACAATATCCAAGTAAAATTATGAATAACACATTTTTGCAAGTTAATAATCCCAAAATGGCTGGTAAAGACAGCAACTGTCGATGAGTTTTAATAAAATGCTTGTAATGATTTAAGATGAGAATCCCAATCATATCGTATGAAGCTGCTCTAATGAAGTGCTGCACATTGCATTGTTAGGGATTAACGATCCTTATTTAGTTATTGAAGGTCAATATATTAAATCTTTTTGAGATGTCAATAAGTGTAATAAGACAGTGAAATGTATTAATAAAATAATTCAAATAAAATGCCACCTGAATAACAAGAAAAGGGACGAAGGGTGGACTTTGTCAGGGTGAGCAGAGAGTGAAGATCTGTAGCCACTCTGCTGATTCTTCACGTGTCTGGGTGGAGCATGTGTACGTCAGAATGAAAAGAAGAAGAACAGAGAATACAACTACGAATACAAAGACCCGTACAACACAACAAAGGCAGAAAGCACTGCACTGCTGGCAAACTCAGCAGTAGTGTCGTGTCCCACACAGAGGCATGCTGATGAACGCAGCTTCACCAGCAGCGCCCTGTCCTCTAAACTGCAGACCTGAACACATCTGCTTTATCTGATGAGGAGCACACCAGTGCAATACAGCGGTGGTAGAACAATGATGAAATCCAACTAACACTGGAGAAACGCTGTAAGAATGAGCGGCAGTAAGATAAGACAGCAGCAACAGGACTGCGAGGTCCACCCATATTACGTACAGCAAAAAAAAAAAAAAAAATTGTATTGATACACAAAAATAACCTTCAGTTGTGATGCTCTGTCGGTGGTTCACTGGCACAGCTATTCCATCTTTCTTCCTCCATGAAAGCACAGAAAATCTGTGACATTGAAGTTGTGAATGAAATATAAGGATTTAAAAAAAATTCACATGGATACCAGGGTCCAAGGTATTGTGAGTCTGAGTGTCCACATGATGATGAAACTCATGTGACGCATGTGTGCGTGCACATGAATGTACTCAATATGCCTGACAATGCTGTTAGTGTTGGTGATGCTATGACGGAAACCACCACCAACAGGCAGCAAAACTTGTGCACGTGTGCAGAAATCTGTGCCGAACTGGCAGCGAGTACGAGTGACGTGTGTGACGCAAGCGTTTCAGAAAGGTTGCAGTGAGGCAGTACCAACGGAGCCACATAAACGGCGTCTTCAAATCATTCCTCTCTGGAACCTGGTTTCAAAAATGATCGTTTACAGCTTCGTATGGAAGATTCGCTGGTTTTATACTTTCGTGTTTAGGCCTGAGCTTGACTTTGTAGGGATAGGGCCAGAAAGTCAGAAAGACTACGATTCCCAGCATTCCGGCTAAACACAACAGTAGTTGCGCTGGCAGCTCGGCAGATATTTTAGTGGGGATTCGCTGAAGGAGCTCTTTGATTGACATACGGTGGGCGTGTTCCCATTGGCTTCCAGAGTAACGTGACTGCACCTCACGCAAAGAAAAGTAGGCTTCAGAGCTGACCTTCAGAAACCTATGGGTCACACGACACAATGCTTCGTCCATTGTTCTTCACAGTCTATGATCCAACCTTGGACAGTTTAGAAACAGCTTTTCTCAGTGGCTGACACTCAAAGTCGGAACTATTCCTACCATACTGTCATCACAACAACCACAATCTGTAAGTACTAAAGCATGCACCAGCTGCAGAAAAGAGGGAGCCTGATACTTGTAATGAGTTTAAGAAACATACTTACCATCCTGAAACATTCACTTCCAACCTCTGTGCAACTGGCTGCTCCTCAGTGTCTGATTTCTCATCAGAAATAGACTGAAATATTTAAGGCTTTGGATAACTTCACTAAGTGAAGTGTTGACAATTTCTGCCTTGGACACAACTGGCTGTAAACCAACCAATCAGTTATATATATATATATATATATATATATATATATATATATATATATATATATATATATATATATATATATTGTTAAGTAAAAGCTACCAAGTATACATGTCCAAACACAACATACTTTGACACAGCCAAATACTTAAAAAAAAAGCAAGAAATAAAGTTAATGTAGGTCCAGAACATGACAATGTAAAAACAAAAGACTAAATCCAAACACAAACAGAACCGGAGCTGCTTCGTTAAGACTCATCACTAATTTGTTTTGGTCCTATAAGTCTGCTTTGGACATTGAAGTAAAGTGGCTCCTGGATCAACACAATAATAAAATCAGTTATGTCTGATTTTTTGTGCCCAAAGGCAATTTTGTGTGGCGATAAAAGCTGCTACTTCATTGACATGAACACATATCAATGACCCTCATTTGCCATTCTCAACGCTCTGTGGAGATAAGAGTGTACCTTTTGCTTCCTGTGCTCTTTCAGGTGCCACCTCGGATATTTCCTTGTGAGAGAAGACATGCTACCTCCAACTGTGAAGTCTGAGTGAAAAGCAGCTGCTGAAAAAGTCGAGAATTTATTCTAGCTATTACATGGATCATTATAAATGTTGTCAGTTTTTAATAACGTGTTTTTGTGCCTTTTTTACAATTCTCTGCTTCCAGAGTATCTCAGCAAGCAGCAGTCCATCTGATCAGGTCACACTAAGAGCTTGAGAAAGAGCTGCAGAATAAATCACGTCTCCTTTTTTATTACTTTCTCATTGTTGATAGGTCTCTACTGGATGTTTCTGGTTTGTTGGGAATATTCACAAGGGAGATTGGCTTCTTAACTGAACCAGGAATTTATGGGCTGCTACCTCAGCCACAGGCCACCTCGCCACATTTGTGAATGAACTCAACTTTATTATTACAGGAAGTCAATTTTATACACAGCGCTTGAATTACCCACCTATGAAATCAAATGTTGGACCAAACAAATATAAAATGCACACACACTTTTTTAAAAACCTTAAAATAAACATTTTTAATCTAAAATAAAACAAGCCGTCATCTTTCAGGATCTGTTAACATTGTATTTGATGCGTGACACAAAACATTTAGGATGCAGTTTTGTCCTTATTGAAAAGCATGATGACATCATGAGCTTCTGATTAAAAAAACTGTAGTTGAAACAACTCAGTTTTATTTTACTCTCAACCTGTAACAGAGTTGGTGTTTCACTGTTTGTATTTACACATAAACACTATAAGACACTTAACGCACATGTAAAACACTGATGATAAATATGATCTAGTTTACAACTGAGCAAAAGACCTTTATTTTGAGATAATGTCTCATGTTTCTGTATTTTTATCTAGAATCAGCTCTGTCCGTTTTTATTCGGCATCTGCTTTGCTGAGCATCACTGCTAATACATAACCTGGAAGCGGCCTAATCCCGTAGCCGATGTTAAGGGGTCACGTGGGACACAGGCATGCTGGTCAAACGGAGAGTCCTAATCCCTCAGATCACACATATGGAATCATGAAGGGAGGGTAGGGGAGGGAAGGAGGGGTTCAAGACCTTAGATAAGACAGGGAGATCAAGACGGGAAGAGAAATAGGCTCTTTGTCTGACGAGAGCCTTTAAATGTCTCTTTTGGATCCTTTGCATTGAGCTTTCTTCGTGCACTTGCCATCAACAGCAGGTATGCTCACGTCACACACAGGCATTTGCTTGGTGCTCACTAATTACAGTTTAATAGTAAAGCGCACCCAAACATATTTATAAATGTAAATATTCAAATTCAGTGAACAGGCCTGTTTCAAACTTTCCTTCTCATGCCTGTCTTTTCATCAGTGTAATTCCATATGACTTCTCCCTGCCTCACACATTCCTACGGAGTACTTTGAGTGTGTGAGGCTTTGACTTGTGAAGTGAGGGGGTGATAAAGAAAGAATGAAGGGGTGATGCGCCTGGGTGAAGCATCACGGCAGAACTCCAGAGTCCTCTCTCAGTGTGTGCAGCATATGGAGGGCATATGCTCTGATGCCGCCTCCTTCTCTCCACATCCCACTTTCTGCATGCTGCTTGAAGTGGTTTCCGTTGGAGGGATCTGCTCTGATAATGGTCCAAAACAATCTTCCTTTTCACTCTGGACATCAGTTATGAGCATTAGTTGTTTCCCTTTGCAGCGCCGGCCCATCAAAAACCTCCCAAAAGACTCTATTTTTAGACTAAGATTCCCTTTTTGTCCTGAGGCAGAGAGGATATACTGCAGCCGTTTGCCTGTCCAAAATCTTCACTGGTGGTTTTCATACAAATCACTAAAATAGATAAAAGAGTTGGCATAAGAAACACTGCTCAAGAGAATCAAAGAGGCTCAGTTAAAAAAAGTCTCTGATTTTTCTTCATTGTGTTATACAACACTTTGCTTCAAATAAAGTGTCATGGTCATGGTTTTACGTTTATTCTTTTGTCTGTCTGGACTGTTGATTGGTAAAGATGGTCTTTGGGATTTTCTTTCTTTTTTTTTGCATCTTTACTTTCATCTTTTCTTTCATTTATTGCCTGTATCCTTTCAGCCAGAATTTCTCTTCCCGTTCATTTTAGGATTACATTTTAGACCATAAGACCAAAAACTCTGGGTTAGGAATTATATGGAGGCTTTCAAAAGTTCTTTCTCAGAGTTTTGTTCTTGAGTTTGGGAAACATGCAATGGGAAACTGAGAGGTGGATCAGGGTGACATCTGCAGTAATGTAGACTGTTGACCAGAGAGCTGAGACCAAAAGGGAGGTTTTCTCTTTACTGGTATATCAGATGTTCCTGCCCTCACCTACGATCGTGAGCTGGGTAGTGACTGACAGAATAAGCCTGCAGATACAAATAACTGAAATTAGTTTACTCCACAGTGTGACTGGACTCTACATCAGATATGGTGAGACATTCAATCATCTGTGCGTGACTTGGAGTGGAGTCGCTTCTCCACATCTAGAGGAACCAGCTCCGGTGGGGCGGGCAGCTCCTAAGGAAGCCTCCTGGATGCCTTTCTGGGAAGGTGTTCTTGCCACGTGCTATCAGGAGGATGGCCTGAGGCAGATCACAGACATCCTGTAGAAATGACATGTGTCAGCAGACATCAGAAGGCCTCAGTGCTCTCGCAGATGAGCTGACGGTGGCTGAGGACACGGAGGTCTGGGGCACTCCACTCCTGTGGGCTGCTTCCTGACCACTCCTGAGCACCGTCCTGGAACTCTTTCCTTCACGATGAAACCTAAAAAAACCTGCAGATTATAGTTCAAAGGCAATGTAGGCACAGCACACATAAGGCACATGTATTTGGTTTGGGTAAAATACAACTCGGAAGAGTACGAAGTTTTCATTTGTTTTTGTTTTGACAGTAAGTGGTCTGCTGAAGAGTGCGTTTAATCAACCAGCATCAACGTTTGTGACAGGAGATCGGAGGGGCGGCAGGCTTTGACTGGCAGATTTCAGTCTGTCAAATAGTTTTCTTTTGTCATTATGGTTTAAGGTTTTACAGTGGTGTTTCCATTGAATGGGCTTTTGCTTTAATGAGCATAAACCTCCTAGTTCTCTTTCCGTATTGTTCCGTATCTCGTCCTGTGAGACTTGTCTTCAAAACAATGAAAAAGAAGATCTCGACTTTGAAGAAGATGGACAAAAACATCTTTAGTCTTTGACTGTTTACAGCTGCTGCGAAGAAAGTCAGCAGAGGATGATCTTTCAAATGATGATTCATTTGAATGATCATTCACATTTGTCAGCATTGATTAACCTTTATTTATATGTGACACACAAGGCAGAAGTTTCTATTGTCTCTTTACATCTGTGGGAAAGCATGCTCTGTACTGCACTGGAATTTTATTTATTTAATTATCTGAATACCCTTCATTTACTCAAAACATTGAGAAATAGTTTTAGTAAGCTGGAGACAATTATAGCTGTCTTAGTGATGTTAAATTGAAATTCTACTATGAGCTCTTTTTCACCAAGCCTAATCTTCAAATGCGTCATATTCCAGGTCAGTTTGTGGTTGTCCAACACATTTAGATTGCTGCACTTAAGTTCCCCAGTTTTTAGACAACGAAGATAAATTTGCCAAAGTGGACCTTATGAGGTCCTGGAGGTTTCGCAGACATTCCATCTATTCATCATCCCTGAATTACTTGCGGGTCTGCGGTTTGTGCATTCCTGAACCAATGTAATATTCTGATTAAAAGCATGATCCGCATCGTGAGGGGAAGTTGTCATGTTTTTGCCAAGCAACATGAATCTTTTATTGACTGTAATTACAATGTACTCTCTCTTATTATAGCAATTCCACATCAGTGAGAAAAAAAGGCCGACTGGCCCTCATTCATGTGCAGTAAAAGCTATTGGATTGCAGGTCTCTTTGTTAGAAAATATGCTTTTTTGTATTTTGATCACTGCACTGTGACACAATTACATTTTAAAAGCAGCAGAAATTCTGGAGCGCATGTATTTGGGTCTCTTAAGTGGATTCTATTTCAGGTACTTTGACATATGGACCTGGTGTTTTGTTTGGGGTCGCCCAGATCTGAAAATATGTCACTCCGCAGGCAGCTCAGAGGAACAAGGGGATGTCATGCTACATAACCACCCACATTCGGTATATTCATTCGTGCTAAATATTCTGTTTTCTTTGAGTTGAGTGTGTGTACTTAATTTTGTCTTTGATTACAATTAGTCACTTAACTGTTTTAAGTAATTGCCTTTTGTTATGTAGATTGTCAATATTTGTTCCCCTTGTGTGCGTCAGGCTGGTCTGATCGTTGATTCCACCTCCGTAATATCACAAAGATCAGGAGCATCCTCTCCCAGAGTGATGCTGAAACAGTAATTCTCACGTATCTTCTAGACTAGATTACTGTAATGTATGTAAGTCCAAAATGGCCTAGCATCGCAATATTTACAAGTTCTGATAGTTCCTTATGTTACTAATAGAGTTCTCTAATCTCAGGGTGCAGGTTTACTCGTAGATCCTAGAGGATCCAAATGTAGATCTGGAGGACGGGTCTTCTGTTATCAGGAACCATCACTATGGAACCAACGTCCAGTTTGGGTGAAGGAGGGTGACACCACCTCCACCTTTAAAACTAAACTTAAAACATTTCTGTTTAATAAAACATCTAGTTGGTGTAAACTTTAGTGTGTCAGGACCAGTAGTCACAGCTGCAGCTGCAGGACCAGACTAGAGCAGCTGGTCTTTAACACAGCTTCATCCTGGATCTGCTGCTGTAGACCTGCTGCAGGGGGACCCCAACATGATCCACTGACTGGTGCCCCTCACCTCCTCTGTTTCTCTTTATCTTCTTCAGCTCTATACTTAGTTATTAATTAAAAGTATCTCATAAGTATAATTGTCTCCATTGTTCTTGTAGTTTGCTGTGCTGGTCTGTCTCCTCTTTTTCTCCTCTGTACATGTTCTGCAGACCAGAACCTCAGGAGCTGCATGCTGACCTGCAGTCCCACCTCTGACCATCCCAGTGTTACCTCCACCTGTCTGTATGGATGTCTCTGTTGGATATCTTCTGACATCCAGACCTGCAGTCCCACCCTCTGACCACCTCAGTGTCTGCTGTCTACAGCTGTTTATATAGTCTCTCTGTAGTCACCAACTAACCATGAATCAGTCACATGTACATGGAAGTCTGAGTTCTGCTGATGACTGATACATAAATACAACCATCTTGTCTTTTGTACCTTTGACGGTGTGTCGGTGTCTCTCCTCTCTCTGTCCTTCAGTCTCTCTCTCTGATCTCCCTTTTCCTGCTCCAGCTGGTCTTCAGCAGGAGGGCCCCCCCTTATGATCCAGGTCCTGGTTAAGGTTTCTTCTCTCTTAAAGGTGAGTTTCTCTTGCCACTGTTTGGTTTAAGGTTTTTCTTCCACTAGGAGAGCAGTTGACAAGTAATTATGTTAACTGGCGACAGGTCACAACATGACTGGGTATTAAAAGGAGCATTTCAGCATTACACACACATATATACAGGATACATCCAACCAGCTGGACAAAAGAGGGTTGAACATTTGTTTTATTGCAACACTTCCATGTTTTATTGGGACAAAATTTCACATAATAAGATGCCAGAACATTATCTGACACAGTAGAGGTAAACATGTTCACAAAAGTGTACAAAAACAAAGATTAAAAGCACAATATCCTTTTGAACATGGTGAATATTTTAGTGTTCAGCCTGTGAAACTATTTAAACAATAACACAATACAGATTTAAAACTAGATACATTTAAGTATCCATCCATTTTCTACACCCGCTTACTCCTTCTCAGGGTCACAAGGGTCTGTCGGAGCCTCTCCCGACGCACAGCAGGGGTCCACCTGCACAGGTGGCCAGTCCATCGCAGGGCCACATACAAAGACGGACAAACGAGCACACTCACATTCACACCTACGGTGAACTTAGAATGATCAATCATCCTAGTATACATGTTTTTGGTCTGTGGGAGGAACCCTGAGAACCCGGACAGAATCCCCGCAAGCACGGGGGGAACATGCAAACTCCACACAGAAAGACCCCCACCCGGGAATCGAACCAGGAACCTTCTTGCTGTGAGGCAACAGTGCAAACCACTAATCCACCTACTGCCCCTAAACTGAACTAAGTAAATATTTTTTTCATTAAATAAATAAAGGGAAAAACCAGAGCACCTGGAGTAAACCCACTGTACTACTTCTTTGTGCTAATTTATATCACGATTGCGGCTATAATGATACCTGCTATAATGCAACCAGAGAAAGACAAACTTTGGATGAAATATTTAAATGAGTTTCCCTTCTTCTTCTCCGCCAGCGTCGCATGTTTTTTGACTTGACTTTCCACAGACTCCACGATGGCCATTTGCATATTTGAGTCCTTCAGTAAACTCCTTCTTTTCTGCAGAAGCTTCTTGCCAAACCTGGACACTAGTTCTTTCATTACTGCTTTGCGGACCTTTTTGGTGTCTTTCACATCCGGGATGTTTTCTTTAGAGTCAGCTAGTCCTTGTTTTGCTTGATTGACAAGATGTTTGGTGGCAGAGAGAATCTCGTCCTTGCTGGAGCCGCGGAGAGCTTCAAACTTGTTCAGAATCTCTACTATGAGCACAGTGAGAAACACCTGGAGCTTTTCTTTTTCTTGCGTCTCAGCTGTTGAGTCACAAGGAGCAGATGATGATGGCTCGGTGGACTGGGAGTGTTCTTGCATCATTGTTGTGCTTTCGTGTAGTTTCCTCTGTTTCTGTGATTCTTCAGTCGTAAATATCTTCTCTTCTATTTGTTTTTGATAAGTTGTCATTGTTCCTTTGTGGATTTGTGAATTAGGTTGTGTACCCGTGTTAAACCGCCTGCTGCGAAGTACAATCTGAGAATACCTGTTTAGTCAACGTCTTTATATTCTAAAATGTCACTGTGACATCATGAAGAAACTGTTGCTAGGCAACAACTCCAACAAAGAGAACATGACATCACAGTGACATCATAAATCTTTCAAAGTGATGACATCATGAAAAAACTGTTGCTAGGCAACAACTCCAACAAAGAGAACATAACATCACCGTGACATCATAAATCTTTCAAAGTGATGACATCATGAAAAAACTGTTGCTAGGCAACAACTCCAACCAAGAGAACATGACATCACCATGACATCATACATTTTTCAAAGTGAAGACATCATGAAAAAACTGTTGCTAGGCAACAATTCCATCCATCCATCCATCCATCCATCCATCCATCCATCCATCCATCCATCCATCCATCCATCCATCCATCCATCCATCCATCCATCCATCCATCCATCCATCCATCCATCCATCCATCCATCCATCCATCCATCCATCCATCCATCCATCCATCCATCCATCCATCCATCCATCCATTTTATTCAGATCAGAGCTGCTGCTGTTGTCTCCCACTTGTTTCTATTTACCAGAACTGAAAGTGTTAAAATGTGAAACCAAGAGGTGTGTCTTATATTTCTTTATGAGTCCTACAATTTGGCATAGATTTCAAATGTCTTGTTTTTTTTTTTAATTGTCTAAATTTATGTACAAACAAAGTAGCAGGTGCATTGAGTGGCTGTGCTGCGTCAGTTATTTAACTGTTCATGAGTCTGATGGCTGAGAGGAAGAAGCTGTTCTTGTGGCGGGAGGTTCTGGTCCGGATGGACAGCAGCCTCCTGCCTGAGGGAAGGGGGTTGAACAGACAGTGTCCAGGGTGAGGAGGGTCAGCCGCAGTCTGACCTGCATGGTCTAAAGTCCTGAAGGTGAACAGGTCCAATACAGGTGGGAAGTTGGAGCCGATCATCTCCTCAGCTGTGCGCACAATCCACTGCAGTTGGCGTCAGTCCCTGGTGGCGACTGCAGTGTACCACAGGGTGATGGAGGAGGTGAGGATGGACTCCATGATGACTGTGTAGAACTGTAGTATTATTACATTTTTACCAAAGAGGGTCACAGGGGTCTGTCGGAGCCTATCCCGACGCACAGCAGGGGTCCACCTGGACAGGTGGCCAGTCCATCGCAGGGCCACATACAAAGACAGACAAACGTGCACGCTCACATTCACACCTACGGTGAACTTAGAATGATCAATCAACCTAGTATGCTTGTTTTTGGACTGTGGGAAGAAGCCCGAGTACCCGGAGGGAACCCACGCAAGCACGGGGAGAACATGCAAACTCCACACAGAAAGACCCACCGGGCCGGGAATTGATCCAAGAACCTTTTACCCACAAGAACATTTTACTTAAAAATATTTTAAATTGAAAAGAAAAATGGCCAGACTAATT
This sequence comes from Xenentodon cancila, assembly GCA_014839995.1. Lineage (NCBI taxonomy): Eukaryota > Metazoa > Chordata > Actinopteri > Beloniformes > Belonidae > Xenentodon > Xenentodon cancila. The sequence goes on along the minus strand of CM026210.1, from coordinate 24,486,894 downwards.
AAATACAGGTAATGTCCAAACAACTTTGCAGAATAATGTTAGGAAACAAAAAGAGAATAAATCATAATAAATCCTCTAGAATAAAGAGGATATTTATGTATAAAAGGCAAATGAAATAAAAGTACTTATTTTTAACTCCATGCAACTTTTTAAAATGAGCAGCATCACATCTACTGGCAAATTCTATTTCGATTCAGTCTAAATTATATCTGCAAGTGAAGAGGGTTTGTGATGAATACCTGCCAATCATTTGGTTTTACGTAAACAGTTTTGCTCTTGACGTCAGCTGTTTCTGAGTAAAAACAATGCATAGTGCACTTATATCAATTAATAAACACAGAAAACTTCAACCAAAAAAAAAAATAAAAAGAATATTTAACTAATTAAATGAATACAATAAAATGAGTGAAGCACAAGATCAAAATAGTAAAACAAAGAAGCCAGACAGCAGTAGAGAAACCCGTTACGCACATCTACCTAAGTTTTGGCATGGCCTTCTTGTAATTACTGACTGTGAGAAGAGTCGGTAACAAAAAAAAACACCCAGACTTGATTCATATCTGACCCACGTAGACTGCAGTTAATCTCTTCTTATCTAAAAACAAAAACTCCAACCCACAGAACACGACACTACTAATATAATGTTGAATGATCCCGTTACTATTGCTGAGGTTATGCAGACTCTCTGTGGAGTCCAACAAAACCTCTTCCTCAAACAGGTTTACTCATAGTTCCTAGAGGATCCAAACGTAGATCTGGAAGACGGGTCTTCTGTTATCAGGAACCATCACTATGGAACCAACGTCCAGTTTGGGTGAAAGAGGTGATACCACCTCCACCTTTAAAACCAAACTTCAAACATTTCTGTTCAGTAAAACATCTAGTTGGTGTAAACTTTAGTGTGTTAGGACCAGTAGTCACAGCTGCAGCTGCAGGACCAGACTAGAGCAGCTGGTCTTCAATCACAGCTTCATCCTGGGTCTGCTGCTGTAGACCTGCAGCAGGGGGACCCCACCATGATCCACTGACTGGTGCCTTCACCTCCTCTGTTTCTCTTTACCTTCTTCAGCTCAATCCTCAGTTATTAATTAGAAGTATCTCATAAGTATAATTGTGCTCCATTGTTCTTGTAGTATGTTTTTCTGGTGTTTATGAACCTGTACCTATACCGTTTCCTGGATGGCGGCAGTACAAACTGAAATGTTAAATTATACTAATGTTAATGTTAGCAGGTATATATTGGTGTATTGGGCTAAGTTAATTCATGGTCAAATAGGGAATTGGTAACCTCCTTTTTATCCACTGATAAATAAAAAAAAAATGCTGCTTAGGATGCCTTGTCTATTAGTGCTTAACTGGCCAGAGAAGAGTAATCTTTCTTTAATATCCTAATCTTTTTCTCAATGCTGACATTGAATTCCTCAATGAAGTATGACGTTATTTGAAGGTCTAGTTTCACCTGTAAAGCTGCTACGGCAGCTCACTCTCTGTGCATTTGCGCCACAATCACTGGTGACAGGAAAATAGCCAATTATACGTACAGACCAGCACAGGTTCACTGCCAGCTGCATGCAGACACAAATTAATTTGTTGGCAGCCTTCCACAAGAAAAAAAGGGAGAAAAATAACGAACATCTATTTATCTATGAGATAACTTTAAAATAACAAAAGTTAATTGCATTCAACAATATTTACCTAAATAACACAAATGAGATGTTGTATTATTAGTGAGTTACGTTATTGAATTAAACATATACAACATGCAGCATGAACAAATGATAAAAATTAATGTATCCTTCAGTTAATATAATTTTGCACATCCTTCATCAGATATTACTGCCAACAAGCGACCTCTGTAGCTCCTAATAAGAGTTTGGTGTCTGCAGGTATGTTGGTCCACTGAGTAATCTGCTCTAGCTGTCTGAGGTCTGAAGGGCGCTTTCTCCACACGGCATTTTTCACATCTTTCCACAGATGTTCCATATAATTAAGATTAGAGATCAGAGTCCTTTTTTTCAGCCAGTCTTAGCTGGTTTTAACTATGATCCTGTCAGAAGACCTATGACCTGCAGCTGGAGCTGAGCTTCATGACACTGGGCAGTATGCTTCTTTCCAGCATGACTTAGTAGACGTTAGGCTCCATTGCGTCCTGTATAGATTCAAGAAAAAGGGCTGCACAATGTTCTTTGCTTTCCAAGGATTCAATGAAATAATTTATTTATTTAAAGCTATAATTAAGCATGGTTCTCAGGGATCTTCCCTGGGACGGCTCCTTGTCATTTCCTTCTAAGATCCTGTAAAATAAATTTGAAATGTATCAAACACCAAATCGAGTGGAGTTGGTCCCCTAGTGCTCTGCATCAACACCAAACCTGGTTTTCTTTCAGTTACAAGAAGCTTTTGACTTCACAGCTTAAGTTGTGTATTTAAAATCTGGTTTTGTGTAACTAATCTCATATTCCCAAATACACCAGTTTTCACAAATGAGGGCTATGAGACGGAGTCAGTATCCCAACACAATTATCAAATTTACACCTTTTCCTTGTTGCAGCCAGTTTTATGTCTGTGCTTCACTAAGATATTATTTACATACATGTATAATTTAAATCACTGCATGCCCTGGATAAAGTCTGCCATGGAAAGCTGAGGTTCACGCCACACTTAAAGTAGGAATAGGTAATGTAAATCCTGAAATTAAAGTCACATAACAATCAAAATGGGGGCTGAGTTGGTCTACCCTCATGTGGGAAACGGGAAAACACACATTCCCTCCATGTCAAATCAATATTGTCATTTGAATGCAATGTATTGCGAATTATAACTCAAACTCTGAGAATCAAAACTTATAATCTGTAACCAACAAATCAAAATCGCCAACGGAGATTTTTTTAGTTACGCATTTCTTTTCTCACCATTATTTCTAAAACCATCTCCATTTCCGAGCCATCTTTTTCAGTTACAGTTTTGTTTTTTTGTTGTTTTTTTTGTAGTTACAAATTCAAACGTGTGAAATCGGCGCCACGTCAATCTATGGCAAAGTATTATACATAATTAAAGGTACTTTTATTTATTACATTTGACATTTTTGAAACGTTAATCATCTACATCTTAGGCAAATGCAGTCTATACTTACCTTACTAAGGTTATTTCATTTGTTTAAATACTAGTTATTTTATAGTGTGTATATTAACAAGAGTTTAGCTGCGTGGTTAAACTAGTTCTGTTTCTGTCAGGTGCTGCGTCTTTCATTCGGACATAAACTCATCCTTCTTTACTTGGCAACTTTACAGCAGGTGATGGACCAGTCTTCTGTTTTTCAAATGTATAACCAGTCTCCAAGCTCATAACACGTTGTGTGCGTGTAGATCATCTGCTTGACATCTTACAACTATAGTCCAGCGGTGTTGCTTATTCAAGAAAACATAACTGTTGTTTTTGGCAAACATCACCATGGTGGGGTGGAGTATTGAGTGTTGTAAAGCCGTAGTTGGTCATTTCTAAACCAGCCATGTGTTTATGTCAGGTGGTGTGCGGTGCTCTCTTCATTTCGGATCTGTTCATTCATTTGGTAGCTAAACCACCTAAACAAGGTAGCATTGTGACCTTCCCATTGCACATCCCCCAAACAGTAAAAGCATAAAAAGAGCATATTGGTAACATTTAATTTGCTAGATTTAGCCAAAAGGATAGTTTTGATCTGTTAAAGGGACCAAAATGTCCATTTATGATATGTTACAAACTGGTTTTTGAACACAGTGCACAACGGTTAACCACATGAAGGCCTGTTACAGCTGTGTCAACCAAGGGAATAAAATTAGCTCCAGCCAATCTGGCCTTTCCTGTCGACGTTAAAATTACAATGCCAACTGTCTACCACTGCTACGGTATCTTAACAGCTGCTGAGATGGTTTTGTATTGATCCAGTATTTGTATAATTTTTTGCTAACAACTATGGGGACCTGGTGTATTTCTGCAGATTGCCTTTGCATATTTTGACTCATCTGTCCTTTTCTTCTCATGCAGATGGAGTCATCCACAGACGACTTCATAAGGATGCATGCTTCAGACTGCCTGACAGATGCGCCGCTCAGAAGTGGAGGTGACGGATAAACAGCAGCTACTAAGGACTAATTATCTCCTGCAGAGACTCTTGTCACAGTTTTGAATACACAGCTTTTGTACTTTGTCTTCTTTTCTATGTTCACTGTAGATGGTTTTGGTTGGATTTTACCTTTAAAATAAAAACAAACAAAACAAAGCATTTTAGTTTTTATTCTTTCATACTTTCATTGTTGTATATTGTTGAGGAAAACCTAAGAAAGATGGGCTGTGTAATTTTATTTATTTATTTGTATTTTACCACCAGTGTTGATTTGAGAGCGTTAACTGTTCTGCTGGGGTAAGATGGGGGGCACTTAATCCATCAATTATCGTGTTTTATTGGTGGTGGCTGACTGTTACTTTAATTTAGTTCCTGCAGACAAAGGTAAAGCAGGTTGGCTTCAATTGATGCGCAACACTGAAGCGATGTCAGCACGCAGCCATTAAATTCATGTTGTTTATACTGAAAGTTGGCAGGAAATTCAACAAAAGTCAAAAGCTTTAACCAACATGTTTGTGCCAGCAATTAACAAAAATAAAGATGGTAATAAATGAGTGTGGATTAAACTGTGAGTTATTTGTAAACCTCCACGTATTGTAGTCCCACATGTTTGCAGAAGGTGGAGGGAATTTTCATGTAGCTTCATTTGACTCAGCAGCTGTTTTGAACTGAAATTCATTACAACATCTCTGCAGCCACATATATAGTCATCATTTTTGTGACATGACTGCAGTTATTTCTTCTCATTTTGCTGTTTATATGTTATTTTTGGGATATTTGAACCTGCAATCTTACACGTTGCACCTGTAAAGGAATATTTTGGAGTTAAATCAACCCTGTTGGCTCTTTCTGGATGGTAGTCAGCGCAGACTTTAATGAGGAGCAAAACAAGTGAATCAAAGCCATTTTGACCATGTGTTTGCAGCATAATGGATTTAATGTTAGCCCAGTGGGCAAGTAGTAACATCAAAAATAACAATACATTTTTATTTTAGGAGACTAAAAATGTCTTTCATTAAGTGATAGTGAAGATAGGGACCCTACAAACAGACAAACGATCTTCTTCTGCTTCCTCCTCCCTCACAGTGCAGCCGCTGCTGTTGCTTGCTCTCTGCTCGCTTGCTTTTGCTTCTTTTACTCATATCTTCTTACTTCTCAGCCAAAATCTACAGAGAACCTGGACTTAACTAGTTTAAATCAGTGGCACTTAAGAATTTTTTAATAGTGTTTTATTTTTCTTTAATCTCTTCTAAGAGGAAGACCAGACGACTTTGGGAGCGGCTGCATTTATTTCTAAGAACACAAGCTAATCAGCGCAAGATGCCTCCCTTTTCCACAGATGACTACAACAAACTAATTCAGAAAATAGCAGTAATGGAAATGAAAATTCATTGGCTTGAAGTGAATGCTGAGGTAAATGCTTTATATGGAAATAAAACAATTAGCAGGCTGACACTCTTCCTCCCCAAAGTCTTAGGATAAATCACTTCCTTCAGACCTGGGAAGAAGGCAAACAGGGAAAACAGAGCACCTAGATGAAATGGCTTGGCCAGCACTGAAGAAAAATCGTCTCTTCAACCACATACCAAGGAGAAAACAGCAGCCAACTGTGGCTACAGCAAATGATAGGAGTAAACTGACTGAAAACACGGGAATTCTCCTAGAAAGCAGGTTTGCTCCACTTATACAGACCTCGACTCCCCAAAGGAAAAGGGATTTTCAAACAGCAGAAAAGGGTATGAGACCAGATCATACTCTGAATGGCTTCAGAAAGAGCCGGCCACTGGGCCTCAAACCCTGATAGTAGGTGACGGAGCTGTGAATAAGATCAAATGCTTTTGCAGCAAGAAAAACACCAAAGTACTCAGTTTTACCAAGGACATGGTGTCTGGTATTTCAGAGAAAATATCGTAATCGCTAATGAGCAACAGTGAAAAATCTCATCATACGCACAGGAGCTCTTGATGTTGTGGAGCAACAATTGGACGTTTTGAAAGAGGACTTTATCTGCTGGACAAAGTTAAGGGCCTCAATACTGAGATGATTTTTAGTAGACCTTTACGGACAGTCCGGTTTGCAGACTCCTGATTCTCAACAAATGGCTTAAAGATATGTGTGCTGCACAATCAGTGAACTTTATTGACAACTTCAGCACTTTCTGGGAATGCAGACATCATTTTCAGGCAGATGGATTTTGTCTTAATAAATATGGAGCACAGCTGTCGGCCTCAAACGCTTTTTACTCAGTGAATCAGACACCAGCAGCCTCCCCAAAGATCAGGAGGCAACGGAATCAAAAACAACTGCAAGACGGCATTCTGAAGGACAACTGCTATGGCCTGCTGAGATAAGGAAGGACCACAGAAGACAGCCGACCCTGAAAGAGTCTAATACATCACCACAAGTGGAGTCTCCTCAGACTCCAACAGGACAAGTGGAGCCCCCCTCAGCCCCGACAGAGGACCCCAAACATTCCCCCTCAAGCCTACTATCCTCTTCACTCTCTCCACTCAGCCCAGACTCCCCACTCCTGGATTTCTCTGACAACATGAAAAACCTTAACAGGATTGGAATCACCACGCCTAAATCTCATGTTTTCTTCTCATAAAGTCCATCATCCAGCCACTTGCACTAAACAAGCATCCACCAAACGTCGCTGAGCTCCCCCACCTCCTTCACAAACTGTTCTTTCAAGGTAGCGTCATGATCTGATCTCCTCAGCATATCAAGGATGACTAGCTGTTTGCGGTTCCAGGAACAAACTGATATGTAGTGGGTCCGGCGGTAACATTACCAGCAGTGACTCTTTGCAGGAAAAGCTTGGGCCGCCCATGAGAGAACGCTGAAAATCTCTGTGCTAATAGATCCCAGGAAAATAAAAGAAAACAAGATTAGAAACAGATTCCAAGCATCAAAATTAACACTTATTCCTTGTCAATCAAAAATAATACCAGTCACTTAAACTGCCTCTGTTAAACATCAGACCTCTGTCAGGAAAAACATTTTTAATCAATGGTTTTGTTATTGAGTATAATCGCGACGTTATATTCTAAACAGAAACATGCTTAGATAAAATAGTAAGATACATGCTTCGATAGAGCCAACGCCTCTAAACTTTTCTAAATGAGAATAGAGAACGTAAGAGAAGGGGAGGGATCGCCACCCTGTTTCATGACTCATTAACGTGTAAATAGCTGTTTTTAGGAAAATTTGACTCATGAATATTTTTCTGTTCAGGGTTAGTCTCAGGCCATGTTTGTGAGAGTCTACAGGCCTTCAAAACACAATGAAAACTTTTTCAATGATTTCAATGACCTGCTGTCTGTAATTTGTGTTGATTACGACTGTCTAATCATGGTGGGAGACTTTAACATCCATGTTGACAACCCCCAGGACAGAGGGGCTAAGGAATTGCTCCTAAGGTGGAGGTTTTCTCTGGTAAAAAGAAATCTCAGTGGATGTCCCACGAGCACGAAGTAAACAGTCAAAAAACCAAACAGAGGTGGCGAAAAACTGGACTCCAGGTTGACTATGACATCTATAAAAAGAAGACTTCACAGATATAATTAGGGGGAGCATGCTTTTGACTGGTTTATTTAAACCATTCTGAATTTAGATTTAAACAATGTTATTTTAGTATGACACTGTCACTCCAGCTTAAGTACAACCTCTATTTATTATGCCACTGCACTGTAACTCATAATCTTTTTCTCTCGCTCTTTACTTTCCCTTTTTTTTATTTTTATGATGTATTGAAAAAGAGATTTTAAATTTTCAAATGTTTCTTGTTTGTAATAATAAAGGTTAAATGGTCTATTCATCAGCTGACACTTGTTGCATCACTTGACAGATGACTTGTTCAACAAGACCGCCCATATTCATCACACAACAGCGGCGTTTACATTTCCACAGAAGAAGGACAAAATAACTCACTAATCAAAAATGACCTTCTTAACTGACAGAAACAAGGGGAGCCGATCCTTTTAATGACTCATTATCGTGAGCGTCTAGTGTGCTTCTCCACATGTAACTGAGCAACTGAGTCACTTAGGGGAATTGCAGTTTTCATGAACATGGGCAATTTCCCCGACAAGTGCTCATGTAAATTTGAACCAAAGCAGCATCACCAGCTCTGCCTGGGGGGCAGGCTTTTCTTCTGCCAATAACACAACCAGAAGAAAGCATTTAACAATATTTAATTCTGGCATAAGAGCTGATGTTCCTGTTGTCATGAAAAAATGTAACATGACCCTTTTTTTTTTTTTTTTTTTTTTACATATTCTGCTGATAGAACTGCACAGATACTGCTGCCAAGAAATGTGTTTATCCATTCATTCCAGTAAAGCCATCCAAGCACAAGTGAAATGTTTTCTCAGCTCATGAATGAAGAACAGCAGCTCACCCAGTTAGATTTTACTGTTGCATATGCATGTTAATGGAGACACAACAAGCATGCCTTGTGCAGTCTGGGGTAAATTGTTTCTGATAAACCCTGTTGCACAGTGGGTACCATATTTTGTTGGGAGGTATTTCATCATTCTTTTTCGTCATTCTGGGTCCAGGGTACATGGACCGCGGGAACAGAAGTGCACAGATACTCTTTCCTTGCTGTCATCTCCATATGAAACTAATTCAGTGAAGGGATTGTCTTTGAGCTTTTTTCTCGCCTCTCAGTCTGTCTCTCCTCCCATTTTTTTTCTATCTCTGCTGCTCACAGTCTCTTCTGAAGTGGAAAATCTGAAGTAATTGGTTTCTGAATTAAAGAAAGCAACAGGGATGAAAACAGGCTTTAATTCATTTTACTCTCTCAGGGAAAATGGAGTAGTGGGAGACTTTGGGGAAATTCTGGCAAATAAGCATTCACCCGCAGTTTCCCTGCAAACAATCAGCAGCATCTCTCGGATTCAAGATGTTTCTGTTAATAGAGCTCCAGGTCAGTGCCGGCATTCTGAGTCTTATTTTGATTAACCTTACACCTCTGCTGCAGCAGCAATCTCTGTCACTTAGTATACCTCAGAGAAGGATTTTTAGAAGAGATGGGACATGGGCTTACAGAAATAAGAGTTAAAAATACATAATTGGTTGCCTGTCAAGGGAACAGAATGGTTGGGGGAGAGAAAGAAAGAGATTCCACTCAAACTGGAAGAATGCAAGCAATACTCAATGTGACGTTAAACCCTGACATAAAAGCACGATGTGGATTTTCTGAAAATGAGGTTTTACATAAACCTCATTTTCAGCATGATTTGCCTCAGAAGTTCATGTATCTGCTGTACTCAGCAGATAACATGCAGTTGTAAGTGTTTTCAGACTGCTGAGATAACGACCCACTAAGGATATCTACCTGAAGCAACAATGAGTTTACTGGCGAAAGGTCCCAAATACGTTAACTGTCACGTCCAGGAATTTATCTTTGACACTAATGTGAGGTTGTTCCAGCACCATATCTTTCATGTAAATTGATTATGTAATTTGATATTTTTCTTTTTTTGTGTGTTTTATTTTGTCTGTTCTGCTACGGGCCTCAACCTTCCAGACCTAAAGTCTGCGTCTGGTTATTTTTTTGCGTGTATCTGCCCCTTAATTTCATACACACCAAAGATAAAACAAGGCCACAACGCTTCAGTATTGATAATATGTAATGATTTCAGTGTTCCATAGGCTGCATTAATGATTTGGTTTTTTTGCCAACATTTTTTAATTTATGGGAAACAAATGCTCTGCACACAAAACTGATTACCTCCCTTTGCAGTGGTGCGTCTACTGTATTTTTTTAAAGGGCTGCTGACACATAGGTTTTTTTATAATCATTTTATGATTAAACAGATATGCCTGGAGACTATAGTACTCTGTTAGTTGGTTTATTTATGGCAGCAGAAGTAATGACTCACAGGGCATCAAAGGTTTAAAGAAATTGAACAGGAACAAAACTTTGACGCAACAGCCTTTAGCAGTGGTAAGAACCCTTGCAGACGCAGAAACAGAAGGAGAAATATTGCAAAAACATATAACTGTCTAATGCTTTCACCTGTGAAATAAAGGAAACTTATATTCAGCTACTCACTCGACATCGGGAAGCACTTTAGATGCAAGGCAGGGCAAGTTTATTTGTACAGCACAATTTAACAACAAGGTGATTCAAAGTGCTTTACAGAGACATTAAAACATCACATAAATAAAAAAGCATGATTTAAAAATGTAAATAAAAGAAAAAAGAACAATAGATCAAATCAGTGGTTAAAATGTAATCAAGTTTTTAAACTTAAGTTTATAAGTAAAACTGTGGATTTGTGTCTTTATTCAAATGCAGATTAGAACAGGTGAGTCTTCAATAAACTGAGTGTTTCAGCTGATCTGAGGTTTTCTGGGAGTTTATTCCAGACATGTGGAGCAGAGAAGCTGAAGGAAGCTTCTCCATGTCTGGTTCTGACTCTGGGAACTGATAAAAACCGGATCCAGATGACCTGAGGGGTCTGGAAGGTCCATTCAGCGCTTCATAGAGCAGCATCAGAACTTTAAAGTCTGTCCTCTGATGGACAGGCAGCCCGTGTAGAGACCTCAGAACTGGACTGATGTGGTCCTCTTTTTTGGTTTTAGTGAGGACTGGAGCAGCAGAGTTCTGGATGAGCTGCAGTTGTCTGACTGATGTTTTAGGTGGACCAGTAAAGATGCTGTTACAATAACCAAACCTACTGGACATGAATGCATGAACTAGTTTTTCCAGGTCCTGCTGAGTCATCTGATCTTTTGACCTTGATATATTTTTGAGGTCATAGTAGGCTGACTTGTTATTGTCTTTATGTGTTTTTCCAAATTTAAGTCTGAGTCCATAATTACACTCAAATTTCTGGCCTGGTTGTTGGTTTTTAGGTGTATAGATTGAAGCTCTGTGGTGACCTGTGATCGGTTCTCTTTGGCTCCAAAGACAATTACCTCAGTTTTTTTTTTTTTTTGTTTAGCTGTGGCACATTCCAGTCTTTAATCTCCTCAATATATTTTCGAAGAGCCTGTACAGGCCTTGGTCTCCTGGTGACATTGTAATATATATCTGTGTGTCATTTGCATAGCTGTATTAATTTATTTTGTTGTTCTTTATAATCTGTGCCAGTGGAAGCTTGTAGATGTTAAACAGAAGAGTTCCCAGGATGGAACCTTGGGGAACTCCAGATGTGATTCTTGTCTGCTCAGATGTAAAGTTACTAATGGACACAAAGTATTTCCTGTTTTCTAAGTATGTTTTGAACCAGTTTAGTACAGTTCTATGAAGACCTGCCCATTTCTCCAGTCATTTAAGTAATATGCTGTGGTCAACTTTATCAAATGCAGCACTGAGATCCAGCGAAACTAAGATTTTTCAACTGTCTGTATTCAGACATATACCAATAAACACTGCTGTCAGAGCCGTCTCAGTGCTGTAGTGCTGTCTAAAACCTGACTAGAAAGCATCATAGCAGTTATTTTGTGTTAAAAAAAAATAATTGAGCTGCTGAAAGAATGCTTTTTTGGTTATCTTACTTAAAAAATGGGAGATTTGAGATTGGTCTGTAGTTGTTCATTTGTGTCTTGTCAAGCTTGTCCTTTTTCAGCAGAGGTTTAATTACAGCTGTTTTTAGTGCATCTGGAAACACACCTGACATTAAAGACAAGTTACCAATCTGTAGCAGGTCTGACTCCAAAATCTTTGAGACCTGTTTGAAAAAATGTTTTGGCAGGACTCTAAACATCAAGAGAAGTTCAGTTGATGTCAGATGTCCTCCAGGTCTTTGCTGTTAATGGGATGAAACTGTGTCATGGTGTTTAAACTGGTTTTCGGTGGACACAGTTCACATCCTGAACCTGCTGCTGACGTACCAACTGCTTGTCTAACATTTTGGATTTTGTCTGTGAAGAACTGAAGGGCACAGTGGACTGAAGTTCAGTTTCCACTGACACAGGAGGGTTTGTTTGTCAGCTGTCGTAAATAGGAGCGTTATAACTGTTTTTGGTGATTATGTCAGAAAAGTAGGGGTTCCTTGCATTCCTCAGTTATAAATTATAAGAGTGAAGTTTCTCTTTATAAATTTCACAATGAATCTGGAGATTTGTTTTTCTCCAACAGCTTTCCGACAGTCTCTTTTTCCATTTTTTACCAGAGCTAAGTTTATCCATGGAGACTTCTTAAAGATAGTCTTCCTTCCAGTGATAACCTTCACCTTAATGGGACCAATAGTGTCTATAACATTTAACATTTTAACATTGAAGCTACTGACAAGCTCATTCACTGAACCTACGGACAGGGCAGGAGTTACAGAGAAGACCTGGTTCAAGATCTCACTACCGTTTTCAGTTAGACACCGTTTTGTGATCACTGCTGTCGACACATTTGTGTGCACTGAAATCACGCTCTCAAAGAAAACAGGAATGATCAGACAGGCCTACATCGGACACAGTAACCTTTGAGATGGTCAGACCCTCAGAGACCAGTAGGTCCAGACTGTGTCCCCTATTGTACGTGGCCTCTGTTACATGTCAGCCCAAAGTGGTCCAGAGTGTTACTCAGGTCTTTACTCCCTTTGTCCTGAGTGTTGTCCACATTGATGTTAAAATCACCGACAACAGTTACACGGTCAAAACAAACACATATCATAGACAGCAGTTCACTGAGATCATCAAAAAAGTCTGCACAGTATTTGGAAAGTCGGTAAACATTAAGAAACAGGACTCTGGATGAGGCCTTCAGCTGTACAGCCACATACTCCAAAGATGGAAAACTTCCAGGAGATAACGGCTTACATTGAAAAGATTCATTAAATAGGACTGTAGATGTAGGCTAACACCTGGATCCAGATAAGGAATTGTGGAACTAAAGGGTCGTACGCACAGAGGAAAGAATCGTGGAAATATCGGTCATCACACGTCCAAATCAGCTGTCTCACGTCTGTGACGTCACGATGCGGGTGATGCCATAACCACCATCACGCTGTGGCCGAAGACTGCCTGATGTCATCTCCTGAGCGCTCCCGTTATCCTACGTCAATTTAAATAGAACTTGAAATATTATATTAATGCAACCCAGCACAATTCTTCCAAAAAAAGCAAAATATAAAAGAAACTATACTTTGTGAGACTGGAGTTTTGGTAACAGAAGTCTTAACATGTTGCAATGTCCTGTAATTTCTATGAGGACATTGCAAGTTGTCTCCCATAATATCTACAGCCTGAGGAATATCACGTGCACGTCATGGCCTCTTTGCACTCCAAAGTTTGTCTCTTCTCCTGAATCATAACTGGGAACATTTTCTCTGTCGCCAATTATTTTTTTAAGCATTTTCAGTGCATATAAAACCTACTACACAGTGGTTCATTTTCACTTTTTATTTATTTGCTGCTCTGCATGCTGATGACGCAACCTACATCTCGCTCCATCAGGTTGTAGCCTATGACACAAAGGGGCATCATCGTGCAGTCTGTGCACACCGTTCTTGACATCTTTCTCAAGATTAAGCAGATCCGGTCGTACAGCGTGAGATGAGAATGATGATGATGATGATTTTAGAAGACACCAAAAACCCTGCAGTCTGCAGCAAGCGCCGAACAGGCTTGGTTCAAAAGGGTAAACGAACAGTTTTTTTAGTGCCATGTGAACTGTGCCCCACATCATAAAAATATAAAAGTACTCTGTCAATTTTTGAGTCTCAGAACACAATGAAAGGTCATCTGGTCTATTCTGCATCTTAAAATTAGATCAACAACAATACATTAACTTGTGAACTGTAATATTTACCCCCCAAAAATGAACAATGCTGAAGCAGTGTGTAAAAAACTAAATATGGGTTTAGTACCAAGTTCCAAAAATTGTTTGGCTGAAGAGACCGAACCGAGTCACTGAAACGATTAATTCACTTCATAGTTCAGCTGAGCTCCCAATTTCTCTGCAAACAAACGGCTGGAGGATCAGGATCCCCGTGTTCCTCGAGCCACCGGCTAATCTGGTCAGATGTGAGTTCACTCAAGATCAGGATTTCTTCATTCGCTGTACTTTGCATAATTCGTGCCTCAAAAGGCCATTATTTTTTCAAGGTGTGTATTTTCTTCCTGATATCCCAGCTGTCCCGTTCTTTGGCAATTCGTTTTGCACTTTGTGCTGATTAGGATAGTATAGCCCCCAAAGAAAAAAAAAATCCATCCATCCCTTTAGTATAGTTGTTTGGGTCAAAGAAAACCACATCATGACCACACTAAAATGTAAATGTTAGTATAAAATGTAAAGCAGAAAGGAGGCCGAGGTGTCTGACCCTCTCTTCCCCTTACTCCGGAGTTTGATCCTCAGCTATGATTGATCTAAATCCCACAATCAGTGATGTCACAGCACTCTGAGCACACAGTGATGGATGTGGTGAGGCTGTTTCACTCACTGTAGACTTGGAATTGATTGGAGGGCTGTGTACACTCCTAGTTTGGGGTGTGTCAGGCATCACCAACCCTGTCCTCTTACTCTCAGCAGATAACCTTTGATTTGTTTGTGGGGGTTAATCCAGGGATGACGAGGGGACGTTCCTCACTGTGCTGCATCTGCAACCTCTCAGTCTGTGGGGATTTAGCTGTCCAACGGCTACAAATAAAAAGAGAGAACAGTCCCATTCAGGCCTGACCCCTAAAGCCTGGAGACCTCCAGGATCACAGCGCACAGATCAGCAAAACCAATTCACTCAACTGCTGGCTCACAATATAAAGGGGATCCTTTCTTTATATGAATTCATCTCTTAAATTGGATTAATCTTGTGATTTAGATTAATTAAAAAGAAAAACTGTTGTGATTACCGTGCTCAGAACCTTGACTTTCCATTTAGCATCTCAACGTTTGAGATGTTTTACACATGTGCTCATCATACTTAATCAGGGTTAGATTTACAGTTTGCGTGGCCCATCACCATCCCACTTAATAATTAAAGGTCTTTACATAAACGGCCGTGAAACACAGTCTTGTAGCGTCTGAGCCCACCCTGATGTAATCCGGGAGTGTCCGATGCAACCAGGCATCCTCGAAAAGGATTACGTGTCATTCCCGAGACAAACAGGGATCCTACATATTATACTTCCCGTTCATGTCAGTGTAACAGGTTGGGCATCATGACAGCGTGTGATTTGATAAAGAAGCACAGTATTTCATTTGATACATCCAAACGTCTTCCCGGTGCTTCTCCTGACAGCGGAAGATTAACCCATACTTTGGCCTTGTATCTTCAAACTTGCACTGTCCATTTAAGTGTGTATTTACGTCTTTCAAGCACTATGTGAAAAACTCTTTAAAATACATTAGTCTCGTCTCTACAAGTAAGCCAGGAGCACTTTACTCATCCTCGGCCTCCTGTGTTGTCTGACACTTCAGTTCGGTATGAGCACATGGCAGCCTGATTGATGGAGCATGCTCTGTAGATTAGGTCTGCGCTGTTTGGATACAGTTTTTCTGATAAAACACTCGTGCAAGGCTCCACTTGTATTTTCTTACATGTCTGCTGACAAGTCAGGGATTGTGTTGGAGTGGTGAGGGACGCTGTGTTGGGCAAGGCTGGTGGTGCAACAACATCAAGTTGTTATCAAAGACAACATCATCTGCTTGAAAGAAAACATTTTTTTCTGGCACCACTTTGATTTATTTGAGTATAATTACAACAAAAAGAAGCTTTTAATCCTAGCTGTAGCCGTTCAGCCACTTTAGTTCTGATATCACCTCTTTTTCTTGATATATTGCTTGCATTTATCTTCGTCCTGGGCCTTGCTTCTCAGTTTACATATGTCTCAGTTCACAATATTAATGAATGAAAGAGAAAACTAGAACACATACAACAAAATACAACTATTTTGTGACACTGTGTCTTATCTTCTCTAGGGAAACCCTGAACAGCTGGTGGGATGTCACTGGTTTTCCAAGGATAAAACAACATGTTATTGCGTGACCGTTAGATTTACTGTGAATACGTTCAGTCAAAAACTCTTTCGTAAAATAAAACTGTGAAATGTGAAGGCACATTTGACATGTTTTTTAGTTTAGATTTTTTTTTTTTTCCCCAAATTCAGTTCTTAAACTGGTTCCATGTTTTGTAAAACAGTTTAACTAATTTTGTTCTGAACTACTTTAAATGCTTCAGTAATTTCTGTATCATTTGCTTTAAAGACTAAAACACATCTTTAGACAAAATGTGATAATTTGAATAAAAGTGGCTTGTCCATCAGTTACACTCAGCTGTGCAAGAAACATCCAAATGGGAGTTTGACTTGCAGAAATGGAGCGCAAATCTACTAAATAACCTCACAAATCATTTGCTCTTTCATAAAATATGAGGAAAGTTCATTGTTTTTGCCAGCTTAAGCTAACATGCAACCAGCATAAGAAACAAACCAGAGAAGAAGAAGAAGCAGAAGACAAGACAGAGGCCAACAGCTGCAGACGAGGCAGGAGCTGTGTGAATGTGTCTGCAGTCCAGCCGTATCTACGACATCACGCCTCCTGGCCACAGGGACCAGCAGCTACTGGGAGAAGGTTCCTGTGATTGGTGAGCGAGCGTGGACTCTAAAACAATGGACAAAGCACTCGGTCACGTGACCCAGTGGTTTCCGAAGACTGGTTTTAAAGCCTGTCTTCCTTCGTGCAGCCATGTTGCTCAGCACGCCCTCGGGAGCACGCCCACTGCATGTCAATCACAGCGTGGAGGTGAGGTGTGTGTTCAGGGATCAGGGAGTGATGCTTCCACATCTTCCCTTTTGTACAATAATACTTTCCTAATTTACTCGTTTGCTGTGGAGTTAAAAAATGTGTTTAATATACTTGCATTTATTTGTTTGCCTAATATATTTCCGGTTTGCTGTTAATAAAAAAAACATTTATCGAAACCTTGTGCACCTTTTCATCACTTGACTCTAGCAGAAGAATATCTGAACGGTCACTTTATTGTCAGTCTTTTCTAGGGGAACTCATATTCGTCAAGGCCAGTCTCTGATTCTGATGAACCACGATTCAAAGGTCATAACATTTTTTTCATTAGTCAATGTCCAGTAAATTATTATTTGTTATTACTTTTGCCAGATTCAAGTTATTGCAGTGACCAATGTGTTTTTCTTTCTTTGACAGAAGGATACCAAAAAAGTTGTCTACATGTTTTCTGCAGTAATTAATTATTTATTTAAATTTTTTTATGAGAAATGACACTGAAACAAAATAGGCAGTAAATGTATTTGTATGAAACCAGAAAACTGAGTCTCAGAAGACAGAATCAGGGAACTGAGCTGGTTGGCATCACGGTAGTAAGTTTAGTTATTAATTCAGTTATTAATGAAACTGTGTCAGCCAGCTCACACTTAACATAGCGTAGTTAAAACATTTCTTACTCTAGTAAAAATGTTGAAAATAAACTCAGCTGGTGGGAGCCCTTGGGCTTCGCTGGCGTAGCCTCAAAAGTCATGTGTAGGGTTCTAATATCTGTGGATGTGATTTGAATGGATCAATACGACCAATGTTACGCCTAAAGGTGCTTTTGCAACTTAAACCAGGTTTAGGGTTACAGGCTAACCTGCAGTTTTACATGGCCCAGTTTATTTCCATTAATTCACATATATTTCTATTATGGAAGGTTTCCAAAATTGCAAATGCATGCATTTGTTGGATATTGAGTTTTGAAGTCACAAATAGAGTTTTGAAGTCACAACACCTCTTAAAGCACATGTCTGATGCCAGGCTGTCATTCGCGCCTCAATATGCCTTTTGTTGTATATTTTTGAATCCTCTGTAGTACGGATAACTTTGTCTATGTGGAACTTACTTTGTCCAGTTTGAGCAGCAGGAAAAAAAAAAACAGATCCGAGCGGATTCAGTGTTTTAAACTCAGATGCTGCCAGTGTTTTCTAAAGGGGGGTCTGTGGGGCAACGGTAAACAAGGCTTGTTGATCCGTGAGGACCTTCTTATCTGTTGCTTTTTGTTGCCCCTGCATACATTGATCACACCCATTGTTGTGCTTGTCCCATTGAAGCAGGAGTGAATGAGTCTGCGCTGCAACAGCCTTCTGCTCTCCTAAAAATTAAGACGTTCCCGCCAAAAAAGGGCTGACAGAGTGAGATTTCAGCCACAATGAACTTCAGACAACAAGCACATTTGGTTTTGCTCATGTCACCTCCTTTATATGTTGCCTTGTTTCCTGTGTGATGATGTAATTATGCATCTTCCAAGTAGAAGTCTGACATTTTTAGTGTTGTCATTCTTGTTTATACAAACAAATGTGATATTTGCTAAAAAACCACACTGTTTATTTTCACAAGCATTTTCCCTCCTAAAGTAGTTCAAGAATGACTGGGAGTTTAAGCAAGACCACAATAACAACTGATAATTCCTGGCTTTCTTCATTTTGTAAAACTTTAAACTCAAAATTCACATTTGTCTCATTAACTTTTATTGTCCAGTTTTCCATCTTGTTTTGTGTTGCTTTATAATTATTGTCTTGTAAACTTTTTCCTACAGCTAAGAGAAGTTTGAATTACAATGAATTACATTGTGAGGATTATTTATAGTGAAAGTGAGATTTTATGCAGTTGTTAATTATCATGAATTGTGGCTACAGTGCTCACTGATTGCGCATACATCCATGGCCATGACACACAGACGTAATACAAGACTGCATAACTTGAGGCTTCATGTAGGGACAGTGAATTTTAATTGAGAGCGCAAGAGAGAGAACATTTTTAATTTGTCTCTAAAAAGAGTAACTTCTCAGACATATAATACAGTCTGTGTCTAGTGGCTTAAATTGCATCGGCGTAAAAGCAGCTCTTCCTGCCCCCCATGTTTTCTGTGTGGCTCGGGTGTGGCGGTGCTGCTCTGCTGTGTGTGGAGTGTGTTGGTGTTTTGCAGAGGGGGTGTGACTCAAGTGCCCTCTACTGGTGGACGCAGTCAGTGTTAGAGTTTGGGGGTTTGAGGGCACTCCATCCATCCATCCATTATCTATACCCGCTTTATCCGTTTCCGGGTCACGGGGGTCTGTCGGAGCCTATCCCGACGCATATCAGGCGAAAGGCAGGGGTACACCCTGAACAGGTCGCCAGTCTATCCAGGGCCACATACAACCAATCACACTCACATTCACACCTAGGGAGAATTTAGAAAGATCAATTAACCTACGCTGCATGTTTTTGGACTGTGGGAGGAAGCCGGAGTACCCGGAGGAAACCCACGCAAGCACGGGGAGAACATGCAAACTCCACACAGAAAGACCCACCGGGCCGGGAATTGAACCGGGAATCTTCTTGCTGTGAGGCAACAGTGCTAACCACTAAGCCACCGTGCTGCCTTGAGGGCACTCATGACAGGTAAAAGTGATAACATGAGACGTTTTGATTATTTACATCCGTCCTCATAGGCTTTCTGTTATCACTCTCGGTTCAAACTTGACATGTCTCAGCTGCTTTTTCAATAATAACTCTTTAAACAAAAGAAACAGGAGCAAAAGAAGAATTCCAGGGTGCCAGTAATTCATCCTTTCACTTCCCACACAAATGTATCCATAGTTTGCATTCAAACTTATCCTGGAAAGCATAAGACAACTTTCTTTTTCTTATTAGAGAAAAAAGCTGTTAAGATGATGTTTAGTACAATTAGTAAATACAATCTGCATATTTAGCACCAGATGTGTTTCTACAGAAGTCTTTAGTTCTTTTGTTCAGATATAAACGTCTGTGTTAATAAGAAGACATGATGAACGATGATGATCTAGGAGCCACTTCCTTTTAGTTTTCCTCCTTCAAACTACTGCCAGGTATTCTGTTGTGGTATAAGGAAGGCAGGGACTAAAACATGTGTGGGCACCTTATAACCACCCACTATTTGGTAATTTAAAATTATACATTGTTAAAATCCAGAAATCCCTGCAAACAATGTACAAAATATGATTTCATTGAGGCAAGACTGAGATATGGCAAACGCAATTTTCCTGGCAAGCACAGATTCATTTCAAAATCTCTAATTGCCACTGTGTATGCCTTTTTTAGACACTATTTGGCACTGATCACAAAGTACAGAGGAACACATTGTTGTGGCAGCTCTCTGAAGTGAGTATGAGAGGCGAATCAGTTCATGGCTCCCTCATGCTTATCTTTCCCATGAAACCATGTCTCACGCTGCGTAGGCTGGACTCAGCCCTCCCTCTGCCCGAGCCTGGCTATTCTCCTGCCTCAATAGCTCTGTTTGACTCCTGCAGTGGAGATCTGAGTGGTTTCAGGGTCTGTAGCAGAGTCCCTCATGTCTCTGGGACCCTCAGTCCTGCCCATCAACCCCAGCACCAAGCCAGCCAAAGCTCAGCGCCTGCTGTGGCTGACGGGAAGGGCTGGTCTGTGTCACTTGCTAAAGAGCTGTAAGAATAAGAAAAAAAGAAAAGTGGA
Source organism: Xenentodon cancila (assembly GCA_014839995.1). Lineage (NCBI taxonomy): Eukaryota > Metazoa > Chordata > Actinopteri > Beloniformes > Belonidae > Xenentodon > Xenentodon cancila. Next base: position 24,466,390 of record CM026210.1, on the reverse strand, counting down.
AGAAAGAAAACTCAGCTACTGGGCTGATCCAATGCTACTTTTTCTGTCTGACAGCACAATTTATGACCAAGCCTGAGGTACAGCTGGAGCCAAGCTAAAAGTTTACACAGAGAGAATGGTTCCCAAGAACAAGGCACCAGACAGGGAGGCAGAGAAACTGTTGGATGGGAGGGTGTGGAAGAGAGGAAGGGAGGTGAGAAGATAGTAAAACGGAAAATAAGGATGATAACAAAAGACAAGTGAAAATGGAGGAGGGAGGATGGAGGCAGATACGGAATAAGCAGGAGGTGGAAATGGGCAGGTGAGATATCAAAAGAATGTGAGAATACAGAGATGAAGGAAAAGGAAAAAATCGATTCCACACGTGTTGGTTAATGAGTCGTAAATATCCTAAAGGGTTATCCTTCCTCTCAGTTACGTGTTTGTTGCACATGTGAACAAAAGCTCTTTTAATATTTTAATTTGGGTCTAATGCAGTCTGAATCGAGTATTCTCCAGAACCTCTCAGTTGATTTGAAAAATCAAGAATAAAAACAAAGTGGAGTTGGAGAGTGTACTATTATGTTTTAGATGTGGGTCTTGTGAAATGACGCCTCACTGCCTCAAACATGTGCAACACTATGGAGTTACGTGAAAAGAGATGCCTCCTTTAACAATTTCAGATACAGGCAGTACACATAGAAACTTAACTGACACTAGGGTCAATTAAGTTGGGGGGGGGGGGGGGGTCCTACATAACAGCAGCACTAACACTTTTGCTGGGGGGCAAGAATTAAGAAAAACATTATAGAGATATAAAATATAACAAGGAAAACGAGAGGAGGCCAGATACAATGAGAAACTATTGAATGATGTGGACATGGAGAGAAAAGAAAATGTATAGAGAGATGAGTTGAGTTGAATGGGGGGAGTGGATGCACACAGAGAGGAAGATATCAAACGAGTCGCAATATGCTCGACTTGCTTGAGGTAACTATGGATACCTCTCAGCGATAGATGGGTTTCCCATGGAGTTTCTCAATGTCTCTTCTGAGAGAATTGTCAAATGACGTAGTAACCTGGCTGTAGCCGTGGTGACAGTTCTGACAAAAGACCAGTCTTGTATGCAGAGCAGTTGTTTTCTGCAGGTAGACAGGCAGTCAAGTCAATCACAGGGCACGGGACAGTCTCAGGGAGACACTCTCACTTTCCGTTCAGGCTGTTTGCTGCCAGAAAGCCTTTCCAGAGGCAGGAGCGGATGATATTTCAGCGTGTGAAGTATTTATACCAAGCCGGGCGAAACATTTCATTGGGTTTGCTACAAAGGCAGCAGTGAAAACTGGGTTTCAGGCAGAAGAAAGTGTATGAATCATGGCATTTCAAATGAGAAACATTTTTTAAAAACTTGAAGATTTATTTTGACTAGGACTGGAAAAACATCTCTCCCAGCATTGATAAATATGTGGATTAATCCGGGTTTTATCATGCAAAGTGAGGCCTTAGCGACACCTTCAGCAGAGCACCGGCTCCTGGATAAGTTAAGTAAGCCCCAATGGCTTAAAGAGATCAGTTGGAATTCCTCCCTACACACACCCTTTCTTGCTCTGCTCAGTGAAAGAGTGTGCAACAGCATGAGATTGAGGCACACTCATGTGTGAAATAGACTCTACATGATGCTGGTCTATGGCTGTCTCATGTTGGGACCTTTGTCTAAATCCCCTCAGGATTCTTGGAGGAGGAAGAGGTGAGGACAAGGCCCTTTCTTTGGAAACAGAAGGCAGTGGGCGGGGCAGGGGGAAGCGCTGATGAGCCCATTGACAACATTATGGAGATTTAGGTGATGATTTCATAAGCAGTGGTTGACTGAGCACAAATAGCTACACCAGTCAGGAAACAACACTCACTACTCTATTTCTTCTTCTTTTAAAACGCCTTATTTATGTGAATGTAAAATGGTAAATGGTCCGTGTTTATGTAGCACTTTTCCAGTGTTGTCAACCATTCTATATAGAAGCAGTGTTTTAAAGACTAAACATGCCCATAGACCTTTAGAGGATAAGTAGCAGCCAGCTGCTGCCAATCACATGCATCTGATTCATTGATTAACACTAAATGTGAGCACCCCTATGGAAAAGATGCTCATGTAGTTTGACGGTCTGGAGTATTCTGGTATGAGATAATGTAATGCCAATGGGGTTTGACAACAACAACGATCTTAGAGAAGCAACTAACCTATCAGTGAGTCCCTCCCCCCTTAATTACTGCTGTCTAAGACAAGCTATTGATGTTTTTTACAGTTGTACAGTGGTGACTGCCTGTGTGAAAGCCTTGATATTTTAAACAGGTTTTTGGACACGGTTCAATTTTTAACTAACATTGGCACCTTTTGTCAAGGTGCATTCAAATGGGGTTTAATGCCATGGAGGGATATGCACAAAATCTATGTAAGCAAAGTTTACAGATCACAGTGCAACTGGGAGAAGCCTCGTTGTGTTGTTGTCACATCGCAGACGACAACGTTCAGGATAAACAGCTCAGGGTGAAATTAAATTGATTGGCTTCAGCTCTGCACTTCCTCACTTCACTGCAGCCTGTTTCTCAAGTCAGTCTTCAACTACAAAAACAAACAATAACGACGTTGTTTCTCTCATTTTTCTACACCCTACTCATATTGTATATTATTAAATGATCTACCTATTCGTTGTTGAAAGGTCCCTCTCACAGTTCACAGTTGCGATGGGAACCATCAGTCAGTGGCTGCGAGCCTGGTCGTGGGGGGATACAGCTGTGCCCACTCCTCATTCTGGGATGACCGTTTTCCAATTGCTGTTACTTGGTTCAAGTAACTGTGGACTACAGAGAGACTATATAAACAGGTGTAAACAGCAGACACTGAGGTGGTCAGAGGTGGGACTGCAGGTCAGGATGTCAGCAGGTATCCAACAGAGACATCCATACAGACAGGTGGAGGTAACACTGGGATGGTCAGAGGGTGGGACTGCAGGTCTGGATGTCAGCAGGTATCCAACAGAGACATCCATACAGACAGGTGGAGGTAAACACTGGGATGGTCAGAGGGTGGGACTGCAGGTCAGCATGCAGCTCCTGAGGTTCTGGTCTGCAAATATGTACGAAAGAGAAAAAGAGGAGACAGACCAGCACAACAAACTACAAGAACAATGGAGCAAAATTATACTAAGGAGCATCAAATTTGCTTCGACGGCGCCCGTTCTGGCCCCTGGAAATGGTCGCTGGAGTCACCTCACATGTCTCAAAGTAGAGTTGCCAGATACCAAGATCAGTTTCTCAGCGTTTGTGTTGCTGAGCAGGGAAAAACGGTTAGAAACGCGAAGTGAGTGGTGGTGTTCCGTGTGCCTTTGTTTAGGACTACGCTTCCTTCGAACCGTCACAGGGCCCCGACTATCCGGCTCCTCGGGGGCTGCAGGGAACGGCATATGACATATATTGGTGGGACGTATGATGTTGGAACTGGTCAGCCCCTGCTCTCTCCTGGATGTTGTTCAGGAAAGGAAGCTTGGCGATCCAACAGTGATTAGTGGGTTCATTAGGGTCCAGTTCAGGCTGAAGTTCTCGTGCTCAGTATTTTTATAATATGAGGTAAACTCACGATACTACTGGCAAATAACGTTAGCTAATGTTAGTGCGAGATAGGAAACTTCCAAGGCAAAATCTGTGCTGCTACATTATAATTGCAATTAAATAATTTTAGGTAAAATTCGATGAGTTTAAAGCATTGTTTTTTTGATTGACTCTGAAACAAATGTTTGTTTGTTTGTTTGATTAATTCCAGACGTGTCTAAATCATTATATAAAGTATAACAACGTTAACACTAGTATGAATCTATAAGTAAATAAATATACATATACACACATGTACACACACATTTGAACATATAGAACCCCTTCAAAATAAATCTATATAAATAAATGGATCTGTTATAAATGTATGTACACAAATCTATAAAATTAATCTTTTGAGGGTCAAGTCTTACCGATAGGTCAGTGGTTGCTCCCCATCACAAAAAGACAAAAAAAGGAACAGAAAGAACTATAAACTATATATCGATTGTTTCTGTAGCCTTTAATTGTGCAGATACCACCCTTGAGTTGTTGCTGCCCATAAGGCAGGGAAGCATTATGGGAGTGTTTGGAAGAAATGTGGAATTTACAATCCAATGGTAAGAAAAATTACTCACAAATGGAAAACATTGGCGACGGGAGCCGATCTTGTCAGACATCCCAGCATGTCAGACGGTGTATTTACCAGAGGTACAGGTGGTGACTTCTTCTATGTGGAACTGATGACAGTACTGATCCGAACACGGTGCATCAGCACAAAAACCTCATACAAACTATCAGCTACAGAATTGAAGGCATGGTTTGTGCTTGATTTGCAGCCACAGGACCAGTAGATCCTGATACTATCATTAACTTCTCTTTACGCCAAAGTGCACAAGTCAAATGGGAGAGCATCTTGTCTGAAATTAGGTCATGTAACATAATGAACCCAAGCACAGCAGTCAATCTGAAGCACAATGGCTAAAAAAAAAGAAAAAAATGAAATAAATAATTAAAGATCTTGGTCCAAAAATCATAGTCTGGATTTCAAACAGATTGAAATATTCTGGTAGAACCGAGACATGTTGTCATACGCCCTATTGGAAATATTCAGTTCAAGTTATTGCCGTTTCAGATTAATTAACAAGCAGCTGATTACTGAGGTTTTCACATTGATTCTGCATTACATGTTAAATGGATAAGGATTCATGTAACGTATCACGTGCTGTTATTTGTCTGAGGTTATGTACTTTATTCAAAAAGCTGGTGTGCTATTTTAACATGACTATTTTTGGATATTCTTACAGATTAACTGTGCATTATGTCCAGCCAAATCTCCAGCTTATGTATTAATATGTTCTTAATATATGTTATTAATCTTTTTTTCAAATATGTCTGTTTTGTGCAGAAATTCATCATACTGGAAATACTGAAATATAACCTTTTTCTTTTTTTTTATTGTCCTGAGTTCCATTGTTTTGGATAACTTTATATTTATAAAATGAAACTCAGGCACACATGAAAACATTACTAAATCATCCTTCACACATAAATTCTAACAATTAAAAAAAGCACAAACATAAACCCCAACTGATAATCTGAGTTGCTTTCTTTATAATGAAGACTTCATGGTAATTTTGAAACACTGTAGATTTATGTTTGTGGTTGTAGTATGTAGGTGTATGCACACCACCAATGTGGCCTCCGTAGCCTCCAGAATAATGAAGCTCTTTCTCGCTCCCTGTTTCCGAACATCCAATGCAGTAATTATCCATGCTCTGCAAAGTCCTCAGAACTCAGTTCGTGCTAATGTTTAAGGATTCATTATGCTATAAAACAGATAAAAATTCAATTATTTTCTTGAGGGTACACGCATTAGTTTGGATCATCCTTCTGTTCAGGCCATTCTTAGCAGCTGTGGTATCAAGACTACATCACAACGGGATGGCAAATGCAGTCTTTCTGGTTAAATACATGGAAATTAACAAAAAAAAGCAAGGCTGATTTTGTTCAGAGGAGGAAAAAGTTCCACTGATCCCTGTTAAAGTCTTTGAGAGGTATTTCTCTGTGTGTGCTTGAAGAAATTAGAATTACAAGTGAATCTACATCTATTGATCTGATATGATGATGGTGAATGTAAGACCTTGTTTTTGCAGAATAAAGGGACTGTAGGATGTTGTAAGGTGAAGCGAAGGAGAAAACAAATCCTCTAGCACCAGCCTGGTATGAAGGGAACCAAATAAAACAAATCCTCTAGCACCAGCCTGGTGTGAAGGGAACCAAATTTAAACAAATCCTCTAGCACCAGCCTGGTGTGAAGGGAACCAAATAAAACAAATCCTCTAGCACCAGCCTGGTGTGAAGGGAACCAAATAAAACAAATCCTCTAGCACCAGCCTGGTGTGAAGGGAACCAAATAAAACAAATCCTCTAGCACCAGCCTGGTGTGAAGGGAACCAAATAAAACAAATCCTCTAGCACCAGCCTGGTGTAAAGGGAACCAAATAAAACAAATCCTCTAGCACCAGACTGGTGTGAAGGGAACCAAATTTAAACAAATCCTCTAGCACCAGCCTGGTGTAAAGGGAACCAAATAAAACAAATCCTCTAGCACCAGCCTGGTGTAAAGGGAACCAAATAAAACAAATCCTCTAGCACCAGCCTAGTGTGAAGGGAACCAAATTTAAACAAATCCTCTAGCACCAGCCTGGTGTGAAGGGAACCAAATAAAACAAATCCTCTAGCACCAGCCTGGTGTGAAGGGAACCAAATAAAACAAATCCTCTAGCACCAGCCTGGTGTGAAGGGAACCAAATAAAACAAATCCTCTAGCACCAGCCTGGTGTAAAGGGAACCAAATAAAACAAATCCTCTAGCACCAGACTGGTGTGAAGGGAACCAAATTTAAACAAATCCTCTAGCACCAGCCTGGTGTAAAGGGAACCAAATAAAACAAATCCTCTAGCACCAGCCTGGTGTAAAGGGAACCAAATAAAACAAATCCTCTAGCACCAGCCTAGTGTGAAGGCAACCAAATTTAAACAAATCCTCTAGCACCAGCCTGGTGTGAAGGGAACCAAATAAAACAAATCCTCTAGCACCAGCCTAGTGTGAAGGGAACCAAATTTAAACAAATCCTCTAGCACCAGCCTGGTGTGAAGGGAACCAAATAAAACAAATCCTCTAGCACCAGCCTGGTGTAAAGGGAACCAAATAAAACAAATCCTCTAGCACCAGCCTAGTGTGAAGGGAACCAAATAAAACAAATCCTCTAGCACCAGCCTGGTGTGAAGGGAACCAAATTTAAACAAATCCTCTAGCACCAGCCTGGTGTGAAGGGAACCAAATAAAACAAATCCTCTAGCACCAGCCTGGTATGAAGGGAACCAAATAAAACAAATCCTCTAGCACCAGCCTGGTGTGAAGGGAACCAAATTTAAACAAATCCTCTAGCACCAGCCTGGTGTGAAGGGAACCAAATAAAACAAATCCTCTAGCACCAGACTGGTGTGAAGGGAACCAAATTTAAACAAATCCTCTAGCACCAGCCTGGTGTGAAGGGAACCAAAGTTAAACAAATCCTCTAGCACCAGCCTGGTGTGAAGGGAACCAAATAAAACAAATCCTCTAGCACCAGCATTGCAGCACCTGTGTCCTACTGGACTCTAAGCACCTGACCATCACGTATCCAGCCCGTACCGTCCTGTTTGATTTCTTGCCTGTGTTGTTCTCCCAGTCGCTTTGGAAAAAAAGCTTCTGCTAAATGACAGTAGTAGTATCTACAATATTGAGGCCTTTCTTTGCTCCATCACATTATTCTGTTTTACAGAGTAGAGCTGTAAATACCTGCTATGCATAAATCTATTCAGTTTCATCTGGCATTTTTAACATATGGTACAGTTTTTTAATATATACATTTGATGACTTGTAGAAAAGTAAGCAAGGAATTTGCATCCTAATAGCTACTGAAACAAAACTTTGCAGAAACAATCAGTAAAATGTGACTTAAGTCAGACAGCTCACACAGTGAAAACTTTAATGAGAACACTTTAATGGGAAAACACTGACGTTTTTGTGTTTAGGCTCCATGCATGTCTTCTTTTACAGAGACATGAGGGTGTAGAACTTGATCTCCATCCACAGAATCGGAGCCTACAGGTGATATCTGTTTTGTTGTTTAAACACAACAGTAAGACAGGTGAGGCATCTGAAGACAACTGATAGACAAGCAGTTTTTACTTCCTTTACAGGTCTAAGAAGGAGATGGAGTTATTGGAGTGGATGACTGGACTGTGAAGAGGCATGAATGTAAGACACACACACACGCACACACACACACACACACACACACACACACACACACACACACGCCGGGATCGCCTGGCTGAATTACTCCCAGGGGTTGTCATTTAGTTTTCAAAAATATTGCAGTGCACAATAAATAAATCTAAATTGATCTCACTATTTTTCAACACTTAGCTCTAAATATATTCGGATACATTTCATTTCCAGTTTCAGGTATAGTAGATGTATTCTCAGAACAGATTCCCTCTATTCTAGTTGCAGTCAGTCAGGTATTACAATGACAACTTCAAAGACTTTCTTAACTCTTACTGTTCTGGTCCAATTTGACCCATTTTGAATCTTGAAACAGTGAAATAGTAAAACAATATAGAAATCATCGTGTAAGATGTCCACAGACACAGGAACAGACGTCATTTAGAGGTCAGAAGGTGCCACCATACAAACAGAAGATCTGCACCTGCATCATGTGACTCCTTACAGCAGCAGCAGCTCCAGCAGCATTGGTGGGGAAGTGCAGCAATGTGAGCCTGGCCCTCATCAAAACACCGCACATAAAGCCCACACAAGGGGACAGAAGAGAACCTCCTGTAAATGTGAGAAATCTCCACACGCAAAGCTTTCTCCTTCTGCCATGAGTGCAGAGAATAGCTTGAAATGAGCTTTATAATGTTTCATTGTTTGTGGTCTAAGTGGTGAATTTTATATGCGGCTGAGAAACCTTGTTGTGATGAACTGTAGCAGTGATGAGACAGTGCAGTGATTGTAACGCCTAAACGTGGTACTTTCTGAACTTTTAACAGTTTCAGAATGTTCCCGCAATTTTCAAATGTAATACAATATATTCAAATCTTTATAACTTTTATGTTTTTATGTCTTTTTGAAAAAACAGGACATGATACTGTGTGATAATAGATATTAAAGATAAGATTAAAAAAAAACTAGTGACGTAAAACTTAAGAAACAACATACCTCCGACTTTCTAAAACATTTATTTAGGATAAATCATATAATAATTATTGTGAGATATACATTCTAAATCTAAAGTTTTAAAATTTTGTCTAAACATTCCCTTTTAGGAAATTTTTGTTCCTGGTCAAAACCTGTGAAGGGATGAAAGTCTGACAGTATTTAAGAGTTAACGATACAAAACCTTTGGGTTTTAGTGTCTAGGCTCCGATCGAATCCATCCCAACTCATTAGGCATATGTAGAGATACCGGTGGGTTAACATGACTTAACATCCCTCTATAGATTTGAAACCTACAGGTGAAAGCCGGGAAGGAGGTTGGATTTGAATCTTGGTGGGTGAAAGACGTCTGACGGCGTGTGAGACAAGCTCCTTAAATAGAACCAGAGAGAGTTACTGGTATAAACCTGCAGAGGCATGAAAGTGGGAATAAAACGCTGCTCCAGATGCCTGCCTGAACAGTCTCCCCAGAGGTTCTCCTCATAAATGATCTGTCTTCTTCAAGCTACTTCACTTCTCATTATACAGTATGTTAAACTTATAATTGTTGTTGTTGAATTAGTATGTTTGATTGCACAAATGGAGTAATGATACATCTAGTTTATATTTGTTCAGATTTTTTATAAAGTGTATAGCCATGTGTATACAATTGAAGGCTTATTTGATCATTTTATAATCTTTGTAGTAACAGAATTTAATGGAATACATCCAGAAAATACGAGCTGTGAAAGTGACATTAAAACGTATTGTTGCATAATTGTAATTTAGGGTAGATTAACGAGATTCTGGTCGATTGCTGCATGTTTTCCTGCCTGGGCTGCTGTCTGGGTGTACAGTATGACTCCCTGTGTTTGTGTGTCTCTGGCCTTCCTGTGCAACAACACCAACATTCAGAACTCACTAAATTGTTTCCTCGTTTATCGCTTAATTAACTTCCAGCATTTCAGTTGCAAGTCCTGACAATCAATATAAATCACTGTTGCAGACGAGGCCCACTAATGAGATTAGATTAAGGAACGGAATTACACCCGCTGCTGCCAGGAATGATTAGAAATCACAAAGTACCTCTATGTATAATTAAACGCCCATTTAAACAGCATCCATATACCCTATTTTTGTCTGGGACAATGTAGTAATTACAGTCTGTCGGACATGCATAAATCTTTCTCCTTCAGTCTCATTCCTTTTCTAGGATAATATCTAATGTGCTCAAATGTAAAAACCCCAGTTACTAATAACCTAGTGTGTGCGGACACTCATACTGTTACTCTGCTATTGAGCTGACCTGGTTTCACAGTTTCTTTTCTTTTAACCCCTGAAGCCTGTAGTACTAGAGTTGCTTTTGAGAGCAGAACTCACTTTAAAGATATATTTACAATCTATAAGGCCTACAGAGGGGAAATATTGTCAGAATTTGATCATCAGCACTGCCCTGCACCTGAATATCCATGAGCAGGAGACGGTCAAAACTACAACTGAACTGGTTATTTACAACCCAGCAATCTTGTGAAGGTTACTTTGGACATATTACAAGTCACCTGTTAAAAATATACTAATTAATGGGTGCAGATATGGAGTACTTCAAAGTAATGTATTAGTCTCTGCAGTGTGAAGTTTGGAAGCATTATTCACCATGAAAGCATGGACTTCCAGCTTTGTGATACATTGCCTTTACTGCAGCTGTCTTAGATGTGGATCCTTCTGGTCTTTGTTTTGTCACCAGTTAAAATTGTGAGGCTGAGATTTACTGAGCCGCAGCAGAATATTCCAGTTCTGTAACCACACGGTCTCCCGGGCTGCGTTGACAGTGTGTCATTTGTATTCTGAAGGGGGGCCTTAACAAACTTTGACACGTTTGCCTGAAATGAACCGACGGTATGATGTGCATTTCCAAATCCATTCTAATGCGTCCGTCTTCTCTTATATTATCCACACCCTTTTACGCACAGAGCTGCTGAAACCCATGAACGTTTACAAAACGTGTGTCTCATGTCATTCTGATACCGATTGAACTTTTATTTCAACTGCCTTTTGTGAGGAGTGTTTTCTTTAATAAAGAGTATTGCAGCTCATGCGATCATCACTCAATGTTGGCTTTTTCCCTTTGCTCTTGGATTGTTGTGGAATGCTGGTAAAATTCCCCCAGACAATAGAAAACCACATTTAAGCGTCACCAATGAAATTGTCACATTGTTCTCCTAGTTAAGGGTGTGTTTGTTTTATTCACAGACTCCCCCTGCACACGGCTTTAGTCATTTTCACTCAAAATTAATTAAAATTTTGCATTTAGCATTTTTTCTTTGACTTTATGAGTCGTCACAAAATGAAATAAATATGTTTTTCTAGTAAAATAACAAATACATTTTTAAAAACAAACATGGACCAGAGATTTTCTTCCTGTTACACTTATAGAGAAGGAAATCATTTCTAATTTTGCATTCCACTGTTTTTTTTTTTTTTTTTACTTTAAAGCAACCCTGCAGAACTTCGGCGGTTTTTGAAGCCCCCTACAGGTCAGTGGCGGTACCACACCGTCGCCGCTAGCTAAGGCAGCAGTCCATGTGGATTTGTTTACTAACTGACAACTAGCTGAACCTGGAAATGGTACAAAACAAGGAAACTACAGAAGAAAGAAATATATCACCTGGCAAAGTAGAGCAATGTCTTTATTACCTCTACACGAAGCCAACAAAGGGAGCAAAATATAAAGGTTTGTAATAGAAGCTTCAGCTAGTGTCTTTTGCTGCAAAACTAAACATCACTGTAATGTAATAAAAAGTGGATTATGTAAATTTATGGTTATTGAACAGCACAGGTGATTACAAGTTTTTTTTAAGTTGCCAATCTTTTTTGAACAGAGATTTAAAACATTAACCAGCTTATGACGCTCCAAGAAAATATTCACACGTAGACGGAAAATGACGTTTACACAGGGATGAACACAAGTCCATTTATGGGTTTATTTGATGCATTTAATGTAGATAAAGTAATAAAAAGATTAGTTTTGTCTTATACATGTACAGTATAACTGGTATATTGCCATGCTGTTTAATATTTTTTTTCCAACATCTTCCGTTCACTGTGATTTTATTTCATCAATCTGATGGTGGGGTCAGAGGAGCGGAGGAGGTGGAGGAGGTGGAGGCAGGAGGAGAGGAAGTGCGACCACAGCAGGAGGATGGTGAGGACCAGAGGAGGCCGCAGAAGCTGTAAGAAAGATGCTGAAATGCAGGTTTTTTTTATTTTTTGTAAATACTTTCTCATAACGTTGCTTACATTACACTTTTGGATCAAATAATGTGGTCTATTGGTTGATTTTTATGGATTTCTTTCTTTCTTTTTTTGACAAAACTGCAGTTGCTGAAGAGGATTGACTGCTGCCGGTCCAGAAGAGACTACCTGGCCCGATCGTTGGCGCTCTAAAATTGTCAGGTTGCACCACTTTATATTAAAATGCTTTATACATGTATATATAAAATCATGCACATGTAGTATTTCAACTGTTATCAGCAGTCTGTTGTTTTTTCTTAGTCTGTATACAGTATGTACATTTTTATATATAAACATAGTCAAATCAATGATCCACCATTCAACATATTTCTACTTCAAATGCAGCTGATATCTGCAATTTACCGTCACAGAAGAGAAGAAAAACAGTCTTCTTCACGGCTTCATCCACTGCTCGTCCCTGTCAGTAAGATTCAGCTGGAAACACAGCAGAACAAAAATAAATAAAAGTCAGAGAAAGATTAAAAAAATGGCTTTTTCTTCTATAAATCCGAGTCAGTATCACCTGGTTTCTAACACACCAAGAGGAGGATATGGATGAAGATGGAGGGTGTGTGTCTGCTGCGTATCAAAAGAAGAATCTGTGTTTTTAGTTTCCTACATTTCCGTAACAGTTGTATGAAACAATCTAGTCAGTTGTGTGAAAACTACTAAGAGATGATAAAATAAACACAAAAATATTATCTGAATTTGTTGCAAGCAAACTGACAACCAGACGTAGTTTATACGTCGGACATGAAACTACTGCAGCTCCTAGAAATAAACTCTAAACATGAACTATTAATTCAGAAGCAAAATCGATTCTAATAGCGCATTTACAAACATAAACAAAACAATCAAAACACACAAAAAAAATCACAAGCACGATATGAGGTCATCACCTTCTTGACACAGTAAACAGAGGTGTAGGTCGGTTGGGGTCTAACAGATGTATTGCTAACATCGATAGCTTAAGTCAAGAAGACCATCCATCCGTCCGTCCGTCCGTCCATCCATCCATCCATCCATCCATCCATTTGTGCACCCACCCATCCGTCCGTCCGTCCGTCCGTCCATCCATCCATCCATTTGTGCACCCATCCATCCATCCATCCATCCATCCATCCATCCATCCATCCATCCATTTGTGCACCCACCCATCCGTCCGTCCATCCATCCATCCATCCATCCATCCATCCATCCATCCATTTGTGCACCCACCCATCCGTCCGTCCATCCATCCATCCATCCATCCATCCATCCATCCATCCATCCATCCATCCATCCATCCATCCATCCATCCATCCATTTGTGCACCTGTCCGTCCATCCGTCCGTCCGTCCATCCATCCATCCATCCATCCATCCATCCATTTGTGCACCTGTCCGTCCGTCCGTCCATCCATCCATCCATCCAGGACTGGGTTGGGGGGGCAGCAGTCTGAAAAGAGATGCCCAGACCTCTCTTACCCTAGACACTTCTTCCAGCCCTTCCGGGGGGATTCTAAAGAGTTCCAGGCCAGCCGAGAAACAGAATCTCTCCAGCTTGTCCTGGGTCTTCCCTGGGGTCTCCTCCCAGTAGGACACATCTGGAACACCTCTCTAGGGAGGCGTCCAAGGGGCATCCGATACAGATGCCAAAGCCACCTCATCTGACTCCTCTTGATGTGAAGGAGCAGCGGCTCTACCCGAGGGAACGCTATCCTTTTCCGGTTAAGAACTATGGCTTTGGATTTGGAGGGGCTGAATCTCATCCCAGCAGCTTCGCACTCGGTTGCAAACCATCCAGGCACATGCTGAAGGTCTTGGCCCAGGCAACAGGACAACAGCATCTGCAAAAAGCAGAGATAAAATACTGTGGTTCCCAAATGGAGCTCCTCTGGCTCCAGGTTATGCCTAGAAATCCTGTCCATAAAAAATTATGAACAGAACCGGTGACAAAGGGCAGCCCTGCCGAAGTCCAACATGCACTGGGAACAGGTCTGACTTACTACCAGCTACGTGAACCAACCTCCTGTTCTGGTCATACATGGACCGAACAGCCTTTAGCAGAGGGCCCCGGACCCCGTACTCACGGATGCTTCATTAAGCACAACAGCATGGTAATTTCAAATGAGGCAGAAAACCACGTAAAATCGCAGCGTGGCAGTAATAATGCCTAAGAGTTTCCATGGCCAAGCAGCCTCACGACGAGCGCTGGATGGAGTGGTGACACTGGACTGCATCCGTGTGCTTTACACACCATACCATGATGGGATCAGTATATTGGATGACATGCAGTACCACTGTGAGTTTATATTTGATTTTGATGTATGAAAACATAGACACAGTATTAAGGCTGATACATCTACTGTTCACACAGACTTTATTGGCATTGTGATGTAGGACAGGACAAAATCAATATTGACAAAAAAGAGAAGACAACGTAAAGAGCCCACTTTATTGTTTACAAAACCTCAGTAGAGCTGTTTATGAGAAGTTGTAAATCAGTCATATTGAGCCTCTTCCACCACCGTTTTATTTTTTGTTTTTCAGTGGACTAATTTTTGTTTGTCATGCTGCTCTATTTATATATCTACCTATATGTCAATACCAGATTATATATATATATATATATATATATATATATATATATATATATATATATATATATATATATATATATATAGGATCAAGCTTAAGGCCCTCAAAGACCTTCAGATGATTTACGATTTGTCCTTGAGTGTGGGAAACTAGACAGGGAATCTGCTCACCAGGAAACTCAACAGTGCTTTACGCTCCTCTCCCACATTTTAGCTGTCTCCTTGAATACATTGTTTCCCTTATTTTTATTATCGCATTAATGAGGCCACTGTGGCCTGTGTCAAAGTCAAACTCCTCTTCCGGCTTCAGGTAAAGAAAGCTGCTGTGAAATTAGAAAAACAAAGGCAACATTCACATGAAGATAAAGTAACGCAGTTTCCTCGGAAATGATTTCTGTGAGAACAAGAAGATGTAGGTTTGGCTGTAAATGAAACATCTTTCACTCAATTCATTCATAAAATGAAACACAGCTGGATGACGAGGATGTTGCAGGATTTCTGCCTCCATGAGTCTTGATATTTTACCTACATTTTCTGTCCACAATCTCTCAAAAACTAGCATTCTTTTTTTAAGTTGGAAAACAATTTTTACATTTATTATAGTAAAAACTTGTTTTTGTTCCTGAAGTGTCAATATAAATCAGACCAATGAATCTAAAGTGAATCTGACCAATCAGAGCAGACTGGACTTTTTGTGAAAAGGGGCAGTTGGCAGTTAAGAGTTATCTAAACAAATATAAAGATATCTAAGAAAGGAAACATAAAAATAACCTACAAGTTGGATATCTGCTGACATCCGGACCTGCAGACCTCGTCTATGTGAGGTTTTATGTCCATTTGTCACCAACTATCCTGTCTTGTACCTTTGACGGTGTGTTTTTGTCTCTCTTTTATTTACTTCCTGCTCCACCCAGCTGGTCTTCAGCAGGAGGGTCCCCCCTTATGATCCAGGTCCTGATCCAGGTTTCTTCCCTCTTAAAGGGGAGCTTTTCTTGCCACTGTTTGGTTTAAGGTTTTTCTCCCACTAGGGAAGTTTTCACCTGTCGTTATGTAATAACTGCTCGGGGGTCGTGTTCTGGGTCTCTGGAAAGATCCTGGAGACAACTCGTATTGTAATAGACGCTATATAAATACAATTGAATTGAATTGAAGTAGTGTTTCTATAACTTTCAGGTGTAAAGAAAAATGTTCCTCTTGATCATCGTTTCTGGTTTAAAGGATCTCCACACCTCAAGTGTTTGATCACCAAAACCAGGATCCCACAGTAGAGTAGGCAGATTTTTGAAAGTCCTAAGGGGTGAGGTGAGATAAATAAAAAGGGTCTTTTCAACACATTATTAATGGGCCTTATGTTGGGACTCCTCTGAAAGTGAACTCGTGTTCTGGACAACGGTCATGACTGGGCAGTGTGGAGGGTAGATGGTCAAATTTCTGCCTAGAGCTAGTCATTTTAGAGCCACAACTCTGTTGAGCCGTGCATCCCTGCAGCTCTCAGTAGTGAAGACTTTATGAGCTTCTTTAGCAATAAAATTGTCAGAATTAGAGAGGAAATCGGCCTGGCCCACCCAGCAGCGGCAGTGGGCATGTCTTCAGCGTCAGCGACTCCCTTAGGCTCTGACCTGACTCTAGACTGTTTTGTTCCTGTAGACCTCCCTGAGCTGACTCTAGACTGTTTTGTTCCTGTAGACCTCCCTGAGCTGACTCTAGACTGTTTTGTTCCTGTAGACCTCCCTGAGCTGACTCTAGACTGTTTTGTTCCTGTAGACCTCTCTGAGCTGACCTCAGTCGTCAATAGAGCTAAATCATCCATGTGTCTGTTAGACCCCATCCCAACTCGACTACTCAAAAATGTTTTCTCTGCAGCAGCATGAATGCTGACAGGAATCAACAAGAGAGAGTGGTGGCCTAGTGGTTACAGTGGTGTGCTTGGGCGTGGAGGACCCAGGAGCCAGGAGGACCCAGGAGCCAGGAGGACCCAGGAGCCCAGGGCTGGCAACAATGGTAAATCACTGGGGGCCCTTGAGCAAGGCCCTTAACTCCCCGGGCGCTGATGCTGACAGCCCACTGCTCACTAGTGAAACTAGTGATGGGTTAAAAGCAGAGGTCCAATTTCGGTGTGTATCGTACATACATCGTGTGCACGATGTCCATACTGACAAGAATGGTAATGAAAAAAAACAAGAGACCACATCTCTCCACGTTTAGCTTCCCTGGCTCCCTGGAATCCAATTCAAATTTTAATACTTGCGTATAAAGACCAAAATGACCTAGCACCACAATATTTGCAAGACCTGATAGAACCTTACGTTCCTAATGAAGATCTCCGTTCTCAGAGTGCAGGTTTATTCGTAGTTCCTAGAGGATCCAAATGTAAATTTGGATGACGGGTCTTCTTTTATCAGGAACCATCCCTATAGGACCAACTTCCAGTTAGAGTGAAGGAGGCTGACGCCACCTCCACGTTTAAAACTAAACAGAAAACATTTCTGTTTAATAAAACATCTAGTTGGTGTAAACTTTAGTGTGTCAGGACCAGTAGTCACAGCTGCAGCTGCAGGACCAGACTAGAGCAGCTGGTCTTCAACACAGCTTCATCCTGGATCTGCTGTAGACCTGCTGCAGGGGGACACCAACATGATCCACTGACTGGTGTCCCTCACCTCCTCTGTGTCTCTTTACCTTCTTCACCTCAATCCTCAGTTATTAATTAGAAGTATCTCATAAGTATAATTGTGCTTCATTGTTCTTGTAGTTTGTTGTGCTGGTCTGTCTCCTCTTTATCTCTTTTCTACATGTTCTGCAGACCAGAACCTCAGGAGCTGCATGCTGACCTGCAGTTCCACCTCTGACCATCCCAGTGTTACCTCCACCTGTCTGTATGGATGTCTGTTAGATACTTGCTGACATCCTGACCTGCAGTCCTCATCCCCTGTGAATCACCAACTATCCATATATCACCCATATATACACAGAAGTCTTAGTTCTGCTGCTGATAGATAATTATACTAATGTATCCTGTCTTGTACCTTTGACGGTGTGTCTGTGTCTCTATTCTCTTTACTTCCTGCTCCACCCGGCTGGTCTTCAGCAGGAGGGTCCCCCTTTATGATCCAGGTCCTGCTCAAGGTTTCTTCCCTCTTAAAGGGGAGTTTTTCCTGCCACTGTTTGGTTTAAGGTTTTTCTTCCACTAGGGGAGTTTAGACCTGCCGTTGTTTATGTAATAATTACTGGAGGTCGTGTTCTGGGTCTCTGGAAAGCGCCTAGAGACAACTTGTGTTGTAATAGACACTATATAAATAAAATTGAATTGAATTGAATTGAATTAGTCAAATAACAACTATCAAGCTTCAACTAAGTTGCAAAAAGCTTACCCACACTCTCATTAACTTTGCCTCTACGGATCCTCTTTAAGTGAAATTGCGCTTTTTGGTATTTCTGTCATAAACTGGTTCTGTATTTATAAATTAGCATATTGTCTGTGTATAAGTCTCAGAATATGTCAGAACGTTTGTGCATTTGTTTGGTGCAGCTTCACGCTAATTTGCCCTGCTTAGTAACTTTGCCCCAGGATATGGTGCTTTTGAAGCACACGCATTAAAAGCACTACAGCGAAGAAGATACATGTAAATGAAGTATTACAGCTTCAACCGCTGAAGCAGCAGGTGATGAAACAAGGTTTAATAGTTAGCTGTCAGTTGCTGTATATTATTGCTCAAGATTGTACTTGTCCATTGATATGTTTTTAATCTCATTTATGCATCTGCAAAACCATTTCACAAAACCTAGTTGAGTTTGAGAATAGTCAAAAACATCATATACAACTGTAATCATCTATTTGTGAAATGAAGAGCAAATTCAAATCATGTGTTCTTGTTCAAGAGTCTGCAGGAATAATAAAGTTAAGGTACATCGATACATTGCTCTCTTTCAATTGGATTTCCGCAACGACTTCTAGTGTGCGTTAAAGGAAATTTCCATTGTTAGCTTTCAGGA
Source organism: Xenentodon cancila (assembly GCA_014839995.1). Taxonomy (NCBI): domain Eukaryota; kingdom Metazoa; phylum Chordata; class Actinopteri; order Beloniformes; family Belonidae; genus Xenentodon; species Xenentodon cancila. Next base: position 24,447,720 of record CM026210.1, on the reverse strand, counting down.
AAAAAAAGGAAGGAGGTCTTATCAAACCTGATCTATCACAGAGCTTCCTGCCAGAGTGCTGCGAGGGCACAGAGCCACACGTCTTGCCTGTAATAACTGAAGAAACCCTGCTGTATTTCAACTGTTCTTTTGGCATTGCAGAACAGAGACAGCTCCATCCCTGGCATCCGGACTCTGTACGTGGCTTTATAAGGCTTCCAGCAACACTGGGATTGGGCTGTTCCTGGAGAACATCTCCAGCACCCCGTACCCATGCATCTTTGTTTGGACTAAGGCAGGAGAAGATGTATGACCACCGCCACTACACAGACCACCCCCTCACCCCCACCAAACACCCATTAAATCTTTGTCCAGTGCAGTGAGTGGGAAACGACGCACAGCTGATTTCTGTTTCTATGTCATGAGAGCAAACAAAAAGTTGGAGTTGAAACGGGAATCAAGTTCTCAGTTGAAAGTTGTTGGGAGATAAACGCAAAATATTTTTAGGAGTTCTTCTAGATCTTCTTCCAGATGGAAGATTGGTGGCCTGGATCCTGGAAGTTTGAGCGTGTCTGTGGGTAGGAGTTTGGCCCCTAAATTTCCTTAAAAACCTCAGATGTGAGGACCAAGTGGACACATGAAAAACTATGAGTACCATTTATTAAACAATTTTGCTCTCAGAAGACTATTTTAAATATCTATTTTTAAAAACAATTTTCACCATTAAAAAGAAAAACCTGTGGAAATGATCACAAACCACATCTTCAAAGAGGCCGGCTGATCTGGAAAATGGTGGTTTACAAACACATGCCTGAGAAGAAGCAGTCCCGTCTAGGAGAGGAACTGACATATTTTCCATCATGGACAGATAGAAGGCCTCTTCCCGGTGATATATCCCCTCTGGGATCAGCTTCTGTTCAGCTTCAGCTGTTGGATGGCAGGATGGTGTAGCTGCTGGCCAAATGTAGTGTTTACACGAACAAGTGCAACTGTTCTGTACATAGTCACGGGGACTTAACGACCCTGAGACGAGCGCTTGCGTGCGCTGCTGTAATTTTTATGGGACAGGTGCTCAGCACAGCAGTGGGGAACGGCGGGCGAGAGGAGGCGAGGCTGGCGCCTAAACTGGCCCTCGAGATCTTCATCGGGCTGCCACGTTTTACACGTACGTATAGGCACCTGTTCGCCATCATCCCCGGTGAATATTTTACAGCTGGTTTAACGCCACATGGTGTTTTTTTTTTTAGCTTTTCTCGTGCCGGTATACTTGGGAGGTTAAACTGTTTTCTTACAGCAGAAAATTTGCTTATTGGATCTTTTTTTTTTCCTCAGAGCTTGTTGTCACTGATGGACAAGGACGTGGACCCATTAATTAACACTTGGACCTCAAAACAAGCTCTTACAAATGAGCAGTTTGGAATATATGAAAACTATCTGACCTGAAATCAAATGCATTTTGCCCAGAATGGTATATTTCTACAGTTCTTATATAACTATGTAGTTATGCTCTTACAGGAATAAACTATTTCTACATACAATTTCAAACACCACTAAGGTAGAATTTACCGTTTCTTAACACTCAAGTTAATGATTAAATGCTGCTAGTGTCTTGCCCAAGCTTACAGCTCGAATAGGTAAGACTAATTTAACACACTGAAGCGTTTCTGAATTAAAACGTGTTAAGTCTCTAGGGAATAAGGTTAAAATTAACTATAGTGTTTATTTGAAATGTAGTACTGATAGGAACTAACTAACTTTAACTTTAGACCAGAAATAAACATCTTTGTGCCACAGCTGTGGTGCTGGTTCTTTGGTGTAAGTATGGTCTTTCTGTCTGAAACCTTATGGAAGAACGAACCCAAACGAGAGTTATCGCTGTGGTTTTTCATAAACTGCAAGCTTGGCTCTTTGACATCAAGTATTTAATTTCATATAAACTGTATACAGTCACCATTCCAGTCCTAAGATAGAGGAAAAATAAAACAAATTAGAATCTCTGATGTGTTTGAAGTTGCTACAACATCATGAGTTTAAACTTCAGTATTATTATTAGATGGGAAAGGCAGCAGCCAGTTAAGAGAAAGTCATTGGTTTATGTATCTTAGGTATATTAGGAGCGTTACAACCTGAATGTCCCAATAAATATACAGATCCAAAAACACAGAGTTAAGAATTTTTGGGAGATTCCTTTCAGGAGATCACTGAAAGGATCATTAAAATAAAAAAGTCACTGTGATGAAGTGATTCCACTTGATGTGAGCGCTGCAGGATCACTCTGGCTTTTATCTTCTCACTTACAACTGCGAGTGCAAAGAACTTAGATATTTTCCATCTCCCATCTCATATCATTTCTCGCGCGTCCTCAGGATGTTGTCAGCCCACACTGTGCTTTTGATTGTAGCAACAAAGAAACCAAGCTGTGTGCATATGTACACAATTAATCACAACCCACTTCCAAAACGGTTGGGATGGTGTGTAAAATGAAAATTAAAAAAACAATGTTTACCATTCTGTACCGTTCCCTCTTCTTCTCCTCTGTCTCTGAATCTTTTCATGATATTATACATAGTAGATGGTGGGATCTTCAACATCTTGGCAGCGTTGCACTGAGGAACATTCTCCTCAAATTGTTCCAGGATTTTCTGACACAGTTTGTCACAGACTGGAGAACATCTAACCCATCTCTATTTCTGAGAGGCTCTGCCTCTCTAAAATGCTCCTTTTAACCTAATTATTTGTCAAATGCCCCACCATTTCTGTTATTTATGCCAATTACGTTTCTACTTTTTTAGATGTGTTGCTGCCATCAAATTCAAAATGCGATAATATTTTTCAAGAAATGGCAAAATGTCTCAAGTTTCAACATCTTATGTCTTTTATGTTCTATTGGGAACAAAATATGGGTTGATGAGATCTGCACATTATTACATTCTGTTTTTGTTTACATTTTACACAGCGTTTTTGGTTGAACATTCAAGGCTAAATGAATACGGTATTTTTTTGTTTAGGCAAGATATTTACCCCGGTTGTTGATCAGACAGGTTATAAATGGGAAGAAAGACAGATGATGGAGTTTTTATAGTGTTTTGCAATAAAAACAAAGAACAAAGTACTTCTGAGCTCTGACCTTCATGCAGAGAGAGGAATGTTTTACTCGTCCTGTTGACCCAGCTTTGAAAGGTTAATTCTTGTTTTGATAGATAAAGTCTGAGAGAAGATGTATTGTGAAAAAATAAATAGTGATTAAAAAAAAAGTTTGGAAACAGGAGGCAAAAACAATTAATAAAGTGCAGCAGCAGCCAATTTGGTGGCCGTCCTACTTGATCCCACCACTAGACGTCAACATTAACACCAGTATCATCTAAGGTTTTAGACACTTTTAAGTTTTACATCTTTATATTGTATAAGAAGCCTGCTAAAATAGACTTTTTATACCCATTAAGCTGCACACAATTCCTCAAGACAATAAAGTAATTCCAGATATATGAAGTATTTTATGTCTTTAATTTAAAAGACTATTCATTCTAAACTAAGTTTTCAGACACTTTGCTATGATCACCGCAACTAAACAAGATGCAGCCTACTTCTGTCAGCAGCCTTTGACATGTTTTAATATCTGCAAGGAAATAAACCTGTGCCACATTTATTTAATTACACATAACTTAGAGGGCAGTCGCAGCTGGCAGCATTCATGGCAGACTTAATGATGTATTAAATAATTAAAAAAAACCTTGCAATGCATCTCCACGATTTCATGTGGAGAGTAAGTAAGTTCTGTTTAAGTTAAGTTTAAGTTCTGAAGTAGAGAGCATAGTCTGATTAATGACTTCTGCCCCTATACAATATATATATATATATATATATATATATATATATATATATATATATATATATATATATATATATACCATATGAAGGCTGTGGTCTAGTGTGCTGCTTTTCTTTGGTATGAGGAAGAAAGACAACATTTAGATCAATTCTTCTGATTCTGATTTTCTACAGTTTTGTTAATACAAATTCAGCTGCGGGTACAGAAGTTAAAGCTTCATTTACGGCATAACACACAACTTAAACTTCCCTCTGCTTTGAATGTATATCGGGATTTAAAAATTGTTTATTTATAAATGATTTCAGGTCACATTGCTAGGTTTTTCTTGTTTCTGGGGGTTTCATTTTCAGTGTTAAACACCTAAAGGACATACAGTAATGATTAGTTGTTGAAAGTTATGATTACATTTGACAAATGGAATTGGTGTGTAAATGCAATGATTGATTGTTTTTGGTATTTGAACTATCACATTTCTGTAATTCATTCATCACAGAGCTGTCGTCACTTACGTTTGTGGTAACTGAGGTATGGTAGGTGTGTTTCAACAAACTGCCTGGGTTCTTTCTTTCACCTATTGAGCAATTTTTGTATTAACCGAGGCTGGGCAGAGTCAGCTGCCGAGACTATGTCAAACGGGGCTTGTCCAATTTGTTTGTTTTCCTTTCATACAGCCTAAAATAGGTGCACACTGGCACTCCAGCGCCATCCTTTGAATGTTTTTGCAAAGAATGGAGAGTGTTTGACAAGTTGGTGGATTTATTAAGGACGTTACTCATGCCAAATGTGCTTCAACCAAGTGTTGAGTAGATACGTAAATAAAAAAATGTTGCTGTCTTTAGTTCTTTTCTTTTTTTTTCTTTTTTTTTAACCACCGCTGTGGAGATGCTGTAGCCATAAGACAGAGGTTTCCATACTGGGTGATTTGAATTACACAAGCTGGGGTCAGTGCAGTTGAACGATGTCCCCTCACTCTCCGCAGCTGTCTGTGCTGGAAGCCAATGCCACTGGGCTCTGGCAGTCACCAGCGCTGTCAGAACAAGTCAGTAACGATCTCCTGGAAGCTGTTCAAAAACCCAAAGCCATCAGTCAGGAAAAACAAAGACCCGCCCACAGCATGGTGTGGCCCAGAGAGCAGCCATTCATCGCAAGGGAGAAGCCAGAGCACTGGCCAAGCCTTTCATGGAAAGAGAAAGGGGTCTGTAACCAAACCGTGCTCAGTCAAGGCTCTGATTCGTGAGGGTAGATATGGGGTAATCAATCATCTATGGCTGGTCTTTATGCAAATAGTAACAGAAAGTGATAGACCGGCTGCCAAAATCAGCTGACACCTCTCAGTTTAAGGTGTGAGGAACAAAGAGCTGCTGTGTCAGGAAGCAGGTCCAACGAACAAAGGTGCTCTGTGTGCCTGAATGCTGGTTATCCTGTCATCTAATAGAAGCACAAGGAACTGATAACTGCAAACTGTTTATGATGGTTGCTGAGCGACAGTAACTTTGTTCTTGTTCATTGGTGTTTTAGATGCACCCAGGCTGTGTGTGTGTGTGTGTGTGTGTGTGTGTGTGTGTGTGTGTGTGTGTGTGTGTGTGTGTGTGTGTGTGTGTGTGTGTGTGTGTGTGTGTGTGTGTCAAAGTCAAAGTCAAAGTCAAAGTCAAGTTTATTGTCAATTCTACTACATGTGAGATACATACAGAGAATTGAAATGACGTTACTCTCAAACCCTCGGTGCTGCACAATAAATAAATTTTAAACACAAAGTGCAAATTAAAAAGAAACAAGTTATGGCATGACGTTGGCTTTAAGTGTACAGCAGTTTTTAAAGGTGTGTGATGGTCCTGCAGGTGTTCAGCTTATTGGTCTGGTTAAAGTGACCTGGTGCAAAGCAGGCGGTCCAGTTCTGCCAAAAGTTCCTGATGCAGATACAGATGTCAGAGTGAGTGAGGGGGGGGCAAGACGGGAAACGGTGGAAGAGCAGGGAGAGTGTTCAGCGTCCTGACGGCCTGGTGGATGAAGCTGTCCCTCAGTCGGCTGGTTCTGGCTCGGAGGGTCCGCAGCCTCCTCCCTGATGGCAGCAGACTGAAGAGGCCGTGTGACGGGTGGGTGGGGTCTCTCACGATGTTGAGGGCTTTGCAAGTCAGACGTCTGCTGTAAATGTCCTGAAGTGAGGGGAGAGAAACACCAACGATCTTCTCAGCTGCTCTCACGACACGTTGGAGAGACTTGCGGCAGGTTGCGGTGCAGGATCCATACCACACGGTGATGCAGCTGGTCAGGATGCTCTCGATGGTGCCTCTGTAGAAGGTGTACCTGATGGGGGCCGGGGCTCTGGCTCAGTGTGTGTGCTCAGTGTGATGGTGCTGGATGTGTTGCCGCCGACCCGTACTGCCTGTGGTCTCCCAGTCAGGAAGTCCAACAGCCAGTTGCACAGCGAGGTGTTGATCCCCAGCTGGTCCAGTTTGTGAATGAGCTGCTGGGGGATGATGGTGTTGAATCCTGAACTGAAGTTGATGAAAAGCATTCTTACATAAGCATTTCTGGTGTCCATATGTGTGAGGGCTGTGTGGAGGGCAGTGGAGATGGCGTCGTCAGTGGAGCGATATGTGAACTGGTAGGGGTCCCGAGAGAAGGGGGGGGGGGGGGCAGCCTTGATGTGATGCATGACTAGCCGTTCAAAGCACTTCATGATGATGGGAGTCAGTGCAACTGGAGGGTAGTCGTTGGAGCAGGAGGGAGATGACCGTTTTGGGACCGGACGGATGTTGGTGGCTTTGAAGCACGTGGGAACCACCGCCTGACTCAGTGACATGTTAAAGATGTCTGTGAAGACATCCGTGAGTTCTCCTGCACAGTCTCTCAGTACACGACCAGGTATGTTGTCAGGACCCGGAGCTTTGCGGGCGTTGATCTTGCTGAGGGATCTCCTCACAGTGTCCGGTGACAGCGTCAGCACCTGGTCGCCGGGAGGGGGTGGTGCTTTCTGTGCGGCGATGGTGTTCTGTGCCTTGAAGCGGGCGAAGAAGGTGTTCAGCTCATTCAGCAGGGATGTGCTGCTCTCACAGGTCTGCGGTGGGGGCTTGTAGTCCGTAATGGTCTGAATCCCTCGCCACAGGCTCCGTGTGTCCCTGCTGTTGCTGAAACGGCGGGCTATCCTCCTGGAGTACCGTCTCTTGGCCTCCCTGATGCCATGGGACAGGTTGGTCGTAGCTGTCTTTAGACCCACTTTGTCTCCAGCTCTGAAGGCAGCGTTCCGAGCCTTCAGGAGTCTGTAGACTTCCGCTGTCATCCACGGCTTCTGGTTGGCTCTGACTTTGATGGTTTTGGAGTCTGTTACATCATCGATGCACTTGGCGATGTAGGCGGTAACAGACTCTGTGTACTCCTGGAGGTCTGTGGTGTTGTTGGTGGTGGCAGCTTCTCTGAACAAGTTTGGTGATAATTTGCTGCTGACGTGGAGTGAGTTGTTCAGCGTTCTCATTGTCCTTTTTGTCATCCCGGATGTGAGAAGATGTATATAAGAATGTTGACTTTGTTCTCAAGCCAAACCGTCATATAAGTGAGTTGCGTTGATGCTGGCGTGATAAGGTTTTGCTTTGATTGATTTCAAACTTTCTTTTTTTGTAGTCGGTAGTTTTGTTTTTGTGTTACTGATTTCTACACGTTCACTGATGTAACATAAAGCTACATGCTTCAATTCAAAACCCTGTTTGATCATTTTTGAGCAGAGATCTTTGCTCTCAGAGTGCCCTTCTAGTTTCTTCTTATGTTACGGGCAGAGTTGCTGATATCCAACAAAACAGGTCTTTCTACGAAGAAGATGGCAGACGTTCCATGTTAATACAAAAACATAAACTTTCACACACTTACTGGAGGTTAAATGTTGCAAAATGTACATGTATTTATATGAACTGAATATATTATTACTGCCCATATTTTTCACTGATTCTCAGACTGCGTTCACATAAACATCATCTCCATCCCAGCAGACATCAAAAAGCAGCATATTTTGAATGAGTCACCAGCATTTGTTCACCTTTCAGCTCTTTCCTGCTGGTTAAAATATCTCCTCTGTGAGATGGATGAGCTCTCAGACGAGACCACAGAGGTTGAGCAGAAGGCAGCTTCTTCTGTCTGTGAATCACCATCTACCTTCTGTCTGCTGACTCTGACACTTCTCAACCTCAGAAAAGTTTGTTTCCTTCCATTTTTCTGCCTCTTATATTCACTACTAGAGTTGTTAAGCAGATAATGTCACACAAAGACGTATAAAACAAACTGAAATGCACATTAGAAACAAATAAAACCGGCAGTGGAATATGATGTCCAAATGCAAAATGTAAAACTGAAGGTTCCTTCTGAACTTCTGAGTTTCTCAATGTTTGAAATATCTTTCACTTAAAAAAACAGTTAACATTCATAACTCTTTTTTTTTGCCATTCCACCTGAGTAATTACATACACAGAAGAACAAAATATTGTTTCTCACTGGCTCACAGCAGTCCGTAAAAACTGAAAATAATAATCAGATTAAAAATAGAAACCCAAATATTTAGCATAATCAGTTCCAATCGTACAATTTTTATTTTGCTATTATCACATGTTAAAGCAGCCGTTGATATCAAAGTCATTCTTGTTTGAACTATAGAAATCTTTTTTTTCTCACAATAAAGGACTAATCTTGTTTTTCCTTAGATCACTTATATAATCACAGAATAAAATGATAACAAGGTTAAGGTTGACAACTGGGACCTTGGCTCGCGGAGGGACATTTGAGCAGCATTCAGTTGCATGTGAGTCCCTGGAGCTGTACCGACTGTGACTTATGAGTTGTGTTGTTTGATTGGCGCAGAGCATGAAGTCTTTGAGAAGGAACAAGAGCCCTTTTGAAATCCTCCATCAGCCCATGCTGCTAGCCGCTCTGAGTTCTCCTGGCTGGAACTGCAGACGGCTCATTGACGTGACTTCTTAGTTCAGAGATTGCAAGTACAGCATCATTTATTCACAGTTGCTGTAGTTACTCTTTGCATTGCATCTTCAACTAGTTCTGGATGTTCTTCCACTCTCTAAGATGCTGAGCTGCTTTTTTAGTGCTCACCAGTTACAAGGACAGATGTCTTCATTGTAAGATTTCTTTGGTTGCAGGACAATCCCTTCATAGATTTTTTTTTAAGAATTGTGCCTTAAACTTGTTTTCTAACATTACTTTAACTAGGGTCCACTACAGCGCTTCTCTTCTCTGCTCATGAATAACCTTTGCAAATAGTCCTATCACTTTGTGCAGCCAACTTTACAAATCTGGTGATGAAAGTAATTTCAACACCAGATTACATTTTCTAATTGATCACTTTTGTTTGTATGTGTCTTCTAATTTTGTATCTTTACTTTCTTTTTTAACCTCTGCTTGTACCATTGTTGTTCTTGCTGTAAAGAAATCTTTCTTTCACTGAAATTGTGCTCGATATGCAATAATTTCTGCAGTAAAGAACTTTGATGTGAACTCCAGCAGTCTCCAACAATGTTCTGACCACTGTGGTAACTGGCACAAAACACATTTTTCAGAGATCGGGTTTTTGGAAAGGAAAAAATGTACAGTTGTATTTGCTGTATATGCTGCAAAAATGTGGCTTTCATATGGAGCCAAAAAGCCTGCGAGGCTTTGTCTTCTGTATAGATGAGTGGCAGTCTGTTTTCTAGCCTTCAGCAAACATTTAGGGACTTGTCATCATCCTCCTCCTCCCTCCTCTCCTCTTGCCAAGCTGAGGGTACCGTGGGACTGCATTTTGTAGACAGCGTGTTACAAAAGAACCACTGGCACCGAGATCGATCTTGTGTTAATTAACCATTGTACAATGATCCATGAATTCTGCCAGACAGTGAGCTTGATTTATGGTGCTCCAGTGGCTGAATATGGTTAAAGTGGCAACTTTTACTGGCCATTGTTTTTTTATAAAACAATGTGGCCTTGTGCACAACAGACTTTAGACATTTAAGGTTACCATTCATCTATGTTTAAATGTTAAAATTCCATATCATCCTTTAATCTATCTTTAACATAATTTCTTGAAAATATTTTTTTTTTTGCCTGTCCATCCATCTATCCATTTTCTATACCTGTCTTTATGCTTTGCATGGTCATGGGGGTCTGCCGGAGCTCATCCTGGCTCATTATAGGTGAGAGGGCTACATCCTGGTCGCCAGTCCATCACAGGGCCAAAGAGACAAGCTACCATTCACGCTCACACTCACACCTACAGGCATTTAAGAATAACCAATCAACCTAACATGCATGTTTTGGACTGTGGGAGGAAGCCCAGAGGGAAGCACAGGGAGAACTCCACACAGAAAGACTGCTGCCAGGTCTGGGAATCGAACCAGGAACCATCTTGCTGTGAGGCAACAGGGCTAACCACTAAACAGCGGGCTGCCTTTTGTGCATGTCAAACATTGAAATAATATCTCACATACATTTTGCAGAAATTGTTGTACCAACTCATTCTTCATACTTACTATGAGACTCTGGAGGGTTATATGTTATATGATTATATACACTATATGTCCAAAAGTATTTGCTCATCTGCCTTGACTTACATATGAACTTAAGTGACTTCACATTCCTGATCCATTGGGTTCAATATGACGTCGGTCCACCCTTTGCAGCTATAACAGCTTCAACTCTTCTGGGAAGGCTGTCCACAAGGTTTGGGAGTGTGTTTATGGGAATCTTTAACCATTCTTCCAGAAGTACATTTATGAGGTCACACTGATGTTGGACCAGAATGTCTGGCTCTCAGTCTCCGCTCTAATTCATCCCAAAGGTGTTCTGTCAGGTTGAGGTCAGGACTCTGTGCAGACCAGTCAAGATCATCCACACCAGACTCTGTCATCCAGGTCTTTATGGACCTGATTTGTGCACTGGTGCAAAGTCATGTATAAAGAGTAAGGGTCCAGCTCCAAACTGTTCCCACAAAGTTGGGGGCTGGAATTGTCCAAAATGTCTTGGTATACTGAAGAATTCAGAGTTCCTTTCACTCGAACTAAGGGGCCAAGCCCAGCTCCTGAAAAACAAAAACCGACAAAAACTGAAAAACCCCACACCATAACCCCCCCTCGAACCAAACTTTACACTTGGCACAATGCAGTCAGACAAGTACCGTTGTCCTGGCAACCGCCAAACCCAGACCCAAACCCAGACCCATAGAGAAGGGTGATTTGTCACTCCAGAGAACGTGTCTCCACTGCTCTCGAGTCCAGTGTCGGTGTGTTTTACACCACTGCATCCGATGCTTTGCATTCCACTTGGTGATGTACGACTTGAATGCAGCTGCCGGCCATGGAAACCCATTCAAAACCCATTGGAAACCTCTTTGTACTATGTGCCTCGGCATCTGCTGACCCTGCTCCGTCAGTTTACGCGGCCTACCAATCCGTGGCTGAGTTGCTGTCCTCGGAAGTATTAAACACTTCCATGTTCCTATAATACAGCTGACAGTTGGCTATGGAATATTTGGGAGCGAGGACATTTCACGACTGGATTTGTTGTACAGGTGGAATCATATGAGCTCCTGAGAGCGACTTATTCTTTCACAAATAGTTGTAAAAACACTCTGCATGCCGAGGTGCTTGATTTTATACACCTGTGGCCATGGAAGTGATTGGAAACCTGATTCCTATTATTTGGATGGGTGAGCGAATGCTTTTGGCAATATTGACAGAGAGAGAGAGGGAGAGAGAGCTCTATATAGCACACAAGTTGCCTCTAAACACTTTCCAAAGACCCAGAACAAATCCCTCGAGCAGTTATTACATAAACAATGCCAAGTAAAAAACCTTAAGCCAAACAGTCGAAAGAAAAACTCCCCTTTAAGAGGGAAGAGACCTTGAGCAGGACCTGGCTCATAACAGGGGACCCTCCTGCCAAAGGCCATCCGGGTAGAACAGAAAAAGAGAGAAAAAGAGGAGACAGACCAGCACAACAAACTACAAGAACAATGAAGCACAATTATAATTATGAGATACTTATAATTAATAACTGAGGATTGAGCTGAAGAAGGGAAAGAGAAACAAAGGTGAGGGGAACCAGTCAGTGGATCATGTTGGTGTCCCCCTGCTGCAGGTCTACAGCAGGAGATCCAGGATGAAGCTGTGTTGAAGACCAGCTGCTCTAGTCTGGTCCTGCAGCTGCAGCTGTGACTACTGGTCCTGACACACTAAAGTTTACACTATTTGCTTTATTAAACAGAAACGTTTGAAGTTTAGTTTTAAAGGTGGCGGTGGTGTCAGCCTCCTGAACCCAAATTTGAAGTTGGTTCCATAGTGATGGTTCCTGGTAGCAGAAGACCTGTCCTCCAGATCTACATTTGGATTGTCAAGGAACTACGAGTAAACCTGCACTCTAAGAATGGAGAACTCTATTAGGAACATATGGTACTATTAGGTTCTTCAAACATTGTCACGCTAGACAATTTTGGTCATTATATGCAAGCAATAAAATTTTGAATTGTATTCTGAGTTTTACGGGGAGCCGATGGAGGAAAGTGAAAACTGGAGAGACGTGGTCTCTCTTGTTGATTCCTGTCAGCACTCGCGCTGCTGCAGTTTGGATCAGCAGGAGGATCTTCAGAGAATTACTTGGACATCCAGCCAACAACACGTTACAGTAATCTAGTCTAGAAGATACGAATGCTTGAATTAGTTTTTCAGCATCACTCTGGGAGAGGATGCTCCTAATCTTTGTGATATTACGGAGGTGGAAAAACGCGGTTTTACAAACCTGATTAATGCTGTTTAAATGACAAATCCTGACCAAAATAACGCCAAGGTTTCACACAGTTGGTGGAAATCCAGTCCTTGATGTCCTTAAGACATCAAGGACTGGATGCCTGAAGTTTGGCTAATGGTTCTGTTTCATCTGGCTTTAGATAAATACAGCTGCATATCATCAGCATAGCAAAGAAAATTAATGCCGTGGTTCCGGATAATACTTCCCAAGCTTCCCTATGGTTAGAGATCCTCTTTCTCAAAGGTGCAGCTGCATCTAAAGCTGAGTGCAACACATCTGCAGTGCTACCAACAAGGAAATCAACATCATACAGCTGCAATAGTTTTTTTTAAAGCAGACTGTAAATTTGTTTAGTGTTTTCTTCACTGCCATCTTGAGGTGACATCTGTACAAATTAAACCTTATTAACTATGTTTCAAGCATTAAGGTGGAACAACAAGTGATGCTTGTCGCAGATCTTACATTCACTGTTAGAAAGTACACAGCAAATATACAACATCACTTCCAAAAAATGATATTAGCTAATTTTCAATTTGATGACATCAACACATCTAAAAAAAGGTTGGGACACAGTGATGTTTGCCTTTGGTTTGCATCGAATCTTCTTTTACATATCTAAAAAACCTGTAAACTTTTGTAAAAGAACATTCCCTAAATGTTAACTCATCGGATGTTGTTGCAGCCAGCGAGGCCGACCACACAGACAGCTGCCTTTCATGTTTCGTAGTACAGCTCAGTAACACCTCCTGAGTCGTCTTTCCTCACTCCAACTCGGCTTCAGGCACCGGGGAGGCCTTGCATTTTCCCACAAGTTCTTCATTCAGGCTTCCTCTGATCCGCTGCAACACAGACCGCTACAGGAGATCCTTCCTGCCCACAGCTATAAACCTCTATAATAGATCTTTGAAGCGACTACTGCAACACTTAATTTCCCTGCCGGTATCAATACAATATTTTTGAATTGAATTGTTAAATTGGTCTTCCAAGAGACTGTAGGTCTAGAAAGGGTGGCAGAGCCTTTAGCTGTCAGGGTCCTCTATTTGTCCAGGAGGCAGACTGCTCTACATCTAGGATTAGGCTTAAGACCGTCTTTTTTACTAAGGCATTTTACTGGATGTGTCGCTGGCATCAGTTTCAAAGTTAGACAATATTTCCATAACAAAAATGTCTCAGTTGGGAATAATATGGTTTAGATCTCATGGCTGGATTCGGGTGTTGCAGAGTGTTCGCCAATGTAAAAGGGGCTACTGTGTGGTGAAGAGGATGCTCAGGGCTGTCCATGGTCTTCATTTTGTGAAGTCTCCATCTTCACACAATCAGCCCCTGAGGCTCCAGAACCGAGCCAGGCTTCTTTATCAGTTTGTTCAGTTTCTTTAAGTCACTGGCTCTGATGCCGCTCCGCCAACAGTAACTGCTGATTAATTGCACTCTCCATGACAGATTTAAGCTGCAAAGGCTAATGTTTGCAGATATCTCAGTTTCAAAATCTGATGTTGTTCATGTTCTATTGGGAATCAAATGTGGGTTTTATTTATATTTTGCACGTAGGTTGTATTTGCAAGTAGGGTTGTATCTTATGTCCCTGTCCCTGTTCCAGGTGAACATAGAACCATTAACATGAGTTTAACGAAGAAGTGTTCTCGCGTCAGTCTTTCTGGTAAAGAAACATAAAGCAACTGTAAGTAAAAGGGAGATGCAGTGAGCTCTATATCATTTCTATTTGTTATTTTCTGTTTCAGAAACAAGTGAAAAGAAGCAGTGATGGGTGTTTTCCAGTATTAACCCTATAATGCCATATGTATCATATTTGATATATGAATTTTTAAGGCCTCTGTACCACTCGCTACTCAAACAAGAAAAAATTAAGTTTTTGTTTATCCACAGAATTACCCAATCAATTAGCAATGCTAAGAAAAATTATAATAAAAAAAAAATTTAAAGACAAAATTGGAGATGTATTTGATGTCGATATATAATAAAATAATGATTAATAATAAAATAAAATTTGATTTTTTTGTGTAATAGTTCATATATCAGGTATTAAAAGGTTAAACCAACAGCATCTTCTTTTTTTTTTTTTTTTAAATTTAATCCAAAGTGCATAAAATGAAAACAAAAAAAAAATCAATGGTCTGGTCTGTTTACATCAGTAAATGTCGGGATGACCTCCCAACTACAAGGTCAAGGTGCCTCAAAATAAGTTTACAAATGTTTTAAATTTGAGCAACATGCTCTGAAACCATCTCCTGCATCTTGGTGCAGGAGATGGCACAGTTAGAGCTGTGAGGTTCTGCACAGAGCACCAGCAACCAACAACTGGAAATGCAGCTGCTGCTGCAAAACGGTGCACTTTGATTCTTCCAACGTACCACTTTGGGCACATTGAAGTCATGCGCCGGGTGGCCTCATTGTTTTCACAGCATTTCATCACTCACACAAAATAAATGAACTACATTTTCTGTTTACTGTCACTGTTTTCCATTTTCAAATTCATTACAATTTAGTAACTGAAAAAATAAATCCTCCTTTTCTGATTTGGTTTTAGGACAGAAAAAAGTTACCATTTTCTTTTCTTTTCTTTTTTTAATGCATGCATTTGTTTAAATTATTATTATGAACAACTCGGTTTAATAATTTACAGGAAGGCTCTGGGCACCTTGGCAACAGTTAAAGTTCAACAGTTGCCTGATGTAGTTAATGATTCACACTAAACACTTTCGATTCTGATGCCAGACTGAAGTGCCAGAGTTTTCCAGCCACCAACTTGCTGTGAGTTGTCCATGTTCTCAGACGTTGCATGAAAAGGTGAAGACATGGCACCGACACTGGTGAGTCCACTGCTACTGACCTCCACACTTTCTGCTGATTTTGGGCTGGCTTTCATTTTCAGCTTATACATGTTTTATGTTTGTACCTACACATATTGTGTATCCCATGAATGAACTGGTTTCATGCCTTCATGTGAAATCTGCATCTAATGTTCCAATAACAGACAGTGAATGTGTTTAACCTAATAATACGTGAGATGATCATTTCTCTTGACTTTATTGAATACACCTATTAAAACATTCAGAGTGCTGGAGGAAAAGATCAGAGATCTATTGGAGGTAACAGCTGCTCGTACCTCCTTTGGCATCAAGGATTTCAAGCAAGCACTTGAATTCTTTCCTCTTGTCAGAACTACTTTAGTTCAGAAACATTTGTACTTAAATGGATTTCCTGAACCCCTTCCACTCATCTATGGGGTTATTGTTTGGTCTCTTACTGATCACTCTAAATAAGGTATTTTTTCTTTATTCCCAAAGCTGTTCTGTGGTGGATTTACTTTGATACTCAGAGCTGTTGTCCTGCTGTATCACCTAACTTTTTAATAAGCTTCACTTGCTGAACAGTCATTATCCTGTAGGATATTTTGGTAGTAAATTTTCTACCAGATGCTTCAAACATTGAAACTTGACTTGGACAATGTCATTAATTAAACTAAAGGACAAATTCCTCGAATTAGCTCTGAGTTCATTTTTTCTTTTACCAACAGCGCTATGAATGTTTTCTAATAGCCATGACACACATGATGTTTGTGTAATCAGATTACATTTCATGGCACATTAATGCAGAAAACCAGTTAGCTTCAAGAGGTTCACATACATGTTCTTGGCACTGCATGAATATTTTCACGAGTCTGATTTTCTCAACATTAATTATTACTATTTCCTTAATCAGCTCCTAATGACTTTGTACAGTGACAGGTATCTCATCTTATGTCTGTCTTCGTTTTCCATCTATTTTAGACTGACACTGATCCAAAGCCAGGAGATCTGATTGAGATCAAACGTGGGACGTACAACCACTGGGCTGTTTTCATTGGAGAAAATGAAGTTGTTCATTTAATTCCTCCGAGTCAGTGACCTGTCACGTTTTCTGACCTAACACAGACGTACAGCACCACACGATAGTCTACATGCTTAAAATGTAGTTTTAAATCATGTGTATCCTGCCTCTCTGACCCTCCTCTTTATCATGCATCTCTTTCATGAAGCCGACTCAAGCAGCAACTTGGGAGGTTTGGGTGACCTGTTGATGTTCCTAGACCTAGAGAGAGCGCAAGTCAGGCGTCAGAAGCTATATGACGTGGTCGGGTTCAACAAATTCTGCGTCAACAACCTGCTGGATGATGAGTACCAGCCACGGGAGCCGGATGACATCGTCAGGGATGCTTGTCTGATGGTTGGTCAGGAACTTCAGTACAACATTGCCACTCGTAACTGCGAACACTTCGTCACAGAGTTGCGCTACGGCAAGCCACAATCACGGCAGGTGAGTGCACAAAATCTTCATACTTTGTTTTCCATGTCTATTCACCATTTCCAGTCCAGTTTAAGTTAAAGGTTAGAACAAGGAATAGGGTGACCATGTTTACATTACTGACCTTGACTGTACCACTGCAGCAGGTTTCTTAATTTACTTAAAAAATGTTTGGGAAAAGACAATTCTTGTCTTTAATATTCCATGTTTTTCCTTCCTGGTCATACATTTGAATCCTCTGGACAAGCAAGCTGCCAAAGCTATTCGGTGCCAATATGTTTATATGAAAACATTGGTTTTAAAGAACAGGAGTTAACCGTGTGATGTTGTATTCCTAATGTCAATGTAGGACACTTTTTGTTTTTTGTCTTTTAACCCAAGACAGTAACATAACTCCAGTCAGGTGTAACTTGGGCTGATCGATGGCTTGAAACTTGCATTTGAATATGATCACAGTTGCAGTGTTACATGAACAGTCCTGTGACTTTCAGTCGGTCTTTTCACAGGTTCAGACAGCAGCTATGATTGGAGGTGTCGCTGCCGCAGGTGTAGCAGTTGGAGTTTTGGGGGCTGCTCTGTTTTCAGCTTTATTCAAAGATAACAACAAAAGACGCCACGACAACTGACAGCTCACTGATGACAAAATGAAAGGAATCAATTTGCCTTTTTATGGATGAGCTCACTTAGCACTGACGGTCTTTAAAATATGTAAAAAATGATAAAGAAATTCTTAATTCTCTTATGTGTATAAAAAAAATCGTCCAGTGTGAAAATGTATTTTTGTAAGATCTGATTAATATAACAGAAAGGGCTATTTTTTTAAATGACATGAAATGACTTGATAAATAAATCCTATATTTTAAAAACTGTAAACGTTTACGGTGCTCCAGAGGACCTATGCCTTCACTATGCACACATGTGACCCTTCTATACACTTTCTGGTGCTCATACAAGTTCGGTCATCATGTGGTGGAGACCGTGCCCGATGCTTCACCAAAGTTAAGTCAGTGACAACAGGACAACTAGACAGGCATTCCTACTCATCCGTCAGGGTTGTGAAGGGTAAAATACTGGCATCTGTTCCTGATTCAACATCAAGCGTTAGGAAGTGCAGCTTCACTCAAAACATCTTCATTGATGATTTAAAGGTCATGTTACAGTAATACGAATGGTCTGGTACCTGAGAGAAATCAGCCAGTTTCTGCCTTCAGACCCTCAAAAATGCAGAAGACAAGTGAGCGTGCAGCTGTGAGCAAGACTCAGGTGGACGCTTATCACGAGCTTGCAGAATCATTGTTATGCCAACATTGAAGCAACATTCTTCTCTTTATGAATGCTGTTCTGTCGGCTCATGAGGAACAAACGCCTGCGAAGATCTTTTTCCAAGGTACAAGTTCTCTTAGTCATATCACATTTATTGTGTGTTGGTGTTTTACATACTCAGGTTTTCAAACTAATTATATGTCACACTATACTATACTGATACTATAAAAAATAAAAAATGAAGAAAATCTTTGTTTTTCACCAATGACTTTCTGCTGAAAGGTCAACATTATAACGTACCATTACAAGTTTCTTTTGGTGCTGCTGTTACTGCTGTTGAACACACAATATTGTTGGCAGATGATAGGTATTAAGTTGTTTAAAATTATCTTACATATTTCCAAAAATGTGTGAACACAAACTTAAAAATGACATCATGGCATTAATATTATATTTTATTTGGGAGAAGTCAGCCAGAAACTTGTCCCTGAGCAACACTCTAAACTAGGTTTGGGTGAAGTGATAACAGGTCAACGTTTGACTTTTCAGAAATTAAAATTGATTTTTATTCACCAGTTTCACTGTTGATTTTGAAATATTGCATAAGCGTTATAAAATATGCATTATGCATCCAGTTATTCAAACTATTAAACGGACAATAGGACAAAACCTCATGAGTTTAAAATTCAAATTCATGACATTCAAACTCAAACATTAAAGGTTATTTTATTAAAAATGATGTGATAATAGGGTTGAAATAAAAGTGACAGAGTTGTGCAGGCTAACAGGGTAAAATGGTTACGTTCCCTTTCATTGTCGCTGATACCTTAAATGTGACAAATAATCCTCAGGGATCCAGGGGTGGCCATATGGCTGGTGGCCCCTTCGGCCCAGATGCTGATATGGTGCTGAAGGAGGTAGGGGACGATGCCGATTCTGAATTGGCGGAGAAAAATGCCAAGCATAACCACCTACTCTCATGGGGAACATTCAAATCCTTTTTTCAGAGTTATCTTGGAGGCTGCTCCAGGATAATATTTGTGCTTTTTGTCCACAGTAACCACCTGATCGGGGCTCTGTAGCAGCTTGTGAGTGTAAAAGTTTTATTCCTGCATTCCTCAACGTTTTCCAAATATACAATGCTTTCTTCTTGTTTCTTCTGCCAAGATTATGTTGCCTATAAGAAACACAACAAACTTTGACTGACATACGGTTAGTGTGTTTACGTGCTCTAAGGGGACTGTTTGAGAAAAAAGTGTACAAAATGTTTGTTTATTTGTATTTTATAGTATATTAAAAAATAGGCCGAAAAAACGCTTTTCTGAAACTCAGCGGGTCATGTGGCCGATGCCTTGTGTATTGTCTTTTACATCTACCATCTACAAAACAAAAAACTAGTGGCGTTAAACACAATTTGTGTTAACACATTAACTTTGACAACCCTAAATAAATAGTTTTAGGTAAAATATTCTTAGGTAAAATGTTCTTGTGAGTCTTCTGTAATTTCTCTGGGAAAAATGTAATAATACTACAGTTCTACACAGTCATCATGGAGTCCATCCTCACCTCCTCCATCACCCTGTGGTACACTGCAGTCGCCACCAGGGACTGACGCCAACTGCGGTGGATTGTGCGCACAGCTGAGGAGGTGATCGGCTCCAACTTCCCACCTGTATTGGACCTGTTCACCTTCAGGACTTTAGACCATGCAGGTCGGACTGCGGCTGACCCTCCTCACCCTGGACACAGTCTGTTCAACCCCCTTCCCTCAGGCAGGAGGCTGCTGTCCAGGGATGGATGGATGGATGGATGGATGGATGCATGGATGCATGGATGGATGGATGGATGGATGGATGGATGGATGGATGGATGGATGGATGGATGGATGGATGGATGGATGGATGGATGGATGGAATTGTTGCCTAGCAACAGTTTATTCATGATGTCATCCCTTTGAAAGATTTATAATGTCACTGTGATGTCATGTTCTCTTTGTTGGAGTTGTTGCCTAGCAACAGTTTCTTCATGATGTCACCGTGACACTTTAGAATATAAAGACGTTGACAAAACAGGTATTTTCAGATTGTACTTCGCAGCAGGCGGTTTAACACGGGTACACAACCTAATTCACAAATCCACAAAGGAACAATGACAACTTATCAAAAACAAATAGAAGAGAAGATATTTACGACTGAAGAATCACAGAAACAGAGGAAACTACACGAAAGCACAACAATGATGCAAGAACACTCCCAGTCCACCGAGCCATCATCATCTGCTCCTTGTGACTCAACAGCTGAGACGCAAGAAAAAGAAAAGCTCCAGGTGTTTCTCACTGTGCTCATAGTAGAGATTCTGAACAAGTTTGAAGCTCTCCGCGGCTCCAGCAAGGACGAGATTCTCTCTGCCACCAAACATCTTGTCAATCAAGCAAAACAAGGACTAGCTGACTCTAAAGAAAACATCCCGGATGTGAAAGACACCAAAAAGGTCCGCAAAGCAGTAATGAAAGAACTAGTGTCCAGGTTTGGCAAGAAGCTTCTGCAGAAAAGAAGGAGTTTACTGAAGGACTCAAATATGCAAATGGCCATCGTGGAGTCTGTGGAAAGTCAAGTCAAAAAACATGCGACGCTGGCGGAGAAGAAGAAGGGAAACTCATTTAAATATGTCATCCAAAGTTTGTCTTTCTCTGGTTGCATTATAGCAGGTATCATTATAGCCGCAATCGTGATATAAATTAGCACAAAGAAGTAGTCCAGTGGGTTTACTCCAGGTGCTCTGGTTTTTCCCTTTATTTATTTAATGAAAAAAAAGATTTACTTAGTTCAGTTTAGGGGCAGTAGGTGGATTAGTGGTTTGCACTGTTGCCTCACAGCAAGAAGGTTCCTGGTTCGATTCCCGGGTGGGGGTCTTTCTGTGTGGAGTTTGCATGTTCCCCCCGTGCTTGCGGGGATTCTGTCCGGGTTCTCAGGGTTCCTCCCACAGACCAAAAACATGTATACTAGGATGATTGATCATTCTAAGTTCACCGTAGGTGTGAATGTGAGTGTGCTCGTTTGTCCGTCTTTGTATGTGGCCCTGCGATGGACTGGCCACCTGTGCAGGTGGACCCCTGCTGTGCGTCGGGAGAGGCTCCGACAGACCCTCGTGACCCTGACAAGGAGTAAGCGGGTGTAGAAAATGGATGGATACTTAAATGTATCTAGTTTTAAATCTGTATTGTGTTATTGTTTAAATAGTTTCACGGGCTGAACACTAAAATATTCACCATGTTCAAAAGGATATTGTGCTTTTAATCTTTGTTTTCGTACACTTTTGTGAACATGTTTACCTCCACTGTGTCAGATAATGTTCTGGCATCTTATTATGTGAAATTGTGTCCCAATAAAACATGGAAGTGTTGCAATAAAACAAATGTTCGACCCTCTTTTCTCCAGCTGGTTGGATGTATCCTGTATATATGTGTGTGTAATGCTGAAATGCTCCTTTTAATACCCAGTCATGTTGTGACCTGTCGCCAGTTAACATAATTACTTGTCAACTGCTCCTCCTTTTGTTTTTGATTTGTGCCATTTACTTTTCCACGACTCCTCATTTATACAAGCTCTACTCATGATCAGACTGGAGTAGATTTTGTTCATACCTATGAACTGCTTAAAACTAGTAACCAACAGTTTATTATTACTCACGCATCCATAAACACATGAAACCATCTCTCAGCAGTAAGTTACAGCTCCTGAATAGGGCTTTGGGACACCAGTTGCATTGTGGGTTGTCGGGCTGTGATGGTAGCAATGGACGTGCATCGTAATCACTTCCATTGTTAACTTGTTTGTTTTGTACGATCACAAACAAAAAAATTAATAAGTTTTTGATTCAATTAAATTCAATTGTATTTATATAGCGTCTATTACAATACGAGTTGTCTCCAGGATCTTTCCAGAGACCCAGAACACGACCCCGAGCAGTTATTACATAACGACAGGTGAAAACTCTCCTAGTGGGAGAAAAACTGTCAACAACCATCTGTAAATAACCGAGTTAGTAGTGAATAAGTGTTTGCTGTATTAAATAGATCCATTGTTTGTTTAGTGTTGAGAAAACACAGACACGGCAGAATCGCCACAACAATCGATAGAAACCACTGGAAGACTACAGAATCTGGTACAAGCCAGGAAAGGACAGCAGAGTGATGGTGAGAAAGGGAAGAGTGCAGCCAAAAGGAATGGTACGTCGCTGTGGGGAATTTTTTATTTTTTATTGTTTTCAGTTCATTTTTGAATGGGTCAACAACAGAAGCAGCCTCTGCCGTTCCCCAGACTGCTTGGCAGCGGTGGTGAGTAACAACAATGCAGTTCTGACCTGCATCAGTCTGGGGAGGAGGGCAGAGCAGAGGTCTTCTTCTACAGCAACATCCCCCCAAGATCTGCTGCAGCACCACACCAGGGGTCACCATGACAAGGAGGAAGGGGCCTGGAACCCAAAAACTGGACATCACCGGTGGAGCCCATTTGACTGTCCACATCTGCGGGCCCCCATCTACCAAACTGATACCGACGACCGAAACCCAGTCCAGCTTTGTGTCAACCAGAGCCACAGCCACAACCAGAAAACGCTGCTGAAACATCAAAAACCTCAGTTCTCCCTAATCTAATAATGTCAAATATGATCATATACTGCAGCAGTCAAAGGTGCAATGTTTTTTTCCTATTCCAGTAAATTCCTATTCATAAAATCATAAACTGTTCGGATTATCATCACACGTATCTTTCACCTTCGTGATAGGGAGGTGCTTTGAGAGACTGATCAAGGACTTCATCTGCTCCTCTGTGATATTTTTTTTTGACACTCTTCAGTTCAAATTGGTGTACTCATGATGTCATAACCACATCTTCTACTCCATTCTCACTCACCGGGACAGTGGTCAGGGGAACTATGTGACCTGTTGTTCATTGACTACAACTCTGTGTAAGACTGTTATTAAATGCAGAGTGCCCAGAGCTTTTTGACTCAGACCACAGGGGTTGGTGATAGGAAATCACACCTCCAGCTCTTCTCCCAAGGCTGTGTACTGAGTCCTCTTCTCTGCTCCCTATACATCTATGACAGTAAAGGCATTCATCCTCCAACATTATCGTGAAATTTGCAGATGACACATTGGTGGTAGAAAAATAGAGACAGCCAGTCTGGAGTTGGGTGAAGGGGTAGAGGTGCTGTCAGCGCAGCGTGAGGACAACCTGCATCTGAATGTCACCAAGACAAAAGAGACAGACATTGACTTTAGGAGGGAGAGGCAGAGGATGCATGACACTCCTCTCAGGTTCTGTGGGATCCCATTAGAGGGACTCAGCAGCTACAGGTACCTCAGAGTTCATATCTCTGAGGCTGTGTGAGTGAAACAGGCAGTGTCACTCACACTGCTGAGGAAATGCATTTCCACAGCGCCGCAGGGAGCCTTCAACACTGCAGCAGCTCTGTGCTCACAGGGAGTATTACTGCCATGGACAGTAGAGTTAGAGTGATGCGATGTGCTGCACACACCACCAGGATGACTCGTACACCATGGAGGTATAACAACCTAAGTACAAATTGTTTCAGTGGCTGCCCACTGGCAAGTGCCTCCACTCGAGTGTGGACAGAGAAGCTGAGGAAGAGCTTCGTCCCTGAGGCCGTCTTGACTCTGGACTCCTAACCCGCTACCAAACACCCATCACACACACTCCAGCTTTAAACGACTCCACACATACAGTATTTAAGTAAATGTTTATATTGGATGTATTTTTTTTCTTTTTTTTTTTTCGAATGTTGCGTTGATAAGGATGTATGAAGCTCTACCTCCCCCATTCCCTCTCACTACATTTGTTTTCCAAATTATGGGCCAGAGAAAGCAAAGGAGAGAGTTGCTTCAAATGTTTAGAAATGGACATTCTTCCTCCAGCTATCTTGTGATAGTTTTGTACAACATTTCAGTACACAAATAATTTAAAGATTCAAAGTGATAGGATGCTGTCTTTGTGGCCACACGTGCAGTGAATATAGACAAAAACAATCAGTAATTTCTTTTTTCTTTCAAATTTTGCTGCTACATATAGCATCCAAATCTTGAAACAAAGAAACCAGACAGCAGTAGAGAAACCCGTTACGCACATCTACCTAAGTTTTGGCATGGCCTTCTTGAAATTACTGACTGTGAGAAGAGTCGGTAACAAAAAAAAACACCCAGACTTGATTCATATCTGACCCACGTAGACTGCAGTTAATCACTTCTTATCTAAAAACAAAAACTCCAACCCACAGAACACGACACTACTAATATAATGTTGAATGATCCCGTTACTATTGCTGAGGTTATGCAGACTCTCTGTGGAGTCCAACAAAACCTCTTCCTCAAACAGGTTTACTCGTAGTTCCTAGAGCAGGGGTGTCCAAAGTCGGTCCTCGAGGGCCGGTGTCCTGCAGGTTTTAGATGTTTCCCTGTTTTAACACACCTGATACAAACGACTGTGGCATCAACAGAGTTGTGCAGACCTAGATGACAAACTGATGACAGCTGTTAATTAGAATCAGGTGTGTTGATGCAAGGAGAGACCTAAAACCTGCAGGACACCGGCCCTCGAGGACCCACTTTGGACACCCCTGTCCTAGAGGATCCAAATGTAGATCTGGAGGACGGGTCTTCTTTTATCAGGAACCATCACTATGGAACCAACGTCCAGTTTGGGTGAAAGAGGCTGACACCACCCCCACCTTTAAAACCAAACTTCAAACGTTTGTGTTTAGTAAAACATCTAGTTGGTGTAAACTTTAGTGTGTCAGGACCAGTAGTCACAGCTGCAGCTGCAGGACCAGACTAGAGCAGCTGGTCTTCAACACAGCTTCATCCTGGATCTGCTGCTGTAGACCTGCAGCAGGGGGACACCAACATGATCCACTGACCACTCAGTTATTGATGAGAAGTATCTCATACGTATAATTGTGCTCCATTGTTCTTGTAGTTTGTTGTGCTGGTCTGTGTCCTCTTTTTCTCCTCTGTACATGTTTGCAGACCAGAACCTCAGGAGCTACATGCTGCCCTGCAGTCCCACCCTCTGACCATCCCAGTGTTACCTCCACCTGTCTGTATGGATGTCTCTGTTGGATATCTTCTGACATCCTGACCTGCAGTCCCACCTCTGACCACCTCAGTGTCTGCTGTCTACACCTGTTTATATAGTCTCTCTGTAGTCCACCAACTAACCATGAATCAGTCACATGTACATGGAAGTCTGAGTTCTGCTGATGACGGATACATAAATACAATCATCTTGTCTTTTGTACCTTTGACGGTGTGTCGGTGTCTCTCCTCTCTCTGTCCTTCAGTCTCTCTCTCTGATCCCCCTTTTCCTGTTCCACCCAGCTGGTCTTCAGCAGGAGGGTCCCCCCTTATGATCCAGGTCCTGGTCCAGGTTTCTTCCCTCTTAAAGGTGAGTTTTTCTTGCCACTGTTTGGTTTAAGGTTTTTCTCCCTCTCCTGTCGTTATGTAATAACTGCTTGGGGTCGTGTTCTGGGTCTCTGGAAAGATCCTGGAGACAACTCGTATTGTAATAGATGCTATATAAATACAATTGAATTTAATTGAATCCAACACTTATTGATTTGTTTGTTTGTGATCGTACAAAACAAACAAGTTAACAATGGAAGTGATTACGATGCACGTCCATTGCTACCATCACAGCCCGACAACCCACAATGCAACTGGTGTCCCAAAGCCCTATTCAGGAGCTGTAACTTACTGCTGAGAGATGATTTCATGTGTTTATGGATGCGTGAGTAATAATAAACTGTTGGTTACTAGTTTTAAGCAGTTCATAGGTATGAACAAAATCTAGTCCAGTCTGATCATGAGTAGAGCTTGTATAAATGAGGAGTCGTGGAAAAGTAAATGGCACAAATCAAAAACAAAAGGAGGAGCAGTTGACAAGTAATTATGTTAACTGGTGACAGGTCACAACATGACTGGGTATTAAAAGGAGCATTTCAGCATTACACACACATATATACAGGATACATCCAACCAGCTGGACAAAAGAGGGTCGAACATTTGTTTTATTGCAACACTTCCATGTTTTATTGGGACACAATTTCACATAATAAGATGCCAGAACATTATCTGACACAGTGGAGGTAAACATGTTCACAAAAGTGTACAAAAAAAAAAGAACATGGTGAATATTTTAGTGTTCAGCCCATGAAACTATTTAAACAATAACACAATACAGATTTAAAACTAGATACATTTAAGTATCCATCCATTATCTATACCTGCCTAGTGATGACATAATGAAGAAACTGTTGCTAGGCAACAACTCCAACAAAGAGAACATGACATCAGCGTGACATCATAAATCTTTCAGAGTGGTGATATCATGAAGAAACTGTTGCTAAGCAACAACTCCAATCCACAGAACGTGACACACACACACATGATTTCCACATGTCATCATGTTATTAACATGACATTTTCGCCTTATTTAAATTACCTCAACATCTCAAATCCAGCCATATATGTTTATCAGAATCAGATTCAAAATATGAAATTTAAACTCCAACAACAAAGATTACAGCTGAATGTGTAATTGAGCATACAAGCTTCAGTTTGAATTTAACACAAAGGACATGACACACATACAGACCTCTCTCTCTCTCTCTCTCTCTCTCTCTATATATATATATATATATATATATATATATATATATATATATATATATATATATATATATATATATATATATATATACATCACAAGTGACAATATTAAGTCATTGAAAGAACAACTTAATCTTGAAGGACAAATACCTGGTCAAAAATAACACTGAGTTTGAAAATAGTAGTGCAATACCTAAATAATAATATAATGTTGATTACAGCCGGGGGCATCGGGTTTATGGATCATGATTAATGGCTGATCTACCAGTTTCGTGGACCAGTAGTGATCTTAACTAATACCATTACCAATACCACCATTAGTTTATACCACCGGTAAGCCCGATGGCCAGTCCAGCGGTGCCACAGTCCGGGACTGAACTCTGTCCTCTATCCTAAGACAAGAATCTGGGAGTGGAGAGGATGGGATGGCCTGCCATCAGTGGTGACCTCAACCCCTTTGAACCCTTGTGGGGTTCACCACCAAACGGCACCACCAGCTTGGTGGTGCCGTTTGTGCCAGAGTGACCAACACAACCACACTGGCTGACTTGTGACACATGCTGGTTGAAGAATGGGAGGCCGTCCCACAGCAGCGTGTGACCAGGCTGCAGACCAGCATGAGGAGGAGGTGCCAGGCTGCTGTTGGGGTTTGGTTCTTCCACATGCTACTGAGGCTCCTGTTTGTTAAATGGGTGAATTCTTAATTGCCAATATGTGTTTGTGTTTATTCAAACTTCAATCATCCAGTCCACCAAACAAGAGACAAAGTTGTTTGGCATTTTCAGATACGATTTGACAAAGTCTTTGTGTGCACAACCCACAAACTCAGCTCTGCTGCTCATCCCACAAATGCATGTTCCTGACAAATGTGGCACCATTTAAAAGGGAAATGAACAGGCTTTCCAACGGTATAAGATTTACTGGCAAAAAGCTGTGTGTGTGTGTGTGTGTGTGTGTGTGTGTGTGTGTGTGTGTGTGTGTGTGTGTGTGTGTGTGTGTGTGTGTGTGTGTGTGTGTGTGTGTGTGTGTGTGTGTGTGTGTGTGACTGGCAAAAAGAGCTGTGCGCATACATGAGCCAAAGGTTTTAGCCATCCTGATTATTCTGACATAACTACAGGCTTTTGGAGTTATTCTGGGTGCCAAACAAGTTGTTAAAGTCGACATATTAAGTCCGAACCCATATAAAGTTCACAGTAAAGTCATCGGCAGGCAACAACAAGCCTTCTTCTGTGACATATTATTTACGGGAGATACACAGTATTACTGTATTCTGTCGTAAATAAGATTAAAACTCTTTAATGGCCTATAGAAAAGTAACATTTGGGAAACAGACATTTATGTGAGTTTCTGTTGTGAGTTGGGCTTAGGGACAACATGAGCAACTACAGTTAGAAAAGCGAGAGTAGCCTGTAATAAAACCAATGTTCAGGCTGCTCTGGATGCCAAAAACTAACCATACCTTTGGCGCCTGTCAGCTTAGGATGTATGTTTTTCCCATTCAAAAGTCTTTAACCTCTTACATTCAAGTCCCCCTAAAGGCAGATGGGGGTGAGGTGGTGCCAGGCCCAGACAGCAGTGCACATAGACCCCCAAACCTATTCCATGTGGTACAAAGATGTCATTGAGTCTCGTCTTTGCACCTGCTGAAGTCGTGAAGGAGATGGCACAGGCTCTTCCTGTGTCTCTATGGAGGCAACAACAGTTCATCTCCTCCCTTCTGCAAGACGGGGTCAAGAAACGTTAAAAGGTTTTTATTGTTGTTGTGGTTTTTCTCTTTTTCCAGAAAAGGAAAACTGCTACCATGCCAGAAAAGTCAACAAATGAGGACCAGTGAAACATTCTTCATCGTGTGAGGGACTTTTTTGTGGGAAGACAAGTGAGAAAGGTTGGTGGGAGGTGAAACTAAGAACACATAAAGGCGCGAGCCAGGAGGACGTGGTTTGGAGAAGGAGGATAAGACCACCCTACATGTAAGGGTCTCTGGGCACTGATGCCCACTCAGGTGGTAGGGGCTGAAACATCTCCGTCCCCCATCACTATGGGCTTACATCACAATAAGGAAAGTGTTTCCGCAAGCCTGGGCTCAGGCTGTCTGGCTACTGGCTGGGGGAGATTAGAATAACAATGTCCTGGGTTAATGATGTTTGTGCCGTTAAAGACACAAAGTCATTACTAAAACACCCATTAGGCCTCTAAGTCAAATAGAATGAAAGGAGTGTTTTTTAAACACTGATTACTTGCAGTGAATTTTAAACAGAACAGTGGTCAACATACAGACGCCAGTAACTAAATGTCCCACATTATAGCAGGTTGTCAGTATTTCAGTATTTCCATTATACCCACTTTAGTTTGTGCAGCAGCGGCTTGCTTCATGTGTTAGCTGCAGTTTCTTTTTCACCTGATTTCTTAACTCATATTGTTGAAGCCGCAGAGTCAAGTTGGAGCTGGCAGAAGGGGGCAAAAAAGAAAAAGCCAAAAGAGGGAAAAAAAGGCAAAAGAAATAAAAAGCTTTGAAGAAGACTGAGTTTGCAAAGCTGTGTTTTAAAGTTGATGGCACATCAGAGGCAGCTATAGTTCTGCCTTTTTCAGGGCTATATGTGCTCGCGCTTCAGCATCCAACTAGAGGATTCTCTTTAAAGCCAAGCAGCGTGAGACCAAACACTCATCACCATGCTCTGAGGCTTAATTATCCTGGATCACAAACAGAGAGCTGGTTTCAGAGTTGCAAAGACAAAGAGAAGATGGCTGTATCTGAAACTAATCCGAAGTGACACGGGTTCAACTGTTATTTACATTCACATTATAGGCTGACACTATCATTTATAGAAGTGCGGTGCAACTTAAAATGAATTTCCTCAGGTTTTCTTTTCCTTGAACCTCCTGTTTAAGAAACATATGAATAAATCTAGAGAGAAAATGCTTAGAGAAGAGTAATTATGGTTAGCAGTGCCTTTTCAATCTCGAATACACTCTGTGTTCAGAAGTGTCTCAACTCAGATTTTCTAACTCTAGCATAGCAGGGATCTTTTATTATTGATTTCAACTGAGTGCAAAGATCAAATATTCAACTGTGTGAAAAGCAACGCAGCCGAGTGAGACTGACACCTGAAGGCAGATCAGAGCAATAAAATACCTCTCAGTCTCAGCCAAAGCGATTTCCATTGATTTTGAGATGCAAATGAAATGGAATGTGTTCATTTGGATAAAAAAAAACCTTTCAACATTTACATTTAAAGATAATAAAGTAAAAAAATCAAGTTCTTATTGTGAATATCTGATGTAGCTTCAGCCATTACGTTTGCATTTTTTTTAACTGTGCAGTTAAATGTAGAGCAAATGCACAAAGCAAAATAAATATTAACGCAATGTTGACCAGAATAGAAGCCACCAGAAGTGAAGAGCATAAGAGCCCAATGAATGAATCCACCACATAGCTTAGTTCAAATATTTGGTTCGACTCCTGTCTATCTAAGCATCTGTTCAACCATCCATTAAGTCTTACTTGTCCAAATAAGAGTGAGTAAATGAATCTAACATTGCACAAAATCAGCATTTGAATAAATAATCTTGGAGGTCAGTGCTGCAGAACCTAGACAATAGAAGCAACAAATAGTAGAGTTGCGCAAAGAAACAAGAGATCCATGTTGGTAGGGGTGAAATTGGGATGCATTTCTTTGAACATGATGAAGTGTGGCATTTGCTCAGCACTCATCTAAACACTCACTGCTTCTCTTTCACATAAGTTTGGAGAGGTAATCGCGGAGCAGGGAACTAAGGAAATGCCTGTGGCTGGGCTTTTTATTTTTCCATGGCAGTGTTATAAACATATAGTGCAATAACATCTCTTGTATGTACCCACTAAGCCCGCAGAACTATGGCTGGCCTCTCAAAAGCAGCACTATGTTATTACTGCCTCCTATGAATGTCTTCTGTGTGTCTATGTGTGCATATACATGTCTTCTGCACTCTGTTCCTCACATATGTCTGTTCATGAGATACATGCATAAGTGTAAATGTTTACTTCCAAAGGCTTCCAGGGTAAATTACCCTGCTTTGCCTTACACAGGTAGATTCACAGATCCTGATGCATGGGTGTGTTCCTACCTCAGAAATAGACTGTCGGCAAATGAACGAGATTGTGTATCTACTGAATAGGCCTAACTGTGTATGAAACAGGAATAAATAGGCCTTTGCATCCCTGGATTTGCAACAGACCCACGGGTGGTAAAGCAGCGAAGCCTCAAAAGGTTGCTTGTATATGTACATGTGAGGATTTTATTGATGATATGGATTATAACCATTCTGGGATGAAAAGATCTTCACACATTCATAATGCAGTATTTAGTTCACACAAGAGCAAAGTTTGTCCATTGAATTTCACAGCATGTAGAGGACCATACCACACTTACACAGGTTAACTCAATGTTGTTACAGAAGTTAACTCAATGTTGTTACACAGGTTAAGTCCATGTTGTTGCATGTTTTTTGTAGTTTTTATCTTTATTGTTTTCATTTGTATGGGATGATTCTTCTGTTATTCAGTGATTGATACAACCACTAAGACTCAAAAAGGTAAGATTTATTCTAGGACCGTGTTATGCTCCTTTTAATGACAAGCTGTTCTTGAAGAATTTTGTGATCCACTCGTCTTAATAACATTGCTTTAGAAAATTGACATTTGTAGTAATTTATTTATACACAGCTAACTTAAGGTTCCATCACATCTTTAAGAACTCATAGTTCCATATTTTACATGCTGAGACACTCTAGGAACCACTCTTGTGGTTCCTTGAGTGTCTTAAAGTAGAACGGTAGGTAGAACCTTCAGTTATCAGGTTCCTCTCCTCTGGAACCAGCTGCCAGTTTGTGTTCGGGAAGCAGACACCCTCAAAAAGGAAGGTTTAAGCTTTAAGCTTATAGTTAGGGAAAGCTCGGGTGACCAGAAACATCCCTTAGTGATGCTGCTGTAGGCCGTGACTGCTGGGATACCTCCCATGATGCACCTCTCCTCACTCTGTTGTCTACTTATTGTTGTTATTAACCTATGTTCCTTTGTTTCAGCAGGCGTTCCTGACTGTTGCCGTTTTCTTCTCTTTCCTCTCGTCAACCGGTTGAGGTAGATGGTCGCCCTCCCCGAGTCTGGTTCTGCCAGAGGCTTCTTCCTGTTAAAGGAGAGTTTTTTCTTTCCACAGTAACATCGACACTATTAAAAAAAAAGAAAATACAGGTGAATTGAATTGAATTGAATTGAATTGAAGTGAATTGAAGTTCTCACTGCAACGTATCCGGCTGGTTGAAGTACGGACCATGACTGTGCCGTTGCAACATCCACATTCTTTTGTGTCAGTTTTTTCTGTTATAAAAATAAAAAGTCATTGGGATCATTGTGATATTTCATGACCCAAATTCGGACAAATTTTAGCTGTGAAACAGATGCATCACAGTTCTCGAATACACTGGTAGACAGAGAAGCTCACGGTCACTTCAGCTCTTACGAGGTGCCGTGGTCCTGTGGCTTCCAAACAAACCCATTTTCACCCCTGCACCTCCATTCTGGACAGTTGGTATACGTTTCTGATTGGATGTTGAATTTGTGCATTATGACCATTATGGTCTTGTTTTTCCAGAGTTTTTCCTTTTCCTAATTATTCAGTCTAAATCAAAGTGTAAATGTACTTATTTTTCCATGCAGTGGAGTCTGATCAATAGGAGAGCATCTCGACAACGGCATTCATGTGAACATGATGATACAAATGTTCTTACACCTCAACACAACTCATGAAATGAAGCTGCTCTGTTCAGAAAATCTTAAAAGCCGGCGTGATGTGCGCCTCAGAGCCAGCGAAGTTCTTCCTTTTTCCACAATCTCAGATTCTTATTCTAGTCTGGCTATGCCCAGGGATTATTGTCATAGTCAACCCCGATATTATAGAATTACAGTCAGACAGAGCGACTCCTGGTACTGCGTGGAAAATTACCCTGCGGCCTGGATGTCAGTGGAAAAGCTGCATTAGAGTAAAACCTCAGCCTATCAGATCATGAAAAACAGGGAAGTGTTGGCAGCTAATGTGTCAATACCAACCAAATTAATCACAGCGCGGCTCAGTGGAGGTCTGATTTCACTATATTAGAAAGTTCCTCTCCCAAAAGAAACTAAACACCACTGGGTTCAAGAAAAATGTAGACAGGCCCTGCTAAAGAAACATTTATAGGAACTGTTTTGTTTTGAGACCATGAAACAGGTTTTTTGGACCATTACTGGTCCCCCGCTGGAGGCTTCAGGTTGCAACAACCTTTGATGTCAAAGTATGTTTTAAGAACTTTAAAGATTTTTTTAAACTACAGGAGCTCCCACAGTAAAAATCACAGTTTGCAAAGATTTCTGAAGCCAAGACTAACGGGGCCTTAATAAAATTCCCTGTACAGAGAAGCTCTCCTCTTTTTATGCTTCCTGTGCTTCTCTGCAAACTCACACTCAAGGCGGTGGACTGCTTCCATCTTGTGGTGAATATTAATTACAACACAGAAGTCTAAATAAAAAAAGGGAGCTCGTATCATGGGATTTGCAGTAAAAAAACTAAATGCATCCCAAGGTGGCCGTGTGAGTCCAAAAATAGTTCCTCCGACTAAAAACCATGTCAATGTACCCCGTCTTCTATTATTTCAACAATTTGTACAATTATTAACTAAAGGTAGAAGGAGGTTTCAGTACTTGGTCTTAAAAAAGACTCAGATGTTGCAGCCGTTTATGTCAACATATCATTTTTAACTCTGTAAGAGAACTTTTGGTGTGTGTGTGTACACATATGTGTGTGTGTGTGTGTGTGTGTGTGTGTGTGTGTGTGTGTGTGTGTGTAGATGTACTTGTATATGTCTATGTATTGATGTGTGTATGGGTATATACATATATAAGTTACATGTATATGCACATGTAACTTAAAAGCACAGGTGCACATGATTGTATCAGTGTATATTTGTATGTATGAATAACTACCTACTTGTGCAC
Source organism: Xenentodon cancila (assembly GCA_014839995.1). NCBI lineage: Eukaryota > Metazoa > Chordata > Actinopteri > Beloniformes > Belonidae > Xenentodon > Xenentodon cancila. The sequence continues at coordinate 24,413,883 of CM026210.1, read as the reverse complement.
ATGTATCTTACATACATGCACAACAAGATGCTTAGATGTTTACACACTGATCTTTGTTATGTGTGTGTGACTGCGTGTGTGTGTGTGTGTGTGTGCATTGATGTACAATGTTGTAACATTTGACATTTTTAACAATCAAACATATCAGCATGAAGCTGCTGAGCCGAACCATAGAAAAGTTGTCGGACACAAGATGAAAGAAAGAGTCTCAGATTGAAATCAAACAATTTGTATTATTTATTTTTTTTTTTCAAAGAGGTAAAAGGAAATGAGAGAGATTTTAGATGGAGATAAAAGAGTGGTGGAGAGAAGATCTGGTGGAGAGAAGATCTGCCGGAGAGGAGATCTGCCGGAGAGGAGATCTGGCGGAGAGACGATCTGGCGGAGAGAAGATCTGGCGAAGAGAAGATCTGGCGGAGTGAAGATCTGGCGGAGAGGAGATCTGGCGGAGAGAAGATCTGGCGGAGTGAAGATCTGGCGGAGAGAAGATCTGGTGGAGAGAAGGTGACGTTGGCTGATCTTCTGGTTTCCAGCAGTTTTCTCTCTGCTGGAACGTCCACGAAACCAGCCGGTCACAGTTTTCTTCTTCACCACCTTTTCTGTCTTTTTATTTGCTTCTTTTTCTTTTTCTTTTTCTTTTTCTTTCAGAAGTTCTTCATCTTTTTCTCTCTTCTTGTTGTCTTTTTCTCCCTTGATGTTGTTCATGTGTTTTTCTTTTTTCTTCTCTGCCTTTTGTTTCTTGAAGATTGATGAGAAACTTCTCTTCTTCTTCTTCTCCTTTTTACCAGTCTCTGGAAGCTCCCCATCGTTCTCCTCCAGGATGCTTTGTTCCTCCTTCACCTCTTTCTTCTCTGCTGCTACATTTTCCATCTCTCTCCTGAGTTCTGTTGGTTCTTTACTCTCTGTCTCGATTTCTTGTCTGACATCACAGATTTTCATCTTTTCCAGTTCCTTCCTGCTCATTTCCAGTTCTTTCTTTTCCTCCATCAAAACCTTGTTCTCTCTCTGGAGCCTCTTCTTCTCTTTCTCCAGTTTCATCTCATTCTCCTGTTCTTGTACCTTCGTCTCAGCTTTCTTCATGTCCATGTTGTGCCACAACAGCTGCAGGTCTTTCGTTTTGACCTCCAGATCAGCTGTTGCTGCTTGCAACACTTCCATGTCCATCTTATGCTGTTCTTTGCCCTCCATCAGTATGTTTTCTTCTCTTTGCAAGCTTTCCTTCTGCTCTTTCAGCTCCATCCTCTCCCTCTCATTCTCTTGTTTCATTTGTTCAGTCTGTCTTTGGATTTCTTGCAGTATTTTTGTCTTATTTTCAACCTCCTCCTCTTTGTTCTTCAACAGCTGCTTCTCAGTTTCCACTTTTGTTAAAGTATCTTTCAACTTTAACCAGGCTCTTGCCACCTCCTGCCTTTGCTCCAGAGTCATCTCTGTTTTGGACTCCTCCAGTATTTGATTTTTCTTGTGGAGGGCTTTATTCTCCTCCTGCAGCAGCTGAAGTTGCTCTCTCAGCTCATCTCTCTCGGAGTCCAGGTAAATGCTGCTCAGCTGAAACCTGTCCCGTTCCACTTTCAAATCTACAATGTTGTGTTTCAGTCTCTTGATGTATCTGTTCAAAAAACTGTTTTCTGCTTTGCACTCTTCGTTTTCCTTTTGGAGTTGGCCGAGATCGTCTGAGACCTGGGATTGAGCACCGTCACTAGGAGAGCTCTGAAATCCCGGTCTTGGACGTCCTCTACAAGCCATTTCCGCAGTCAACAAAGGTTCTGAAGCGTTTTCTGAGGTGTTTCCGAGTCGTGGATGTGGTTTTCACCAGAGATGCTCGCAACAGGCAGTGTCTTGAAGGTCCAAGGAACTACAGATCTGTGCAGAAGTCTCCTCGGTATTTATAGGGAACCTCCAGGATGTGTTGACGGTCGGAATTCTAGAACGTTGTCATGGTGACCTTTGTTGTGACCTCACAGTGGATCTGCTGGTTAAAAAAGCAGAAGTTGGCTTTTAACAGGATTCCATGAAATGAAGATAAATAATCCTGTGGCATTAAATGTGATTTGAATCTTCATAGGTTTTAAAGTGACTACAATTGTAACACGTGTTTAAAGCACCAAATGACATCTTCAACCTGCAGACATGAGGCTGTTATCAACGTTGGCTCTGAAACAGAAGATGAACTTTTCCCTCCAACAGCATATTTTTGATGATTATAGTCGCTGTTGTGTCATTTATTGTTTTGGTTTTTAGAGCAAACAAAGTAGAATTGGAAATCTGTTTATAAAACTTTCATTTTGACGGAGGATTCAGACACGTGAACTTTCACTGGAAACTGGGATCAATATTTGATGATCACATTAGTTTGATTGTGAAATTGATTTAATTCAATTTCAATTTTATTTATATAGCGTCTATTACAACACAAGTTGTCTCTAGACGCTTTCCATAGACCAGAACATGACCCCCGAGCAATTATTACATAAACAGCGGCAGGTAAAAACTCCCCTAGTGGGAGAAAAACCTTAAGTCAAACAGTGGCAAGGAGAAACTCCCCTTTAAGAGGGAAGAAACCTGGATCAGGACCTGGATCATGAGGGGGGACACTCCTGCCGAAGGCCAGCCGGATAGAGCAAGAAATAAGAAAGAATAGAGACATAGAGACACCGTCAAAGGTACAAGACAGGATACATTAGTAACTATCATCAGTAGTCCAATTAGACTTCTGTGTATATGGGTAATGTGGATAGATGGTGATCCACGGGGATGGCGACTGCAGGTTGCGATGTCAGCAAGTATCCAACAGACATCTATACAGACAGGTGGAGGTAAACACTGGGATGGTCAGAGGTGGAACTGCAGGTCAGCAAGCAGCTCCTGAGGCTCTGGTCATGGACATGCACAGAAGAGAAAAAGAAGGGCCAGACAAGCACAAAAAACTACAAGAACAATGGACCACAATTATGCTTATGGGATACTGTTAATAAATGAGGGTTGAGGTGAAGCAGAGACAGAGAAGGCAAAGAGAAACAGAGGAGGTGAAGGGCACCACTCAGTGGATCATGTTGGTGCCCCCCTGCAGCATGTTGGTGCCCCCCTGCAGCAGAGGCCTACAGCAGCATATCTACACCGAAGCTGTTTAAGATGAGCTGCTCTAATCTGGTCCTGCAGCTGCAGCTTTGACTACTGGCCCTGACACATTAAGGTACTAAATCAACCTAGCATGCATGTTTTTGGACTGTGGGAGGAACCCGGAGTACCCGGAGGGAACCCACGCAAGCACGGGTAGAACATGCAAACTCCAGACTGCTTTTCTTGAATATCTGCCAGACCCTCCTCTCCAGGAACCCTGAATAGACCTTACCAGGGAGGCTGAGAATGTGATCCCTCTATAGTTGAAACACACCCTTCTGTCCCCCTTCTTAAGATGGGGACCACCACACCAGTCTGCCAATACAGGGGCACTGTCCTCAAATTTTACGCAATGTTGCACAAGTGTGTCAACCAAAACAGCCCCACAACATTCAGAGCCTTAAGAAACTCAGGGCAAATCTCATCCACCCCTGGTGCCTTGCCACCCAGGAGTTCCTTAACCACCTTGGTAACCTCAGCCCCAGATATAAGATAGCCCACCACCAAGTTCAAAGGCCCTGGTTCCTTATAGTAAGGTGTTTCAGTGGGATAGAGGATGTCTTCAAAGTATTCCCTCCACTGACTCACAACGTCCCAAGTCAAGGTCAGCAGCGCAAAGCTACATTCCACTTGACCTTGACCTATTTGCTGTTTCTGGAGTCCCACAGGCCAAAAAGACCCTATAGTACTCCTTCCTCTGCATAATGGCATACCTAACCACTGGGTTCCACCAGGGTGTTGGTGCATTACCGCCAAACACCAACAACCTTACAGCCACAGCTCCATTCAGCTGCCTTGACAATGAAGGTGTGGAACATGATCCATGCTGACTCAATGTTCCCCGCCTTCCTCGAGACGTGGTTGAAGCTTTGCCGGAGATGGGAGTTAAAGCCCTCTCGCTGACAGGAGACTCCGCTTGACATTCTCAGCATACCCTCACAATATGTTTGGGCCTACCAGGTCTGACTGGCATCCTCCCCCACCATCAGAGCCAACTCACCCCCAGGTAGTGATCAGTTGACAGCTCCGCTCCTCTCTTTACCTGAGTGTCCAAGACATGTGGCTGCAAGTCCAATGACAAAACTACAAAGTCAATCATCAATCTGTGACCTTGGGTGTCCTGGTGCCAAGTGCACATGCAGACACCCTTATGCTTGAACATTGTGTTTGTAATGGAGAATCTGTGATGGGCACAAAAGTTCAATAACAAAACATTACCCGGGTTCAGATCAGAGGGGCTGTTCTTCCCAATCCCACCTTTCCAGCTCTCACTGTCTTTGCCCACATGAACATTGAAGTCCACTAGCAGAACGAGGGAGTCCCCAGCAGGGGCGCTCTCCAGCACCCTACCCAAGGACTCCAAAAAGGGTGGTTATTAGGAACTGCTGTTTGGTGCATAAGCACAAACAAGGACCCATCAGTCAGGACCCATCCCGCCACCCAAAGGCAGAGGAAGGCTACTGTCTCGTTCACCTGCGCGAACCCAAATGTACAAGCATTGAGCCAGGGGGCAATACGTATCCCCAACCCTGCATGGTGCCTCTCACTTTGAGCAACCCCACAGTGGAACAGAGTTTAGCCCCTTTCAAGGAGACTGGTTCCAGAGTCCAAGCCATGTGTTAAGGTGAGTCCAACTTTATCTAGCCGGCACTTCTCCACTTTGTGCACCAGCTCAGGTGTCTTCCCTGCCAGAGACATGACATTTCATGTCTCACCCATGTAATGGACCCCTATGGCCCCTACCACAGGTGTTGAGCCCATTGGAAGGGAGATGCACATTGCCTTTTTTGGGCTGTGGGAAAGGGAAAATGGTGATCACTGTTTCTACTGATCATATGGAGTCTTTTGAGCCACTCTTGTCTGGCTCCTCACCTGGGACCTGTTTGTCTTGGGCCCTACCAAGAGCATAGAGCACTGGACAAATGAGGTCCTAGGATCATTGGAACAAGCAAACCCCTCCAACATAATAACGCTGCGACTCAAGCAGGAGTGGTAAAAAACGAGCTAAGCTGAAATGCGAAGCTCTCAATTTAACATTCACTCTACTTTCCTACCCTCACCTAAGGTCACAAGCTGTGGGTAGTGAAAGAATGAGATTGTGGATACAAGTAGTGGAAATTAGTTTCCTCCACAGGGTGACCTACATCTACACTACAACATTATTTTCAAGCAGAATAAGTTCTTGATACTACACTGCAAAAACAAATTTCTAAGTAAGAAAAAAAACTTGCTTCAAGAAAATTAGAAGACTACATTAGACTAGTTTCTAGTTTTAAGAATTCTAGTCAAGAAAGATTTTCTTACCCCATAGACAAAGGATTTTTGCTTACAATAAAACAATTTTGACTAGATGCATGGCATATTATGCTTACTTCTAGAGGGGCTGTTTTTGCAGTGAACAGTTAAAATCTTAGACTAATTCAAATCAGTTCAATTCAATTTTATTTATATAGCATCTATTACAACACAAGTTGTCTCTAGACGCTTTTTAGAGACCAGAACATGACCCCTGAGCAATTATTACATAAACAACGGCAGGTAAAAACTTCCCTAGTGGAAGAAAAACCTTAAGCCAAACAGTGGCAAGAAAAACTCCCCTTTAAGAGGGAAGAAACCTGGATCAGGACCTGGATCATGAGGGGGGACACTCCTGCCGAAGGCCAGCCGGATAGAGCAAGAAATAAGAAAGAATAGAGACATAGAGACACCGTCAAAGGTACAAGACAGGATACATTAGTAACTATCATCAGTAGTCCAATTAGACTTCTGTGTATATGGGTAATGTGGATAGATGGTGATCCACGGGGATGGCGACTGCAGGTTGCGATGTCAGCAAGTATCCAACAGACATCTATACAGACAGGTGGAGGTAAACACTGGGATGGTCAGAGGTGGAACTGCAGGTCAGCAAGCAGCTCCTGAGGCTCTGGTCATGGACATGCACAGAAGAGAAAAAGAAGGGCCAGACAAGCACAAAAAACTACAAGAACAATGGACCACAATTATGCTTATGGGATACTGTTAATAAATGAGGGTTGAGGTGAAGCAGAGACAGAGAAGGCAAAGAGAAACAGAGAAGGTGAAGGGCACCACTCAGTGGATCATGTTGGTGCCCCCCTGCAGCATGTTGGTGCCCCCCTGCAGCAGAGGCCTACAGCAGCATATCTACACCGAAGCTGTTTAAAATGAGCTGCTCTAATCTGGTCCTGCAGCTGCAGCTTTGACTACTGGCCCTGACACATTAAGGTACTAAATATACACTAACTATATGCTTTATTAAACAGAAATGTTTTAAGTTTAATTTCAAAGGTGGAGGTGGTGTCAGCCTCCTTCACCCAAACTGGAAGTTGGTTCCAGAGTGATGGTGCCTGATAACAGCAAGCCGTCCTCCAAATCTACATTTGGATACTCTAGGAACTACGAGTAAACCTGCACCCTGAGAACGGAGAGCTCTATTAGGAACGTACGGTACTATCAGGTCTTGCAAATATCGCGGCGCTAGGTCATTTTGGATTTTATACGCAAGTAATAAAATTTTGAATTGGATTCTGAGTTTTACGGGGAGCCGATGGAGGGAAGCTAAAACTGGAGAGACGTGGTCTCTCTTGTTGATTCCTGTCAGCACTCGCGCTGCTGCATTTTGGATCAGCTGGAGGATCTTCAGAGAATTACTTGAACATCCAGCCAACAACACGTTACAGTAATCTAGTCTAGAAGATACGAACGCATGAATTAGTTTTTCGGCATCACTCTGCAAGAGGATGCTCCTAATCTTTGCGATATTACAGAGGTGGAAAAACGCGGTTTTACAAACCTGATTAATATGCTGTTTAAATGACAAATCCTGATCGAATATAACGCCAAGAATTCGCACAGTTTTACTGGAGGCCATCGCAAGACCATCTAATCCCTTCCTAAGCTGTTTGGGACCACAAACAGCAACCTCTGTTTTTTTGGAATTTAAGAGCAAAAAATTTCTGGACATCCAGTCCTTGATGTCCTTAAGACACATCTGAAGTTTGTCTAATGGTTCTGTTTCATCTGGCTTCATAGACAGATACATGACTAGATAGACAGATATGATTTAAACCAATCTAGAGCTGTCCCTTTAATCCCAACAACATACTCTAGCCTCTGCAGTAAAATGCTGTGATCTATGGTATCAAAAGCAGCCCTGAGGTCCAGCAGAACCAGTATGGACACTAACCCATTATCTGGGCCATAAGAAGGTCATTCGAGACTCAAACCAGTGCTGTTTCTGTGCTATGATGCATACTGAACCCTGACTGAAAAATTTCAAATAGATCATTTCTATACAACTGTATAATGGTTTGATTACTGCGACTTTAAAAGCCTGTGGCACATATCCCAAGACCAGGGACAAGTTGATCTGTTCCAGTATTGTCGGTCCAATAAGAGCGAAAACATTTTTTAGTAGTCGAGTTGGGATTGGGTCTAACAGACACGTGGATGATTTAGATCCTTTGACGACTGAGGTCAGCTCAGAGAGGTCAACAGGAACAAAACAGTCTAGAGTCAGGTCAGAACCTAAGGGAGTCGCCGAAGTTGAAGAAATGCCCACAGCCACTGCCGGGAGGGCCTGGCCGATTTCCTCTCTAATTCTGACAATTTTATTGCTAAAGAAGCTCATAAAGTCTTCACTACTGAGAGCTGCAGGGATGCACGGCTCAACAGAGTTGTGGCTCTTTGTCAGCCTGGCTACAGTGCTGAACAGTAAACGTGGGTTATTTTTATTATCCTCTATTAACACTGAATAATAGGCTGTTCTAGCTTTGCGAAGCGCTTTTTTATACACTATTAGACTATCTTTCCATGCATAATAAATATCTACAGACCTACTAGAGTACCCCTTTCTTTCCATTTTACATTTTTAACATACGAATATGTGAGTTAAACCAGGGAGTTAAGCTCCTATGGTTAGAGACCCTCTTTCTCAAAGGAGCAACTGCATCTAAAGCCGTATGCAACACATCTGCAGTGCTACCAACAAGGAAATCAACGTCTGCAGAGGTAGAACCGAGGTCCCAGCCCTCAACTGCTTCACTATGTTCCACTGTAAGAAGATGAAGAGCAATGGCCTCCCTAAATTTAGTAACAGCTTTATCGGATAGACACCTGCTAAAGTAATTCCTCCTATTATGTGTAACGTTGACAATGTTGAATTCAAACGTTATTAAAAACTGGTCGGATAGGAGGGAGTTTACATGTGACACTAACAGATTATCAAGTTCTACACCGTAGACGAGGACCAGATCAAAAGTATGATTAAGACAATGCGTCGGTTCGTTAACTTTCTGTAAAATCCCCATCGATTCTAGAGGAGAATAAAAAGCCAACTTAAGACTGTCCTTGTCAACATCCATATGAATGTTAAAGTCGCCCACTATGATGACTTTATCTGTACTGATCAATAAACTAGATAAGAAATCTGAGAACTCAGACAGAAACTCCAGATAAGCTCCAGCAGGAGGCCGGTAAACTACCACTAACAAAACTGGCTTCTCTGATTTCCAGCTCGGCAGTTTTAAACTAAGCGTGAGGCTTTCAAACGTATTATAATCGCATTTAGGTTTGGATTTTATTGTAAGACTGGAGTCGTAGATCGCCGCTACTCCTCCGCCTCCACCTGTGATTCGGGGAATATGATAATTAAAGTAACCGGACAGTGTCAATTCATTTAAACTAACAAACTCTTCCTCTTGGAGCCACGTTTCTGTTAAGCAGAAAATGTCACTCCGGGTCTCAGTAATTAGATCGTTTACTAATAGAGACTTGGAGCTTAAAGATCGTATATTTGGTAATCCGCATCTAATTGTTTGGTCTTTAGTTTGCACTAAATGCGTATTTGTTTTTATTTTTACGAGGTTATTTTGGTTAACGCCTCTATTACGTCGCGCTTGGTGAACATTTGGAGGACGGGGAATCGATACTAAATCTATTTTACTTGGCACCTCGTTAGAATCTCCAATTACATCATTTACTTCTACCTTTTTATTGGCAGGCGATAGTCCTCGAGAAGCAGCAGAGAAGCGTGTAAGACTGCAGCTCTGCACCCCGGCCTGGACCCTGGATTGTCAGGGGGAGGATCTAATAATATCAGCCAGATTTCTAGAGATAAGAGCTGCACCATCCCGGGTGGGATGAATGCCGTCTCTTCTAAGCAGACCAGGCTTTCCCCAAAACGTCTTCCAATTGTCAATAAAGGCCACGTCGTTTTCTGAACACCACCGAGACAACCAGCGACGGAGCGACAACATGCGGCTAAACATGTCATTACCGGACAGATTGGGGAGGGGACCAGAGAAAACTACGGAGTCCGACATGGTTTTGGCGTAGTTACACACCGACACAATATTAACTTTAGTGACCTCCGACTGGTGTAGCCGGGTGTCATTAGCGCCGACATGGATGATAACTTTACTGTATTTATGATGACTCTTTGCCAGCAGCTTCAAGTTTGCTTCGACGTCGCCCGCTCTGGCCCCCGGGATGCACCTAACTATGGTCGCTGGAGTCGGCCTCACATGCCTCAAAATAGAGTCGCCAATCACCAAAGTCGGTTTCTCAGCGATTTGCGTCGCTGAGTGGGGAAAACGGTTAGACACGTGAAGCGAATGGTGGTGTTCCGTGCGCCTTTTGGGACTACGTTGCCTCCGAACCGTCACCCAGCCGCCCTGACTGCCTGGCTATTCGGGGGCTGCAGGGGGGCGGCTACCAGCAGCTACACCTGGCCGGTCCGCCGCTACTTCAGCCTGATGAGCTACCACGTCTACCGGACTATGGTCTATTTGGCTGAACCGGACCTCTAACTCACTGAGCCTCGCCTCCAAAGCTACGAACAAACTACATTTTATACACTTACCGTCTTCACTAAAGGAGGCAGAGGAATAACTGAACATTTCACACACTGAGCAGTAAGAAGGAGAAACGGTGGGAGAGGAGGCCATGCTGAGAGGACAGGAGACGGTACCTGTACCGGTGACTGGTGGAAATGAAAGTTAAATAAGAGAAAAGGTGCAAGTGCTCGATTCAAAGAGAAGTTTACAAGATGTAGTGTTTTATTATCAAAACAAACTAAAATCAGAGTATAAGGATTCGAAGAATCAGAGCCCGTAACGCCGTGCAGACAGACACAGACCGCCAACAACAAACAAGAAGTGACGCAAAACGTTACCCACCCAGCCTAGAGCGCCCTCTATTCCTGAGAAGCCTGAGCAGGCCGTAAGAAGACCTTAGAGACATTTAGTGACTGATGACGCTGATCAGGGTTTGATACTGAAATACTGATCATCTCTTTCCCAACCTGTTTAAAGTCAACTTGTTTGATGCTCACACATGTAGGTTCAAGTCAAACCAGACCCCCCAGTAACTCAGCAGGCCATACTAGTGACTTCTGCCTCACTCTCATTTGCAGATGCAGCGTTGTTGAGTGAAGTTTGTGATGTAACAGGGTGGTGACCCTCTGACATCACTGCTCCAGCATCAGATATGATGTTCGGCATCTCTCCGTCAACTGTGGAGAGTTTTGGAGGTATTTTCACCAGTCTTTGTGCCTTGTTTACAAGATGTGTTTACTAGTCCAAAACCAGCCTCCTCATCAGTTTCACTAAAAACCATGTCAATGTTCCCCTTCTTCTATTATTTCAACAATTTGTATAAAGACTCAGATGTTGTAGCCGTTTATGTCAACATATCATTTTTAACTCTGTAAGAGAACTATTGATCTGTGTTAAATAAGTACGCTGCTCAGAAAAAGCCTGTTTTCTGTTCCCAGCAGGAGGTTTCATCTTATCCCTCCTGCACCGTTTGGAGAAGATGTGTTAGATACCTGGTATCCAGCTCACACCAAACCAGTTTGATCATGTAAATTGTTCTGTTGTAATGATCCCAGCAGATCTGGATCCAAATGACACGTCACATTACAGCGACTAAACGATGCTCAGTGACTGATCTGCATTCATTTTTATGTTTTTTATCAGACTAAACACTTTCAATGACAGTTTGACCTGAACCATGAAGTCACTTTTGTAGAACAACAACATGATCTTTGTGGTTAATTCTGGTCTACTTTCACACTCGCCATGTTTATCCTCTTTCTAGACACAAATCAGACAAAAGCTTTTAGATTAAGAGTTGAATCATTCCTGCACAAATCTGCCTGGACTTCGTTTGGTTGATACGTTTGCACACATGCATGTATTTATTCTGATTCACTAAAGCCACTCGCTGTGTTTTTAAACACAGTTAAACATTTGCATGTTGCTCTTTGCACTTCTCCTGCTTTTTCTTACATGTTGCCGCTGCATCTTTGTCACCAAATGCCACCTGTCAGAGCATCAGAAGACCCTCTGAAGGTGAAGTTCACCTGCTCACTTTCTTGTCTGTTGATGTAGTGCAGCACAAATGATTCACCTGGTAACGACAGTCAGTTTGTGTCGGCCAACTGATCAAAATAAACGTAGCAGCTGCAGATGTAGTCAGGGAAGCTGCAGAAGAGCAGCGACTTCTGTTTGGCTGCTGATACCATCCATTACCCTATTTTTTTGTTTTTATTGTTCAGCTGGGAGTCTGTTGGAGGACGTTGGTGAAATGATTCTTCAGCTTGGCAGACAAGTGGAGAGCCTCTTCAGCTTCAAATATGGTGAGGTACCTGACGTGGGTGGAGCCTAATCCTCATTCACAGGAGGGCAGGAAGTGATGTGATGCTGATTAATGTTGCTGTAAGACGTTGATCTCCTCCACTTGTACCCGCCCTCAACCAGTGTAGAGTAAACAAAACATTCAAGTCTATTTGACAAAAAATGTTGTAACATTTGACATTTTTAACAATCAAACATATCAGCATGAAGCTGCTGAGCCGAACCGTAGAAACGTTGTTGGGCACAAAATGAAAGAAAGAGTCTCAGATTGAAATCAAACAATTTGTATTATTTATTTATTTTTTTTCAAAGAGGTAAAAGGAAATGAGAGAGATTTTAGATGGAGATAAAAGAGTGGTGGAGAGAAGATCTGGCGGAGAGAAGATCTGGCGGAGAGAAGATCTGGTGGAGAGAAGGTGACGTTGGCTGATCTACTGGTTTCCAGCAGTTTTCTCTCTGCTGGAACGTCCACGAAACCAGCCGGTCACAGTTTTCTTCTTCACCACCTTTTCTGTCTTTTTATTCTCTTCTTTTTCTTTTTCTTTTTCTTTCAGAAGTTCTTCATCTTTTTCTCTCTTCTTGTTTTCTTTTTCTCGCTTGATGTTGTTCATGTGTTTTTCTTTTTTCTTCTCTGCCTTTTGTTTCTTGAAGATTGATGAGAAACTTCTCTTCTTCTTTTTCTTCTCCTTTATACCAGTCTCTGGAAGCTCCCCATCGTTCTCCTCCAGGATGCTTTGTTCCTCCTTCACCTCTTTCTTCTCTGCTGCTACATTTTCCGTCTCTCTCCTGAGTTCTGTTGGTTCTTTACTCTCTATCTCGATTTCTTTTCTGGTATCACAGATTTTCATCTTTTCCAGTTCCTTCCTGCTCATTTCCAGTTCTTTCTTTTCCTCCATCAAAACCTCGCTCTCTCTCTGGAGCCTCTTCTTCTCTTTCTCCAGTTTCATCTCATTCTCCTGTTCTTGTACCTTCGTCTCAGCTTTCTTCATGTCCATGTTGTGCCACAACAGCTGCAGGTCTTTCGTTTTGACCTCCAGATCAGCTGTTGCTGCTTGCAACACTTCCATGTCCATCTTATGCTGTTCTTTGCCCTCCATCAGTATGTTTTCTTCTCTTTGCAAGCTTTCCTTCTGCTCTTTCAGCTCCATCCTCTCCCTCTCATTCTCTTGTTTCATTTGTTCAGTCTGTCTTTGGATTTCTTGCAGTATTTTTGTCTTATTTTCAACCTCCTCCTCTTTGTTCTTCAACAGCTGCTTCTCAGTTTCCACTTTTGTTAAAGTATCTTTCAACTTTAACCAGGCTCTTGCCACCTCCTGCCTTTGCTCCAGAGTCATCTCTGTTTTGGACTCCTCCAGTATTTGATTTTTCTTGTGGAGGGCTTTATTCTCCTCCTGCAGCAGCTGAAGTTGCTCTCTCAGCTCATCTCTCTCGGAGTCCAGGTAAATGCTGCTCAGCTGAAACCTGTCCCGTTCCACTTTCAAATCTACAATGTTTTGTTTCAGTCTCTTGATGTATCTGTTCAAAAAACTGTTTTCTGCTTTGCACTCTTCGTTTTCCTTTTGGAGTTGGCCGAGATCGTCTGAGACCTGGGATTGAGCACCGTCACTAGGAGAGCTCTGAAATCCCGGTCTTGGACGTCCTCTACAAGCCATTTCCGCAGTCAACAGAAGGTTCTGAAGCGTTTTCTGAGGTGTTTCCGAGTCGTGGATGTGGTTTTCACCAGAGATGCTCGCAACAGGCAGTGTCTTGAAGGTCCAAGGAACTACAGATCTGTGCAGAAGTCTCCTCGGTATTTATAGGGAACCTCCAGGATGTGTTGACGGTCGGAATTCTAGAACGTTGTCATGGTGACCTTTGTTGTGACCTCACAGTGGATCTGCTGGTTAAAAAAGCAGAAGTTGGCTTTTAACAGGATTCCATGAAATGAAGATAAATAATCCTGTGGCATTAAATGTGATTTGAATCTTCATAGGTTTTAAAGTGACTACAATTGTAACACGTGTTTAAAGCACCAAATGACATCTTCAACCTGCAGACATGAGGCTGTTATCAACGTTGGCTCTGAAACAGAAGATGAACTTTTCCCTCCAACAGCATATTTTTGATGATTATAGTCGCTGTTGTGTCATTTATTGTTTTGGTTCATTTATTGTTGTTGTTGTTGTCATTTGTTTATTTTGTTGGTAGAGAGAAGAGCCTTTCGGACAGACGAGTTTGGCGGAGAGAAGATCTGGCGGAGAGAAGATCTGATGGAGAGAAGATCTGGCGGAGAGAAGATCTGGTGGAGAGAAGATCTGATGGAGAGAAGATCTGGCGGAGAGAAGATCTGGTGGAGAGAAGATCTGATGGAGAGAAGATCTGGCGGAGAGAAGATCTGGCGGAGAGAAGATCTGGCGGAGAGAAGATCTGGTGGAGAGAAGGTGACGTTGGCTGATCTACTGGTTTCCAGCACTGATCTCTCTGCTGGAACGTCTACGAAACCTACTCAACCTACAGTAGACTTTTTATATAAAATCCAAATAATAATTGTAACTGCTTATAATCGTCAGAGGTTATCTATATAAACTATATGTATATATAATATACTTTAATTTTTTTACAGTAATTCTTTGGAGTTAAATGTACTAAGGAAAAGATTTGACAGTTTGTAAGTGAGAAGGTGTATGTAAACTGAACAGAAGTTCTACGACAGCTGTGACGTTTGAATATTGTGAATATTCATGTCACAAAAGTAATTTCATCAACAGCCAAAAGACTTTTAATCATTTTACAGGGGTTCAAATTCACAACATTTGTAAGATGAAAAAAGGAGAAATGGTAATGAACTCAATAATCACACATATTGATATGGTATTTTTAAGGAATAATACGTGTCAGTTAATGACTTGTGGTGGTGGAGTTAGAAACAGCCACCATGGGCTCACTTTTGAGTTTTTACAAAGGTCTGAGTTTTCTTTTATGTGGTTGGTTACATTAGTATTTCAATATCAGACTTTGTTGTGATGAGGCTTCTGTTTTGAAATGACCCACATGCACTGTGAGATAAGGTGACGTCAAACGCAGGTTATAAGGTGTACGGATGTAAACAAGGGCGCAGCAGCAGGGAGCCTGTACCACTTCTTTTTCCAGTATTTGTGCAGTGGAAGCTGAGAAATCCATAAACTAATTATAATGAGCCGCCTGAGGAAAAGGAGAGCAACATTTTTAACGTTGACCACATGTGGAGCGATGGCTTTCATATCTGTACAGAGACGAGTGTGCATGAGGGGTCAGAGCCAGGATTGGAGGAGCGTGACGTGACTGACGTCACTGAAGCAGGACTGATCCAACAACTCCTGCCAGTGCAGAATTATGACATTAATCACAGGACAGTTACGTTAAAGATGGATGAGATGACAGTTCGGACTGACTGCACTGGAAGCATCAGATCCGATTCCAATTTAAGTACCTTTGTACCTTTGACGGTGTGTCGGTGTCTGTCCTCTCTCTGTCCTTCAGTCTCTCTCTCTGATCTCCCTTTTCCTGCTCCACCCGGCTGGTCTTCAGCAGGAGCGTCCCCGCTTATGTCCTGATCAAGTTTTTTTTTCCCTCTTAAAGGGAGTTTTTGTTGCCACTGTTTGGTTTAAGGTTTTTCTCCCACTAGGGGAGTTTCTACCTGCCGTTGTTTATGTAATAATTGCTCGGGGTCGTGTTCTGGGTCTCTGGAAAATCTCCTCTTTGGTCTTCCTCTAGCCCTCCCTGAGGGAGTTTCAACCATATCATCCTTCTGCCAATGTGTACACTATCCTCCCGCTGTACATATCCAAACCTTCTCTGTCTGGCATCTCTGACTGTTTCACTAAAGCATCTAAGGGTCCTCTTACACTGACACCATTTAAGTCGACCCAAAGGCTTCTGGACATAAGTACAATTCACTTGTTTCACTGTGAACACAGTAACCACTCTCTAGTGTGCACCAAAAGTGCTGTGCCAAGATCATGTATGTAAGATCATGTCCAATCGGTGTCAGACCACACCAGAGTTTGCTTACAGCTTTACTGTAAAAGCTCCAGGACCCCGGTTCGACCCAACCACGGGCAGATTCCACATGTTTGAGCTTTTTAAGCTTAAGCAATTAGAGGAAATATACTAAATCCAAATTATTTCTGTTGTAAACGTAATCATAATTACTTATCTTCCAAGCTGATGGCATTTTATTGTTTAGCGGCAGCATGTCTCAGTCGTCTCACTCATAATCCTTTCTTGTAATTCCATCTATATCCACGTAATCCTACACAGGCTTAGGGGGGTCTGCGTGAGTCTATCCCAGTTCATTACAGGTGAAAAAGAGTGATACACCCTGGACAGGTCACCAGTCCTGCTCGCAATTCATCTCATTTTATTCAGAATTATCTGAATGATCATGAGACTAAAAATGAAAAAGTTTTAGACATCTTACTGACTGTCCTGCAAAGAATAAATATTATCTGATCAGTTTTAGCTGATGCTGTTTCACAAAGTGAAAGTCTCTTCGGCAGAATATTTATTCCCCCCTTCCTTTTCTTTTCTTTCTTTCTCCAGGGATCAATAAAAAATGGTTTGACTGTCAGTAAGTAATAATAAACTCACTGACCAAAGAGCAGGAAGGGGGGTGGGACTGTGTAGAATTGTCTGTCTTCCAGGTGTGGAAGGTGAAAGACTAGAAAGACGAGACAGTGGTGGTGCAGTCTGGTGTCTGTGTTGTAATATGTGTTTAAATGAGTCTATAACGTGTTTTTTTAAGAGTAAAGGTGGACACAGGACAATCAGGTGTTACAAGCAAAGAGGGGACAGAGAAAGGGGGAGGAGCTTTATATTTACTATTGTTTTACTGTGAGCATATCTGAGTGTTTGGGGGTGTTGGAGTATTAAAAAGTCATACATATAATATACATAGAAGTATGTAAATACGCATGCATATTCAAATATATTAATACAAAGTCGTATATATGCAGTTAACTAGTGCATATTCATATACATTGTGGGAAGAGAGAAAAAGGAGGGACAAAGCAACAAAACAGATAAATAAATAATATATATACATACACACATATATAACAAAGATCAATGTGTGGACATCTATCTAAGAGCACATAATCGTCTTAATATGCATTAATGTAAGATACATATGCACATGTACATGATTATACATACATACAAATACACATTGATACATTCATGTATATGTGTGCTTAAATATATATACACACATGTATGAATAACAATTCAAATAATATAAATACACATATATACCCATGCATTTAGAGAAAACCAGGGCACCGCAACCAGCCCCAGGGTGACCAGGACAGCCACCACACCCAGTCTGCCACCATGAACAGCCAACAGCAGAAGCACAGGGGGAGGGAAAGCCAACACACGGGGCCAGGCGAACGGAACCCGCCAGCACACCCCGGCACGCCAGACAGCGACCTGCCCATGATGGTCTAGACTAGAACAAATTTGGGTTGATATTTCTGTTGTGTCACTTTCAGACAACACTGTGATTTAGTAAGAGAAATAGAAAAAAACCCAAGTGCAACACAGCGTAAAAATTGTAAATATATTACAGGTGCAAAAGAAAAACAGTAAGAAGTACACTATGAGTACCATATTTTTATTTTGTTTTATTGACATAATGGTTTTTTTTGTTGTTTGTTTTGCCCTACTTAACTGTAAATAGAGATCCTGCTGACCACTAACCGTTTAATTTACCAATTAGGTAAAAGCATTTACTCACAGGACATTTTCTGGCCATTTTCTAATTAAAATATAAAAAAAAAGTCTAGAAGGACATTTTGAGACATTGTTAACAAAGACTTAAAAGCAGGATCCTATGAACAATTGAGATGTTGGATTAGTTCATAAGTAATGTTATTGAAAAGAACAAGGAACAAAGATTGAACGTTGAGCTGGATGTGAGGCTGTGGTGGGAAACTCAAGCGCTTGTACTGACTAACAAAGTTCAAAATATCAACTAGTTCACCTTTTAGGCTAAATTTACTTTGACAAGCTCAGTATAAGCTTCTGTTGTACATGTTTACTGTGTTGTTTGTTTTGTCTTTTGTTGTCTCTACTTTTCATGCTTTTATTATGAAAAGCACCTTGAATTGCTATACAAATAAACTTGCCTTGCCTCAATGAATTGGATTCTTCTTGCATAAAATTAATTGTACATACTGCATTTAATTGTCAAGCACTGTTGAATGTTAACCCTCCAAAACTTTTTTAGATTAAAAAAAAGGCACCAATAGGCCACAGTGAATAATTTGAAATGCTGGAACTCTGGCCACCGTCATTGAGAAGCCAGTGCTGAAGTACATTTCTTAGTCACGAGGCCCAGGCTCGGAGACGGATGAAAGCACAGGTGTGGAGGTGTGGAAACAGCTAGACGTTCAAAGTCTGGCATTTCACTGGCCGATAAAAGTTCAATATGCAGATAACTGAACTGTATAAACTATATTGGATCTGGTTGGCCTGACTGAGGGGAAAGCAGATTCAATTCAATTCAGTTCAATTCAATTCAATTCAATTCAATTCAATTCAATTCAATTCAATTCAATTCAATTCAATTCAATTCAATTCAATTCAATTCAATTCAATATACTTTATTAATCCCCTGAAGGGAATTGATTTTCCAGTATAACCTGCCCAAGAGAACAAGAAAATAGAGGCAGAACTAAAGAACATTATTCACACGAAGGGCATCATGGTCTTTGGCCTTGGAAACGATGGTGCCGCTGTAATGTCCGGTGTCTTATCTTGTTTTTTTCTACATAATTAAACTGTTTTCAGTATTTTGTTTCTTGTTCTTTGTTAAATTAATACACTAACGTCCTCAACTGGAAGTGGTAAACTAGCTATCAGATGAAAGGCCATGACTCCTAAGCGTCTGCCTCCCATCGCCTTTCTCCAGCCTGTTGGGACGCATCTGAGGAGGCACCTCACATGGTTCTGAGACCACTCGGAGCAGCTGCACCTGTACTTCAGAAACAGTCCAAACCACTCTGCTTCTCTGAAAGCCGCTGCAGACGTTCTCAGTGTGTGACAGCTGAAAGTGGAGGTATAAACAAGTTATGCCTCAAAGTAATTGGCATATGTGAATAAATTTATATTCATATTCAGCTTTTGTCTGTCATCGACTAGCAAGTAAAAGACAAACAATGGTTCTCCCAACATGAAGCAGTAAAAAACCTCCCAAGAAACATAAGCGCTGTACTGGGTGCGCTGGCAGAGGAAGTAGAGACCTGCAAGCGTCCTGCTGCTAAGGGACCACCTGTTGCATCATTGCTGTTCTTTACCTGCAAGCCGATGTTTTATCTTCATGTTTATTTCGCACAAACACAGGTCATCACAATCAACCTCTTTACATGTGTCAAAGTGTTTATTCTCCCAGGTACCTGTCACCCTCACCTCAATAAAGGCCATGAAAGATTCTGCTGGTCATCAACCTGGCTCACACTTTAGTAAGTTGACCCAAAATTTGGATGAGCTTTCAAGACTGGGGAAATCTGGAAATCTCCGAAAATCTCTGCTGAGCAGGAGAGAGGGACAATAGGTGATGATGCAGGGGACCGGCAGCAGTGCTGCCAAAGATTTCACTCACAGGCATGGTTATGTGGCTTAAGGCTGGTATTTTAGATGTTGCACATTGTTTTATACTAATAGTTTACTGACATTTTTCAATGGTTTGATCAGGTGATGGATCCGTATTCAGGAGGCCTCATTGCCCATCTGGAGAGAGGTTTCTGTGGGGTTGGAGTCACGGCTTAATTTGAGGTACTCAATCCACAAGCAGCAACACTCCCTGACGCCATTGCACACGTAACCGAGGATACTGGTGGAGACGTTTGTTCCAGTGTCACTTTATGAAAAGAAAAGCAATACACAACTGGCCAGAGTATTCAAACTCCACCTGCACCCAACTATGACCCTGCTTTTCCCAGTGGGGTTTGCTTCTTCTTTTTTTTAGCTATCACTGTTTTAAGTCATCAGCAATAACCTTTAAAGCTTAACAGTTAAGGTATTTGTAGGTCAAGACAAATGTCCGCAATCAGCTGCAAGGAGACCATCTTGCATCTGTATGCAAATGTTGATAAAGGAGCCAAACGTTTCTGACTCCCCAGATGAAGAGGCTCTGGCAGTGTTCTTCCAGAAGCTCAGAAAGGTCCACTGCAGCGCCAAAAGCTGCACACTTTGTGGATAATTGTCATGAAAAGAAATGTTCTGATGTTAAAGTTCAATGCACAGTTCAAATAACAGTTCACTTTTTATGTTAAGTGCTGTCATTAAAACACCATGATTCCTTTAAGTGTTTGTGTCTCTGGCCTTTTGACACCCCCTCAGAATGAATGTAAGTTAGACATTCAGCTCCAGCCATTCAGACTGCCAGTCCCATGGATGTGGTGGTGTCAGAAAGGGCATCCGATGTTAAAACCATCGCAAAAGCGATGTACAGAAGTAGGAGATCCGCTGCAGTGACCACTACAAAGACAAAGTATCTCTGCGTCTTTGAGACTTTTATTTGATCCATTTATTGATGCTGACATCTGCCCTCATTCTGAAACTCTTTGAAGATCTGTTGATCAATCAACAAATGCAGAGCTCCTCCCTGCAGTTCTGACTCCTTCTTCCAGGTGAAACAGAAATGCATTGTCATCTTAATGACATCTGTTGCTTGTCAGGTGGCGTTGAGGAGTGAGAACAGAGCGTTAGAGGCGTGTAGTTAGAGGCCCTCTCAGACTAAGAGATCAGGAGCTGGGAGTGGAGGATCAAATCAGTAAGTCTATGACGTCACACAGAAGCTGCAGAAGATAATAAATAATTTGTTGCTTGATTAAAATACCATTAAAAACCCCTCTGATTTTAAAAAGTCGACATGCAGTCACTGGCAGCATTACTCATATCAGAAAAATGCAGACCCTAATATATCATCATCAAGTACATTAACATCATCTGAGATATTTTTATTATATGACATCACAATTTAGCTTTAAATAACATCAGGGTCTACACCAATCACTCAAAGAAATCGTTAAAAATCAAATATTAGAAAAATCAGGTTCATGTATAAGAGACTTTATCAAACAAGAAAAAAGTTAATGAAACTAAAGCGACGTGATAATAATGATATGCACCGAATGTCCAATACCAGTATTGTTAATCTTACTGTTGGAAAATTATTTATGTGCATCAGCATCTCAGGGACGATGCTGCGGGTCATTAATCCTGTTCTCCAGGTGGGGGCGCTGTAGGACTAAAGGACTAAAGAGGCTGTGAAAGACGTGACGGTGTGATGTTAGTGTGTGTGTGTCTGTGTGATGTGACAGTCCTTTGTTGAAGAGCTCAGGGAGTGTGAAAACACGGAGTCCAGTATTAATCAGGGTGTATGTCAGAGGTTTTTGATTTTTTTTTCAAAGGCGCAATCCCCCTACTGAGTGGTGGGGGCTCTGCCTCCACGCTGGCCCAGGGCGCTCTTCCTCAAAGCACCTGGTGGTCCCAGGCTCTCCCAGATCACCATATCAATACTGAAAACAGCGGGGATGCCCGATCAGAAGCTTGAACCAGGGGGTCCCCCATCTAGCAGAGGAGGCTGAATGATGCTTCAGTAGTTCTCAGCTCGCTTTGTTAAAAGGGAAGATTTGATTGTTTGGTTTGTTCGGTTCATTGTTTACTTACAGGGGTCTAAAAGAGTTTTAAATTGTTTTTCTAACATTATTCATACTTCCAGGTTATTTCTACTTCAATAAAACAAATAAACTAAAATAAAATAGCAGATTCAATGAGGAGGTTATTTCCTATGGTTTGGATATGTCTTTCATGTTTATCTGTTCATTTAACGGAGTATTTTATGCAGAGCTGTACAAAAGTCTTGGGTGCCAACGTTTTGATGGCATTCATGTTTATTTTCCGGTCTCTTTAGTACAGGAACAGAAAGTGCAGGAACTGGGCTCTCTTAAACACGAGGAGACGAGAGTCCTAATTAATATCATTACAAACATCTACATAGGACAGTCTTCTCAAACAGAGGTAAATCTCTTCTTGGCTCTGAGGGAAATCACACTTAATAGTGACTTTGGCTTGTAGAGTAATTTTGTTCTTGAACGGCTTTATTTTGTTTATATATTATCTTGAGATTGACAAAAACAACTTCCTTCAGCTTTTCCCTTCAGGGATCGCCACAATGGATCATTGTGTTCCTCAAATTGATTTGGCATAAGACCCGCCCATTTATTGAGGTAGTGTGGCGTTTAATTTGGGGTTCAGTGCAGCGGCGACCAATAACTAGTTCATCTCTAAGGTTATCACAGTATTTTCTCTTCCTGTGTCCACAAAGACACTGAACAATTAATTTGGATGGTCATTAAAACTATGACAAAACATCTAAAAAAGGGATGAAGACTTTTTCACAGTATTGCTGCACATTTATGATATTTTACAGTTTGTTTTCCCCTCAGGGACTAAAGAATCATATACATTAATACTCTTAATAAAATATAAAGTGAATTGTGATTTTTTTAATGCATTATAAACATTATCTATTGTCCATAAATGCACATTGTGATCTGTGGTTGATTTGTTATATAGTAATTTGTATTGAAACACAGCAAGTTATCTGAAAATAAAACCTCAAAACATACTCCAAAATCAACTGAATTTAGAAGCAAAAACTGACCTGTTATTTCACTGATGGTGCATTATTTTCTCAGATGACCTCCGTTTTTGGTGGTTTTTACCTCGAAGCTGCTTCGGTTGTCCAGAAAAACTCGACTGCTTTCATCAAAAGAAAATTACCCTTTTTTTGTGACTTAAATATTTCACCAAATGATTTTATCTTTGGGTAAGATGAGTGATGAGGAAAAATAAAGTCAGATGTGCACAAAACTATAAACTGAATGTAACACGCGTCCTATAATGAAGGAGGCAAAATGATCTGAATAAAAGGAAATGAAGTTGCATTTGAACAGTGTCAGTCTATTGCCTCTTCTTTTAATCACTTGCAGCACAATTTCCTTTGATGGAAACGTTTAATGTAAAAGTAGTTTATTTCTAATACAATAGTTACATCATCAGTATCTGGCATTCCCTCATTTACTGCTGCCATTATTTTCCTTCCAAATATTGAATTATTGTTGCAGCAGAGCTCTTTCATCATGTTTCCGTGGGATTTTCCCAGTGTTAGGTCGATCAACCGCGTCATTAATTTGATTGTCACCTACCTAAACATTTGTGCAGACCATGTATGTATGTGTAGAAACTATACTCTCATGAAGTAACAGCCTCTTCAACATATCTGCAGTCAGCCCCATAAAAATGCTTAAAAAGGGTGTAAAGAGCACAGTAAACAGTGTGAGGTGTTTTACATGACATCCAGCCTCCCCAGATACCGAGACCCATCCAGTAAGACTCCACCCCAAAGTCTCTAAAGTGTATTTATATGTTCTTTAGGGTTTTTTTATTGTTTGTTTTTGTATGAGTGGTTGAGCATTGCTAGTTCAAGTTGCAGTCTGTGCAAGTTCAAGCTACATTTTCTTTATTGTAGATTATTTATGATACCAATGCCTTTAAAAGTGTTCAGTCCCATTGTGTGTGCATTGCAAACTGTAATTTATATTAGTATGTTTGAGGATTCTGCACAATCTGTACCCCTGAATTCTGAACACAAACCAACCACCAAACCACCCCCTGATGAAGTATGGTGGAGGCTGCATCATGCTGCCAGAGAGAACTTTCCTTCACAGCGCAAGAGATTTGAAGAACAGTTAGAGGTGCTAAACACATGAAAAAACTGTTGAGGAAAAGCTTTTTCAGTCGTCCAGAGAATTGAGAATTGAAACTGATAGGAGGATGAGACAAAGGGATTGCACCAAACAAATGAAATAAATACAAGAAAATGAGACCAAAATGAAAAAAAATTATTAATTAAAAAAAACACACACACACATACACACGTTGATTAAAAGAAAGTGATAAAATGCAGTATGGCTCACATTTTTTGTTAAGTACACTCTGAAAACTCCCAGTTTGAATTATTTGAAATATTTTCCAATTAAAATTAGAATGAAGGTCCAATATGGACTGACCCTGCCAGACACAGCAGGGTTGGATTTTGACCTTGACCCAGCTGATAGGGCTGATTCATCTACACAAAGAAAAGGGTTATGTTAGGCAAAGTGTAGTGTTAAGGCCACCAAAGAGTGAGTTTAAAAGAACAAGACAGAACATAGATAACTGGACATGTAACTACGCTGTTAAAGTAACTGAAAGTAACTTTAAGTTTCTTAACAGTAGTAAGTGCCAGTATGGAGTTATGTTAAACACACACCAACTCACAGACAGAGCTGTTGTGCTGTATAGTGAATGAAGTGATTCAAAGGCAGGATTCAGGGTGAACAAACGTTTATGTTTTATTTTGTTTTGTTTTGGGGGTTTTTTTCAAACCATGAAGAAAAGCCAAAACAAGAGAGGAAAAAAGGAAAAAACTCCTTTAGGTTTAAGAGTGGTGAGATGTTTATGAATTTGTCAAAAAATCCCAATAAGTTTCCGCTTATTGTCTGTTAGCTGAAGTTACATGGTCACAGCACTGGTCTCCAGGACGTTTAGACTGAGAACCACTGACCTGCTCTTTACTGAATGAGTTACATGGACACGCCCCCGTGCGTTTATTGGCTGTCGGGAATTATCAGCTGTCGGGCCTTTATTCTATTAAAGCTCCCAAAATTCCCCCATCCTTCCTGACCCTTGTTGGTGCTGCCTGCACATCACTGAGAGAGGCCATCTGAACCGCTTCAGCGTTTCCTTTGGGATTTCCCGCGGGGAGTGATGAACTCCATCGACCCTCAGTCCCATCACCAGCACCAGCACTACCACACCTCCCCTGCCGTCAGCTCTCTTCCACCTAAAGGCGCCCAGGAGTCCCCGGACATGGCCGCTGTCTACTGCGACAACTTCAGCAGCATGTATCACCAGCAGAGCCTCCAGAG
The DNA here is from genome assembly GCA_014839995.1 of Xenentodon cancila. Taxonomy (NCBI): domain Eukaryota; kingdom Metazoa; phylum Chordata; class Actinopteri; order Beloniformes; family Belonidae; genus Xenentodon; species Xenentodon cancila. The sequence goes on along the minus strand of CM026210.1, from coordinate 24,389,108 downwards.
CGCGCAGAGACCCGCCGGCTACGGCCTCGGGGACTACGCGTCCTCTCCAAACCCGTACCTGTGGCTCAACGGACCGGGCGTCAACTCGTCCGCTTCGTACCTGCACGGCAACAACGCGGCGTCCTTCATCCCGCCCTCCTACGGTTCTCAGCGACAGTTCATAACCAACTCACCTGGATTCGGGGGACCCGACCTCGGCTGGTTGTCCATCGCCAGCCAGGAGGAGCTGCTGAAGCTGGTGCGGCCGCCCTACTCCTACTCTGCGCTCATCGCCATGGCCATCCAAAATGCGCACGAGAAGAAGCTGACGCTGAGTCAGATCTACCAGTATGTGGCTGACAATTTCCCCTTTTATAAGAAGAGCAAAGCCGGCTGGCAAAACTCTATCAGGCACAACCTTTCTCTGAATGACTGCTTCAAGAAAGTGCCGAGGGACGAGGACGACCCAGGTAAGCAGCGCCGCAGTAAAGCCGACATTTGTACTTGCAGTACAGTCATATGGAAACCGTGATGATGCTTCAGTAAATCACCGTTAGAATGCATATTTAACAATCCCGTACAAAATGTAACACTACTGTTTTTTATTTCAACCTTTAATATAAAGCGAGTTATAAATCAAATATCGTCAACGTTAAAGTCCAAATATTACAATTCTTTAACTGGAATAGTCTGTCAAAACAATTACACTTTCATTGAAACAATACGTAGGAATTCATGTTATGCAGAACAGATATGTTTTACTTTCCTCATATTATTATATTATTATTTTATTGCAGCATGTATTTTTCCCCCGTGTACAAAATAGTGCCAGCAATGTAGGCTGCTTGTAGATGGATGGAAAGTCTAGTAGAAAGTTGTCAGGATAAATCATAATGATTTTTGAATTTGGAATTTTTACTTATATGCAAAATGTGCAGTTGTGTTTGTTTTAGAAACTTTCTCGAAATGTGTTACCAAATGTTTCACTTGAAGCGTGGCTGATAATGTGCCACCAGATATAAGATGTTGACTGTGAAACCTTTAGTGATGTAGTGCCTGCTCCCATCAGATTAGGTTCAAACAACAAAAACCCAGTGAACTAATTATTTGTGTCCCTCTGTTAAATTAAAGGAAAGGGAAACTACTGGACTTTGGACCCAAACTGTGAAAAGATGTTTGACAATGGTAATTTCCGCCGGAAAAGGAAAAGACGGTCGGATCCAAGCAGCACTGGAGGATCAGCAGCAGCGGCGACCAAGTCCGAGGACAGGGGACCGACAGCGGGCACCTCACTGAAGCCCTCAGACAGCCCCCAGCTCCTGGGGCCTTCCTCTCCGGAGATGGAAGCACTGAATGAAAACCATAAAAACTCATCTTCATCACCATCTGGACTATCCTCGGCTGCTCCATGTTTTAACAACTTTTACAGCAACATGTCCACGCTCAGCTCAGGAGCCCCAAGTAAACAGGGGTCCCTCGGACTGGTGAATGAACTGTCGAACAGGAACATAACCGCCCTGAGCCCGTACCACCCCAGCCACAGTGGGCAGGACACGGGGGCATCAGAGCACAGCGAGGGCTTGCATTTTAACCGTGGAGTGTACTACAACACATTTGGCAGCGGGCAGAGCGGACAGTTTAACAGTCACTTCTATAACAGTTTTAGCGTCAACAGCCTGATTTATCCCAGGGACGGGACTGAGCTATAGGAGATGCTTCACCACATCTTCACACGCGTTTAGAGACTTGTGCTCCCGAAGTACTCATTAAAAAATATACACATGCGTTTGTCACGTGCACGGACTGAGTTGGAGGTCCTTCAGCCCCTGATTCAAACTTACTTATTTAAGTACAACAGAGAGATTTTTTTTTTTTTTTTTTTTTTTTGTCTTCTTTAAGTCAAAAGCACTGTGACTGTGATTTTGTTCCCAGTTTTCCATGTTGAGCCCACACAAGCCTGCAAATCCTTACAGTTGACCAGCCAGCTGAGACAATTTCTTCATTATCAGCACAAACACTCCAAAGTTGCCTTTGTGACACCACCATTACCTCAAAACAACAATCATATGTGACAAGAGTGCCCTACACTGACGGGTTTCCTTCTTTGTTAAGACAAATGCAGTAAGTCTGAACTGAGAAAGGCTTTGCCTTATTTTTATAGCCTTCATGTTGTTTGAAACTGCAGCGCTATGGCTCACATAAATATGCTTGAGACATGTGTATTTTTGTAAATTTAAAAAGATAGTTTGTGAATATTTATGCTATTTATGTTAGTAGACATTTTTCTACTGTTGTCCAAACATAGTTTGATTAAAGCAGAAGTATTAGCTTTCAAAGTGCACAGAGAACGGTATCACTAAAACCCATATGTCATAAATATACAGTATATATAAACATATATTAAAAGCTATATCTGGTTTTGTGGTTTCTCTCAGGATAAAGTCTGGCAGTCATTAAACAGCTTTTGTATCTACTATTGTATTTTCTTAATCTTTTTACAGTACATGCATACTACAGGCAGTTTCAACTTTGATCATAAATAAATATTTTGTGATCTCTACTGCATTGTTCTGTATCTTTTTGAAGAAGAGCAGCAAGTGTTTTCAGGGCTTCATTATGACGTGAATGCATCCCTAGATTTACTTCAGTCTCGTAATCAATTATTTCTACTCTGTTTCACCTCCGTGCGCCACTCACGTAAATGCAAAACGGTGAGCATTTGTGCATTTTTAGTTTTTCAAATTGACTGCACATTTCCATGTTATCTATAATCCACATGTGATTAACATTTATGAGCGCATTTCAATTGTTCTTTTGTAGCTTTTATAGACACATTTGTTCTGCTTTTGAGTGTAGCGATTTAAGGTCAAAGTTACATCAGATTAAAACTAAATCTGCTTCTTTTCTGTCTTCTGTGATTGTAAGCCAGCGGTTCTTCCAGTGAGATTATGAATGACATCAGGCTACCGGAGGATAAAAATCTTGCTCCTTCGGAAATGTCAGGGGATATTCACACTATCTCTCTTAGAGTTCCTTAATTTTAAATTGGAAATAAAGAGGAGAGGAGGCAGAACAAGGTCCCACTGGTTGATCTTAAAACTGACTAATTTTAAGTTGAAAAATATGCTAAGTGATTCAAAGCAGTTAAGGAAATAAATTAACCGGAATAAGGCCGAAGTAATGCTGGTATGTTTTAGTTGGTGACTCTCTCAACGCTCTTGGAAGCTTCCTCTAAATAATGTTACCTTAGCTTCGTTTTATTGTCAGTAAAGTTTAGACAGTGGCACCTAATTCAAACACCTAATGAAATCATTTTTTTGTTTTTTCAAAGCAAAAGTTGGATTTAACTTCTGCTGAAGCACAATGTATGTGAAGTTTCCAAGACAATGGAACAATAAATGTATTATAAGTGTGTGAATTATAACCCTTTTATTTGAAAAAAAGAACACTACTGTTATTGTAAATTCATTTGAATCTAATTTTGAAGTCTTTACTAAAACACCTCATTGTACTTGGAGCCGTTTAAAAACATCCAGAATTTGCCAACATACTCAAATGACGTTGGGAGAGCAGCACGGTTCCTCTTGTGTTACTTTACCCTTCTTTTAACCTTACACTTCCTAATGGTTTGGAAACTGAAGACTTTAATGATTGTATTTTGGTAAGCGGGACCTGGTCGTCATGCGTTGATTCTTCTCTCCGGTGATGCACCACATATATTCAAAAGGATGCAAACTTGGACTGCAGGCAGGCCAGTCTCACATGCACACGCACCCGCACATGCACACGCGCGCACACACACACACACTCACACTCTCTCTCTCTCTCTTTCTCTGTCTATGCAGCCACAGACTGCTGTGAGACTTGCAAAAAGAGGTCTGGCTGAAATAAGCACAGATGTCCCAGGAAACAAAGATTTATTAATGGTAGGGAATGCATTTCCAAAATGTTACTATAATGCTGCAATGATCTTCCCTCATTTGCAGCTCACCCATGAGACAATCGTCATGCACTCCCCCCACCACCACCATCACAGATGCTGGCCTTTGCACATCTTTTTCATATTTTGCAAGTAGAAACCGATGTAGTTTTTACAGAATGTAAACTGGAACGCAGATTCATCAGACCACAAACATGCAGCCACCGGGTTTCTGTTCATTGGGATTGGCTCTTGCCCACAGCTTGGTTGTGTTTTTGTGCAGAGCTGGTACAGGGCTTTCTCTTCGTGTAATTCTTGTTCAGGTTCTGGACTCAGGGGTGGGCTGTGTTCACTGATAAGGGGATGCATATGTGACTATTTTGGTCTCAGTGGCATGACAGTTTTTCATGCAGCATCACCTGAAGGCTCAAAGGTCTCAAAGGCACAAGGTTTTGGCCATGGCATCCTGAGATTTCCACAGACTCACTGAACCATCTCACAACATTATGGACTTCAGATGTGTAAGGACTGAAGCTCTTTGCAGTTTTTCATTGACAAATATTTTCTTGAACTGAATGATGATTGTCTGACGGACTTTGGCATGGAGTAGTGAGCCAGTGCCCATCATTACTCAGAAAGACTACTTGAAGGGGTGACATAAGGCTACTCTAGGAGATAAATCTTGCTAAATCTTTTTTTTTCTTTTTTGAAAACTATAATTTTCAGGGGTTGCGCCAAAGGGAGCGACTAGGCATTCGGTTTGGTTACACAAAATAACAGAAATCCAACTTCATTTGTTGAATTACACATAAGATCAGCAACTTTTCAGCCACTGGATGAACTGGAATTTATTCAAATATTTGCAGAAACATGCTCTAATTAAAGACTATGTATAATTCAAGCTGAATTACAAGAGTTTTCTTACCGAGTTTTGGCTTCATGAAGATGAAGAGTAACTTTCACCAAATGCATAAAGGTGAGTCAGATTGAGTTACACTAAAGTACTAAGGGGCCAATGTATTCTTGCTGCTGTTTTTAATTGGTTAAAATTGCCTTTTGTACAGTCTGCAGTCGTTCTGAGCTGCTTTTAAGACATTTAAGTGTAAATCATATGTAATGACTAGTTCAATCTATACTGTCTAAAATACAAATGCGACAGTCTATTAGTCTGCAAACAGTCGAGTTACCTGATGACTTGAACTATGTTGTTTAAAAGTGATTATTTTCATCTGGAAGTCTATGAGGTGGGTCTATATTCATAATATATTTTTTTTATTATTGTTTATGTATGAATAAACCCTATTGAGTTTGAACTCATGTCTTTGTCCATGTTACCATGATTTGAGCCTCACATCTCGTGTTTGGGTGTGCCTTTGCAGTCAGCCAACCCAAACCTGACACCGTACCCATCACCAGAGCGCTGCTTCTTCCAGATCAGTGCATATTCAATAAACCTTCTGCTGCTGGCAATCTTCTATACTCATTTTAATCCTTTGCAGGGTCACGGGGGTCTGTCGGAGCCTATCGAAGCTCATTATAGGCAAGAGGCAGAGGTCCACCCTGGACAGGTTGCCAGTCCATCACAGGGCTGCATACAGAGACAAACAAACATGCACGCTCACGCTCACGCTCACACCTACGGGCAGTTTAGAATAACCAATTAACCTACCATGCATGTTTCTGGACTGTGGGAGGAAGCCGGAGTACTGAGAGGGAACCCACGCAAGCACGAGGAGAACATGCAAACTCCACACAGAGACTCCCACCGCGCCGGGGAATCGAACCAGGAACCTTCTTGCTCTGAGGAAACAGGACTAACCACTAATCCATCGTCTCAACCCTGTCACCACAGTCAACAAAGCAAATCAGTTCCTCTGCTCTTGTGTTTGTTAAGTAATTGTTCAAATTAATTGACAATGTCATGATATAAGTTTTTCTTCAATTTTGAAAACATTGCCAGCTTTTCTGGAGGTAGAATTTCCACAGTTAATAATCTTTTTTGATAAATATTTTTTGTGCTCCATAACTTACAACAACAGTGATAAAAGTTTAAAAACTTTTCTCGTTTCTTTTTTTTCTGTATTAACACTAACAGAAACAAATCCTTTCTTGTGTCATGTTTTAAATGTATTTTTTCACTTCTAAAAGTTATTAATTTAAGTCAAACATAATATACTTCAAGATATCACACAGCACTGGAGGCATAAATGAGTTGTGCAAAGAAAGTGGAGAAAAAAAAATTCAAGTGTGGAGCAAAGCCAGACTCTGCAAAGACACAGCAGTTGACAGATGTCTTGATACAGAAAGCCATGAAACAATAGAGCTATTGTCAACTGTCCTTTATGCCAATGCCCATGTATCAATTAGGGGCTCTGTGAAGAGAGGTGACGATATCCCTCTTAGACCAATGGGATTTAAGCATCTCTTTGTCTCCATTTTCCAGCTCTGTTTGCCCCAAATTGAGGGGAGGCCATCTTGCTTTGTTCCTGCTAAGAAACAACACATCAAGAAATTCCTTCTGCAAACATTTGCCACCCATCGTGCAGATTAAGGAGAATGATTTGATGATTTCTTCAGATTTCACTGTTTATAATTCACACTGTGCATGTGTCCAGGTACTTAAACACTGAGTTGTGAAACTGATATGATAGGACTTAAAAATAATCTTGGATTTGTGTCTGTTTTGGCACTCAAATAAGAAAATGACTGCTGGTAAAGCACCGTTTTTATTTACCAAATTTAGTACAAGGTTAAAAGAAGAAGAAAAAAAGAAGTACAATTTTGAGAAAATGTGCTCCTCAAAATCAAACTCTGACCTATAAATGAATGCGTGTGAAATATGAATTTATCTCATCATAAACACAGTGTAACAGCAGTCAGCAATCTAATCTGAAACCAGATCCCAAATCAGAATACGGACTGATTAACATGTATTCTATCATTTTCATAATATGAAGTGTGTTTATTTGTCCAACCTAAATGCCACAATGACCCCTAACAACCATCAGCAGATCCAGGCAGTTTCCAAACTTTTCCACTTCGGCAGACGGTGCCAGTGCAGTGTGGTGAATGAGTGCTCTGGCTGCCAAGTGTAAACTTCTCAATTAGAGAGGATCCATTGACACAAGCTCTGTTTGATCACCTTCTTTTGCGCCTACAACATCAGGCATCCTGCCCTAATTTGGCATTCGCACAGCTCTATCGAGTGACATGTGAAAAGCGGCATTGTTGGAGCGGCTGGGAAGCAGGTTAAGCACGGGTCCATTGGTGCTATTTCGACCAGTGACTATATACTGTAGGTTCATGACCTAAAACAACCCAACACTGACCCCCAGCTCGAATTGTTTTTGATAATGGACAGGGAAGAGGTGACGCCTCACTAATGAGAAAACATCTTAGAGGGAGCACAGAAAGCAACTGTTGGGTCGAGTCAGCACATTTCACATGAAGGGCTGGGGATCAAATTCATCAAGGATCCCTGACTGCGATGTTAAATAAGGACAGCAGAGTGATGTTGTGTCAGGCCTCATTTCAAGACAAAGGAATGCCAGTGTCCTGAAATGATCTTTTTTTTTTTTTTTAAGCCTAAGATCATAGAGGACAAAGATTTTTGAATATACACATGAATTGCACTGAGTACGTCTGTTATTTAACCTCATCCTGACATGCTTTTTCAGTTTGAACAAAAGGCAGTTTTGATGAAGAGTTCTGGTCAGTCATTGTTCCACAGGTGCTCATTTTTACCTGTTTTTTTTGTTGTAGTTCTATGATCATCCTCGAGATCACCTGCGTGGCCAGTCTGACTACCCTTGTGTGGGTAAAATGTCTTCAGAATAACAGATTCACTCACTAAGCCGTTCTGGTTGGCTGTGTTGTGATAGTGTTGTTTTTTATTTTCATGTCGCTGCTGAAAGTGACCAATACTTATTTAATGGTGCTTCACCAAGTTGAGGTACTCAAATACTCTCAGATAGTCTTAAATATTCCCTTTGATACATGAGACAGATTGTTTTTAATAGATTTAGGTAAATATATTTCCATAATAATGAGCTACATATCTGAAAGCTGTTAACATCCTATGTTTTGTTCAGTAAACATCCATTTCTGTAGTTCAGAACTGGTTTGACAAAACGCTGCAGCAGGAACGATACTGTGGTTGTGTGTCGGAAAACATCTTGAAGGGTTGTGTCAGGGAGGGTTAAAGTGGGAGGATGTGGGGGGTGGGTTGCTGGTCGGGTGGCTTGGGGGGGATCCTGAGTATGATTTGATCCTGGAAGGCTCAATTAAGTGGTTCGTTTACCCCTCGTGTGGAGCTGGTGAATTGGAGCCAGGTCAGCTCCGGGTTGAGGTGTTGTTCATTATTTTTCCGCCTGTCGGATCCCATGAGCAGCCGCTGGAGACGGTGGCTGCTCAGCGGCCGAGGAGCAAAGGGCTTGCCGGTGGGGTACGTCAAACACACTCAAAGCCTTTTCCCCTTGCTGGGGGGATTATAATCAACAAAGCATGTCCTACACCTGCACCGACCAGCACAATGGAAACTCTGTGGGCCAATGAAGACACAGAGAGAGACCAGTTATTAGAGGCCCCCACCAATGAAATGGATTACATTAACCCCTTCTGTTGTTCCTCCTCCTAGAACTTGAACATCAAACTGACAGACTCCACATCCCATTGAGAAAAATCCAGGTTAACACTTTGTTACAATAAATTCACTGCAGTTTATTCAACAACAGAGAGGTACTGCTTCTCACTGCACAATGATCTAAAGACATGTTTTAAAGTTGTTAACTTGGTCTTTTTCTTACAAACACATTATATTTATGGAATTAAGTGGAATGTGTTTGGACGCAACAGGAAGTAGTTTTGTAGCATCAAATAAAAATGAAGCGGTCAAACAAAACAGCAAAAATTATACAAAATATTACAGATAATTGGAGAGAGGGAACCATTTTTAATGAGCACTTCAATGTTCAAATTAACTTTGTCATTTTTAACAGAAAAACCTGTCAGAAGGTGCATCAACCTAAGAAGTTGAGATATTCAAAATAAACAAAAATGCATAATTCTTTGCTAGGATATTAAAATAAACTACAGCAAGTACAGCAGTCTGTACCTGTGTCAAAGTAAAATACTGTATTTTAGTATTTTGAAAATACACTTCCAGTGATTAAGTGGACTGTCCCCTGGAGCTACAGCATTGTGGCTTTGTGATTTATACTATTGCCTCACAGTGAGAAGAGTCCTGGTTTGACTCCCAGTTGAAACGTTTCTGTTTCTGAAACTGTTTCTGCGGAGTTTGCACATTTTCTCCTTTCTAATTGGCTGTAATAAAATGAGTGTGGTTGTGTGGCCCTGTGATGGACTGGAGACACGTAAGCTTCATACAATCAGTTGAGACCATGGGCTGTATAAGAAGAACTGGACAACCACCACCTGCGTGCCTCACAGGCTTACTAAAGGGTGCTTTGGAAGTCTCTTTTACCTCACACTGCGCGGTGCCGCGCTGCACCAATGAGTGGAACAAACAGGTCAAGAAGCCGACTGAAATACACCTTCTTATTTCAGTCACAGTTAACTATTTGAGGCTGACTTTTTAGCTTGTGCTAAACTCTGAATCGAATTAGTGTTATTTTATATTTAATCTGTTCAAGCATCTTTATTTCCAGTGCCATTGCTGAGGTCAGCGGAGTTGACTGGCTTTTGCAGTTTGCCACTAGTGGTCGGTTGAGGAACTACAACCTTTCTTTGTTCCAACCAGAGGGTGGGGTGGTTTTGATTGAAACACTGCTTTCTTAAATGTAGCCTGCACTTCACAATGGAAGAGAAGCACATTTCTATGATGTGTTCAACATATCAAACCGCCTTATGGCCTTACAAAAAACAATGAAACACTGTTTTTATCACATCTAAATAAAAACTCACAGAATCAAGTTTAGTGTTGGCTTAAACGTTCCAAGTCATGCTAAAACACTGTTTTTGATAAAAATCATGCTTTTTCTCCTATGAAATGAAAAATGTAACTGAAATAGTGAGGAATGTTGCAACTGTTTGTAAATTCATGAAAAGCTTGCGCTGGAAGTTACTCACCTGGGCTGGGACAATCTGTGATCAAGTGATCTGCCTGGACAAGTTCTGAGCAACAACTTGGAGGCTGCATGCATCCTTTTTCTCTGTTAGGTCTCCTCGTACTCATCTGAGAAGGGATTTTAGCATTTTCTAAACCACAAAATATAAAGCACTGAAGTATTTGGATGCAAAATAATACAAATACAAACTACAAAATATGTTTTGTCTTTGGAATACGTCTTTTAAAGCCCATCCATGACTGCAAATAAACACATTTTTATGAGTATTACACTGTGTATTGGTGCTCAAAGGTGTGCACAGAATAGTTTGATAAAATGTTGCTACTTTAATTTCAATTTAACTTACTTTAAATAAGATAAATCAAATACACATATAAGTATTTAAACAGTCTTAATAAAAATTTAAATGAACATGATCATGTAATCTGCTTGAAATGTAAGTGATCGTATTAATATATTAAAGTCCACCTGTGTGCAAGCTAAATGTCACATGATATCTGTGCATACACACCTTCTGCAGAAGGCGTGTTGCCTGCAGCAGCTCTGAGCAAGACGCATCACAGGGCTTTTCCACCAAATTGGTTCCAGTGCTAGTGCCAGACTTCACTCCAGTTCTTTGCTTTTCAACCGCCGACTGCAAGGAAAACACCCACTCTGTGCCAAGAAAACTGGTTCTACGCTGGCCCCAAAACCTTGCTGGGCCAGACGCAAGAACCGCTACGTCACGGCGGGGCCGTGATGATTGTAACCAACCAAAACTATGCAACCGTCATATTTAAACAACCTCTGTGAGTTTAAAATGTAAATCACACCAGGACAGTTTGGATGCATATATACTGATTTAATCAGGCAATCAAAAATATGTCTGCTGTACAGCAAATATGTGATTATAACAAAACTTACTCTGATCCTGAAATGTAAACGTTGTTGATGTTGATGGCGGAAACTTGCATAAAGTCGATTCTGGACTCCAAACAAGATTTGTAGGGCCAGGATCAGCGTCCATTAGTTGCATATCAATTACACTTTTTCACAAAAGAAAGGTGAAATAAAGGAACCTCTTTGAGGGTCGGTGTGTCCATTGAAGTTTCTTGGTATGAGCGTAACTCTCCTAGTTCTCTCACCGTAACTCCCTGTATCTCATCCTGGTAGACTTCTTTTCAAGACAATGAAAAATAGATCTCGACATCTTTAGTCTTTGACAAATTATTGTGACCACCGCTGTGGCTGTTGCAAGGATAGTCAAGAAAAGACAAAGGCAGCAGAGGAACATTCAAAGCCCTTATGTAATGCAGTACTGCATAATGATTAAGTAGTGTTACAGCACAACTATGTCACATTAATGAGGCAAAAAACAGCTAGAAACTACATTTCAATGACTTTAGATTGACTGACTACGTCACATCCAGCGCTGTCAGAGACGTGCAAATGCGGAAAAAAGTGTTTTCATTATACTTTTGCAATAAACTGGATTATTGACACACTGAAAAACCACCGCACGTGTGCGTAAAATGTTTTTTGCGATATTTGGCAGTTTTTCCAAACTACAGGTCTTTCTTTTACAGCTTTCCTCCTTGTGCAGTGGTGGAACAAATGAGGGTCCTGGCTCGCCGATGCTCTCCAGCCAGTGGAAAAGCAGGTCTGCGCTTTTTAGGACTAGTTATGTACTGGCTGAAGCCCCGGCCTAACACCAGCACCAGTACCAGCACTAGCACTAACACTAGCACCAGCACTAGCACCAGCACTAGCACCAGCACCAGTACCAGCACTAGCACTAACACTAGCACCAGCACTAGCACCAGCACTAGCACCAGCTCTAGTACAAGTACTAGTACCAGCATTAGCACCAGCACTAGCACCACCACCAGCACTAGCACCAGCTCTAGTACAAGTACTAGTACCAGCTCTAGCACCAGCACTAGTACCGGCACTGGTATGAGCATCAGCACTAGCACTAGCACCAGCACTAGTACCAGCTCTAGTACCAGCACTAGGACCAGCACCAGTACCAGCACTAGTATGAGCAATAGCACCACCACCAGTACCATCACCAGTACCAGCACTAGTACCAGCACTAGTATGAGCACTAGCACCAGCACTAGCACCAGCACTAGTACCAGCTCTAGTACCAGCACTAGGACCAGCACCAGTACCATCACCAGTACCAGCACTAGTACCAGCACTAGTATGAGCACTAGCACCAGCACTAGTACCAGCTCTAGTACCAGCACTAGTATGAGCACTAGCACCAGCACTAGCATCAGCACTAGTACCAGCTCTAGTACCAGCACTAGGACCAGCACCAGTACCATCACCAGTACCAGCACTAGTACCAGCACTAGTATGAGCACTAGCACCAGCACTAGCACCAGCACTAGTACCAGCTCTAGTACCAGCACTAGGACCAGCACCAGTACCAGCACTAGTATGAGCAATAGCACCACCACCAGTACCATCACCAGTACCAGCACTAGCACCACTACCAGTACCAGCACTAGTACCAGCACTGGTATGAGCATCAGCACTAGCACCAGCTCTAGTACCAGCACTAGCACCAGCACTAGCACCAGCACTAGTACCGGCTCTAATACAAGCACTAGCACCAGCACTAGCACCAGCACTAGCACCAGCACTAGCACCAGCACTAGTACCAGCACTAGTACCAGCACTAGTACCAGCTCTAATACAAGCACTAGTACCAGCACTAGCACCAGCACTAGCACCAGCACTAGCACCAGCACTAGCACCAGCACTAGTACCGGCTCTAATACAAGCACTAGTACCAGCTCTAATACAAGCACTAGTACCAGCTCTAATACAAGCACTAGTACCAGCACTAGTACCAGCACTAGTACCGGCTCTAATACAAGCACTAGTACCAGCTCTAATACAAGCACTAGTACCAGCACTAGTACCAGCACTAGTACCGGCTCTAATACAAGCACTAGTACCAGCTCTAATACAAGCACTAGTACCAGCACTAGCACCAGCACTAGTACCAGCTCTAATACAAGCACTAGCACCAGCACTAGCACCAGCACTAGCACCAGCACTAGCACCAGCACTAGTACCAGCACTAGTACCAGCACTAGTACCGGCTCTAATACAAGCACTAGTACCAGCTCTAATACAAGCACTAGCACCAGCACTAGTACCAGCACTAGTACCGGCTCTAATACAAGCACTAGTACTAGCTCTAATACAAGCACTAGCACCAGCACTAGCACCAGCTCTAATACAAGCACTAGTACCAGCTCTAGCACCAGCACTAGGACCAGCACCAGTACCAGCACTAGGATGAGCAATAGCACCACAACCAGTACCAGCACTAGTACCAGCACTGGTATGAGCACTAGTACCAGCACTAGTACCAGCGCCAGTACCAGCACTAGCACCAGCACTAGCACCAGCTTTAGTACCATCACCAGTACAAGCACTAGTACCAGTACTAGCACCAGCACTTGTACCACACTAGTACCAGCACCAGTACCAGCACCAGTACCAGCACTAGCACTAACACTAGCACCAGCACTAGCACCAGCACTAGCACCAGCTCTAGTACAAGTACTAGTACCAGCATTAGCACCAGCACTAGCACCACCACCAGCACTAGCACCAGCTCTAGTACAAGTACTAGTACCAGCTCTAGCACCAGCACTAGTACCGGCACTGGTATGAGCATCAGCACTAGCACTAGCACCAGCACTAGTACCAGCTCTAGTACCAGCACTAGGACCAGCACCAGTACCAGCACTAGTATGAGCAATAGCACCACCACCAGTACCATCACCAGTACCAGCACTAGTACCAGCACTAGTATGAGCACTAGCACCAGCACTAGCACCAGCACTAGTACCAGCTCTAGTACCAGCACTAGGACCAGCACCAGTACCATCACCAGTACCAGCACTAGTACCAGCACTAGTATGAGCACTAGCACCAGCACTAGTACCAGCTCTAGTACCAGCACTAGTATGAGCACTAGCACCAGCACTAGCATCAGCACTAGTACCAGCTCTAGTACCAGCACTAGGACCAGCACCAGTACCATCACCAGTACCAGCACTAGTACCAGCACTAGTATGAGCACTAGCACCAGCACTAGCACCAGCACTAGTACCAGCTCTAGTACCAGCACTAGGACCAGCACCAGTACCAGCACTAGTATGAGCAATAGCACCACCACCAGTACCATCACCAGTACCAGCACTAGCACCACTACCAGTACCAGCACTAGTACCAGCACTGGTATGAGCATCAGCACTAGCACCAGCTCTAGTACCAGCACTAGCACCAGCACTAGCACCAGCACTAGTACCGGCTCTAATACAAGCACTAGCACCAGCACTAGCACCAGCACTAGCACCAGCACTAGCACCAGCACTAGTACCAGCACTAGTACCAGCACTAGTACCAGCTCTAATACAAGCACTAGTACCAGCACTAGCACCAGCACTAGCACCAGCACTAGCACCAGCACTAGCACCAGCACTAGTACCGGCTCTAATACAAGCACTAGTACCAGCTCTAATACAAGCACTAGTACCAGCTCTAATACAAGCACTAGTACCAGCACTAGTACCAGCACTAGTACCGGCTCTAATACAAGCACTAGTACCAGCTCTAATACAAGCACTAGTACCAGCACTAGTACCAGCACTAGTACCGGCTCTAATACAAGCACTAGTACCAGCTCTAATACAAGCACTAGTACCAGCACTAGCACCAGCACTAGTACCAGCACTAGCACCAGCACTAGTACCAGCTCTAATACAAGCACTAGTACCAGCACTAGCACCAGCACTAGTACCAGCTCTAATACAAGCACTAGCACCAGCACTAGCACCAGCACTAGCACCAGCACTAGCACCAGCACTAGTACCAGCACTAGTACCAGCACTAGTACCGGCTCTAATACAAGCACTAGTACCAGCTCTAATACAAGCACTAGCACCAGCACTAGTACCAGCACTAGTACCAGCACTAGTACCGGCTCTAATACAAGCACTAGTACTAGCTCTAATACAAGCACTAGCACCAGCACTAGCACCAGCTCTAATACAAGCACTAGTACCAGCTCTAGCACCAGCACTAGGACCAGCACCAGTACCAGCACTAGGATGAGCAATAGCACCACCACCAGTACCAGCACTAGTACCAGCACTGGTATGAGCACTAGTACCAGCACTAGTACCAGCGCCAGTACCAGCACTAGCACCAGCACTAGCACCAGCTTTAGTACCATCACCAGTACAAGCACTAGTACCAGTACTAGCACCAGCACTTGTACCACACTAGTACCAGCACCAGTACCAGCACCAGTACCAGCACCAGCACCAGTACCAGCTTTAGTACCATCACCAGTACCAGCACTAGAACCAGCACCAATTCTGAGTTGGTCGAAAAGCCCTATCAGGGCAGCAAACACTGCACTGAAGCCTAAGAGGTTTCCAAACATAAGGAACAAAGTTTAGTTTTTCATTAGGGCTTGGGATTGTAAATTATACCTAAAACCTTGAAGATATGACATATTCCATCCTTAAATTCACAATTTAAAAAAAGATAATACAGTAGCAAAACAATGCAGCTTAGAAATCGCTGAGCAGCAAAACCCAAAGGGCATGCAAACAGCTTTTGGTTTAAAGAAAGAAAAGAAAGAAACACACAGTTCCACAACAAACTTAAAAGATCTGTAAAGCACCACAGCAAAAAAACTACCTTCTGTCCATAGCACCTTTTGACGTCATTCACACCACAAAGATCGACTCTGTGGAAGATTAGTCAGAAACAATATTCTTAACTTAAAGAAACCAAACAAGAAGTCTGATTTAGAATGAATCAAAATACACATCAGGTACTCAAACATGTGAAGAAGGGTAGGATGGTCATATAATAATACAACGTAACTATATAAAAATAAATAAATAAACCCAGCCCAAGATTACCATGCCTGTACTAAGGCATGGTAGTTTCATGGTGCAAAATATCAGCAAACTGCTGAGAAAAAAGAGTTTCAGACTGATACTGATACAGACTGATGCATGAAAATGACCCATAGAATGCAGATAAAACAACATTAAAGTGACATAAGGACAAACATATACAAAAAGCTTTGTTTTAATACATGCATCATAACGTCTGTAGCTGGGAACACCTCTTCAATGATTTCCCTGAGAGGAGAAACATATAACTGCCTTCAGATGCATTCTGGAGATCTCAGGTGAGACAGTGATCACCTGTTGTTAGGTAAGTCAGAATGCTTTTTCCTTCTTGTTATTTTGTTCCCTGTTAGGCTTTGATGACTCTTCTTCTTCCTCCCCTGAATCTAAAATATTTAAATAGATCAGGTAGTTCTTATATGGCAAACAAGCTGCAACTGTGCTGCAGGTCAGTTACAGGCTCCTGATTATCAGCGTCTGCTTGCTTTTGACTCAGCACTAAGCAGTGCTGCTTCTGTTAAACTGCTTTGATCTTTAGAAAAAAAATCTGTTTGCAGTTGCGTCTGTAGATCAGCGCAATCTTGGAACCTCACTCGCAGGATGAGATTCTCCCATCAGCACTGTTTATGATGCATTTAGTAAATCTAGTCAATACTCTGTGAGCGCCAACTTTAATCGACAACAGCGCCAATGAATTTAAGTCCTGTATGCCTGCAAACCTTGCCTTTTTCTTTTTGCATGTGCAACCTTGTACTTGAAACATTTGGGAGAAAATGTTGTGTTTCCAAAGGACCAAAGTCCAAGAGCTAATTTGAATTTGAAAATGTTGGTACTAAAGCCATCTCAAAACATACCTGTCCTGCATGCGTCCTCTCAGTTTATGACGGAAAAACTTTGAAATTGTTTATTTACCTCTTGAAACTAGGATCTTCTTTCTTGAAGGTTTTACAACTGTTGTTTTTCTTGTTTTTTTATGCATTAAAGCTTTCAGAAAACTTCAAAAGCCAATTAAGGCAAATCCTGTGAGCCTTTCAAATTAAACATAGGTTAGACTAATATATTTACTGATATATATATATATATATATATATATATATATATATATATATATATATATATATATATATATATATATATATATATATATATATATATATATATATATATATATATATATATGCATGGGAGCCATTTTTCGACAAACCTTTTACACACATGTGTGTATGTGGTGGTGATTTTGATTTTATTCCAGCTTTTCATTGATGGTTGCATTTTTGATATTTGTCGTCTTTAAACAACAAACACACTTTTAAACATCGTCCCTTTGAGAAAATGATGCCAGCTTACAGTTAAAAGCCATTTACTTCAAAGCTAAAAAGCAAATAAATAAAAGATGGTATTACATGTATTAATATTATGGTGTAATTAAGAGTGTTAATTCTCCACATTTTCTCAGGCTGCATCAACAATATAACAAACCTAGTCTGTGAAGGTGTTTAGGTTTTATTTCTGATCTGTTTTGCAACAACAGAAAACTACAATCCTCACATTTTCAGTCAAGAGGGTGTCAGTCCCCAGGGAACCCATCATGGGTGAATTAGACCAAAGCTCAGAGGAATGCACATTGCTGCCCTCTTCCTCACCCCCTAACTGATACTCCCACCAGCACCCCCTCCACACACACTCACTCACTTTCTCCCTCCTCCTCACTTTTCTCCTTTAATTGGACCCGTTCTCCTGGAACCTCTCCAGATCACACTGTCATTTTACACTGCGTAATAAGCTATTAGCCCCGCCTGGACCGGGTTCCACCGCCACACCACGCTAATCAACATGGACATGGTCATTGTGTGGGACTGGGACTCAGGACAGCACAGTCCAGCTATTGTTATTGCCTAGACCTCGGAGCCAAGGACGGCCATGCCCTGGCTCTGTATGAGGTAAACAAAGGGGGAGATCAAGAAGAGGTGAACTCATTCTCAGTGCCCCCTAGAAACAACAAAACAAACTGTAACACCTTTGATTCAGCCATTTTGCTTTGGCAAAAATATGACTTTCTGCCTCATTGTAAAACAATGGCGCACCTATTAGGAAAGCTGGTCCGCTGTCTCCGGATACTAAACCAGCAAAGAGTAGTGCAGTTCATCTCTGACGTAGTTCATCACCTCAATTTTCAGATCCAGGAACAGCTGTGAGAGTTCACATTTTAAATTGAGGAAGAGCTGGAAAAAATGGTTTTAACACAAGAATACGCGTTTCCAAGTAATTTATATGTATATATGTTTATATGCTCATTTTCTTTCCTTCGTAAGTTATCTTTTTCTGTGATGTTTCTTCTTCACAGATGTGGTTTGGATGCCGAAGCGCCAGTAAAACGTCTCCAGGCGAAGCCTCTCAATATAAAACAAAACACGTCCCGTCTGTATTGTTATCTCTCTCTATGTAAAAAACATTACAGTCTCTAATCTTGGATTAGACTGACATGTTTTCTCATAAGAATCACCTTTTTCTTTTCTTTCCTGTGAGGAATCTGTCCATCTTGCAATTCACATTTCAACACTTGTGACTCACCTTTGGCCTAGTAACACTTCAGATAGCTTTTTACACATATATGCTGTGTTGTTTTTCACTTATTTTACATAAGTTTGCCGTGCTTTTCTATATAATTGTGTTACCCAAACATCTCACCAGTGTTTTTTCAGTTTGACATAGTTAGGCCATGTGCTGGCTGTTGAGATTGTGAGGGAACCTTCCTAAACCATGGTGCAGCACCCGTACAAGTCCTGACTCCTCCAGGCAGAAAGTCAGGTGGTTAGACAAGACCTTGGCGAGCAGCCTGTCTGACGCATTGATGGCTGCACACAACCTTGACAGGGAGGACGACACAGCCATGT
The DNA here is from genome assembly GCA_014839995.1 of Xenentodon cancila. NCBI lineage: Eukaryota > Metazoa > Chordata > Actinopteri > Beloniformes > Belonidae > Xenentodon > Xenentodon cancila. The sequence goes on along the minus strand of CM026210.1, from coordinate 24,370,291 downwards.
TTTACGCTGGGAATGCACTGGTTAGTGCTCACTGCTGTATGTCAGTGCCTCACTTGCCACCAGAACTTTGAATTGGCAGCTGCAGAACTGGTCCACAGACACATAAATCATATTGTGAGGAAGTCTGCTAATAGGAACAATTGGCAATTTACCATAATAGTGAAGTTTTTTCTTTCTTTCTTTTTTTTTTCTTGCAGGATGTCAAATATGTAAGAGATTGTGCATGTGCGAAGGTGTGTATGTGCTTGGGGGAATGCTGCAGGACAGGCTGGGACATAGCCGTGAACAGGTGCATGATGGGGGAAGTACAGGGAGGAAACCCTGTGGTTTAGAGAGAGAGAGAGAGAGAGAGAGAGAGAGAGAGAGAGAGAGAGAGAGAGAGAGAGAGAGAGACTGGTGTGTGTTTTAATGTGTTCTTTACTAAATGTTTCTTGAAAAACTTTCCAACTACATAGCCTATAACTATAATTAACAAGCATTAAATTAAACCTGTTTAAAGATAATGATGCTTTAAAATATACAGCTAATATATAAATGCACCCTACTGTGTAAAGGTTTAGGCACCCATAGTCCTGTTGAAATTCATATTTATTTTCCAGTCTGGATATCTGAAATCTGACTCTCTTATACCTAAACAGTTGACTGATTATTTACCTTTTTTTTTAACCACACAACGCCACAATGTTCAGAGCACAATTATTCTACTAGCAAAAGTTAGTAGTTTGTGTGATCTCCCCTAAGAATCAAGTACAGATTCATCTTATTAACGAGTCAAGCCCAGACGGATGTTTGCAGAGATATTAATTGTCATGCCCAGTACCTTATATGTCCTGATATACCCTCACATGTACGTTGGGGCATGCTCCCTTCCAGCCTCTAATCCAGCTCCCTCTAGGGAGTCCAGGCTCCAAGAGAAAGGTTCATCCAGAGGGCGGAATCAAAGCAAAGGGTGGGGGCTTGAGAAGCATTCGCTTAGGGTGAGGGCTGATTTGGTGGAGGTGGGGTGCACAAGGGTCTGTACATTTCTATAGAATGGGTGTTGGCAGGGGGCTGTGAGAGAGTGGATCACTCTTGATGGTTTTGATGGTTTTTCACAATGCTTGAATTAGTGTGTTTGCATGTGTACGTGCGTGTTAGTGTGTTGGAGGTTTCTTGGTACTGAGGTTCTTCTCTCAGATCTGTGGTGGTCTGGATCATGGCTGAGCTCCTAGTCAGCAACATGATCAAAGACTTTAGATTGAAAACAAAACTTTGGAGATGTACATGACATCTGGATTTATATATATATATATATATATATATATATATATATATATATATATATATACACTTGGCAACCTTGTTCTTTCACTCACTACCCACAGCTGACCATAGATGAGTGTAGGAACAAAGCTGGCCTGGTAAACAGCGTCTTTCCTTTTGGCTTAACTCGCTCTTCACCACAACAGACTAGTACAGAGTCTCACTACTGCAAACCACATGTCAATCTCCCGATCCATTCCTCCCTCACATGAACAGGTCCAAGATACCTAAGCTTTTGAACTTGAGGCAGCACCTCACTCCCAAGCTGTGGAGATCATTCCACGCTTTTCTTATTGAGAACCATGGTCACAGGTTTTGAGGTGCTGATTCTCATCCCCACACTTAAACTCCCCACTGCCAGCTGAGTGGGAACAGGTCTAGTGAGGGCTGAAGGTGCCCACCTGATACCACCAAGAAGACCACATCATCCACAAAAAGCAAAGAAAAAATCCTGACACCAAAAAACTGGAACCCCTCCACCTCCTGGCTGCACCTACAAATTCTGTCCATAAAGGTTACAAATAGAATCAGTAACAATCCGGCCCTGACAGAGTCCAACTCCCATTTTAATACCAGCAATGCAGACCACATTCTTTCTCCATTTCTATAGAAGCTGACTGGCCCAGTAACCACGGGCCCAGTACTCCATACTCCTGAAATACCACCCAGAAAGTACCCCAGGGGACACGGTTGAATGCCCACAAAGCATATTTTACTGAGAGAGAGATGTACAGGTGGTCATTTCTTTACTGAAAATATAGCTAAATGGTGATTTAAAAGTCCAGCTGGGCAGTTCTGTGATTCACAAATGATTTGTTATAATGTGTGGATATTTATTTGCTAATTCGGTCCATCCATTCTCTATACCTGCTCCTTCTTATTTTAGGTTACACAGATCTACCGGAGCCTTTCCCACCTCTCTTTGGGTGAAGGCAGGGTTACCTCCTGGATAGGCTGTTGGGCCACGTATAGACAGGAAACCATACATCCTCACTCCTAAAGATGCATCAGTGAATCTAAAACACATGTTTTTGGACTGTGGGAGGAAGCCAGAGTACCTGGAGAAAACCCATGCCAAAAAAATACCCAATTTTTTTTTAAATTAATAAGCACCAAACCTTAAAATGAAACCTGCTTTAAATGTTCTTGTACTTTCACTCAAAGTCCTTGGTGCTGTAACCTGTAAGATGCTCTCTGAACCATTCTTGCACTTGGACTTTGGCCAGTCTAAGAACACCGGCATGGCGACGTAGCCGTACGCAACACTCCCTACGCTGCTACATTTGAAGTTAAAACTACAGCTGTGCATAAAGTTGAGCTCGATTGCAGGTTATTGCAATGCAGTTTAACAGTGGTTGAACAACTGCATCTTTCCATGAGGCGGACCATGCTGGGTGAGAAGCAAGGTACCAGCTAGAAGGCTGATGTCCTGATAAACTAGAAGTCTCCTTATTACAGTTCACACTCCAAGCCTGGATGAGAGGTAATAGGGGTCTAGTAAGTCACGTGACTTTCTTACATCACATGCACCGCATTAAACTAGTTCTCAGGTAAACTAGCAAAATCACAATAATGGAAATGTATGACGTTTGTCTGTGTGAATTCCACTTAAATGGTGACTAAGAATTACAATGACAAAGGCAGGAGGTGAACATGTGTGAGCAGGTTGTGGGCGCGCACGTGTGTATTCCGTTTGCAGCTTACACAGCAACACAGTGACAGAGCATCAAAACTGTGTTTCATTTTGTTATGAGGTAAACACAACCCCGAACCCTGAACCACAAATACACAGCTCTAGGAGGCCACTCATCATCCATGATATGATGCTCAAAAACTGCAGTGAACGAGAGACCATGAAGTCTGAGTCCTTTAAAGTCTTAGAGAACTGCAAACCAGCCCCCAGTAGTCCCGCAGGACTAATCACTATCTTATATGTGCACAAAACATCTCAGTTTTGTATGTATTGTGTATTTGAGAGTCACTAATTGTGCACATTGTGGTCACAGTAAATATTCAAAATGTTCAAAATTATTTTCCCAATTACTTTGCATTTTCTCACTGAGGTAATTCAATTTGTTTTTAACAGCGGTAGTTTAGATTAATATTGTCAGGAATACATATTTTTTATCAAAAATCTGCATTTAATCTTATTTTTGTCTTTGTGATGCTCTCTGACTTAAATGTTTTTATATACGACAATAGTTATAAATAATGAATATGCCAACTGAAAAACTAATACAGTAATACAAACACATTTTATAATCCAAAGAAACCTCTTTTCCTTTTCAAAAGCAGCAAGTAAGGGGTGCCCAGCTGGCTGAATGTGCACGTTCAGGAAAACAAATTGGTAATAAATGATGCATTTAATCCTATAATTCCTGGATTTGAAATTGCAATCACTTGTTGACAGTTAAGCATAAAATCAATTTTCATGAACGTTTTGAACCAACTGTCTTACCTAAGAGTAACATTTGCTAATGTTACATTTTTGTCTAGATGAATTTGGAGACCACCCGACTGAAACCCACAGAGAGGCAGAGTGTTGTGGTCTGGGGGTTATGTGCAAGTGTGTGTGAAACAAAGGGGGGAAGAATTGGAAAGCCCCGAGTGCAGGTGCAATCTGGGGCCATCCGCGACGCTCTGTCAGCTTTGCACTGGGCCTGGAAGGGGTTCAGACAGGGGGTGGAGGGTGAGATCTTCTCACCCCGCTGGCCTTCTTCTGCAAAGCAGAGCTGGTAATTTGGACAGAGAACTGGATATGTGCCGAGTGCAGATCCAGTTTTTTGTCCAAATTACCAGCGAGGCACCTTCACCGCCTCGCTGCCCAGCAGAAGCGGTGAAGCAGCCCACAGTCGAGGCACTCAGCAGGGATGTGGGGCTCAACTCAGGGCGACCAATATGTTTTCGTTCACTCTGCCTTTTATCAAATAAACTCTATACTTCTTCATTCCCCTCCCTTTCCTTCACTGCACTGATCCACTTTTCCGTGATCAGCTTACTCTGCCTCTTCTCATGGATGGTTCATCAACTCCATTGTTATCAATGCATTCCTACAGAAAAAAAAAACAGTTCATAGTTGTATTTGAGAAGTAAAGAAAACTGAAGATATGATTAAAACAGTGCCAAGAAAAGGTATGTGAACCCCTCGGAATTAAATGCTTTTCTGCCTACATTTGACATCAAATGTGATCTAATCTTCATCTAAGTCACAATAATGGAAAAACAATGTGTTTAAAGCTCAAAAAGTTGTGATTTCTCGTGTCAAAGCCACTAAACATTCACTGTGCTGGAGGAAAAAACAAGTGAACTTGTTGAACCTCCTTCGGCAGCAAGTGGATTTGTTAGTTTCCAATCTGACCTCATAGGGTTCCTCATCGTTCCAGTGGGGTTAAGGTAAGGGCTCTGGATTGGCCGTTCCAGAAGGTGGATTTTCTTTTTCTAAAGCTTTTTGTGGTGGATTTACACTGGCACTTAGAGTCATTGTTCTGCTGCATCAACCAACTTTTGCTGAGCTTCAGCTGGTGGACCGGGACTATGACGTTATCCTGTAGGATGTTTTGGTAAACTTGGGAATTCATCTTCTCTTCAGTCATGGAAAATAAGGCAGTGAAGCAAGTTGAAATGATGACGCTCATCTGGCTGGAGAAAAAAACCCCAGAAAAGGCTTTCAGTGACTATAATTTAAATTTGCTCTTCACAAATAAATGCTGATGAATTCTCCCCAGAGCTGTACATTTACCAAAACAGAACTTATATTTTAACTTCCACAATGAATACTTCTCCCATAAAGTTCATTAACTGGTGGTGTGAGACACTGCAAGGTTTGGTATCTACGTGGTCCCAAGTAAATACATAAGAGCCAATATCGTCAAAACCGATATGATACCAATACTTTTGAATAACTAAAGTACAAACATCATTAAATGAGTAAAACTGAATTAATTTTTATGACCTTTTATGACTTTTTTCTTTGGATTATAAATGAGGAAAAAAACCCAGGTTTGATTCTGGGAAAAGTTTACAGGTAAATAGAAAAATATCTTATCATAATAAATGTCTTTGTTTTGTTTTAGAAAAAATAGAACATTAACAAATCCGTTTTTCACCGTACATTTTTATCACTGAAGAACATCTGCTTGTAGTTTAAAAATAGTAATCATACAGTTAACACAAAAGGGTAATTATATTCAACCAAATCTGGGTATGTTTGTTCTAAATACAGTAAATGTACTGACTTAAATAACACTTTACAATGCGACACTTGTTTCTCTCCTCCTCTGTGGGATAAATATGTTTATTACTACTGTGTCTTGCAGCCTTATTACAATTCATTACAATTCAGCTTGCTGTTATTTAATTTTCAGCTTGAAAATTTAGCCAGGCAACGCTCCTCTTCCTCGGCTGATCCTGCTTGTTTGTTTGTCTGGCGCCGCTGAGTCATGTGACGTCATGACATCAAAACACAAGAGGAGGGAGGAGGAGGAAAGGGTGCTGCCCCGCGGTGACAGGAGTGAGACTTGAAAACAGCAGTAGACGCAAACTGCCAGGTCGCCTCTTTGATGAGGTCACCAGACTGTAACTAAAGTACGGATCTCATAACGCTGTATTGATCGATATCAATACCAACGGTGGTATCGATGTAGTCAATATTTGGATCCATCCAACCATCACTGTTAATAACAGATTTACATGTAACTTTAAAATGTATTCCATTTCCAGGCTGCGGTAAAATGTGTCCTATTTACATGGTTGGACTCACAGGGCCACAGATTATATAATGTCTCTTGGCATCGCTGCTGTTTTTCACCTTCCGACTGTATCACTAAACAGCAGCGTCTTGTAGATTCACCTGCCAAGCTCTGCTAGTCAGTGTGAGGTCTACATCTGCCAGAGCAGGCGCAGCAAAGTGATAGAGGGTAATAAAGTACCCCGTAATAGAGCATCGCAGAGGAGGTAATTACAGTGAGGGGTGCCTTTTAAAGGGTTGTTTGTAATGATTCATGGTTGCACAAATGCAATTTTCCTGTCACTCCCCTCCCATCACTCATTGCTGCCGTGGTGGAACTGCAGATACTGTACAACAGTCATCTCACCTTTTCAAGGAGCATCGTCACTTTACTATCCAGATGCATTTACACACAACAAAAATAAACTTAATTGTGGCTTCCAGTATAAACGATTTCATAATAAAGTTACCATTTACAATAAACCAGCAAGAAGGATAACTTGCAGGTAAAAGCTGATCCACGCAGAGGTGAATGAATAAGCGTGAATAAGCTACCACATTTCCTCAAAAAAGTCCCACATCTTTATTTACTAGTACCAGATCTTAATATGACACCAATTATAAGAGGTGTCACTGTTTCATACTTTCTTTATTATTATCTTGGCTTGTTACATTTTTTCTGCAAAGCCTTATTTTGATGGCTCAAAAGAAAAATAAGGAACAATGTATGACAGAAAAATTAATATCTTTTGTGGTGTTATACTCTAACAATGTGCACAAAGCACAAATTTGTGCTTTTATATTCTCTAGAGTAAGTGTATGGTTTCTACATGTATTAACATGGTGGTGCCACATGAAAGAGCACAAAGGGGAAGCCCACACCTTCTTTGAATATAGACCTCTGGTTCTACATTAAAGAGGTCACAATGCATCTACAGTTCATTCTTAAATAATGAAAATTGATAACTGAACTGATTATTGAAGCATGTCTGCCAATAAACTGCTGTGAATGATACACACTGGCACTCTGGGAGTCATCCAAATCTTTTTTGCTCGCTCTTTTTTTTGCCAGGCATTTCTAAAGCAGTAAGCATTAGTAAAACAAAGGATCCTGTCTGGGTTTGGAGGTCCTTCAGTATCAGCTGTAATGTCGAGTTGCCGAGTTCATGTGACCTTAACTGCTGGAGATAAGCACAACCTCTACTTTGGATGCTAAATTCACTGATATGAACTTCTGCCATCAAACACTGCAAACATAGTCTCAAATGACTTCCACACAGATATATGCAAATCAGTCATTGAGGAGTTAATAACACTTTGGAGAAAATTATTATTTTTGATTTTTACAAACATTGACAGTTTCCAGAGGTCTTAATGAAGTGTTGCTGTTTTGAGGGGTTTTTTTCTTCCTTCTCTCCCAATCGTAAAAGGACGAATCTCTGGCTTTTTTAAAGAAACATTGTTTATATCCAGGTGACAAATTGTGATAGTTAAAAAGCATTGATTCCTAAAGCTGTATAGTCAGTTTTGGATACATTTTTAGTGATGTTGACAAGTCATTTTAACTTATTAGCTGTAAAACAAAGTGCTGCTTTTGATTAATTGTAGCATTATAAAAAATTAAAGAAAATGTGTGGATAAGCACTGACTTTATAATAAACTAGTCAAACAAATGTGTTTGTTAGTTTCATTGTCATTTTTTAAAATAAAAGAGTAAAAATTCAACAAAATCCCTTAGCCTGCGCTCCCTTCCAGTATAGCTGATGTGATTTTCAGGTAATGTAAGTGGGAAAGCCACCATCCCTGCCCCTGAGTCATCTTATTCCTCTGTCTTTTAAGTCAGTCTGGAGAACTCTATAGGCTTATTTGTCATCACAACAAACTCCTCCACCTCCTCACCCAACTTCTCTCGTTTACTTTGATAACCTGAGTTTGCATTAGACGTCATTCATGTTCACAAAAACACTCAGTCGGGCTTGGAAGGGACTCGTGGTACAGCATGCAGCAGCACAACGGCATTGCCTCTTCCCTTCGTATCCCAACCTAAACCAGGACCCAGACATCAAAGGCAGGTGGAGTGAAACCATGAAATTACAGGTAAGGTGTCAATTACCCTTTGAAACCAAGCACTCTCCAAATCCAGGCAAGACCCAGCCGGTCCCTGGAATTAGAACAAATAAAGTGGAACTGAGGGAAGAATGGCAGGGAAGGGGAGGGGAGAGCAGTGAAGGAGGTTTTATGGGCCATGTTGACAATATGGCATCAGCATAAAAGGCCCTAATTCAGCTTTAAATTACCCCCCTTCTCCTGTCCTCTACTCACACAACTGTACAACCACCGCCTGTTTGGGTGCGTGAGAGTGTCTTGTCTGGGTAAAAAGAGGAGAAGGGGCTGTTTGCAGGTAACTTCTGCCTCTACACAACTGTTTTTACATGCATCAACTTTCTCCTGCTTAGTTTTCACTGCAAAACCAACTCTTCTCTAACCAAATACAACTCAGATCTTGCACAACTACTCTTTTACGCTAACATCCAAGGAAAATTGCATCAGTTAATGATGGGTAGAAGCAACTGAACGTCTTCTAATTGATCTGTAAACCTTTTTATGACTGACATTAACGTCTTTACAGACTAAATTACACTATATGCGATAGCACTCAAATGTTAAGTGTTTTAAAAGAGGAAAAACAAAAACATAGTAGAGATTTCTTGGCTTATATTGATATATATATATTTTTTTTTTTTTTTTTATGTAGCCTAAGTGCTAAACACAGAAGCCAAGCAGCATCAGCAGAGGACTCGTGTTTCTTTCTGATTAGTTCAACAACAAACTAATATATTCTCAAAAAGTAAACTGTCATGGAAGTTTATTAAAGTAATCATTGTTCTGTTTCTCATACACTTCCTGTGTGCCATGAAGTCAGTTGACAGCTCATGTCAATAAAATAAATAAAAAAGTAAAATAAATCAGTCCACACATTTGGGTTACACAACACACACCGGCCTGCTGAGCTACAGCCAGAACTAGCCTGGTCCAGGCCAGACGCCACAGAGCTACCACGGCGTTTTTCCACCTAAGGCCCGCCCCCCGCTGCCGTGTGGCCCACACCGAGCACATGGAGGAAGCTGACCTGAGTCATAAAGAGTTAAAGAGTCGTCTATTTAGAGGACATCTGTGTGAATGTGATGCTGTAAAAGACACGTCAACCAGAAAACTGAAACTGACCTGACCAGTGTTTTGAAGCTACTTGTGCACATAAAATGTGACCAGTTTGTGGTTCCATCTTGCATGTGGTCACAATTGTAAATGTAGAATATATTAAGAGGTGAATGCACATAAACCAATTCTGTATGATTAGGACATCTTAATAAAAGACCCAAAAATGACTCAAAAACCCTGTGACCCTGAACTGAAATAAGAAAGTACAGATAATGGATGGATGAATGGACTGAACAACACGAAGGCTTTGTTTTATGGAATAAAATTAAGTCCTCAAAGATTTACTTGATTCTAATCTGAAATGAATGACTGTCCTTCTACAAAAAATGAGTCAGATTGTTTCCACATGATAGTTACGGTTAGGGTTAGTGATGATAAGGGAGCCATCCAAAGTTAATCATAAAAAATGGGGGGAAAAAGCAAGAAAAAAAACAAATCCAAAAGCTACAGGCAACCACCCAATAGCTTGAAATTCTTTCTTCAGCAGTTTCTAATCTTATACTCCTTCATGGTCATCGAGCAGTAAAAGGTTCTCCCAGAAATGGTGATAAAATATATCCAGTGAGAAAAGTCTATGAAGGTTGGTGCAGATTGTGAAAACAATAAAAAAATAACTGCAGAAGCAGAAGTTAACTAAAGAGCTTCAGCTTGGCCTCAATTAGTGTGCAGTGCTGGGTTTAGGCCATGACGTGTGGCACGTTCAACAAACCTTCCAAACACCAAGGAGGCCTAGGCAGAGAAATGCGGAAAAAACAATAAGAACAACGTTTGGAAAACGTTCTATGGGCAAAGCAATCTAAAGTTCTCCTCGGGAACTGCAGGACATCAGTAAATGACATGAAGCCCATTACGAAGAGATGTCCCTATCAACAGTAAAACACGGTGGAGGGCTGATCATGCTGTGGGTTTCTAAGGAAGCAGTGCCAGCACATTCCCCAGTGAAAGAAGACAGTTTCAGGTAAATGTTTGTGATCTTTCAGCCAGAAAAAGTTGGATTATAAAACTAGCCAGCGAAGAGATCTGACCAACATCACATTAAACATTCCACAGATGTGAACTCTGCAATTGCAAAAAGGAATCATGAAAACCTATAACCTGGAAAAAACATTATCAGCAGTTCAAAATTAAGGTCTTCAAAATGCGTGTGAAAAGTGGAAACGTGAAAGACACGTTTCTGGACAGAAGCAGCAACAACCAGCGAGGGTTTAAACCTGCGTCCGGTGCTCACCACCACGCCGCCGTTCTGCCGCATCGTAACGTGTTTCCCTCACTCACTCGTGTATGCAACTCTTTTACATCTGATTTACCAAGACAACTGTGATATTTTTATTATTTCAGGAAAGCCCCCTTGAGGATCACAAAAGAAATTGTAAATTAAAAACTGAAGCACTGAAATAATATTGTTGAAAATGAAACATGGCTCCGTTTTCCTGCATTCTTATAATTTTCTTTTTCTTTTTACAAACACATTATTTCTGTCACTTCCCTTCATCACTTTTGTTGCTTCCACTTCTTCATAAAAAATAGCTCTCAACAATGTTGACGCAGTGATTACTTTCCCCATCTACACGTTTGGTTTCACGTAACATCACATCATGTCAAATTATTTCGTCTTGTGATATGAAGCATAACTTTTTGTGTTTCAGATCAGCGGTGACAGTAGTGTTTGTTATTATTTCAGCGTAACGCAGGCATCTGTGCAGGAGTTACGTGAGCCACCAGAGCAGGGAAACTGTTGCAGTGTGGAGGAATCAAGCTCACGTTTTAAAACTGGGAATTCTGCATGAAGTCAGCCGACCTGTACTGGAAACTGCTGCAACACATCACCTCATTTTCCCCAGATTTGCCTTCAAAGGTTGAAGATGATTCTAAAAGTCTGGATTGTTAACTGACAACTTTTTTGTGTATCCTATTGAGTGTTGTATTAATATTATTAAAGCATAAAACCAGACTAACAGAACGCGAGCAGCAGACAGTGCAGACAGTTCATCTATCAATAGCTTGATGACAGTCTTTTACCCTTTCAGGTTCATAAACAATGTCGTATTTTTAATAAGTGCTATGAGTCATTCTCGGCTGCGGTCTCCAAATCATCCGTCTTTTTTGCATGACTTGGGTGGATAAGTTGGTGTGTGGCTTGATTTCCAAGAGCTCATGCCAAAAACCTGTCATTTTATCTTCCACTTCCTCATGAACTTTATTTGTTTTTGTTTCTTTGGATACGCGCACACAAATCCCTGACACTACAACTCTTCAATTTTCACGGTTCTTGAAGTTTTTGTTAAATATTTTATAACCCCTTTTGGAGTAAAACTTTAAATAAAAGATTGCTTCAGATATTGTGCAAATTATGTTTATTTGTTTTATTTTTTTGGTTCCACTAACTGGTTAAGATGTTTTTCAGTATAATAGACACAAAAATAAAAATTTTACTTCCAGGACCTCCAGAAAACTGTTACTTCCTACATGTTCCGCGGTGTGTGGAAGGTAAAACTTCTAAACTTAAAAATAACTGTAAATGCATCCACGTCACGGCGTTCCCACTGATATTTTACACACTCAGTGATTACTCCAGCTTTCATAACAGCACATTCAGCTGCCCCTTTTTGCTGTAAAAAGCCACTTTAGGCAATCCCTTGATCAAGCAGCTGGTTGATGCAAGCCAACTGTGAAGTCACCTTTGTCAGAGGCACACAGGTGAGTGAGTGACACTTTTTGTCTAAGTCTGCATCAGAGGGGGAAGAAGAGATGCAGCATCAGTTCATGAGAGTCAAAAACAACACGGAGCAAAATCAAAGAGGCTGGGCGTTCACTGCTGTGCTGACGGACAAGGCGCTTCAGTGGACGTGTGGCTCTGCACAAGTCTCTCAGCTTCTTGTCACCTATTGCCATCACTGAGGCACTTAAAATGCATCGCCAAATTGTCACGGTGTTGATATATGTGTGTGCAGAGGCCAGATGTTTTAGAGAAATGCAAACAAGGTTCTAGCTTTTAGCATGTGTAAGTGTCTGCGTGAGGTAGATTTCCATTAAATGACTGAAAAATAAATCATGAATAAAGATTCAAAAACAGCACATCACTTAGGCCGTAATGAGTAAAACAGATGAGAAAACACATGTTACCTAAGATAAATGCAACTACTTCAAGCGTTGGAACAACACTTGCATATTTTCGCGCTCTGGAGGTCTGTTGTTTTTGCTCAGCTGGGACAAGACAGCTGGACCCTGTGCTCTACCATTACACTGGATCCCCTTATTACAGAGAATCCCAGCAGTAATGGAAATAACCTGTTGTCCTGGGCCAGGTAGCTCAGCAAACCCATTAATCAAACTAGTGTTTGGGGAGGCAAGGGAGTTGGGGAAGGGGGAGACTCACGGGAAGAGTGGGTCCAGGAGAAAAAGTAGGGTAAAGACAGGATGGGAGGAGGTTCCTGTGCTTGTTGACAAGTTTGAACGAAGCTTGAACAAACAGGCTCTTCAAGGTGTGAGAGGTGGAAGTGAGATAGTAAAGTCAGTCAATAGATAAGTAAACAGGTTAGAGATGGGGAGATTTGCAGCTTGTCAAAAAAAATGATTTAACAGTCATTAGTAGTCTGATTTATTACGCTTTTTTCTCAGTTTATCACAGTGGCTTTAACTGTGCTTTAGGACCAGCATTTACAATTATATTGCTATTTCTTGAAAATTAAACTGTTGTATAAAACAGACTATACCGTATATGGTGATTTAGTCTTTTCAACCAATACGATCTGGCTATTGTGTGTATTTCTCCTCACTTGTACTGCAGCTCCTCCTCCTCCTCACCTTTCCACTCTGTCAGCAGCAGGGTGAATCTGCACACCTAAAACTTCTTAACTCTGAGTCGTAAGCCAGCAACGTTGTCGTTGCATTTTATAAACAAAGCAGCTACCAGTGTGCTGCACAAACTGTGGCCAAATTTACATGCAGAGTGACTCGCCTGCGTTGAAACCCGAGAGCGGGAGCCTCCTGTCTGAGTGCTGTGCATGTCAAGTAACATGATGGATAATTTTACATGCTCTGAAATCAATGCACAGATGTTTTCAAAGGTGACTTTATTAGAAGCCATGTGTTTGTAGGGCTATCTGAATAAAGTCCTTTTATGGGCTCCAGAGCTTGGAGAGAAAAATACAAGAGATTCTCTGTGCTGGTTGGATGTGGAAGTGGTTGAGTGGTGGCTTGGACCGGTTGTCACACTGCGTTAAAAATGTATTATAACTCGTGTAATATACCATCTGCTGCCATAATACACTGAATGTGACTGTTGTTGCACACCACACATGATACAGCCAACAATTTCAATAAAAATAAATGCACAAATCTAGACTACAGTGCACAGCGCATGACCTCTCATCATGTCAGACTGGAATTGCACAAAATATACATTTTTAATTTCAAGAGTCAAGCACATGTTTGATGTGCGGTGTTACAACATGTTTACTGTAGAGACATTAGTTAAGTTGGCCAGCAGCGGATCTCCAGCTCATTCATGCTGTCATGACCATGACTGAGTAGTAAAATATACTGAACTGATAATGTAAGTTACAGCTTCCGGTGGTTTTTCCTAATTGTTCTGCCCCTGTCATGGAGCACATTGGAACTGCATATTAAGGGTACTACTTTTGTCTTGCTCGTGCTCAGTTTCTAGTTTTGCCACAGAGCCGAGGTCTTCTTTAACCAGCTCAAGTGAACCGAAGTGTTATTGGCGGTGATATTCACAGCTGCCAGCGACTGAGCCCGTCGACTGTTCGTCTATATTGTTGATATTTTTGCACAATATCTACATGTACGATATATTTTATGGCCGTATTACCCCACCCTTGTGTGTATCTGCTAAACACTAGCTGTGATTTAGACATACTCTCTATATATGATAATGCAGTCTTTGATTTAATCTCTGCTGGATATTCTTCAGCCAGTTGTGATTTACATTATTAGAACGTGAAAATGTTTATGTCATGAAACAGAAGACCATGTAAAATCAAAGAGCAGGGCTGACGACTCTAAGGTGCATAAAAGTGGCCAACGTTCCACTGGCGTTAATGTAAGCACAAAAAAACCTGCAGCAGGAGCTTCTTGGAAAGGGTTTCCATGGCTGTGCAGCTGCAAGCCTCACATCACCAGGTCTAACGCCAAGTGTTGGATGGAGGGCTGTAAAGTTCTGTCACACTGGACAGAGGAGCAGTGGAAATGTGCTCTGTGACGGGACAAACATGCTTCTCTGTTGGCAGTCAGATGGGAAAGTGTCGGTTTGAGAACATTGCCTTCTTGACTGCACTGTAATGGGGGAGGGGGGGGGGGTAATGGTGTGGGGCTTTTCTTTTCTACTACCAAGACATTTGGACAATGTTATGCTTGGTCCACATCACAAGTGAAGTGATTGCAGCCTTTATCGGTTACATTTCCCCCCCAGAACATGTAGAGCGAAAATGAAAATGGTGTAAAACTGTCTGAAATCTTAGACCAGAACTTACACAGGTCAAGAAAACAAGTGATCATTCTCCTTTATAGCCCAACACATTACCTAAGTTTCAGCAGAAACCCTGACCTGTTCAATGTCCCACCCTTTTATCAAGATTTGACTGAATTTTTCACCAAACGGGTAACCCTCTCACAGCCTTTGCATGTCGCTGTGCCTGTGTTGTAAACCTGCTCCTGGGAGCTCCTCAGCCTGCTCGCCACCACTACAGTTTGTCGTGGCCAGAAACTGGGGACATGGAAAAATCTACTAAAGACTCCCTCGCAGCTGGCGTAATTTGCCTGTCTTCCTTTGCAGTTGGAGGTGTTTTTGGTGGGGAAAAATCGCAAGAGCACGCAGTCGTGTAGAAACATCAGTGGACATAATAATGATACAGGCAAGTAACAATCTCCTGCCCTTAATCACATCTATCTTCCACATATAGCATGCCTTTGTTTAGCATGTCAGTCATGCACATCCTTAAAAAAATATACAACATGGACGTGTACGTGACAGGGAATATGCACCTGAACACTATTGCTGACGTAGGAAAGAGCAGCAGCGGTGACTGGGTAAGAAACGCTGCAGTTCCTGGATGATGAGTCTGCCGCAGGTCTTTTGAAGGAAGTTGCGATCATCGCCTGCTCTCACCTGCGTACCGCTCGCCGCTCTTGGACTCAAAACTCATTCCTCACTTCATGACTTCTATACAATAAACATCTTTCTTTTACTGGAGTCAGATGCAAATTGTGTGGTTGCTCATAATACACATGTACACATGTAAGCCTCATTTTTCTGAAATAATTTGTCAAAGAGTCTGTAATCATAATAATCAGAAGCCATTGCTGGATTTGTGTTATTTAGTTGGGTTTTCAGTGATTTGTCTCTATAAAGAGGTTAAATTCCCTGTGGTGTTGTTGCTAAACAATCCTGCTACTGTTTCTCATCCTCAGTTATGAGTGACTGGGTGTCTAATTATGATCCTGTAAAAGAAAGAGGTTGGAACCTTTGTGATCTCTTTGATTACTGTGTTACATGAACAAGAAAAGAGTCAAGCATGTCGGGACCTTCGTTGCTAAAAAAAAAACAAAAAAACTCCATCTGCATCTTCGAACTTTGTTAATTACAGCCTCAAAAACGTGCTGCATTATGATGAAGCCTGTTTGCTCATGACCGTCCAGACATTTGAATGTAACCACTTCACTGAGTCTGGCTTCATGACAAGAGACATGTTTTTCTTGGCTGAGCCCAATTAACACTAACAATTAGCAAATCAGCACCATGGGCAAGACTAAGACCTCTGTGAAACCGTTGTCCAGAGAGGTCTCGCTGTGCACGGAGAGTGGGACATTCCCAACAGCTCGTGCTCCTACAGCCGCACGAAAACAGGTATATATGCATCTGCATCAATGCATCAATAATGACTTCACGAGTACGCAAACACTGTTCTCCAGAAATCTCTTATGGAAGAAAAATAAATGAGTAGAGCTGGTTAGAGTGGAGCAAACACCAGACGAACTTTGGAATTGAAAGTTAAGGGAGAAGGTTTGTGAGTTTTCAGTCAGAAAAATGACATGGGAAAACTGGGCACGCCGAGCCTTCAGTGGTCGCCAGCTCGATGATTGTGGATGCAGCGAACTGAAATGTGACCACGTTTTTGATCAAAAACAGGACAGAAGACCAACTTCGAGACAGAATAGTGGCAACTTTAATATCTCATAAAAAAAGGAGATCAGACCCATGATATGGAACTTTGGGCTCATTTTGTTTGGAATTTCAGTAAACAAATGTAAAATCTTGGCAGTGACATGTCAGTAACTTTGATGAAGCAGTCAAAGAACAAGTTTGCTCATGTCCTCTCTGGTAAGTACAATAGCAAATTGTTCAAGTATTAAATGGTTCAAGTTGATAATAAGACAGGAATTATAGAAAGTGTTTTGTGTGATCTGGAGCTGTGGTGACTCTGACGATCATCACGAGAAGAGAGCGACAGCAGATTGTGGAGCCGCCTGAAGGGGAAAAACATCTGCAGTTTGGGAACATTTTGACATCATATCTCCCAATAAGATAAAATATAAAATGCATATTTTCAAATCAGTCTCATGGAGGATGGTTAGAAGTATGTGTTTATGTATGTACACACACACACACACACACACACACACACACACACACACACACACACACACACACACACAAATTTGTTACTGAAATTCTTTAAGCAATTAGCAACTACATTACAAAATTACTTATTTGCAAAATAGGAAGAAAAAAGTAATTTACAAAACAAGCTATCTACCAAGTATCACCAAAACAATATAAATTATTGCTTTTGTTTTCCAAACATTATATGCAGAAATGTTGTGCATTTGTGGATGATCTGACAGAGACGTTCTGCTTCCAAGAATTTACGCCAAAAGACAATGAGAGCTGTATTTATGACTTCCATTTGTAAAAACCACTGAGGAAATGCAAGTGGGTAACGAGCACAATGAAACAGTTGTTATGGGGAGCAAAATCTGAAGTGCTTTTTAATAATCATATATGTGTGCTGCCAGTTTGGATTGCAGGCTTGTTTTTTCCAGGAGGGCTTGTTTGATACTGAGTCCTGGGGGGAACAGGTGGATTAGGTTGACCAACGCACACGACAGGAGACATTCATGGGAAAGTTCAGAAGCTTTTAGTTTGGTGGTGATAGTGTCTTTGTGCCCCAGATCTGCAATATTTGCTCCCTCACGAGTAGAAGAGGGCGACTGTGTTCCGTCATGCCGGCAGTTGATGTTTTCTTTATGCTGGCAGTGCTGTGTTTGCTTGGCAGGGGTCCCTGTTTCTGCATTTCAACACAAAGCATTTTGTTTTAGCGCTAATTACATGGTAGGAAAAAGTAGATGGGCCTTGTTTCTTTCACCACTCTGTGGGTGACAGTTATTGACATTCATCCCTGTCTAGCCATGATACCCCGGAGGCAGAAAAAACGACCATTTCCAACATAAACATTGCAGGGAGATGAGCTCCAAACATGGCATTTCATCCTGACAACTGTAACTATGCGCAACAAATTAGTCCCACAATCCGTGGATGTATACGCTCTGAAAGAAAATCTATTGCCTTTTATCCAGATTGGCAGCGCAATTCCATGATTTGTTTTTATAACTGTGGTTGTGAATGTGCCACTCCAAGATGCCACTCTGGACCTCCAGCTCTGAGTGCCCATATGTCTGCAAAGCAAGATCAAAGTTCAACATATTTAGTGTGTCTTCCCCTGTTGAGTGACTCTCAGTCTTGTGTGAAAATGGCTGGAAGGGTCAGTGCCTGTCAGTGACCCGTACGTATATCCTCAATCCTCCGACTGTCCCACGTCTGCGTGCAACCGAGGCTTCAAACGAAGCTGTGCACGTACAAGATGCATGGTCAGTGTCTGTGCCGATCAGGCTGTACACACAAACGCACGTGTCTTTGTAAGTACAAATCAGGTCCAATCTTATATTTTTCCACTATGATTTTTCTGTAAAGAAATGGACAAATGATAGAACATTTTTAAAAAAGAGACAATTTATGGTATATTTAAAGAGAAGCTGCACCACCAACCACACAGACACACATACACACACACACACACACACACACACACACACACACACACACACACAAACAGTTTTCAGTAACAAGGTCTTACTGCAGCATTACAGCTCAGTAACTGTGTCAGGTCATGGAAAACAAAGAGGACAAACAGGAAAGGCTGCAGATGAGCAGGCCGTCTTGTGCTGCAGTGAGTGAAACACTGACAAAGGCCCCCGTTAAAGGGTTTTCATGTTTACATTAAAAAATAGGACTGTGACGTCTACAAAAATGAATTCCTATAGTTCTGTGGTTTAAATAGTGTGTTTTTGACTAACAAATACTTTTTTTTTTTTTCAAATATATTTTATTTCCTTGGTCGCAATAGGGCAAAAAATTTAGAAAATAAAAATAAATAAATGTTTTTTTTACTTTTTTTTAATAGTGAATGTAAAGAAAAATAAGGGCAATTCAAATCAAATTCAAGACAAATTCAAAAACGATTTATCAGTCCCGAAGGGAAATTACTTAATAACTGATAGCACTAACAGCCCATTAATTGTTTAAAAATGCTATGAATGATTCAACTGGGGGACCAGTGACAAGTGCAGGCAGACCAGTTCACCAGTTCAGTATTACCTGCAGAGTTCCTTCACGTGGTCTTGCAGAACCACTTGGGTACTTTTGTCTCCAGAGTGTACCTGATACGTTTACTGCATTTTTCCGTCACATGCTTAACGTTTTCAAAGTTGTAATTGCTTTTTGATTTATTGTTGTGTGTGTTTTGTTTTGGTTTTTAGGTTAGAAATCCTTCAGGTATTTCAACAGACAAGTCAGAATAAACTGAGCTGAGGCCCAGAGCAGCAGCCGCTCTGGATCTTGTGTCTGTGTGGTTTTCTTTGTATGGTAGCTTCACATTTAAGGATGCAGTAACACATGGTGCACACTGATAATGATGTTTGCAAGTGCTATGTGGTAATTTCCATTATAAAATAGTTTTTTAATGCAAAACCACTTCAGTGTGGAAGACCGGTAAATATTTGTTTTTCACTTTGTCCCTTGTGTACAGTGATTTCCATGGACTCTGTGAATCTCTTAATGATATTATGTACAGTATGATGGTTAAATCCCCAAATCCTCCATTGTGAAACGTTGTTCTTAAGTTGTTGAACCATTTATACAAACTGCTTTTTTCACAGTGTGCTGAATCTCCCCGTACATACATACATACAGCATGAGCCCCCCCACACATTTACCTCTGAGACCATCAGCCTCTCTGGGAGACTCTTTTAACTCAAATCCACTCACATACTAGTCTACTGGTAAGTTCCCAACATTCCTCCTGAGGTGCATTTCTTAACTAATTTTGTTTATTTTTTTCTTTAATGGTGCCAGAAATTCATCAAAGATAAAAGAATTTAACATCTTGTAAATGTCATAAAACCGTATTTTTATATACAATAGAAAACAGAAAACATATCAGATACTGAAAGCAACACATTTGTTCATTTCTTGAATAAAATATGACCTTATTTTGACTTTCAACGTGCCTGTGGCATGACTGGGTATCAAGAAACGGGATCCAAGGGAGTCTGTCCAAAACTAAAACCACCACAGTGGTCGAGCTTGAATGCTTAAAGGCTCAAAGTTTTTTTTTTTCCTGAATGTTCATCTGTTATCGTCACGTGTTCGTGTCTTCTATAGCACGATCTATTCATATGAAAAACACCACTCGAATTAAACAATATAATGCTTGTTCCTGTGAGTTCAGAACTTGGCAGAAATTCATGCAATTACTCACTCCTGTTTCAGATCTACCCAAGAACCTTTAGCTGGATTATTTATGTATGGATTCATTTTTTCCCTGTTAATCTGTGCATTAAAGCAAAACCATTTTCTTTTTCTTACAGGAAAAAGACATATGGGCACACAAATACTAAAAAACAGAGGAGGATAAAGTCTGAGGAAGACGCAGAGGCTTGATCCACCTTAATTAAAGCAATGACAGCTTCCAATATTAAGTAATCTTCTTTAGCACTGACAGCTGCTTTAAACCCTCAGAATACCTCCAGGCTGAAGTGCACACATGTGCACCCAAACACAACAGAGGTGTCAGACTGTCAGAGCACCAGTGGGAGCTGGAGCTGGCCTCAGATCTCATGCTCTCTTAAAACTTCAGTTTTCATTCTTAGCCCTCCAAAGTTTAACTCACATGAGCTGACGTGCAGGTGGTCCGATATTCTGCCAAAGTGATCTGAACCTGTGTAAATTACAGCGTCTGAAAACCTCACTTTCACAACATGTTCAGACGAGGCTCATGGTCATAGATCATCCTCAGCCTCTCTCGCTTTCCGTCTGCATGCTCATCATTTCATTTGCTTTCTTTTTTTCTGTTTTATTAGTTCATTTTTTACCTACTTTTTATGTTATTTTACTTACCTTTGTCTTCTCTTTTTTCTGCTCATTATGAAACAAAAGGGCAAATTTACGTTGTGGATTGTAAAACAGAAAAGAAGTTTCTTGGCTATGAAAGAAAAAACCTTCAAAACCAACATTTTCACAAAAAAGAAAAAAAACTTCTGCTGTTTAGCAAGTGATAAAACTAGGTAAATACAAGCTCAAATGAACAAAAACATATGACACATGACCTCATATTACCAAAACCTACAAATGCAGAAGCAGCGTGTGAAAAACTAACAACGCTGTAACTACTTCCACAGGAATTAATACGATTAAGTCCAGGAGTTTATGATCAAATGCACTTTAACTTTGGTAGTTTAGAGGTTTTGGCAGTTTACAGGTCTGGAGCATTCAGGTGTGTGGTAACACAACAGCACTAAGAAAAGACATCAGCGGTAATCTTAGAGACGTTATTGTTGCTGTATACTAATCTATTTGAAATCCATCCGTCTACAATCATATATATTATTCAGCATTCAAGAAACATGCCGGTATTCCCTGACGGAAAGATCCCACCAAGGCCACCCTCAGGATAGACTGAGCAATACTTAGAAACAAATGAACAACACAAAAAACAAACAACCCATAGGTTCATGACAGAACAATTATAGGTTGTTTGTAAGAGTTTCTAGGAGAAAAGCACATTTTTCTAGGAACAGAGCTGAGTCTTTGAACAAACCAGATTTCTTTGTGATGTCTTTTGAAAGTAAAATGGAGATGTTTGACTTTTATACACAAAAGTGTGTTTTGTGAAAAGCAAGACAGCTGATGGAGTAGTAGTACAAATGATTTTGCGGTGGGGGGGGGGGGGGGGGGGGGGCACCTTGCAGTCACTGAGGGGACCGTGAACTTTGATGCATACCAAGGAAGTCTAGAGTTGAATGTGAGGCCATCTGTCCATCAGCTAAAGATTGACTGACATTGGGTCATGCAACAGAACCGTGATCCCAAGCACACCAGCAAATATACAGCAGCACGGCTGAGAAGGAAAAGAATCTAGGTGTTGCAACAGCTCAGTCAAAGTACAGCTCTCAACCTGACTAAAACTCTGCGGTGAGACCGTAAGGAAAGTGCGCACCAACAAATGATTGCAAACCTGAATGAACTGAAGCAACTTGTAAAGACGAGTGAGCCAAAATTCCTCTGCAGCAGTGAGACTGATAACATCACACAGGAAACGATTGCTGATAAAGGTTGTCCAGACATTTCTTCTGCCTTTTGGCTTAGTTTCTGTTGAATAAATAATAACACAATGTAATATTCCATGTACTTCTGTCCATCTGTGGTTTTATGACTAGTTTAGGACCTGGTAAGAAACATGCATTTCCTTGTAAGTTCCTGATATATTAAACCTTAAAGTTGTGTGCACTTACTGTTACATGACTACAGTGTTTACTCTAATAGAACAATGCCAAAATTTGTCTAAGCCTTTTGAACCGCTTCAACAAACAACATCCAAAGCAAAACCTGCGTATTCCGTTTTACTGGTTATAGCAACTAATACTCCATTTCCACCAAGCAGTATGTCGTCATTGTCCCTCAAAGTGGATCGGCACAGTCCGCCCATTGACCTGGCACAGGTTTTACGCCGGATGCCCTTCCTGATGCAACCCCGCAAAAACACGAGGAGGAGGAACTTCAACACCGGACCCTCAAGCTGTATGTAATAGTGCGCAGTTATTTGTATTTCCATAATCAAAAATAGGAATCATACTAACATAAGTGTATTGTTCCATATTTGAAGTTGGGGCGCTAAGGTACCAAATCCAGCTGTACCATATTCAAGGCGGAGCTAGAAAACACTGCAGTCAGTTGATTTGTCTACAAAGGATCATCTCTTCCATGTTACATGGAGATACACTCAGATCAGCTTCTCCTGGCCAGGTAGAGAGGTGATGTCCTGGTTGTCCTCCACTGTTGCCTACATTTCTTAAACCAGTACCAAAGAACTTTTGCAGTTTTGGCTCGGTGGGTCCCCCTACAGACGTGCAGGTTGAGTCACTGTCAAAGATACAATAATGTTCACAGTAGTTTTGTGAGCTTAGTACAATTTAGTGTTAATATTAGGTTGACCATGGTGTTGGGTTTACAGAGAAAAAAAAATAGTAATAACTGAAAAGGCATAAAATAATGAATTGCAACTTCTTCACAGGCTTGAACAAAAGCGAAAACTCTCTTTACAAAGTACTTATATTTTCATCGTTGAATTTTGTCTCCATTTGATTGAGAGAAAAGTCAATAGTACTTTATGGTACTATCTCACAAATCAACAATGAAATAGTTTAAAAAAGGTAGAAGCTGTTTGTCCTTTTAATTTAGCTACTACAAAATAAAAGTATTTTTATTCTTTTAAATCAGTTATTCATAATTATAAATAAATACTTTCACAACAAAAGCAAATGTATGTATATGTCTATAAATGACATAATACAACAAAGAACCTGGTGTTATTTCTGCATCTTGTAAACCTGAAATAAGATTCCTCTGCTCAAATGTCACAAGGACGTTTACAAGACTTAGTTTGCGTGATGGAAACTGTAAATGTAATTAATTGAAGTAAACTTAGAAGGGAAATGTTTACATGTAACTATTCATTTTTGTTTTCTTGAAATGTGTCTCTACTTTACATCCGTAAACTTTTCAGACTCAGAGTTCTTTCTTTCCAGATATTTTTCAAGTTAGGTTGCTTATAGAGAGATTACAAATGAGTCTGTCACATACATCCTGTTCTTCATGAAGGTATTTTGAGGTCCTGCTTTCTTTCGTTGTGGGAATGTAAGAAGCCAGTTTTCCATCTTGTGGGACTGTCACACATTCTCACCCCGCTGTCTGGGTGTACAAACAAACTGAGTGCTGTGCACAAAGACAGGCTTATAGGTGAGGCAAGGAGGAGTCAGGTGGATCAAGGAGTGATGTGGGAAAGGTGGAATCTCCCGTTGATCCTCCTGAGACCAACACCAGGAAGAGAGATGTCAGATTTACGGGATTCAGAGTTCTCCTGGGAAACATGAAGGTATTGACGCACTTAGACGCAGTCCAGAGTTTTACCTTCACACACATTTACTGGGAAAATGTGATGGCTGATAGAACGCAAATACTTCTACAAATTTTACCATCCCTGAGAAAACAAGCCCATGGGCTTCACACGTACACACGGGCATTTTCAAACACATATATTACACATTTCTTCCAAAACCTGGCAGGGGTGGCTGACATGCTGTAGTCATGTGATTATCCAAGTACACCGTAACACACATTTGGATCAACGTTATTTGATGACAGGATTCAGTTGTTCATGGGAAATGGTTAATGAACATATTCACATATACATCAACATTTGGCTGTGACTCTGTTTTATTAGGTATAAAAATTGTCCAGAATTCCTTGGAATGTGTGTATCTGAGGATTCAACATTCACAAGTTACCTTCAACCAGTTTTGAGAGCACGTCTCTACGACTTAATCCACGTTTTTATTACATCACAGGAGTATTTTTAATTTTGTAGCTCCGTGATTGGAAAATGTTTAAATGTTATGCATCCATTTCATTTTTCACATGACAAATACTATTAAAAAACTATTTAAAATTACAGGTAAAGCAAAATTATTAACAGTCATATATAATTAATGTTAGATATTACTTAATTGATCCCGATGGGAGAAATTCAGGTATTGCAATTGCTCAAGAAGACAAATATTAACATGATAGATATTAGCATGGAGACATTAAGAAGATAGATATTTAATAAAAAAATAAATAAAAATACAAGAAACAACTATAGATTATTATAAATAATAAATAGGTTATGTTAGAGCAGAATGAGAATCAAGTGTCATAAAGTGAATAAAGTTAGTGATAAAGAGGTCCTGTGCATGTCGCTGCAGAGTTCAGGGCACATGTAGCATGTAAAGTGTGTGTGATGGAGAGTGATGAGAGTGATGAGAGTGAGTTTGGTCATCATGGGGAGATCATGGGGAGTCCATGTCCTCTGTTGGTGACGTGCTGTAAGCTGGCACCTGCCTCTGTGGGCCACAGTCCGATGGGTGACGGAGCTGATCGGTTGTCCCAGTTGCTCATGCAGAGGTTGGAGGGATCATTCAGAACGGCTCCGATTTTGTCCTTCGTTCGCCTTTCAATGTTCGCCAGACTATCCAGGTCTAGCCCCACCCACTGAGCTGGTTTTCCTCACCACTTTGTTAAGTTTATTAGCCTCTACAGACCCGATCCCACCAGGGACCATTTAGGAACTGGGAAAAGCAAAACATCTAAAGTCTGTAAAAAGTGCAATTTTTTTCCTTTTTCCCAGGGTCACCAAACATGAACTTTAATTTTATCATTGCACTTCCTTAAAGTACAGATGAGGCAGATTGTAAACTTGGAAATACGTTTTTGCCTGTTTTTTCCAGCCATAATAATGTGGAAGCTCATGTTTTCTTCTCGTGAGTCTGGCACTTTTTCATGAAAAAAAAGTATCTGACTGGGGAAGGAGCAGCGATGTGATTCGGCACAGCTTTGTGTATCTGTGGACATATATTGTCAGTGTGATTGTATCGTGATGTAAACTGCAGCAGCATAACTTTGCAGGTTTTCATGTAACTTTGTAAAATTGACTATAGAGTGCTCTTGGGTCAGAGAGCCTTGTGATCTGGCTTCACATCTCATGGAAAACCCTTGAAAGACTATCTCTATTGTTATGGGTGTGTACAGTAATTGAAGAAGAGTGACTATATTTTCTTTGGCAAAATACAGGCTGTCAAACTGCTTTGGAGGAATTGTGACAACGAGCTGTAAAGTTTGAAGATGGCAAGTGTGTGGGACCCCAGCGTGCAGTAATAAGAGAGATTATAGAGATTGCAGTTAAAGAGCACATCATCCTGTGGAGCCCCTTCTAAACACCAGCTCCCATCAGATGGGCCTGGCCTGATGGAGGAAACAGCAGAGATTATACCCGTTTAGCAGTAATCCCCCTGCTCTGGAGCTGTGTCAGAACAGAACTGAAGACCACCACTCGACCAGACAGGCAAAGTGAAACATGAAATTAGACAGACAGGGGTTAAGAAGATATAAACTTCTCGACCGGTTTAGGAGAATTTTAGTTATTCATCATTTTGTCCTTTAAAAGCAAAACTGAAGGAAAGTGTTGTACTAGAAAATGTATTTACTGACAATAACAAGCTGTCAGTAAGGTCAAATTGAAAAAAAGGGTTCAAATTGTTGTAAAACTTTTTGAAGCTTTATAGGATAAATCCTGAAGCATCTTGTTTGTTATTTTTTACATTTCAGAGTGTGTTTGTTTTATTTTACATTTTTCAGTACATGTTCATCCATCCTCTTTTGGTCTTTTTTCAATGTTTGTGTTATCTCTCTCAACCGTATTACCATCATAGTCAGAGAATCTGTTTCATTTAGTTTTATGATTTTATTCATATCTAGCAGTTCTATTAACTTATAGCGTGAACAAAAATCTGATATACAGGTAGAATTTGAAAATAACAACAACACCTGAGATTTAAATCTATTGCGAGTGCAGGTGTTTGGTTGTTTTATATCACTTGCGATAGAGACGTATTTTGTTTTTGTTTTGTTATTGATTTTTCCTATTATTATCATTATTATTTATTTATTGCACTGTTCAGGATAATTAACAACCCTAAGTTTCAAGCACATCCTGTATTTAATCCTCATTATTAAATACATACTACAGTAATACAATAGAGACTTAATATGAAAACAAAATGTACCCAGGAGACAATATTAGCACTCCATCTTGGTATGTTTTTGCAGAACCTCTGGCAACAAGGATAAGAAGTTGCTATGGCGATCATTTCCACCTAACAAGTAAGATTTAAGTCAGGTTGAGTTGCTGGTCTTTTTATTATTATGTTGGATGAGTGAAATACCCAAACCTTCACTTCAAACATGGCTTTGTGACACTGATTAATACATGTGTTTGACTTCATCTGTTGTATTTATTCTAATTTATTTTCATTGAATGTCAGTGTTTATGCAACAAAGCAGCTCTAGTCACCGGTGCTCTTTACCCATGGTGCTAGAACTTGGTCAGCCTGACTACTGTTAATCATCCTTTACAGTTTTAATTTTTTTCCACAGTTTTCAACTACCTCCAAACTTATCTCTGTGCTTTTTTTTCTTAATACCACATCCAATAAGCAGCTTAATAGTTTTACACTGTTAAAATAATATAGACATCATAGGGAAATATTTTAGTATATAAACTTGGGTAACTTGTTTTTTATTTCTGAGGTAATCCTAAAGGGTACTCTGAGCAGAGCTGGAGCTCTGTGTAAGGATCCAGTTCTTTAGGAGGACATACTGTACATTGTAAAGGCATTTTAGACTGCAACGGTACAAACTCTGTCAGAGAAAACTATTATTTTACAGAAATCTGACTTAGTATCACATATTTTAACTTTACTGTTTATGAGAAATGAGTTTGCTTTCATCAGAAAAGTCATAATACAGGATGGGCCCATCATGTTCTGTGTAGTAGTGATGTTAAATCTCCTCCAAGGGAAGGCCTGTCCGTCTGCTGAAGTGCATGTACTCCACATCTTCACAATGCAGCCTCCTTATTATTCCTTTCGACTGATAAACAGTGTCAACACTGAGAGATATGGGGGTGTGTTACTGTCTTTAATCAAGGACATATTTTTTAGATTTGACAGCATTAGTCTTTTTTCAATTTCTGATTCTGTACGGCTCTATCTCAAAACTCTGTGCTCAAATTAAAAAAGTCCTTGCTTGAGTGCAGAAAGGTTATTTTTGTCCTGAAAACTGCCCTTTGCTCTCAAATCCACGGGTGCTCACACAAACCTCCCTCTCTGCAGTCTCAGCTCCTCCCATCTGCTCTCAGGATTTTCTGATCGCTCGCAAAACGTCTCACAGATTGTTTTCTGCTCTCATGGATTGTTGTGGAATAACACCGTCAAAATTCCCCCAGCCAATAGAAAACCCCATTTGATCCTGACCAATCAAATCGTCAAATATTTTTGCTGGTACGCCAAGGGTGCGCTGGGTTTTATGCACAAAGTACCCCTACAGAAGGGGGTCAATTATTTCCTCCCAAAATGATTCATAATTTTGCATTTAACATTTTTTCTTTAACTTTAGGAGTCGATAAACAACTTATTAAATTACATTTTCTAGTAAAATAGCACATTTTATCAAAATTATCATGGACCAAAGATTATTGGCTTCCTGTTGCACTGATGGAGGAGGAAATTACATCATCTCAGAATAGGACTCTTTTGCTGTCATGGATCACCCCGGTGAAGAACCTGTGAAGTTAGTCTGTTGGATATTTGCTGACATCCCGACCTGCAGTCCCCATCCCCGTGGATCACTAACTATCCATATTACCCATATACACAGAAGTCTTATCGGTCTACTGCTGATAGTTACTATTGTATCCTGTCTTGTACCTTTGACGGTGTCTCTATGTCTCTATTCTTTCTTTACTTCTTGCTCTACCCGGCTGGCCTTCAGCAGGAGGGTCCCCCCTCATGAGCCAGATCCAGGTTTCTTCCCTCTTAAAGGGGAGTTTTTCTTGCCACTGTTTGGCTTAAGGTTTTTCTTCCACTAGGGAAGTTTTTACCTGCCATTGTTTATGTAATAATTGCTCAGGGGTCATGTTCTGGTCTCTGAAAAGCGTCTAGAGACAACTTGTGTTGTAATAGACGCTATATAAATAAAATTGAATTGAATTGATTTGAATTAGTCTAAGTTTTTAACTGTTCACTGCAAAAACAGCCCCTCTAGAAGTAAGCATAATATGCCATGCATCTAGTCAAAATTGTTTTATTGTAAGCAAAAATCCTTTGTCTATGGGGTAAGAAAATCTTTCTTGACTAGAATTCTTAAAACTAGAAACTAGTCTAATGTAGTCTTCTAATTTTCTTGAAGCAAGTTCTTTTTCTTACTTAGAAATTTGTTTTTGCAGTGTAGTATCAAGAACTTATTCTGCTTGAAAATAATGTTGTAGTGTAGATGTAGGTCACGCTGTGGAGGAAACTAATTTCCACTACTTGTATCCACAATCTCATTCTTTCACTACCCACAGCTTGTGACCATAGGTGAGGGTAGGAAAGTAGAGTGAATGTTAAATTGAGAGCTTCGCATTTCAGCTTAGCTCCTTTTTTACCACTCCTGCTTGAGTCGCAGCGTTATTATGTTGGAGGGGTTTGCTTGTTCCAATGATCCTAGGACCTTATTTGTCCAGTGCTCTATGCTCTTGGTAGGGCCCAAGACAAACAAGTCCCAGGTGAGGAGCCAGACAAGAGTGGCTCAAAAGACTCCATATGATCAGTAAAAACAGTGATCACCATTTTCCCTTTCCCACAGCCCAAAAAAGGCAATGTGCATCTCCCTTCCAATGGGCTCAACACCTGTGGTAGGGGCCATAGGGGTCCATTACATGGGTGAGGCATGAAATGTCATGTCTCTGGCAGGGAAGACACCTGAGCTGGTGCACAAAGTGGAGAAGTTCCGGCTAGATAAAGTTGGACTCACCTTAACACATGGCTTGGACTCTGGAACCAGTCTCCTTGAAAGGGGCTGAACTCTGTTCCACTGTGGGGTTGCTCAAAGTGAGAGGCACCATGCAGGGTTGGGGATACTTATTGCCCCCTGGCTCAATGCTTGTACATTTGGGTTCGCGCAGGTGAACGAGACAGTAGCCTTCCTCTGCCTTTGGGTGGCGGGATGGGTCCTGACTGATGGGTCCTTGTTTGTGCTTATGCACCAAACAGCAGTTCCTAATAACCACCCTTTTTGGAGTCCTTGGGTAGGGTGCTGGAGAGCGCCCCTGCTGGGGACTCCCTCGTTCTGCTAGTGGACTTCAATGTTCATGTGGGCAAAGACAGTGAGAGCTGGAAAGGTGTGATTGGGAAGAACAGCCCCTCTGATCTGAACCCAGGTAATGTTTTGTTATTGAACTTTTGTGCCCATCACAGATTCTCCATTACAAACACAATGTTCAAGCATAAGGGTGTCCGCATGTGGACTTGGCACCAGGACACCCAAGGTCACAGATTGATGATTGACTTTGTAGTTTTGTCATTGGACTTGCAGCCACATCTCTTGGACACTCAGGTAAAGAGAGGAGCGGAGCTGTCAGCTGATCACTACCTGGGGGTGAGTTGGCTCTGATGGTGGGGGAGGATGCCAGTCAGACCTGGTAGGCCCAAACATATTGTGAGGGTATGCTGAGAATGTCTAGCGTAGTCTCCTGTCAGCGAGAGGGCTTTAACTCCCATCTCCGGCAAAGCTTCAACCACGTCTCGAGGAAGGCGGGGAACATTGAGTCTGCATGGATCATGTTCCACACCTTCATTGTCAAGGGAGCTGAATGGAGCTGTGGCTGTAAGGTTGTTGGTCTTTGGCGGTAATGCACCAACACCCTGGTGGAACCCAGTGGTTAGGTATGCCATTATGCAGAGGAAGGAGTACTATAGGGTCTTTTTGGCCTGTGGGACTCCAGAAACAGCAAATAGGTCAAGGTAAGTGGAATGTAGCTTTGCGCTGCTGACCTTGACTTGGGACGTTGTGAGTCAGTGGAGGGAATACTTTGAAGACATCCTCTATCCCACTGAAACACCTTACTACAAGGAACCAGGGCCTTTGAACTTGGTGGTGGGCTATCTTATATCTGGGGCTGAGGTTACCAAGGTGGCTAAGGAACTCCTGGGTGGCAAGGCACCAGGGGTGGATGAGATTTGCCCTGAGTTTCTTAAGGCTCTGAATGTTGTGGGGCTGTTTTGGTTGACACACTTGTGCAACATTGCGTAAAATTTGGGGACAGTGCCCCTGTATTGGCAGACTGGTGTGGTGGTCCCCATCTTAAGAAGGGGGACAGAAGGGTGTGTTTCAACTATAGAGGGATCACATTCTCAGCCTCCCTGGTAAGGTCTATTCAGGGTTCCTGGAGAGGAGGGTCTGGCAGATAGTCGAATCTCTAATTCAAGAAAAGCAGTCTGGAGTTTGCATGTTCTACCCGTGCTTGCGTGGGTTCCCTCCGGGTACTCCGGGTTCCTCCCACAGTCCAAAAACATGCATGCTAGGTTGATTGCTAATTCTAAATATGCCGTAGGTGTGAGTGTGAGTGTGCATGGTTGTTTGTTTCTGTATGGGGTCCTGTGATTGTCCTGTGACTGGATCTATCACAGGACCTGGGTCTGGGGACTGGGACTGGGTCACTCCAGGGTGTACCCTTGCCTTTTGCCTATAATGAGCTGGGATAGGCTCCGGCAGACCCCCGTGACCATGCGGGATAAAGGATAAAGGATAAAAACGGGTATAGAAACTGGATGGATAAATGAATGGATAGATTTATGAGTTGTTTAATGTTCTGTTTAATGTACTTTTGTTTTTAGTGCTGTGAAATGCAGTTATAAGGTTATTCACAGTCATCTGCTGCCATCTAATGGCAAATGTTAATAATGTTTTGGATTTAAGAAAACCATTGAAGATGTCATATTTAGTGGACGTTATTTTACTATGAGAATTGAGTCCTGCTTAACGATTCTAAAGTTAATTGTCTTTTTCTTCCAGAGCTTTGTGGTTGCCTTTGGAAGCATTGTTGGTATGTTTATATTTCATAAGATGCTTACGAGACTGAATGTTACATTATATTCTGACTAAACTTACCAAGCCGTTATTAGCTGTTAAGTTGTATTCTGAACAGATTGTACTTTATTTCTTAGTTTTACTCTACTTAAACGACCATAAAGATTGAACTGGAACCTGTCGTCTGCGTGGTTTGTTGGAGAGGAGTTATCGCTCTGTTGATCCCGGCAAGGGGCAGCACGGTGGCTTGGTGGTTAGCACTGTTGCCTCACAGCAAGAAGGTTCCTGGTTCTATTCCCAGCCCGGTGGAGTTTGCATGTTCCCCCCATGCTTGCGTGGGTTCCCTCCGGGTACTCCGGCTTCCTCCCACAGTCCAAAAACATGTATACTAGGTTGATTAATCATTCTAAATTGCCCGTATGTGTGAATGTGAGTGTGCTTGTTTGTCCGTCTTTGTATGTGGCCCTGCGATGGACTGGCCACCTGTCCAGGTGGACCCCTGCCTTTCGCCTGCTATGCATCGGGATAGGCTCCAACACCCTGAGAACCCTGAGGACCCTGAGAAGGAGTAAGCGGGTATAGATAATGGATGGATGGATGATCCCGGCAAGGCGCTGGGACAGAACAGTACATTTAACGCAGAGGAAAAAATGTTAACTGCAAAATTATAACAAACTTTGGGAGGAAAGAACTGAAGGCTCCTGTAAGGGTCGTCTCTGAATAAAACTCAGTGCACTAGCAAAAACGTGACAATTTCATTGGTTAGGATCAAATGTGGTTTTCTATTGGCTGGGGGAATTTGACAGTGTTATTCAATCCAAGACAGCAGAGAAAAACCCGTGAGGACAAGTTTCACAGGCGAGTGGAAAAAATCTGAGAGCAAAGGGAAGGAGTCTAAAACTGTAGAGAGGGAGGTTTGTGCGTGGAGCCATTGAGAGCAGGATGGCAAATCTGAGGACAAAAATTGAGTTTGAGCACAAAGTTTTGCGAGAGAGCCGTACAGTGATAATAGATTAATGCTTAAAAATCTAAAAAGTATGCTCTTGATTAAAGACAGAAATATACCCCCATAGCTTTAGTAGTAGTTTTTTAAATTGTATTTTATTCTGTAGTTCATTTGTATTTGTAATGCACAGGATTTTTGGTACGCTTTAAAATTAAATTTGTTCAAAATTAAAACAAGTTCTCTCTAATAAGCCAATAGCAAGAAGAGATCAAAGGCATAAACAGACAGACAACCTGAATGAGAAATGGATTGATGGAATGATAACCTGCCAGATACTCTGACAGGCTGCTGACTCAGTGTCTGAGAATTAGAAGCAGAGGGGGAATGAATGAACAAGGGAGGAGAAGAGAAAAGTAATGAGACATTTAGAAAGAAAAAGGGCAAAAAAATTAACTCATCTCTGATAACTGGTTCCCCTCCAGACCACACACATAGATGATCAGATATGGATGTCTACACAAACACACACACGCGCAACAGACAAGGATACACATACCTGGCTGGGTGGGCTTGGATGCTTGAGGTTACAGCAATGCTTGCTTGACGATCAAAAGTCTACTGCAGTAAAGCAACCATAAAGGCTATGCTGTGAAGGAAATTATACTCATTACAAATGTTGTAAATTATATCAAACATTCAAATCAAGAGGTGAAAAATGTTCTTGTTGTTGTTCTCTCAAACCGTCAAAGATGCATAGCCACATTTAGTTAAACTTGTCATCATCCAAGTGAATATACACATCTTTGTCTGTTTTATCCTATAATTTCTGATTGTTGGATCCTACATCACTTGTAATTGCCCATATATGAGTCATGACTAAATGTTCTTAATTGTGAAGAGAAGGGAGGGAAAACGTTATGAAGAGATTTTTTTTTTTTTTTTTTAAAACCTGCACGCATCTTTTTTACCCACTTTAATGTAATGCAACCACATGATCAGTGTCAGTTCAGATCCTTGAGTCTTTGGAAAATAAATGCTCAGCAAAAATCTGTTTGCATTTAACTCTTTCATGCCTTACACATAAAATAATAGACAGAAAATCCTACATTTTATTTAAAGAGTATATTATAAATTCAAATGTAAATTTTGTAACACCACTTTTGTAATTTACAGTTTCTAAATAATACTTTTGTATAGTTATGAATACATTGGATAATTTTATTTATTTTAGGACATAAAAGTATTTTTTTTATTATATTGTGGCGCAGAGGTCTCAGAAATGTGTGTATCAAAAATGACACATCTGCCATTGTAGAGTTAATGATTATTACAAATCTACTGTAATCAGATAAAATAGCCAAAATAATTTAAAGTAAGTTTACAGTTAAGCCATCATACAACAAAACATTTACCAATGTAATTTACTATTGATTTAATGAACAACAGCTACAAGTCTAAAAGACTTACGATTCAAGTTAAGCAGTAAGTATTAACGCAGTTTGTCTTTTATTTTTCCACGAGAGCTAGTCTTCTCCTCCAGTACTTCTTGTTTGTGCCTGAAGGTGGCAGTGTAGGTCTAGAGTTTGATAATGACACGTGCAGTTGTCTGGCAGTAGTAAAATATCGCCGATTATATTCACTTTCAGAACAACAGCACAAAAATATACTAATGTCTACTAAAATTAAGTTGTAATGTCAATTATTTTTTGGATTTCAGAATCTCTCTACAGGGGACACATTTTCCATTTAACTCTTGTAAAAATAAAAATAAATGTGTTAGGTTTTCACTTTTTTTAGCTCATGATTTAGATGTAAATATTAATTGTAAATTATATATATAAATGAAAACATTGGATATTAAAATAAGTGTCAAATCTAAGTAGTAAACATAAAAGTAAAATACATTTCAATGTTAAATGATAAATCCATCTTTAGTGGGCAGAACGGTTCCTCCTGCAGCTGGTAGGTTCCCTGGACCTGCCACATGTTTAAATGTTATTGAACGGGGCAGTGAAGGTCACATTTCTCTCCATCGTGATCATTGGGGTACAGGTGAAGACACTAAGCTTGTTAAAGTGCTGCTGTGAACCTTGTTTGAGAAACACTTTGTAAAGTGCTTTGTAGATCTTAGTTATAGTTAGAAAAAAGTTCTACATAAATCTACATCTGAGGGTGAAACTAATAAACTATTATTTTTCATAAAGTTCAGGAATAAACCAGGGAGCAGAACAGGAGAAGGAGGCGGATCGGGTTTTTAATGGAGCAAGGGAGGTAAACAAACCAGATTTTTGATGGTGAAAAAAATAATAATAACCGACCAGGAGGATGTCAATCATAGAGGACATAGCATCTACGTTGATGTCCTTAATGTTGCAGAAAGAAATGAGATTGGAGTGATGAGTAAAGGAAAGAGGGAGTTTGAAATTAAAAGAGGTGAAGCCTGGAATATAGACCCCAGAAACTTTACAGTTCTCCCTAAATAGCTAACTAGCCCTTTTTGTAGGGTCTCTCCCACTATTCTTTGTCCTCAAGACACGTGAAGCAGTACCTATTCACCAAACTGGTGAACTGGACGTCTCTGCTGGGAGAAGAGAAGAAGTAAATAAGCAATGTTCTTCCAAAGCAACAGGCAGATGCCATACAGCTGAGGCATGAAGCTGAAAATAACGCAAGCAAGTTATGCCTATGTAGAGTTTCTGTTTTTAATTCACAAGTGAAAACATTAAATATGTTTCCAATCAGGCTTGAACATGTTTCTGTGTAAAAACCAGTGAGAGCCTGATCTTGACAGAGGCATATTATCATTATTTTTAACCTGCTTTATCACAGAGACCAGCAGAGGGTGACAACTTCCTCTGAGAGCCCCGCTGCTCTCAGTCCTGGTGAGAGATGGCTGTTGAGGCTTTAACATTTGCCTGTAGATGCAGCAACAGAAATACATCAGTACCTGAAAAGATTAAACATACATTTCAAAGTCCAAATTGTTAATTAAACTCAAACTATGTCGCTATGAAGTACAGACCTTTCCTGATGTGTGGACACTGGTGTATAGTTGAGTGAAATTGTATCAAGCGCCTCTCACATTGTTGCCTAAACCTCTAAATCAGTGGGATTTGGAAGATTACACAACTGACTTCCAGCATGACGTGCCAGCAGGGCACACCCTGAACAGGCTGCCAGTCCATCGCAAGGCGCAGTTTTACATACAAAGATGGAATCTGGTTAATCTGATCTTTAGGAAGTTGTAAAATTAAGTACATAAAACTCAGTTAACAACACATTATGCGTTCCCGTTGTTCATGTGCCAAAGGTAAACCAAAATGCAAAAGCAGTCTGTTATAATTAACAATGCATTTAGTAACTTGCAGAACCACCTTCAGCAGCAATAGTTCAAACTGATATATTTTTATATGATTTTATCAGTCTCTGACCTCAATGTGGAGGAATTTTGGCCCACTCATGTTTACAAAAGTGTTTTGTCTCATATTTTGAGTAACAATTCAAGCTGAGCTATTCCTGGGACATTGCAGCTCCTTGATTATTTTATTTTTCATTCATTCTAACGTATTCCCTCACCCATCCAAATAATCGGAATCAGGTGTTCCAATCACTTCCATGGCCACAGGTGTTTAAAATCAAGCACCTAGGCATGCAAACTGTTTGTTTGCTCTCAGGAGTTCAGTGAATTCCAGTGTGGAACTGTGATAGGATGCTACTTGTGCAACAACTCCAGTTGGGAAATGCCCTCGCTCCTAAATATTCCACAGTCAACTGTCAGCTGTATTATAAGAACATGGAAGTGTTTGGGAACGACAGCAACTCAGCCACAAAGTGGTAGTACGAAGAGGTCACCAACCTTATGCAGAGTCAGTCACTACAGGCCTTTAAACTTCATGTGGCCTTCAGATTAGCTCAAGAACAGTGCGCAGAGAACTTTATGAATGGGTTTCCATGGTTGAGCAGCTGCATCCAAGACAAACATCACCAAGTGCAATGCAAAGCTTCGGATGCAGTGGTGTGAAACATGCCGCCACTGGACTGTAGAGCAGTGGAGACGCCTTCTCTGGAGTGATGGATGGCGCGTCTCTATCTGGCAATCTGATGGTTGAGTCTGGGTTTGGCGGTTGCCAGGACAACGGTACTTGTCTGTCTGCATTGTGTAAAGTTTGGTGGAGGGGGATTATGGTGTGGGGTTGTTCTTCAGGAGCTGGACTTGGCCCCTTAGTTCCAGTGAAAGACAATTCTTTCCTCCCAACTATGTGGGAACAGTTTGGACCTGGTCCCTTCCTCTCCCAACATGACAACCAAGGTCCATGAAGACCTGGATGACAGAGTCCGGTGTGGGTGAACTTGACTGGCCTACACAGAGTCCTGACTTCAACCCAATAGAACACCTTTGGGATGAATTAGAACGGAGACTAAATCCCAGACCTTCTCGTCCAACATCAGTGTGACCTCTTCTGGAAGAATGGTCAAAAATTCCCATAAACACACTCCCAAACCTTGTGGTCAGCCTTCCCAAAAGAGTTGAAGCTGTTATAGCTGCAAAGGGTGGACCAACGTCATATTGAACCCAATGGATCAAGAATGGGAGGTCATTTAAATTCACATGCGGTGCAGGTGAGCCAATACTTTTAACCATATAGCGTAGTTACGCTGCTGTGTTTAGGACACACGGTCATCTTCAGAATTCTTTGGTAAACAGAGGACGTCCGGTATCCAGTACTTTTAGCTGAAAAACAAGCCAAAGGTTCCACCCCAGGATTTCAGTTTGGCTGAGATTTGAACTTTGACTGGGATGTTGCAGCATTGCTTCTTTACTTTTCCGGACATTCACGGATTTCCTGATGCACTTGGGATTATTTTGCATTTACATGACACAGCTTTGACCGAGGTTTAGTTGTTGGACAGATGGCCAACAACTCACTTGACTCTAGAATACTACAGAGCAGTTCACAGACTCAGCGACTGCAATGCATCGTGTTCTGTGGCTGCAAAACCATCCAGCACTGTGCTGCATGGTTATTTCAGATGGAACTTTGCAAATGCAAGCCATGCTGCTATGTTTTTGTTTTTTAATAGAAAAATATACCATTCCCCAGGTGACCATTCCAAATATACTTGTTCTGTCTTTTTCTAACTGTACTGTCCCTGGGTTTTTTTGTATAATATTTATGAGTATTTCAAAGTCTTACTCTACCAGTCTACTCCCGGGAGGCAGGCTGCAGTTTAGAATTTTAATATTTTTTTTGTAAATGATCTTTCTCAGAATACTTCTGGTGTAATAGAGGTGTTCACACTTGCTGACATTCAGTTAATGAAGTGCATTTGATTAGCAGAACCTGCTGCTATTATTTCCCGCTGAAGCAGTCTTGTTGTACTATTCAGACTTATTCTGCATTTTAGTGTCGGTTATCTGAGCTTCATTCCTCTGAGGTTGTGTTTACACCACTTCTACTCCATGAAAAGGACCTGATGTTCTTTTTTTTTATGCTCTGATATGTATATTCTTAGAATATAAGGTTTAAAGGATTTCATTTTGAGCACAAACATTGCAAATTGTGTGGTTGTGGGAAGCATGGCATGGGATCCAAATGAAAATGTCTGAAGCCATATTTTCATTCTGATCAAAGACTGGTTTCCGCTGCACCAGATCATGACTATACAGGCAATTTCTGTACACTGTAAAAGAAAATAAGAACTTGGTGTCAGCATAGGACATGACTGGACATATTTTCCACCCCTTAATGGATTCATTTGATACAAAAAGGAGCAGGAATGTGGTGTAACCCACGTTTCTTCTTATGTTTTCTTATGCATAATTAGTCGTCCCATTCCTTTTCTTTCTAGCTGCTGCACAGCTTCCTGCAGGATAAATAATAGGAAGACAACACATTCCCAGCACTCTTGCTTTTTACAAACAAAAGGCTCCAGCAGGATGCTTGTTGCCACTTAGTTCATGCAGTTCTGAAATGTGAGTGTGAAGATTAGATAAGTTAGCCACCCAGTGACTTTCAAGTTAAGTTTGCAGCCCCAAAATATCCTGTCAGCCGATCGGTGTTTGATTCTTTAAATGAGTAACATATTTTCAAATGTTTTAAAGATGCATCTGAAAGGAAATTATCCCTTAAATATCTCTGGACTCACAGTAGACTCTGACTCGGGGTCAAACCCAAGTAGAAAGTACTGAAAATGCAACAGTTAAGGGGGAGCAGCAGTACCTTTCTGTACCATTCCAGATATCTCCTCAGTGACAGCCCCAACCTGGCTCCGGTGGGTGTCTCTTTCATCAGCACTTTCAGTTTCTCTTATCATGTAGACCAGATGCGATTCTGAAATGCTTTGTAGTTTGTGCTAAGCCCAAAAGGCTCTCTAAAGTAAAAGTTAGAGGAACATATGCAAACAGAAAAAAACTCTTTTTTTTAGACCTCATTGAAACAAATTTCAGAGAAAAGCAAATTATCTTATACTTTTTTTCTATAAATTTCAAAATCTATCATAGTCAGCTCCACAGAGATACGGTGAATTAAGGTTAACAACATAAAATGGTTATGTAACTGAAGAAGCATTTTTAACAAATGTTAATGCATTTGGTTAATTTAGGGCCATTATGTTGAGGTTTTAAACAGAGTAAACATCTGCTGAAGAACAGCACTGCCAGTAAAACAGCTGAGATGACACAGTCTAGTTTTCTTTCATTACATGTAAAGATCTGAAACAAAACAGACAAGCATTTTACTGCATAAGCTTTTGTTATCTTGGCCCAGCAGTTTGTTTTTGCCCCTGTTATTATGGGGAAAAATTGAAGAACGGAGTGTTGTTTTCCACTGAGTGATATATTTGTGTCCACAAGGTCAGTCTCAACATTGTGTAACTTTAAGAAGTCGTGGTGCTGTAGCTGGAAAACACTGTCGATGAGTTCTGTTGGTGCTCATTATTGAGGGTTTTATCTGAGATGTATGAGATATGGGCATTGAAACATCTGGCTGAAATTCTCTTCTTTTTTAGGAGAAGTAAAACAAACTGTCCATGTCTTAAACGTTCCTGTTTGTCGTCCAGAAAACCGGGAACGAGTAAATTATCGCACTCCCACTTGTGCCTTGCACAATATCTCGAGATTTATGTTTCCTCTCTGTCAAGAGCAGGCTTTAAAAGAGCACGCTTACTGGTTTTGGGTTAGTTAAAACATCATGGCGTGCCAGAAGAAAGCGCTCGTGGGTGCTGCTCTTTTCCTTATTGCCTTCATTTCAATCAGTGAGTTTGTCTCAGTAATTTGGATTCTGTTACATCATTTTAAATTGTATTTTTGTGTTGATGTCTTTGCTGCAACTGCCCACTGCAATTTCAACAATGATTACATTTTAAAATGCAATTTTAAATGATTGCATTTTCTCAGGCGAGTGCATAATAGGTGGCAGAGAGACGGCGGCGCACTCTCGGCCCTACATGGCCTCCATACAGGTCCCGGAGGGAGAGCAACTGAAGCATGAATGTGGTGGCTTTGTGGTCGCAGATCAGTGGGTGATGACTGCAGTGCACTGTCTGCCAGACGGGTTAGGCATTCTTCAAACTGCATCCAATGTTAGAAAAGACTTCCATTTATTTATTAATTGCAATAAATGTGGACTATGTTATTATTTCCCTCCCTAATTTTGCTAAAACAAGAATGCTTTTTTCTTATTTTACCACATGATCTTGTTTGTAGTTGTTTTTCCATCAATATGTTAAATTTCTCTCTATGTATAGGCCAAGTGGAAGGAAGGTGGTGCTGGGTGTTCATTCTCTGAGTCAACCTGAAGAGACGAAGCAAACCTTTGACATTTTGGAAGTTTACAATCATCCTGCCTTCAGCATTGATAATTATGACAATGACATTGCTTTGATTAAAGTAAGAGTATATTGAAGCCCTTGTTAAACTGTTGCTGTTTTCAAAAAGCTCAGTTAATAACATTTTTGGGATAATTGTTTGATTTTTCTAGTTGGATCGTCCGTTTAGCCCCTCTGAAGCAGTTAAACCACTGGAGTTCCTGCGAGCCGGTGGCACAAACCCTGGCATCAACGAAGAGGTGGAAACTGCTGGTTGGGGATCACTGGACAATTTGGGGGCCAGACCGGACACGCTCCGAGAGGTGGTCGTCAACGTGGTCAGCTCAACACGATGCAGACGCAGTGACTACTTTGGCTCAAAGTTTACGAGCAACATGATATGTGCACATAAAGTGTGCCCAGAACCCTGCAGCCAACCCTACAAGAAGGAAGACAGCTGTGATGTAAGTTCTGTTTCTTTCTCCTCAGATGAAGCACATGAATCGGCAGCATGTTCACAGATAGTTTGGATGTTGCATGACAAAGATAAGTAGCAGACTTCCATGTAAAGGGAAAACTTCCTGCTATCAACAAAAATCATATCGCAAATATTCAGTTCTCCTAAAATTGGTTAAAATCCAGATGAAATGAGAATTACTTTGTCTGTTTTTATCTGCTGCTTGTTAAAAGGCATCATCAATGTATTTGTCAGATTCAGGTTATAATGGTGCGTTTACCCTTTTTTTTCTCTGTTCATGACTTTAGGGCGACTCTGGAGGTCCTTTGCTCTACAATGGCATCGCTGTGGGTATCACTTCCAATGGAGGAAAGAAGTGTGGCCAAATTAAAAAGCCTGGCATTTATACCATCATCTCTCACTACACAGAGTGGATAGACAGCATCATGGCTCCTCAGCCTGATGCAGCTCCAGACCAGAGCAGTTAAACGAAAATAAAGGTTTTTAAGGTTTCTGCCACAGTCTTGCGTCCACTGAGTTGCTTAATATACACATGCATGCAAAGCTGACGTGTTTGTGTGTTTTGTGTTTCTTATATGCCAGAAATGCATGTCTCTAGAGATAGATATTCAGTATCACGCATATACTAGAACCCTCTGTAGAATCCAATAAATGTTCATATTGTATTTCACCTCATTTTATTGAATAATAAAAATACAGCTCATCTCACTGTGGTGCGATGTTTGTATTACTATATTGCTGTATGACTTCCTGTTTTCTTGTGCATTAAACACTGGATGAAGTGCCGTTCCATGCAGAGATATGCTGGAAAAACATCAATATGAAAGAGTCATTTAACCATAACGAACAACCAGAACGGTTTTGGAGACTTGTGCAAAAGAGAAAAAAAAACAAAAACGTGAAATGTGGAGGTTCTTCTTTATACATACAGACCCATGGATTCAGGAGAGTTGAAGGAACAATATTTATGATTATTTTTTTTACATAATTTTGCACCATTTGTATTTTTAAGTTAATGTCTGACCTTTTTGGTAAAAACTCTGAAGAATGGCCTTTCAGGTGCACACGCACCTTCTCCCGTTATCTTTCTTCTTACATCCCCACTTTCTTTAGGCAAAACACATCGAGATATAAACAAGAAAAAAAAACTAATGAACTTGTCAGTGTTCATACAAATAGGAAAGTCTAATGGTAAATCAAATGAACGGCTGAACCTTTTCTATTCCTCCCTCTTAAGTTCTGTGCAGAAAACACATAAATTGTTCCTAAAAGTTTGGAAAACCGCAATATTGCACCACAGCAATATTTTATTTGACACCAGAGCATATTTCTTCATTCTCAGTCAAAGATAAACTAAATAGATTGCTTTCTTTAATTTAAAAAGCAGACAAGATAATTTATTTATTCACTGAGATTATGTGAAATTTCTTAACTTGAAGCAGCAGTTTTCTGCTGGTTATCTGGTTATCTTAAAAGCATAATGCGTTTAATAAAATCAATTAGTTATTAATGTAATTAAATTACATTACAAATTCAGTGGCTGGTAATTCTAAACAGCTGAAACATCAATTATGACTTAAATTTGACTTTATAAGATATTTCAATTCTTTTCCCTTTGCACCCACATAAGGAAATTATTAATCTGCTAATAAGTAATTAATTTTCAGAGAGACCCAACAGAATGACAGAAGTCTTCTTTGTTTCATCATCTACAAGACAAAACAGAACATGGCACTACCTGTGCAGCAGAATTTTAGATCAGAAGATCAGAAAATTAAAAACAATACTGGGAATAAGCACACACACTCTGGTAGAGTTAAACCTCAGTCATGCATCCACATTCTTTATGGACAGAAGTTTTCTCCTGACAACTCTTTTAAACAAACTACAGTTGCTGAGTTTCCTAATTGTATCATGGATAACTGCTTCCTGTGACCACTACTTCTGTACACACACACACACACACACACACACACACACACACACACACACACACCCACACACACACACACACACACACACACACACACACACACACACACCCACTACTTCTTCCCTCTGCTTTTATAGAGGTCTACACTCCTGCTGGTGACATAACACCCTCCTGAGCAGGGCTGGAGAAACTCTTCAATGAGAGGACATGTCCGGCATAACCCATCACAGGGAGTGTGGCCAACTGTAATCCCGGTGGGCTCAGGGAAGTGTGACAACAGAAGAAAATGACCTATAGATACAGATATGACTGATTTTACCAAGAAGGGAAATCCTATTTGTTTTAAAATTTTAAAATTCCTTTAATTCGTCACTTTAAAGTTTTAGAAAAGTCACTTCATCAATAATCATGAAGGTACATATGATAATACCGCCAAACATGTATTTCATAAAGACTGACATCAACAGTGTCCGTTTGTCCACAGATCTTACTGAGGGATTGCACCATCATCTGCAGCTGCGCGATGCTGCCGCAGCTGTCAAAACGGGCCTCAACAAGACGATGCTTAAAATGGGGGAGATTGCATGTTAAAATATGAGTTATCAATGCCTTAAGGTTTTCGATCTAAACAACATTGTTTTATAAAACATGAAGCACAGTGTAAGGTCTGAAAATAACCATTGTTTTAAACAGAAAAAGAAGCCTGTCGTAATATCTTGACTTTCTGTTAAAGACCCCCCCCCCCTTCCTTGAATGGTTCGCTCCGTTGCTATGCTATCTCTTGTAGACACTCTCCAGGGTGATGGAGAAGAAAATGCGGTGACTCGGCCTGGAAAGATTAAGACGTGCCGCTGTCCATTTTCGTGTATATTCACAACCGCCGACATGGCTGGTATAAGGCGAGTTAACGGAAAAATCTCTGGCGTCAACCCAGCTGTCAGGTAATATTTATATTAAGATAACCTTACAGAAGTCGGCGCTTCACAGCTGTGTAGCTCGCCTCGCTAGCATTAGCCCCAGCAGCTGTCACTTAAAATAAACTTTAATTAGTATTCACGCTGCATAAAGACAAACATCGTGCTGTAAGTGTGCCATAAGAGCCAGTCATTGATGGACTCCATACCCATATACAAATAAATGTTATTTCCCAAACGTTTAACGTTGTTACAGAATTAAATTGCTGATGGATTGCCCTACCCAAAGGCAAGAAAGTAAGGCTTAATGTGACTTAAGACACTTCGCACACAGTAATACAGCTGCATGTATGAGGG
Organism: Xenentodon cancila; assembly: GCA_014839995.1. NCBI lineage: Eukaryota > Metazoa > Chordata > Actinopteri > Beloniformes > Belonidae > Xenentodon > Xenentodon cancila. The sequence continues at coordinate 24,326,532 of CM026210.1, read as the reverse complement.
GCAGGCCCGGCCATTTATCCCATAAATGCCTAATAGTAGTAGTAATAATTATGTTAGTATTTCATCCTTACCTAAATGGCTTGAAAATCTGTTATACGTGCCTCAGTTCCAACATCTGATTTGTTTATGTTCTGTTGGGAATAAAATATGTGGTTATAAAAAAGGTGTTTTTATTTACATGGCATCTCAACCTTTTTTTTTAAAGTGGGATTGTATGTATAGACGCACACACAGCTGGGAGAACATGTATTTAAAATACTGCTGATTTTGCAGGCTTTCCCACTTGCAGGTAGAAGTCTGTAATTTTTAATCCTAGGTACTCAATTGTGACAGAAATATATATATATATATATATATATATATATATATATACACACACACACACTATTTATTTATTTATTACTATTTGATACATCTGGAAAAACATAACTTAATATTTGGTACAGAAACCTGTTGTCATGCTGGAAGACCCAGCTACAACCCATCTTAAATGCTCTTACTAAAGGAAGGAGGTTGTTGGCCAAGATCTCGTGATATATGGCCCCATCCATCCTCCCCTCTATACAGTGCAGTTGTCCTGCCCCCTTTGCAGAAAAGCATCTTCAAATAATGATGTTTCCACCTCCATGCTTCATGGTTGGGATGGTGGTCTTGGGGTTGTACTCATCCTCCTTCCTCCTCCAAACATGGCAAGTGGAGTTTAGATGAAAAAGCTCTCTCATCAGACCATAGGACCTGTTTTTCCTCTTGATCATCCAAATAATCATTAGCAAACATCAGAAGGGCCTGGACGTGCACTGGCTTGAGCAGGGGGACCTTGCGTGCACTGCAGGATTGTAGTCCATGTTGGCGTAGTGTGTTACTAATGGTTTTCTTTGAGACTGGGGTCCCAGCTCTCTTCTGGTCATTGACCAGGTCCTGCTGTGTAGTTCTGGGACATCCCTCGCCTTCCTCATGATCATTGATGCCCCACGAGGTGAGATGTTGCATGGAGTCCCATATCAAGGGAGATTGACCTTCATCCTAAACTTCTTCCATTTCCTAATAATTGCACCAAGAGTTGTTGCCTTCTTTACAAACTGCCTGCCTATTTTTCTGTAGGCCATCCCAGTGTGTGCAGGTCTACAATTTTATCCCCAATGTCCTTACGCAGCTCTCTGGTCTTAGCCGTTGTGGAGAGGTTGGAGTTTGTTTGATTAAGTATGTGGACAGGTGTCTTTTATACAGGAAATGCGTTCAAACAGGTGTCGTTGATACAGGTAATGAGTGGAGAACAGGAACTAACAGGTCTGTGAGAGCTGGAATTCTTACTGGTTAGTAGGTAATCAAATATTTATGTACTGCAATAAAATGCAAATTAATTATTTAGAAATCATACAATCTTATTTTCTGGATATTTGTTTTAGATGCTGTCACTCATAGTTGTAGAGAACTTATGATAAAAATTACAATCTTCTACATGCTTTGCAAGTGGGAAAACCTGCAAAATTGGCAGTGTATCAAATACTTGTTCTCCCCACTGTACGTAATAATAATGCCATGCCATAATGCCATGCCCGGATTAAGAAGGTCTGTGTCAGTTGTTGGGGGACTAAAGCACACTGATGTCAAATGGCCTACTGGAACAAGACATATGTGGACTAGAGAGGATAATATAGGATTGTTGGAATGCTAGTATGCAAGCAATCCAGATGAAAGAGGATACATGAGGGACCTATGAATACTTCGAAACCCAATATCCAGCTTAACCAAGAAACAGCTGTTGGCTCAGTATCCCCTGCTATTGTTTATGTAATAATTGCTCAGGGGTCATGCGCTGACAAAGCCATGACTATACTTATTTGATTTTTTATACTTATAGTTGCTGTCGCCTGCGTCAAGTTCAGGCTCTGCTGTGGGAAGGTGGCACTGTGACTCCTGATGGCATCCTGTGCTCACTTGGTATGTTTGGATGTAAGATTTTTATGCCTACCCCTTGTTTACTTTATATGATCTGGTTCACTGCGCTGAATATAGACAAATGTATTTCAAAACATGTTCTATAATAATGTTACCACTCCAAAGCCAACAAATGGTAATGTTTGTTTGGGCATTTTAGGAATTGACAGCCGATATAATGAAGGATGCAGTGAGCTGGCAAAATTCTTGTTCTATGGAATATATGGGCAAAATCAAGGGAACCTAGAACATGGACTTGAGGAATTTCCTGAAGAAATGATGGATGGTGATGGTTTATCTCATTATTTTTTATGTTTTGCTTTTTACTTGCCCTATTTCTTTGTATTTATGAACTTTTTTTAATCTATTAAATTGTCTTTTGGCCAGATGTGGTCCTCCTGGTAAAGGCAGAGTGTGTCCATCTTTACTGTAACCCACTGAACTACAGTTACCTCCTGCCATATGTGTCACATTGGAGGAACTTGCATCTCTATTGCATGACAGAGGCAGAGGTAACATCATTCTTCCTTAACTACTGACATATTATTTGCATGTATTTCAGTTCCTTCATGCTTAAGCCACAAATGTGAACCATGTCAAGCGCACTTAGGGATGTCGGAATATCTAAGTGGAATATCTTGTGTAAATACAATGACTTCATGAAAATGATTTTTTTCAGTTACATGTGACTCAGTCTCATCAGAGATGTTGTCTCAGGTTGTTGCAAAAACTAACAAGTCAAAATAGTGACTGCCAGATGGTTTTCATTGCTGAATATTTGAAATTTCATCCTTTGCAGAAAACTTTATTCAGTAATAAAATGAAGCCTTCTCTCTAAATTGTATTAATTCGTTCACCTCCTCCACCTCCTCATACAGTATGAAGATGAAGAAGCAGCAGAGGAATTCAAAATCTCCAGCTTTGTTTCAATGGTGCACGATTGCCATCGTATTGGAGTACCTTACAGCTCCCAGGGTACATTTTTAATTTCCAAATTAATCTGCTCCACATGCATTTGAGAATTAAAAAAATAAATGAACAACATGCCATCCTTGGTATACAGCTAAGTAATTAATTTTACTTTCTTGACAGCATGTTGCTGTAATACTTTAATAACATTAGTTCATTAGGACAGTTCAGTATATTTTAAGTAAATTTCAGATGTTAATTGTACTTCAAATATTGTTCATTTTAGGGCACATCCAGACGTTTGATGTATTTATGGTGGAGAAGTGGCCCTTGATTCAAGCTTTTGCCCTGGAAGGTATTGGTGGAGGAAGCTTTTTCACAATGAAATACAAGGTACATTCAGAGCAATAATAATAATGAGTTATGAATCATTTGTATAATGGTGTTGTGGTTCTAAGTTTTTTTCCTTCTGTTTTGTTATACATGTTTTTTTTATTGCAGTTAATGGATATGAGTGAAAAGCTGTGGCAAGTTTACAACAGACTTGACCCATTGTCCCTGGATTACCTACTCGCAGAGGTGAAATTGAGGGTTTCATTTTACATTTTTGGATTATTGAATGAATTATTAGATTGTGCATGAATTGGATCAATATGGACTGAATTTGAATGTAATTATTGGACTGTGTTTATCTCAGTTAACTTTGTGGGTTTTTTGTGTGAAGTGCCTTAAGATGACTTTTGTTGTGAATCGATGACAAGCAAAGTGAAATGGAAAAAAAGAAAATCAGCGGTTCTTACTTTTACTGTGTCCCGACAATTATGTAAACACAGCCCTCTTGTAATAACTCAATCTTAAGAGTTTTAAATCCATTGCTTTGATAATGTTTTAAATTTCATGTATTGAGCAAGGAATTATTTTTCTCCACCCGATATGATGCTTTGATATTTTATTGAATATGTTGAGGTGTAGACATGAGAAGTACAATTGATATGCACTCTAAATGACATGCTACTTATTGTATTTTAGGATTTGGTAAACTTTGAAAAGCAGTGGAGTAGCTTCTTCTCTCGCATGGACCTGGAGAATCATCTCTCTATTTTGGAGCTATCTGAGGCCCAGGCAGGAGAGGTGCGTTTACAGTTACATATTACTAGCAGAATAAATGAGCAATCTCTGAGCAACAGTCTGCTGCCTTTTCAGGATTTATATATACAGTAGTTTTATATATAGTTAGTTGTTATCGTTGATGTTTAGCTTTAAAGTGTGCATAACATTTATTTGATTTAAAAGCAACAGTGGCAGCTGTATCTTTTCATCAATCCACAGGCATTTCGTTCTTATTACTCTCATGGACTGATTTCAAGCAACATTACTGACAAAAGGTATTTTTATAATACACTCTGTCTAGACAATATAATTTATTTTTTATATCAGCAGTCCAACACATGTAAAATGAAAAATAAATAGTCTCATCGATGCTTGTTGAATTTCAGTAAAAAACGAGAGCCATTTGTGTTATTTGGGACACATTCCTCTTCAGAAGATTTGGAGAGCTACTCTTTCAACTTCCCCTCAGAGAGTCATCAGGTCCGCAACACAGGACCTCCAGCGTCTACAGCCAAACATATGGTGAGAAACAGCAACTGTAAGACAATAACCTTATGACAGCATTGTGAAATGCAATGCAGTATAATTGTTGTGTAATCCTTATAAGTGTACTAGGCACCTGGCAAACTCTTCAGCAGAGTGGAAGGTCAACTGCTGTTAAAACATCAGCATTTATTTGCAATTTAATTATTTAAGTAACTGACGCTGCATGTTCACCACACTGAGGTAAAAGAGAGAGAAGCTGCAGCTCCATCTGGTGAAGTGATCTGGAACAGCCAGGGGTTGTTGGCATGCTGGATACATTTCTGCTAAATCCTTTTTTTAATATATTGTAGTTACGAATTCAGTTACTCCTAAAATCAATAAGACGCAGTCATGTCACCTTCCTTCGTTCCTTAAGGGTTTAAGCATGGGGTCATGACTTAAAAAAAATTAAAAACATTTCTTCTGGTTATTATGTGCTCTTAAATTAGATATTTTTCTCAGTTGGAAAAAAAAACATGGCATATTACACTGTGTCATTATAAAAGAAAAAGCAGAAGCAGTGTGGAAAAAACAAAAGACACCTTTACTGATTCCACTATAATTAGAAAGATATGTGGCAACTATGGTCTCTTTATCAAAAATTTTATATAAATATACTTAATTGCCAAATCACCCATCCAAATAATCGGAATCAGGTGTTCCAATCAATTCCATGACTACAGGTGTATAAAATCAAGTACTTAGGCATGCAGACTGTTTGTACAACTATTTGTTTAAGAATAGGTCACTCTCAGGAGCTCAGTGAATTCCAGCATGGAACGTGACAGGATGCCACCTGCACAACAACTCCAGTTGGGGAATTTCCTCACTCCTAAATATTCCACACTCAACTGTCAGCTGTATTATAAGAACATGGAAGTGTTTGGGAACGACAGCAACTCAGCCCCTAAGTTGTAGGTCACGTAAACTGACAGAACAGGGTCAGTGGATGCTGAGGTGCATAGTGCAAAAAGGTCACCAACTTCCTGCAGACTCAATCGCTACAGACCTCCAAACATCATGTGGCCTTCAGATTATCTCCAGAACAGTGTCTAGAGAGCTTCATGGATGGGTTTCAATGGCCGAGCAGCGGCATCCAAATCACACATCACCAAGTGTAATGCAAAGCGTTGGATGCAGTGGTGTAAAACACACTGACACTGGACTCCAGAGCAGTGAAGACATGTTCTCTGGAGTGACGAATGGCGCTTCTCCATCTGGCAATCTAATGTACAAGTCTGGGTTTGGTGGTTGCCAGGACATTGGTACTTGTCTGACTGCATTGTTCCAAGTGTAAAGTTTGGTGGAGGTGGGGTTATGGTGTGGGGTTGTTCTTCAGGAGCTGGGCTTGGCCCCTTAGTTCCAGTGAAAGGAACTCTGAATGCTTCAGCATACCAAGAACGTTTGGACAATTCCAGCTCCCAACGTTGTGGGAACAGTTTGGAGCTGGACCCTTCCTCTTCCAACATGACTGTGCACCAGAGCACAAAGCAGGTCCATGAAGACCTGGATGACAGAGTCTGGTGTGGATGAACTTGACTGGCCTGACCTCAACCTGATAGAACACCTTTGGGATGTATTAGAGTGGAGACTGAGAGCCAGACCTTCTCGTCCATCATCAGTATGTGACCTCACAAAGGCTCTTCTGGAAGAATGGTAAAAAAATTCCCATAAACACACTCCCAAACCTTGTGGACAGCCTTCCCAGAAGAGTTGAAGCTGTTATAGCTGCAAAGGGTGGACTGATGTCATATTGAACCATATGCGAGTCAAGGCAGGTGAGCCAACACTTTTGGCCAGATAGCGTACTTGATTCATCATCATCATCATATAGTACGACCACCTATATAAAAGCCAACATTTTTGTAGTTTGCGAGTCTGGAGCATTCAGGTGTAAGGTAAGGCCATGCCAAGAGGAAAATACATCAGGAATGATCTGGGAATGGTTATGAGACTGCTTGGAAATAATTAGAGTTGCTAATTTTTCAGTATAAAAGGTTATTTGTAAGTGGAAATCATTTAAGAGAGTTGCCAGTCTCTCCAGGAGCGTATGTTCCTGCAAGTTCACCCCAAGGTCAGATTCTGCAACGCTCCAAGAATTTACAGAAAACCCTAGCTCCGTTTCTCAGACTTTACAGGACTCAGTGATCATGATAGATGTTAAAGTTTATGGCAGTGCAAATAAAAATAGAGGTTGTTTGGAAGGATTCCCAGGAGAAAGTATGTTTTCTTTAGAAAGTACAAAGAGATGGTTGGCCGTAATGCAGAGCACCACAGTTGGTGGCTAAAACACCTCATATCAGTTTTCAAGCACTGTGGTGTGATGACCTGGGCTTTTTTGTAGCCACGAGACCTGGGCATCTTGCAGTCATAGAAGTAGACATAAAGACATACATTTATCTGTATGCCAAAGTATTCTAGAGTCAAACATGAGCACATGTGTTCAGTAGCTAAAGGTTGACTGCATTTGAGTAATGAAATAGGACAATGATGCCAAGCAAATAAGTAAACCTATAACAGAACTGTTGAAACAGAAAACCCTAAAAGGGAATGAGAGCCGTGGCAAATCTATGTGAGCCTCAGTGATCCGAGGCACTGCTACAGTGAAACACTGGGCCCAAGTTCCTCCACGGGGGCGAGATGGACAGACGGGGGAATTCTTCAAGTTATTGCTGCTGAGGGCGATGCAATGAGCTGTAAACATTTCTAGACACTGCTTCCCCATCTTGGGTTTGTTTATGAAATAGTGTCATGTTGTTCGTTTGAGGTGATTTTTTTTTTTTTTTGGTGTTGTTTTTTAAAAAAATTAAAACATTAGACTTGAGTATGTACTTTTGACATGACTGTATATACTGTAGCTGGACGTTTTACACTACCTCTCTCTGTTATTTGTCAATTGTTTATTTGTTGTGTGTGAATTAATTATAGTGTATGTGTATATGTGTCAAATTAAACGTTATCTGTCCCTCTTTAGATCTTACAGTGTGTGGCTCCCAAAGGACCTTTGGCCTGCTCTCGAACATATTTGTTTGGGACTACCCACTCCCCATATCTTGGTACGGTTTACTGAATAGTTAACTCACTTTATATATGAATTCTTTAATATATAAACTAGTCACGTTATGTATTATAAGCCTTTGCATATTTTTAAAATTGCATGAAATCAGCTCTTTTTACTACAATTGCCAGTGGCGTTGTCATTGACATTCATGCTGCAGAACTTTATTAATTTACAGGTGAAGTGTCACTAAAGGATTTTCAGAGTGAAATATTTCTTCACATTGAGTTACTAAATATGCAGAGTGTGATAATTGCTTTTCATAGTGTTGGTGTATCATTTAATTTTTTGAATAAAACTGTATTTCTCCAACAGGAGATCAAAAGACAGAACAAAAGAAAACGGAAATCCTGTAAGTAAATAAATGTTCTATGGCACAATATTTCCGCTCTGCAGTTCTTGCGGTTGATGTTTGTGAAATTGGTTACAATGTTTTTAAAATTATCATTATTATTTTTAAGAGTTTTGTCACAGATTTATTCAGCTGCTGTTCAAGGAGTTCTTTCAGGAATTAAATGCTACTCCTGTACCTCCAGTTCTACCAAGGTACCAAAAACAAATCACGGATTTGACAACAGGTATTGCAACATGAACAGTTTTTCATTAGAACATATTATTCCAGGCTAAGGACGTAGCTGAAAAGGCATTTTTGGGGACACTGGATTCAGTGGGTTTACATCACTACTGCAAACCGCTGAGGTAGATATCGCTTTACGTCTTTTCTGCTTCTGTGCTCGATGTGAGCTTCAAATCAAAGCTTATGCTGGATCAATTATTGCGATCAATTTTTGATTTTGTGTTTGCTTTCTGCAGGTCCAAATGTAAATTCAGCATTCAAGCAGTGAATAAGCAAGGAATGTAGGTGTTTAGGTTTCTTATTGGCCATTTGTAAATATATTTAAATTTACCTCGCCATTGTCATTATCTTATTTGGAAAATGTATTTTAAGTTGATGCGTCATTAAAACCTGCTTGAAAAAGTAACTTCAGACTGAAATACTTTTATGAATTTCAGGATAATTCCTCTGACTGATGAAGACAATCGTTACTGTGTAAAAACAGTAAGTTAGACATACAGTTTTGTTTACTTTATCACAGACTCACAGTAAAAAAGGTTTGTGTACTCAGTGCTCTACTTTTATACTAATTCTGCTTTCTGTAAGGCTTCCCTGATTGTCCATGACATCCCTGATCTTGAGGGGAAAATGGGGAGCTTTGGCTCTGTAGTCTTCTCTGAATCCTTTCTGGAGTCCAGCATCAACATTCAGCAGAGAGGTGATATTGATTTAATTAGATTCAGTTAAGTGTTATTTGAATAAATCACTGATTGAATCAGCAAATGAGTTTTTCTTAATCTGATAAACAAAATGAATCTGCGGGTCACAGAAAAAGGGAATTGTCAAAGTACATCTTCTTCCTGTATCGTGTATTGCATTTTTACTTGCCTTTTATGTTTCTCCTGCTTTGGCTTTGCTGATTATGCTTTTGTAGACGGCACCGTGTCCTCAGACAGCTGCTACACCATCCTGACTGCAGCTGTGCCTCGCTATGCCTGCTGGCTGGTATGTGTGGTGCTGAAAACGTATCCCTGCATAATTCACATGGCTGGCGAATTGTGTTTCACTGCTGTTATTATAGTAAAAGATATCTATTTTGATTTTAGATGGAATCTGATGTCAAGCAGTCTGAGCAAGCCCAACATCTCGCTATGGTTAGCTCACAAGCCTCAAATACTGAAGACTCACCATATTTGCTCGCCGATGTTTGGAATATGTTTTTAACTTAAACACCCACAATATGTTTCTTAAACAGAAAGAGGAAGGCGGTTTTCTGGGAAAAGTTCTTAGTGTAGCAGATGCTGCATATGTGTTCTCCAGCGGCCAGTTCTGCTCACCCGAGGAAGGTAACACCCCCACATTTGTTATCGAAGTTGGGAAACATTAAGTATTCTCTAATGCTTTTTCCAAGAATAAGAGGAACTTTGTAGATGTCTCTTTATTTACTCAAATTTTAATTTTAGGCAAAATCATTTTCTTCTCTGAGGGACTCCTGTTTATCCATTCTCATTATGGCTGCATTACTCTGTCCAAGGATCACATCAGAAGCATCAATTTCTATGATCCGGTATGTACTTTCTGAAAGACTTTAAGAGAGATTTCAAGTATACTATATGATGAGACATATGTAGTGATGCTGTGATCACACATGCATTTATGTATTTTTCTTTACCACATCTGCATCTTCATTGTTGATTTAAAAGACATAGTCTTCTTGTATCCCCTGTAAAAGTATGTTTAAAAATACTATAAGTATTCATATTCTCACCCACTTGCATGCTGTTTGTGTACTCTTGTTTGACCAGGACTCCAGCAGTGTGGCCTCTCTGTTTGTAGAGTATGAGATGAGCCTTCTCCCACATCTCCCATTCACCCTCCACAACTCTGATCAGTGTCTGGCCTTTGCACTTCAGCCCAGGTCTCAGAGTCACAAGGCCTTCTATTCTAAGGTGGGACCTGCAGTCAGTGACCTCTGGCACTGTTTTATGGTAAACGTACATTCATTTCAAGTTCAGGTGAATTCAAATCCAGTTCAGTTCAACTGAGTAATACTTCAATAATCCCAGGAGGGAGATCATAATGTTGCAGTAAATGTTTGTCAGTATTATAAACTAATTGTAGAAGATTATTGATGTTGCTTCTGTGTTATAGAAAAGCTGAAGTGGTTTCTCACTCTAGACGCTGGGTTATTTAATTTCTGTTGTGTATTGGATGTGCAGTGTTCTCCATTATGTTTTGCAACTTATGCAGCATTCTTCTTTGCACAATCAGCTCCAGTGGTTTCAGAGCATGACTTCTTTATGAGTTTAAGTTTCTTTGAATCACTGGCTTTGAAGCAGCAGCTCTAACACGTGACTGCCAATAAAACGGCATCCTCCACCACAGAAGGTGGTGTAGAAGTTATGCAACATCTTGCTGCAAATGTTGACCTAAGTTTTTCTAAAGAGTGCAGTCTGCTCTGACCCTTGTTTTCGACGGCTTCAGTGCTGCATCTCCAATCCAACCTGTTGTCCAAGTAAAGGCCCAGGTATACATTGTGCTTGAATCCCTTCACTTCTTCCCATGGTTGAAATAGCGGCCATTTTATTCCTGGTCATTCTAAAATCCACCATCTCCTTCTTTGTCACATACACTTTTAAGACAAAGTTATTGCTCCCACATAAAGCCACAAAGTCTTTCACCAGTTCTGTGAACTCTTCCACTGTCCACCACTCTCACAACAGCAGAGCCATCGGAGTATTTGTGCAGGAGGCTTAATGGAAATCTTCAGAGTGAGGACAAACGAAGAGAGTACAGTCCGCTGTGGTGCTCTGGGCTGCTGACAGCTCATCCAAACAGACAACCCTTCAAGCTCACAAATTTGCAAAAAATCACTGATTGAATCAGCAAATGTGTTTTGTTTTTTTTTAATATTTGAAACTAAAACATAACAATTGTTTCAAGAACTTCTCAACAAGCAAAAATTAGCCTTTAGGGAAGGAGGTCAAGGTCAGAGACAACAAGGAAGTGTACAGGAGGAAGCTGGAGAACAAGCTCCAGCAGACCAGTGTTAGTCAACCAGAAGGAGGCCCAGATAGATGGACGTCTGTACAGAACCAATGAACTGAACACATTCTTCCACAAGTTCAGTTCAGAAACAAGCTCCATATCTTCTCCTGCCCCCAACCAACCAGTCCTCCCATCCTCCCCTGACCCACAGCTTCCCTGTTACAGCTCAACTGTCTCATCTTCCACCTCCGTCATGGATCCTGCTGCTGCCACATCATTGTCTTCTACTACATGAGGAGATGCCGGGTTCCTCCCCCTCCTGAGTGTCTGTCTCTAGCAGTCAGGTAAAGAGGCAACTGGAGACACTGAACTGGATCAAGGCTGCAGGTCTGGATGGTGTCAGCCCCACAGACCCAAAAGCCTGTTTGGAGCAGCCATATAGGATGGTTCCAGTGCTGTTGAAGACATCCTGAACTTATCCAGTACCAAAAAGGTCAAATCAGTCGCCTCCTAATGATTATAGACCTGTACCACTAACATCCCACATCCTTCAAACCGCTGCAGGAGATCCTTCAGACCGCTGCAGCAGATCCATCAGACCGCTGCAGCAGATCCTTCAGACCGCTGCAGCAGATCCATCAGACCGCTGCAGCAGATCCTTCAGACCGCTGCAGCAGATCCATCAGACCGCTGCAGGAGATCCTTCAGACCGCTGCAGCAGATCCTTCAGACCGCTGCAACAGATCCTTCAGACCGCTGCAGCAGATCCTTCAGACCGTTGCAGCAGATCCTTCAGACCGCTGCAGCAGATCCTTCAGACCGCTGCAGCAGATCCTTCAGACCGTTGCAGCAGATCCTTCAGATCGCTGCAGCAGATCCTTCAGACCGTTGCAGCAGATCCTTCAAACCGCTGCAGGAGATCCTTCAGACCGCTGCAGCAGATCCTTCAGACCGTTGCAGTAGATCCTTCAGACCGCTGCAGCAGATCCTTCAGACCGCTGCAGCAGATCCTTCAGACCGCTGCAGTAGATCCTTCAGATCGCTGCAGCAGATCCTTCAGACCGATGCAGGAGATCCTTCAGACCGCTGCAGCAGATCCTTCAGACCGCTGCAGCAGATCCATCAGACCGCTACAGGAGATCCTTCAGACCGATGCAGGAGATCCTTCAGACCGCTGCAGCAGATCCTTCAGACCGGTGCAGGAGATAATTTCTGCCCACAGCTGTGACCCTCTACAATGACTCTTTGAAAAAAGACATAATGAAATGACTGGTGCAACAATTCATTTTCCTTCGGGGTGCTACAAAACTTGTATTTTTCATATCTACCAAAAAGGGAGGTTAGTAACTGTTTATGTAGCAGGTACCTGAATTTAGGTTCTTTCTAATGTTCGTGGCATAATCAGCTTAACTCGGTGTTTCGCAACCCTTTTATCTCAGGACCCACTGCCCTGCATGTTTTGGATGTTTCCCTGCTCAATCACACCTGATTGGATCTCTATCAGCTCATCATCAAGGTCTACATAAGTCTGTCAGTGGCCCACTAATATGAGCCAGATGTATTAGAGCAGGTCAGTATTTAAACCACGCTGGGCAGTGAGCCCCGAGGAACAGGGCTGGGAAACACTGGCTTAACCAAAGCCCTTTTACTGGAGCACATCGTTGATCTGTGGTGCCTCAATCAGAAGATGGCATTTTAGTAAAGTCAAGTATCTATCTGTGTATTCATTGAAATCATTTTAACAGAAAAAGTTTATTTATTTTCCTAAACCAGATTGTCAAACTAACACAGTTGAACTAAAAAGACCTGAGTCGAACATGCCACCGCCCGGCAGGGCCTGAGGCCTGACAGCCAGCAGACACCCTGCTGCTAATGAAATGGGTGTAATGTGTTCACAATACGGGACAAACAAGAGCATCACTGCAGAATATATTGTACCTTGGTTAATAGTGTTGTCTTGCATTTACATAACGGCTTTATCATGAAGATGTTTTAATTAAAACTTACGGCTCTGTTAATTATACCGTCGGAGTCTGTGCTTGAAAGCAGAACGTGCATGTCTGAAAGGGGCTAAAATGGGCTAAACAAAAAAGATCATATATAACTTTTAATGTATTTAACGGTCATTCAAGACTAAAGTTATTTGAACTTTACTTCTAGCATCACTCCTGCCTGGAAAGTAAGAATTGGCTTAAAAAGAGTCAATTTTTTAAAATGGAAAAATAAAAAGAAAAGAAAAGAGTCACTTTTAAATGTATCTTCATCTGGTGTTAAAGTCACTTTTTTCCTCTTCAGAAAATGGACAGATCTGTAACTTCCCAGATTCTTGGATGTTATATACCTACGTGTATAGCTCAAAAATATGGTTTAGTCCATTTTGCAACTTTAAAGTTTTTGTAGATGCACTCGTACTAACGTCTCTTCTTTTTGTAGGTTTTGTCATTGTGCAAAACTTCTGAATCAAAGCTCGGGCTGCAGCTGCTGGACCAGGACCGCCTGTCCTCAAACTACAGAAACATGTACTCATTTTTTCTTTTTTTGTGTTTTTTTGTTATATATATTCATACATTTTGCTCCTTCAAATATATTTTAATAGATAACTGTTGTGATATTTATTCATCAAATGTTGAAACAAATACGTGCTAATAATCGTTCTCTTCAGGCACACAAGACTGCAGAAACTACATGACAGTCAAGAACCACCACTGGCCAAGCGCAGTCTTAAAACGTCATGCTCCCAGCTGGAAAAGCAGGAAATGTTAGTACACACAAATCACACGCAGTAGCCGCCCTAGCAGTGCCTCAGCTGGACTAAGGGCATAATAAGACCCTGCGATGGAGCTGCTAGATTTTGAGTCTGTAGTCTGAAAATTTGGCATTAAAGCCAATTTGATAGTGTGTCCCATCTGTGACGATCATCCACGCTATGAAGGCCTTACATACAAAATGAGGTGACGTAGCCTTATTATGAGTGAGAAAATGAAAACTAGTGCATAGTTTTCCTCTGCCTTACTATAGCCACAGTATGCAAGAATAACACAGCTCTTTTTTGACAGACTTCTGATTTTTCCAGATGTGTCACAAATGCGTTGCATAAAATAATTGTACTTTTAAAATTGTTCCCCAAATAAATCAGATTCTTCATGTAAGGCAGGTGCCACAATGCAATCTTATGTGTAAGTAGTGATGGTACATGTCAATATGTCTGGAGGGCAACGCAGGTCTTAATGGAGTAAAAAACATGCTTTTACAACATTTCTAACATACGGTTGAAAAGCAGTTATGAGTGCATTTTTTTAAATGCCTAACAAATAAATGAGTTTCCAGAAATTCTGTTTTTCTTCCCTTTTTGTGAGAGATTCCATTTATACATGTGATTTTTGTATTCTGGTCTTGACCAGGTTTCTTCAGCACTTTGCTCTCAGCAGCATAAGTGTGGAACCAATTCTGTACGACCACCTGGAGGTGCTCTTCCCCTCTGCAGAGCTCAGGAACCCAGCTTCTCGTCCGGGAGACAAAGTGAGTGTGTTGACTTAAGGTGCAGAAACTCTTCCTTTCAGCAAAAGTGTTAAAAATGATTTTGTTGGTTGCCATCCTCTCTTGTATCGTAATTAAATGATGGTAAAGCTAATAGAACAAATATGTGTCGTGGACTTTAAAATGTCTTTATAGATTGTCATCACCATCATTACTGGACTACCAGGAAGTCATAAGAAGAGACTTTGTAACTTTCTTGTTCAACTCCATAAGGGCTTCGGAAGGTAAGAGGATTCACCGTGAATCTGTAGCCACAAACACTTAACGGTACAAACAGATGATACAAACGTGTCAATCATTACGCATGCAGGTGGGTGGTGTATGAGCCTGACAGCTTCTCGGCCTCACATCTCCAGCAGTTTTTGTCCAACTTCCTTGCGAGTCAGAGTGGCACACAAAGCAAACCCCGCCTGTTGCTTCTGTCACCTGGGTAAGAAAAGATGCCGACCAATAAAATAAAGAGCGATCCAGCAGAAATGAGCGAACATACACCAATGTAAAAGTCCAACACTGATCATTCAGTGATAGATATGCAATCCTAGTAATGATCTGAGTGAGTTTAAAAAATATGAAATAATGAATGTAAATGTGTTTCTTACAGATACACAGATGTTGTGGATGTGGTCCAGACTGTACTCTTCCATCCTGACCCAGTGGTTCAGGCGTGTTTTGTCATCGGTGCTGTCTCTGCCTGTGTGAACCCGCTCACTGCCTATATGGAGCATAGGTAAGAGCTCATGATTGTGTCTCAGCTAAATATAATAAAGGAACCGATCCAGTAAACCCAGGTTGTAGCTTTTTTTATTTTTATTTTTTTGTTGCAGTGCACATAGGTAATTTTAACACATTTTAACCTTATTTTAGTTTGTACAAAGTGCCTTATATTGTATTTCCATACATACATTCACCCACAGCACTCACTTTATACACACACTCAAGTTTTTAATTGCTTGTCCAAAAAAAAACAACTGGATTTAAATAAGCAAATGGATAAGCAGTGATCAGTGTGTTTCAGCTGGCAACTGTTTAATTGCAGAGTAGCTACTTGTTCTTAAAAAAAAAGGGGGGGGGGCACTGGAAAAGATGCTATTCTGTTTCAGAGAAGTCAAATTATTCATCTGCATCCAGCAAACAAAAAAAAAAACCCCAAGAAGATTGTTAAAGCCTCTGCAATTGTGTTAAGAAATGTCCAAAGCATTATTAAACCCTGGTAGGATTGTGGTGCATCATCATCTCACAGGAGGGAGTGTGGTTAGAAAAATAATGTTCAGTTGAAATTACAGCAGTGTTTTAATAGTGAAAGTAAGAGCATTTCCACACATATCACGTAAAAAAGACAATCTGTGAGTCCTGTTTAAAAAAAAAATTTAAAAAAATCTTGTATTTCCGAGGCAGCAAATGCATTGGACAGTTGCAAAAGGTCATTTGGTCTGAGTCCAGATTTACCCTGTTTTACCCTGTTTGTGATGGATGCATTAGGACAAGAAGACAGGTAGAGGAGTGATTCACTAATGTGCCTGGTACCTACCTTAAGCCTAAAGAGTGAGAACTATGATCTGGGTCGGTAGGGTTTTTCAGGTGGAGCTTACGAAATGTACTACAGCAAAAAATGAAGTAGTCTGAATGTACTGAATGACCAGGTTTTTCCATCAATACATGTTTTTCTTCTTCGATGGTGTGTGCAAACCTCACCATGGCAATGCCAGAACTCAAATGGGCTGAGACCGTGATGGAGTGGCGTCCACAGAACAGGATTAACATTTTCATACATTGATTGGCCACCACAGGGTCCAGACCTCAACCGCATTCAGAATCTTCTCTGTGCTGCAGAAACGCTCTCGCAGTGGTGCGACTCTCATTGTCAAACGAGATGTCTGCATACTCGAGTGCAGAAATAAATGTTCACATTGCATAAGCGTATCAAAAGAAATTCGCACAATAGTCAGGGCTAAAGGTGATCCAATAAAATATTAATGCGTGGCTTTCTTTTCTAGCCAGGTGGTGCGTGTGCAATTATGTTGAAACAAAACAATGTTGGGTGTTTTCGAGTAAAATGTGGACAGAAGGTCACAGACATGTCTGAGTGCTGAAAAACTGTTGAAGTTTCCAGGACATGCTTATGTGATGTTTTTAGCTATTAAAACTCAAGGCCACGCTCTTTGTCTTTTTTATGTTTTCCACAGAGGATCAGCCCTACATTTAATCTCTCTGCTTTTGTTGCAGGCTTTAGATGTAGCTTAGAGAGCTTCTCACAGTTGTACATTGACTGAGCTGCCTCACACTAACGACATACCACTCTGGTTAATATAATGTTTTCCACCGCACAGCCAAGCTGGGTTGTCTGCATATACTCGCATACCAGAGAGTCTACAGGGTTTTCTGCAGGCTCTTGTCTTTCTCTTCAGCAGGAAATCTGGAAAATGTGTTTGATTCTGCAGAGAACTATGTTTAAATGTTCAAGTAAACAAAAACAGCAAACTAAGTAGGACATGGTAGTAAAGTATGCTCTGCTCTATTTAGGTCCACAGTGGAAGATGTGGAAAAGAGGTTTGGTTAACTGTGAAGTGAGTGCTGACTTTTCCATATGAAGCATCTTCATCAGGCCTCGTCCAGCTGTCTGTTGCTGTAGATTGTGTGGAGGTCTGAGGACCACTACTCTGATGCTAATTGGGTGAGGTCAGCCCAGCTTAGGTCTGACCTGCCTGTCACCCCTTCAGCATAGCCCTTTAATCCCCAGATCCCCATGTGAAACCAGCACACCTCCCTCAGAGGGACTCACCAGTCAGTCATGATCTTTTCTCTGATGGATGTAGACAGTTCATTCCATCAGGACAGGAAAGATAAATGCCTTTCAAATTACTGATCCCTCCACCCGCGAGCTCCATCAGGGCTGTAGGGGAGGGTCTGCCGTAGCTCGGAGAAACTTGCTCTGACTGGTTATCCAGAAAGTGAAGTGTCACACTGATCAGTTCGGAAACTTGGAATAAATCGTTTTAATAAATTAGGCGGATTAGATTAAAGTAAGCTTTAACTTTGGGGAGTTGCCAGTCATAGTACAGATGTGCTTTAAAAGGTGACTCATGCTGCATGCTGCACATATCAGCCAAAATACAACAAAACACATCTGGAGCGGTACTGTTGACTGAATAAATCCTAACACACCTCTTGTATGTCATTCCTAAAGTAAACAAACAGCTAAGTTGTAACCGGCTGATTTCTGGTGGTAATAGTTTTGTATTTAAATTGGGTTCTTCTGTTGTTTCTCACTTCAGACTTGCTTTTCCAAAGTTCCTGGAGCAGTGCAGCCAGGGTAAGTCTTGTTTCTCCACCATCTTTCTTCTCAAAAAGGTTGGGTTGTCCTACTTTTAAACAACTAGACCATTACATCCACAAGGTTATCAACCTGGATGTGTCTATGCAGTTTTATATATAACATAATACAATAGACAGAAGGTTTTAGGTCCAGGACGGGGCTGGTCAAGCGTAGGGTGACTGAGGAAACAAATGAGAAAATGGAAAAGCAGTCAAACATTGTTCAAAAAAAAAGAAAAAAAGTTCTCAGTACGAGTCGTTTGTGTCTTTTAGAAAAGTCATCAACCTATAAGCAGGGTCATCTTTTCATCTTCTGTTCAGGTGCAGTGGATAAAAACGTGATGTGATGTGTTTTTTGTTTGTTTTTGCTTGACTTGGTAAATTTGTTGCAGTGGTTTTTAGCCTCAAGCAGAAACATCCTTCTTTGACCGTTTAGAAATCCAAAATTGGACATGATTGTTAACTTCCACTGGTGGTTACTTCCAAACTGTGATAAAAGTTTAAACATCACTACGTATGGGATGCTATTGTAGGGCTACTGCAGTATTTTATGTTGTTAAATATTGTAATTAAAAGAAAGATAGGAGTAACACGTGATGGATTCAGGAAGGCCATGGCATCTGATATGACTGGATGTTCAAGCGCAGCTTCTGGGTAGGAAGCAGCAGCTTGGTACTGCCAGTCTCCCACTTACACATGTGGTTTTGTATTTTCAGTAAAGTTAACCATTCTCCTCAAGAATTCCCGTTCTCATGTTGTGATGTATGTCAGGTATTGTGAGTACAGTGTTGTTCACTGGGCTGACAGCAAAGGAGAAACACCCTCTCATGCAGCATGTTCAGCAGTTGGTACGCTCTGCCAACCCCACGGCTGCCTTCATACTGGCAGAAAGAGGAGCTGTCACCAGGTAGGCACCCACAGAATCAAGATCAACGCTACAGTCACTTCACCGCTCGTTCTCTTTTCCCCAAACATTCACTCTGGGACGCATTTTATTCCACTTTTAAAAATCTATGCTTAAGTCTGGTGGGTCAGAGCACTCCTGCACGGTGCAGCATTATCCAGTATTCCCTGGTACCCAACATAGTATGGATGTAGTGTCGCATTTGAAAACCATTTAGTGTTTACATTCTTATAAATAAACGTAACATTTCAGTACATCTTAGAAAGCAAAGTCGTAAGGAGTCATTATGTTTTTTGTTGTTTTTTTTTCAGACATGAAGACGTGAGTCTGATATTGTCTGAGAGGAGCTTCGGTGAGCCACAGATGCTGAGAGCACGTTATGTTCTCTACCCTGGATGGTAAGACTCTTCTGCTGTCTTCACGCTCAACATTTGCTGCTCTGGGACAGACGGACTCCTGCCTCTGCCTTCTTCTGCCCCGTCTCCCTGTAGTTAAACTGCCACCCATCCGTAGTGGTGGGGAGATCGCTGCTGATTGCTGTAAAGGCCCTCGGGCCACATCTCAAGTTCTCTCATACTTGCCCTTTGGCTCCACAGTAACAAATTGTTGGTTATGTAGTTGCCAAGTACACAAAGAGTGTCTCTTTTCTTTTGGACCTTGTCCAGCCAGCCTTCATACCTCAGTGGTCAGCCTAATATGAACCTGTGCTAAATCCTCCACCCAGATCATTCACAGGTTTTGGCCGGAGCGCTGAATTCTTTTATTGTACTCATCTCCAGGGATTCATTTGTGTGCATTGCATGTGCACTGCATGCATACATAGATGTGTATCGTATCAGATGCATCTCATCATCATTAGAGAGGTCCTTAGGATTTAGACAAAGTCAGGAACCATGTCTGTGTGGTAATGAGTGAGCTTGTACATTCCTAAATTTGTCATCTCGCTCCCACAGTGGCAGCGGTAAATCCCAGACACGAGCTCTCTCCTGTAGGCAGCCGGTTGAGTGAACAGCTTCCATCCACAGAGATCTTGTGCAAACATGACCCGCTCTGGAGCTAACTTTCCTACCATTTTTGAGATGTGCATATGTTTTGTGTTCCAGGTGCAAGGGGCGCTTCTTCTCTGGTTCGGGGACTCTGGTCGTCACCCAGCAGCACATGGCTTTCAGCCGGCCCCTCGAGAGGCCTCTGTTTGTCACCAACTGTAAAGGTGAGAAGTAAAGAAGCCTCCCCCTCCTTCATTTTTACACATGACACAAGTTCCAGATATGTGCTGGCAGGATGTGCTTATTACATAAGCTGTCTCTTCCTCCATATATGGAGACAGTTGAGGTGTCAAAGATTTCAGCCTTTGCTGTAAAATGATTTGCATTTCCAAAGAATTTGCTTATAGTACTTTTTCCAACAATTTTGAGTTTCAGGAAATGGTAGATTTTTGGTATTGGTTTGCCTTAAATCCTACGATCTGTCTGACAATACTAACTGTTTAACCTTCTTAATTGCTCTGCAGCAATAAAGTCATCGCTAAAGCCAAGTCCCTTCAGAGGAAACATCTATAACATTTGGGGAAAAGTCTTATTTTCTGGTAGGGGTGGTTTTTTTTTGTTTTTTTCATTCTTGTCTTAAAAAAACACATTAAACTTTTGACAAATGTTCAGATGACATTTTCAGCATCAAGTAATCTGTATTTGAGACACATAACTTGACTAATGTGACTTCTTCCCTTGGTAAATATGTGCACTTCCCACCTTTGGGAATTGTTGAGAAAAAAGGTTGCTCTCAAGGCAGGAGAGAAGCTCTTGACGGTAGGAATTTTGCTCGGTTGTTGTCTGTTGTTTAGAATTCAAGCACAGTTCACTGGTTTGGTTTCCTCGTCATAGTCTTCACTCTCCTTTTTTAGTCGAGGACCTGTGTAGCGTTGCTGCATGAGGAGGACGTGCAGGTGTCTGAGATACTCGGCCAGTGTGCAGATTTCTGTTGAGAGTTGGGGTGATGCAGAATGAAATGAATGTGGCGAGGTTTGATCCCGACAACTAGACTCTACTGCCAGAGTGCCGTATCATTTACTCACTTTACTTTATTTATTTATTTTTCCATTTAGCTGTTGTGTATTTGATACATATATTCACTGAATGAGAATGTTAATGGACATGACTGGATTTGTTCTTCACTTGAGTCTTGTGGGCCATTTTGACATCAGAAGGAGTCAGTGGATGTAAAAGCATCACCACTCCACCAACAGCCTGCTGGGGCAGGACGTAGTCTGACCTGAATGTTAGGCTTGACTCTGAACTCGCCTCGTCGTCTCTGAAACCACCAGACTCACACCAGCCGATGCTGGTGTGCTACAATGCCCTGAGCGGGAGTCTGAGTATTGTCCCGGACCAGGACGTGGACCTTCTGATCACTGCCTCCAGAGCCACGAGCACTCCCAGTTTCCTGATCTTTGATGGCGTTGGCCTCACCGCGGACGGACTCAAGGACTGGCTGAGACGGTGTGCCAGACAGGTAGCCATTCAGTACCTGATGACTGGTTCTGTTATCGTGCTACATGAGCCCTGTATATATTTATATAAAGATGCAGAGTTGTATAACCGCAAACTGTTTTTTTTTTCTCTTTGATGATTGCAGAGGCAGAAAAAAAAAGCAATGAAGACTAAAAATAACTTGTCACCAGAAGAAATCAAGAGCATACATGTACGTGTCCATCATCTAGAGCTGTGAGGAGCTGCGCGCCACTGCAGACAACATTAAATTTACAAAATGGTTATATAAACTAAGGCCACATGGTCAAAGCATGTCATATAATGGAACTGCATGTTCTTGATTTTTGCAGTTATTGGAAAATCTCTGGCCTGGCGTGTAGCCAGCGTTTGTCGCTTCTCTGTCCGTGGTCTTAAGTGTTCTTTTTTTAGTTTGTCTTTTGATCTATTTGATGTTTGTCTTTAGATGACCAGACACTTGGACTCTTTGCCGCCAGGCTACTTCTACAACGGCTACCAGTACATCGACATCTTTGGAGAGAAAAGCAGCTTCCATCCAAGTATCCTTGTCGGAGTGGTTTCTGGCTACTTCTGCTTCCTGTTTAAACTTCATTTGTCACTCCTGCTTGGTAAAACGACTAGAAACAACACTTGTACTTGCAGTGAATGTGAGAGCCTGGCGCTTTGGCCTGTAAGGATGATGGATAATTGTAACAGATCTGCCACATCTGTGTTTGCGGTTCTGTTATGTGCTCTTCTCCTTACATTAGTGCGTCTGCAGACATGGATGAGTTCATTAACCAGTATATTGCAGAGGCCAACGAAGAGATTGAGCGTTTCAACCATCAGCTGGAGCTGCAGGAAGATCCCGACTTGTTTGATCCATAATATGTGTATGTGTGTTTGCTCCATCTGTCTTGTTTTAAATCATATGGGAGTTACTGTGGGAGGGACGGGGGGTCACCAGGGTTACACACTGACCACTCCTCCGTATGTGTCGATGATTAATCACACCACCCGCATCTTCAGAAGGCGCTGCTACAGGACTGCTCCATTCATCAATTTGTGTCATTTTGTCCAAAATTGATGGCATGCAAAGGATAAGTGGAGTTCTGTGCAGTGTCATCTAGCAGAAGGCAGTAATGCCATGACTGCCTGCATCACGTCCTACTACTTCTCTACCGTTCGGGTCATCATTTAGGGAGTTGGGTGTAGAAGTTAACAAAAACAAATGGCTAATCAGCGTGTTTCTAGTGATGCGTCAAACTAAGACATGTCAAAAGAGGAGATTCGCCAGTCAGATTTCCTCATTAGATCAGTGTGATTACATCACTAAGTCTGCATGCTGTGGAAGCTTAACAATTGAAGGGGGTTTCCGATCACACACTTCTGCAGCTCGTGCTTTTCTGTTTACCACAGTTGGCAAATTAATGCCTCTATTTCTGGGTAAGCATGCATGGCCGTGTGCTCCTGGTCGTCTCCCTAGTGGGGTTTTTCAAGAACTGCTCCTCCTCTGTTGTCACCCAATCCACAGTCCACCTGTCAGCTTGTTTGAAAGCAGCATTGCAGCAGAGGGAGTGCTTGGCGATGAAGCTGTAACGTTGGCCAGACACTTGGCTACACGCATCTGACAAACAATGCCATATTTCACACATCTAAGAGCCATCTCAGTGCTTTATTTCAAGATTCCTGGAGTCATTTTAGTCGTTCAATACTGCAAAACTAATTCTGTCCCAGCTAGAAGGTTTTGTTGTTGTAAAACAGTCAGCGCTGTGGGAACGGCTCCATTTACCTGAAACTTTTACTCTTGTTGCTCTTGACCCTTTGAATCACAACGCTGCTAGACAACAGTAAAATGTTGATATGAGGAGTTGCACTGCCTGGTGTGCATCACTCATAGGCCTTTTTCTGTACATTTTTTCATGTTCTGTAGCCTTTTTGTCCATTTGGGTGAGGCAACGGGATGGAACATTTTGGAGAACCGATTTAACTATGATTTGTTTTAGGTGCACGAGTGAGGTCATTAGGAAGAGGTTCATCAAAGCAGCGATTCTACTATTTTCTGTTTGCATATGACACTGATGTTAAATGCATGTCTTCCTCTTCACTTGTTTTGATTGGACAGATTTTATATCTGAAAGAAAACAGCAGTCAGCTGTTCCCCTGGAAAACCCACGCAGCGTTTTGTGAGCTTCATGTTTGCCTTGTGAAAGTTATGCTTAAAAGATAGATTCTAATTAGTAATCAAAGAAACACTTCCAAAGAAAAACGTGGAGCACAAGGGGGAAAGAGGAGTTGTAAATGTAGGAGCCCTGCAGCTGCGTTTGGATGAGTGACGGCGTTAGTAATCTAACAAGCAGACTAAACCATGTTTGGGTCCCGCGGTGCACACGGGTTTGACTAAATGGACACTAACACAGAGGCTGCACATCTCCAGCTACGCTGACGTTAAAAAAGTCGATCATCTTTCGGTCGGGCCGTGCCCCATTTGTGATAAACTTTTTGTGTAAATCCGTCTTTGACGCCACTAGCCAACAAACTACTTTATAAAATCACATAACCTCTTTGTTGGAGGTAACGAGGGACAGTGAAAGTCCACACATGGTATTACACTGCACCACCACACTCCTCTGAGATTTCTATCTTGGCAGATGTTGATATGAAAGTCAAGACTTAGTATTTGTGTCACTTTCCAGTCAAACACTATAAGTTTATATTTTGCTATTTATTGTCCCCTAAAGGATTCTTGTTATATATTCTTATAAACCTGATCCTCCGCTCAGCCGGACACTGCTGGCCCACCCGTCCCTGTTGCTGATCTGTGCAAACCCAACCGTCTTCCTCTGCTGCTGCTGCTGCTGCTGCTGCTGCTGGTCTTTAGACGGCTCACGTAGTATCGGTCAGCACACAACATTAAAGTATGTCCAGGACATCAGTCAACACATTCTCCAGGCACATAGAGAAGAGCTTGTTCAAGTGTCTCAGATGTCTCTGACTCTCTTATATTCTAAAAAAGTGCAATTGTTCTGTGTGCTTTGATGTAATGTTCCTACGCTACCCTCCAACCGCTCTTTAAGGACAAAGCTGCTAAATTCTCAGTCTCTCATAGGTGCTGCTCAAAGTGCTCATAGCTCACATAACAAAAGGCTCGACGCAATTAAAGGCCACTTGATAAAAGTATTACCTCTGCTTACAAATGACCTGCATGACAAATTCAAACAGATTACAGAGTGCTTTTTAAAACTGGAGCAGGATAACATATAAGCTTAATCCTTTGGTGACAAAACGATAACTCTTGTTTAAGCTGGATCCTCTTTTCATCGTTTCAGACATGCACTCTCTCAGCCATCTGTTGGGAGCAACAGTTGTCATGGCTCTGTGGTTACGTAACACCATAGAGAGTTACCTTGATTGACAGTAAAATCATTGGGGGGTAGATACGTGCATACGGGAGACGTCAGGCGCCAGAACTTTGAACCCTGCTGCAAGTCGAAGGGTACAAGTGAAGCCCTGAACTGCCAAGAGATTAAACGCAAGTCCTTAAAGAGATGAGGGTTATGTAACATGTTTGCGATATTTAAATCCAATTACCTCTAACAAATATATAGACTCACTTACCACAAGTTCTACCACAAGTCTGTCTACACTATCTTGCATGTGATGAGGCGTCGTATGAATATGATACCATGTATATCCTGGTAAAATGACCTTTCACCAAACTGGTACACCAAAAAGAAAATAAAACTCATTTATTTTACATAACTGCTAAGAAGTTGGATTACCTCTAAGAAACAAAAAGTATTTTTGTAAAACCGTGAATTGAGTATTTGCAAGGCAAAAAAAAAAATAATAATAATGGCAAAAGCAGATGCAATTTTTTATTACAGAAATAAATAATAAATCTGAGAAGCTGATCGGTTGGGAGACGTCGGTTTTCTCTGATCCAGCAGTGCCTTGGCTAAAGCTGAGAACAGCAGACGTTGAAGCTGCATCCTGAGCTCCATCTCTGCCTTCAGCATGGGTGGAGGTGGTGTCAGGCGAGGATCCGTCCTCCAACAGTGTTGGTGAAAGGAGTACTGGAGTTGATCTTTCCAGCAGCGTGTTTTTACCAAGCCGGGGTGACGTGGGCGTGGTCACGGCGGGAGGCTGCTGGCGGGCTCGGGCGCGGGCGCGGGCGCGGGCTCGTCCGGGTTTCCCTTCAAACGAAGCTACGCGTTTGTGAAAAGGGCCCGGGGGCCACTCTGACACCGAGATGGTTCCTTGCTGGCTTATCTTTTTGTAATTACACAAATAACAGAGGAAGGGAACTTCAGTCCTCGATTTAACAAGGAGGAACACGTATTTAGTTCTTAAATACATGTTCTTTTAAAGTCAACGTATTAATTCATGTGAAAGAGTCCGATCTGACACTTTCACAGTGAGCCCGGCAGCCCTTCGCGGGGTATGAAGTTTGGAATCAGAGTATTCCCACCCTGCAAACGGACTGCGTGCCTCATTAAAGTGGCGGTCCGTGTTGTTTGTGGGACCCCAACAGAGCCCCCCACAAGCCTCGGAGCGTGACTGCTGCTCTGCTCCCCGGCACACCGGGCACACCGCTGTTTTCATCCCGTATGTCGAGGTTAGCCGTTTTGTAGCTGACGTTATAGGACAAAAACGAAGTTTGGTCTTAATTGGTTCTTTGTGAGGTTCCTGGTGAAGCTGCGGCAGAGCTCCGGGGTCTGTGTGCTTCTGAACACTACTTTCAGCGGCGAAAACCGCCAGTGGAAATGCACTTCCTGAAGAAGTGGATAATTTTATGCTTTTTTTTCTTTTTCTTTTTTTTGCTGATTGGAATGCGGCGGCTTGGAAATTAATTTTGAACTGACCGAGTCCTTCAGAGGCCTCAGGGGACTGTTAATGCTAATTGTTTGGGTTGTTCTGTCCTGCCGAGGTTGAAAGGGAGTAACGGGCTCGGCTACGCCGCAGTCTGCGCACGACGCTTCAAGACTGCTCAGCTGTGATTATTATTAACATACCTGAGATTACATATGTGCCCTCTCCAACTCAAGTATTACTGAAGTAGATGGAGGTGAAATTGTGGTTAATGTAACCACTTGGCATGCGGCCGCTTTCCAAAAGACTGCATCGCAATGTGCTAAAAAGAGGCTGTAATTCAGGCTTAGGAAGAGTTACGATTCCATTTAGAAGGTGTTTGACGTCATGATGGCAGAATTAGGTCTGTGAAACATACAAAGGGCTCCCTCCTACCGGCTGTCTAAAGTTAAAAGCATAAAAACAACTTTTTATGATCTCTATTTTGAAGAGAAGCAAAAAAATGAAGTTACTTCAGAAGTGCCGAACTGGTTTCCACGTTTCATTTCGATGGTGTTCACAGGTGGGCAAAACTATGTTGCATTTGCACAAAACTACTGTAACTTCTGTTTTTATCCTGTGACTGATGCTTTTACAAACTAATTGTTGTATTTATTGCACCATGTAATAAATCATTTCTATCGATATTCCCTGGTGTTTTTCTTAGTTTGGATTTGAAGTGCAGTCTGTTTTATTGTCGAGCTGTTTGTGCATCGCTCACGTCTGGAAGCAGCAGATGCATCAAGTTCAGCATCTGTGTGCACTTTTCACCTGATGAGGTACACGAGTCTGCATCTTCTGACACACGGCTCTTTTTAAAAAGGTTTTTGGGAAGTTGGGCTAAACGAATCCAGTGTGTGTGTGTGTGTGTGTGTGTGTGTGTGTGTGTGTGTGTGTGTGTGAAGCGCTTGTATGTTTGTGTCCATTGAAGTTATTGAAGAGGAGCCGGCAGCTGAAATGGAGCTGAGAGGATATGAATCCTGTCCAACACACCGAATACCTCCATTTCCTCATTCTCCGTTTCTGTATGTGCATCTAAAAAAGAAAGGGTCTGCTCGTGTCCTTGCATTGTTGCCGGGCAGACATTCCTCCACATGGCTAACCTCTGACATCAGCGTTTCCCCACCTCTCCATCCAGCTCCGTGCTGTCAGTTGCTCCCCAGCGACGCCCGTCGACAACCCACCCAACATACACGTAACTCACTTGAAACCCTCTCTTACCGTATCTCCTCGCCAGTAGCCGCCCTGTTTCTCCCACCCCACCTTCTATTGTTGTATTGTCGCCAAAGCGCTGAACCGGAGCTATTTATGGGCTATTATGACAGCCACATGTAAACACTCATTACTCCTGCTCGCGCCCGCCCGAGCCCGCTGCATGAGCCCGGGTCGCTACAATAATGGATCTCCATCCAGGATTTCTTCAAACGTGCTTTTCCTTTTAACTCTTTCTCAGAGCCAAACGCAAGTTCATGTGCCGTATTTGTATAAATGAACCTTCTTGTGGATGTTTAAACAAGAATGATATATATCTGCGCTGAAAAACAAACTTGGCCACATGCTGTTTTTGTTGCATAACTTTATTTTATTGCATAACCATCATTTCAAGGCAGTATTTTCTGACCCACAAATGCACTTTTGAGCCACACGATTCACAGCCGGGGACCATTGTCAGTGGGGGATGCACAGATAAGACATTTGTGTCAGATATCAGCCCCAATATTATCTCAAGACCCTAAAAAGGTACTGAATAATGGGGCAGGTGCATACGGCTGATCTAGTCAGTTAAATTCAATGTGTTCGGCACAGTTGTAGCAGTAAAAGTAAAAGTATGTGAACCACTAGGAAATAACTAGTTTTTGTTATTAATTTGCCATTAAAAGTGATTTCATCTATTCTATTTCATCTAAGTTACAATAATACACAAATACATACATGTTTGCAGACCAGAGCCTCAGGAGCTGCATCCTGACCTGCAAGCCCATAACCCCACCCTCTGACCACCCCAGTGCCTGCTGTCTACACCTGTTTATATGTATGTATGTATATATATATATATATATGTGTGTGTGTATGTATATAGGCTAATATTTCACCCTCACACTGGTTTGTATTAGTCCTTAGCAACAAGTTAATTAGGCAGCTGTTGGACTTCACATTTTGTCCTTCACCTGCTTTATGTCATAACTCATCAAAACGGCCATGTCACTGGACTTCTCGAAGCATGCGGACAGTTTCAGTTCCCGGAGGCCGTTTCCAGTGAAAACCACCCCTTCCCAGACCCTGCTCTTGTTCAGTTTCAGATCAGTCCGTGTCTCTCCCACCACACTTACCCTCTGAGCCCCAGGAACCCGCACCCTGAATTGGACCCGGGACAGGGACTCGAGGAGGCCTGCGCGGGGTTCAAAAAGTACGCAGCCTTTCTTCCAGGCTGAAAAGACGCAGGGGAACGGTGGACCGAACATGGGGCAGCTGTTCCTCAGAACAAAGTCACACATGGGGCTGAAATCTCCATCTGGGACGATCCGAGCGTAGAGTCCCAGCCGATACACCCCGGCCTCAGGTAGGCTGGTGCTCACTGTCACCTTGCTGTCAGTGTATGTGCAGAACAAGTGGCGTGACAGTGGAACGACTGGTGTGTCGCTCTCCTCTTTGCTGAGCATGCAGTGAAGCTCAAGCTCCCGCTGGTTATGGAAGGTGATGTTGCACTTGCCTTGCTGGGTCCTCACTATGGCCGCGTTGTGGCTGAATCTGGACAGCCCTGCCTCAGATGTCCGGGTTCCTGGCCCGCACGCTGAGGCGAGATTGGAGGGAAACAGCTCGTCTGGCCTGACAACCTTCCCTTTGCAGTGCAACAGGAAGTTAGCGGCATTCTGGAACTTGACCTCTGTTTTCTCATAGTCCCGCACAAAAACTGAAAACCGGTAGAAACCATGAAATGGGCACAAGACATGACAAGTGAGGGTATCTGGTTGAATCTGAGCTGCCAGACAGCGCTTGGCTACAGCCGCCTCCATCTGGGGGTGGACCAGTTCACATAGCACCATGAGAGGCCTGGAGGTCTTCAGCACCAGCTCAAAGACACCCTCGTCCACCTCGGCGACCTCACCACTCTGGCTACTGTTCGCCACACCCAAGGATTTTGCAATAGGCTGCAGTCCCCAAGACAAGAAAGGGTTCTCGGGTATTTCTTCGAGGCCCCTGGAAACGGGACATTCCACCGTGAAGGAGCAAACCCACAGCAGAGGCGTAGTCGCCGTTTCAGGTCTCGCAAACACCTTCACGTCATACGTGCCCCTTGCAACTGGCAGGAGCTGCAAATTCATCCTGCGATGGGAGATTGTTAGAAGGCCAAATGAGGAGTTGCTTGACTCCTTCTTCTCTGAAGCTCCACTGTAGAGGAGGTCCTGGTGGTGTGAGATCTCATAGGTAAAGGTCGTTGGTTTGGAGAAGCCAAGGGACACGTTTGCCTCGCCGTCATCTGAGAAGAAAATAAATAAGGATTTTTTAAAATTCTTTTATTTAAAAAACGAATAATGATAGTAAAATTTAAAAAAAGAAATGATGGGGGACCTGTAACAATGTGAAAGTGTTGAGGAGTTATCAGCCTGAGGCCGATGGTGAAGAAGGTCGAGGTCTTGAAGACCCTCCTCTCAAACTCCTCCAAGGGGATGGGCTTGTCCAGGAGCTGCCATCTCTCCTCATCTGGGAAATGTGAATCAATGAACTCCTCTGGCTCCGTTAGGAAATAGAAATCATCAAACCTTTGATGCGTGAGATGGAGACATCAGACTGTGTTGAGACTCGGCTGGTCGTGTGTGTTAAACTTCAGTCATGATTGTTGTTCCATGGTGCTGTTAGGGATTTAAAAACTAAAGGAATCTAATCATCCAGATGGGCTTTTAAAATCCCACATCAGATTTATCTCATAGAAACATTTCTTTGTAAAACCACAGAACTTCAGCACTGCATTGAGCATGTGTTGGGATCCTCTCCTTTCCTCACCTTTTGACAAAGCTTTCATGTTCCATATCTACTCGTCCAGCTCCCCAACAGGCATCCAATGGGAACCACTGTCCTTCCAGGAGCACAGCGTTCCACATGTGATCTGATTTCACGTGCTTTAGGCTCTGCCCTTGACGATATCCAATGCCTTTGCTGTGACCTGGCACTTCCTGGCACTCAATGCCCACTTCTCTGTGAACACAAACCAAACCCAATGTGTCCTCTGCCCTGTAGACAGGCTCAAGTTAAGCTTTGAACTCAGGAGGGATAAAGGATGCAAAATACATTCAACTGATTAAATAAGAGTAGAGCGAGCCGCTTCACAGTATACTAACATCTGAGAATGAAAAGCCTGTTGGAAAATGCATGGCTTTGTTGAATCGTTTTCCTGCCGTGTCTGTTTCGTGCATGTATGATTATCGATGCAGAACAGAAACATGAGCGCTTCGAGGCAGCTGTTGATTTCAATTCAACAATGAATCAATCTAATTATTTATACTTAGTGCCACATACACTGAGTGCAACCTGAGGTGTGGTGAACCATCAACAACAACAACAGTTTTGGGAATAATGGTGTCATAAACTAAGTAGGTACCCAGACAGGACTAAAGGTCCTGACGGTCTAGAAGATAACTGAAGACCACCTGCAGTGCAGACACCAGGTATGTGGTTGGGAAAATGGTCAAACATAATTTCATCTATATGATTTGTAAGATAAGAGATTTTACCTTTTTACTTGTAATTAGAACCTGGGTGTGAATATCCCCAATTTCATCTTTCCCTAAAGAGTGTATAGTTTGTATTTGCACGGTGTTTACCTGCACATTTCTGAACAAAGATTGGAGTAGCTGCAGCAAACACCCCGGCCAGCCGCTATCACCTCCTCTGTGGAGCTCAGCTTCTCTGAGCGCCCAAGGTACCCGCTCACATCATACTCTTTGGGGACAACAGAGGTATAGATATGGTAGACGTTCCCAAAATAAGTCACATGACCGATCCTAAAGTATAACAGTTAACTCTAGCATGCCTCGATGTGCATTTTAGTGTAAAACTTGACCCACCGATGTTGTGGCACAGCCAGACCCAGATGGCACGGAGCCTCTCCAGCTCATTTCTGGCTTCTCGTGTGATGCCGTGTACTATTGTCTTGACATCATACACGCACGCCTCCTTCAGCTAAGGAACACGTGCAGGGAAGTCAGTCAACAGGGTTTTACACGTCACTAATCTTAGATGTTTTAGAAAGCATCGCAAACTTGTTGTTTTTTCCCCCACACCACCCACACACACCACCCTCACACACCACCCACACACACCACCCGCACACATCATCCTCACACACCACCTGCACACACCACCCACACACATCATCCTCACACACCACCCACACACACCACCCACACACATCATCCACACACACCACCCGCACACACCACCCGCACACACCACCCACACACACCACCACCAACCACCCAAACACACACACCACCCTCACACACCACCCAAACACACCACCCTCACACACCACACCCTAACCACCACCCTCACGCCACCACCCTCACACAAGCACACCCCTCCCCCATCATCCACACACACCACCCTCACAACACCACCCTCACACAGCCACACCCTCACACAACCTCCCACACACCATCCGCACACATCATCCACACCACACCCCGCACACACACCACCCGCACACACCACCCGCACACACCATCCGCACACATCATCCTCACACATATCCTCCTCACACACACCCGCACACACCACCCGCACACATCACCCGCACACACCACCCGCACACATCACCCGCACACACCACCCGCACACATCATCCACACACACCACCCGCACACACCACCCTCACACACCACCCTCACACATCATCCTCACACACCACCCGCACACACCACCCGCACACATCACCCGCACACACCACCCGCACACATCACCCGCACACACCACCCGCACACATCATCCGCACACATCACCCTCACACATCATCCTCACACACCACCCGCACACATCATCCGCACACACCACACCTCACACATCATCCTCACACACCACCCTCACACAACCACCCGCACACATCACCCGCACACACCACCCTCCCACACCACCCTCACACACCACCCGCACACATCATCCTCACACACCACCCGCACACATCATCCTCACACATCACCCGCACACATCATCCTCACACACCACCCTCACACACCACCCGCACACACCACCCGCACACATCATCCTCACACACCACCCGCACACATCATCCTCACACACCACCCTCACACACCACCCGCACACACCACCCGCACACACCACCCGCACACATCATCCACACACAAAAATGATGAAGAGTTGATTTGTCTGTCGTAGTTTTTGCACAGTCATGTGCAAAAGTTAGTAATGCCTCTTCTAATCCGGCTTTTTGTGCAATAAAATTATATTTTAAAAACATCTGATCATAGAAGGTTGTAGTATTTAGTAAATGCAACCTCACAGTGCCATTATTTATTTAAAATATCTGAAGCCAAACAGGGAACAGAACCATGTGAAATACCCCTTTAGCTTGCATATCCATCTTAGCAGCAACTAGAAATCGTGATTTATTGTCTAAATTCATGAGACTCTGCAGGTGTCCAGGTCCTGTCCCCACAAACTGTCTCAAATGATGCTTGACAGTGGGCATGAGGTGTTCTGATGACATACTTGGTCTACGCAAACACGACGCTGGGCGTTCGGGTCCAACAACGTTACATTGCGAGGCTTGTCTGAGACGTAGCTCGTCAGGTGTTTTTGTATTGATCTGATCATTTTTTCTTTATTAGTGTTGATTTGCCATGTGAAGCAATGATTGCTTCTCTGAGACTACTGTTTGTGTCCTTTTCTTTTGGCATTGTGTCGACACTTACCCAAACACTTGCTGCAACTTACCCTCTTGAATCCCATGGAAGCAGGAAGGGGGTACTTAATATTGGCCACAAGACTGTTTTTTGGCCTCCTTTTTGTCAAATAAATAATGGCCGAGTGAAAAATGTATGTATTGAGGTTGTATTTACCTAATAACAAGAATCACTGTGATCAAATGATCTTTATTTTGTTTTTATACAATAAAAACTGTATGATTAAGAGAAGGTGCACTAAGCTTTGCACATGCAATTATTCCTTCTCTTTACTTCCATGATCGCTGTCAATTGGTAATTCTTCCTACTTTGGCTGACAGAATATGAACCGTTAGCACCACTGGGACAAGATAATTAAGAAAAACAATCTGTTGTAGATTTAAACAGGCAACGCTGAAAAGCAATCATGTGCAATCATGTGCAATGTTGCACTGGGAAATGTGCAAATGTCCTCACCTCTGCTCCTTTCCTAATAACATGTGAGTCAAGCCTGTGGAAGACCTCTGAGCTTGTGAAGAGGTCCTTCCTACGCTTTCTTCTGCCTTTCACGGCAGCACATGGTGTCAGCCTGTGTCCCAGTTGTGTTTTCTGTTGCAGGTGTCTCTGCTGGTCGGCCTCCTTCCTCACAGCACTTTTCTTCACCTCTGTAAAAGTCCGAGCTGCACTTTCCAATGACAGCTGCCTCTTTGCTGCTGGACGTTGATCGTCGCTCTCCACCTTCAGGTCATCCGACACGCTCCACCTGGGAACCACAGCACTGTGGGAGGCTTCATCGCAGACCAAGACCTGGCAACCTGCCACGTCTCCCACAGAAACAGGTTTAGTGCTGCCCTGTTCTTGCTTCTCATTATGCACAATAGCACCCACAACAGCAAAAGGGCTCTGCTTGCTTAAGATGTGATTCTCGTCAGGGTCACGAAGCACCTGGGTCTCCACCTGTCCGCATCCTTCCTCTGTTATGTTCTCTCGCAGAGGAAACTTCACAGCACAGTTGAATGGAAAGGAGAACTTCTGGACTGCAACTTCCGTTGACATTATGCTGGATTCATGGTTTCCTGAGCAGAGAGAGGACAGAACGAAGGTAAAAAGTAAACATTTTGATTAAATCTTGACTGTAACCACGTGAGAAGTGGAATTTGAATATATCGTTGCGACCCATGACTGCTAAAGTAGCCTTTCACACGAGCTCCAAGACTCTCCAGCA
The DNA here is from genome assembly GCA_014839995.1 of Xenentodon cancila. Classification (NCBI taxonomy): domain Eukaryota; kingdom Metazoa; phylum Chordata; class Actinopteri; order Beloniformes; family Belonidae; genus Xenentodon; species Xenentodon cancila. Next base: position 24,292,240 of record CM026210.1, on the reverse strand, counting down.
CATGCTGCACTTAGACCAGGCACAGAGAAGTTATTCCATACAGCACGTTCCATGTAAGACAGAGACAAATCTGTAATTATATCACATCTATTCATAACCTTAAATGAACACGAAAATTACAACCATTAATCACTGTCACAGCTACAGCACAAGGAAAGTCTTAACCATGTGGCACCTGGATTTCCTCAGGGCGAGGAACCTGCAGGTTGATGGAGGTGTACATTGGGAGTTATAAATAATCAACACATGGGATCACACGAATCTGTTTAAAGACAACTTTAAGGGAGAACAGGTTGGCGCAAACTGTGACCCAAGCTTGTGTTGGCAGGTCCTTGTCCAGCTCAAGTGTCCCTGAGCAGGTCATTAAGGCCTCCGGTTACTGTGGGCGGTGAGCTGCAGCTAACCCTGACCTTGACACTTCACAGAGCAGGATCAAAGGGACGCCCCGCAAACCCCCGATGGTCGGATAAGTCCGATCCCAGCAGTAAGGGGTTTCTTTTTGGTTTGTTGTTTTCTTTTTGAGTAGTCAAAGTCGTTTCAAACAGAAGTATTTTGATGCCACTCTGCAAGGTCATGATTTAATGATTTAGTAAACTGAATAAACTAAATCTAGGTATATTCACCTGATGCAACTGCTAAACGTTTCTGAGCCTTTTACTCACCCTGAGTGGTTTGAAATGCCTGCTGGAGTGTCCGGCAGTGAGGTTTCCGCTGTCTGTTGTCAGTGGTCCCCAGTTACAGCGAGGCTTATATACTCTCCCAGTGGCCTGCCAGGACAGGCACTAGAATAACAGGCCTAAAAATACTACAAAGCAGTTAAGACCAACCAATCGAGTGAGCCCCAACCGAGGAGTGTGATGTCTGTGTGTGTACTGGTATATGTGTGATATGTATGTTTGGATGTACTCATATGGACACTGTTTTCCCCACCAGGGAGGGGCCCCATTAGTGTGAACTGAAGTTGAAGTGAGTGTGTGCGTTTGCTCAGTTCTGTGTTTAGACGGCCAGTACTGCGGCTACTCTTCCTAGAAGTAGGTGTCCCGACAAAATAACGGCAAAGGCACAAACAATGAGGCAGACATCTTCAACATGAGTCTACCATACACCAGTCATTGAACAGGTATGATGTCCATGACAGAACATCACAGAGGAACCCTGGGAACTCTGAAAGAAACATTGCTGCATGCCTTATGTTTGACAAACAGCACTTTGCCAATTCACTTCACTTCGCCACTATTCCATAAGGAAAGTGTTTTGTGGTCTGATGAAACAAAAGTGGTACAGTTCAGGACAAATACTTGGCAATATATATATATATATATATATATACAGATTTTCCCAAATGGTGGCTCTCCGCCAGTTGAGTGTTAGTAGAGTTTGGGTGATGCATCAGAACAACGACACTACGCATCGACGTAAATCCACCACGGAATGGCTTCAGAAAAGGAAAATGGGCCTTTTGGAGCTGTCCAGTCAGAGTTCAAAACCCAGAGAAATGCTGCAGAATGACCTCAAGAGAGCACGTCACACCAGATATCCTGCAAATACACCTGAACCTACGCACTTCTGGAAAGAGGACTTGTCAAACATCCCTCCTGGACGTTGTGCAGGTATAATACAAAGTTACCAAAGGCATTTTCTTGAAGTCACTGCTGCCAAAGGTGGTTTGACCAACATTAACTAGTTAACTAGTTCACTGGCTTTTTCCTCCAGCACTGTGAATATCTAACATGTGCGTTCAATAAAGACTCGAGACAATCAAAATTGTCTGTGTGTAATCAGCTTAAGCACATTTATTGTCTATTAATATGACTTTGCTGTAAAACGTGAACAGGTCACATTTTATTGGAAAATGAATACAGAATACCACGGGTTTCTTCTCTTTGCCCCTGCGTGAGAACAGCGTTATTAGCCCCAGTCAGCATCCTCTGATTGGATCAAGGAGTGACGTTAGTGACTTCTTTATATGCTAGTCGATGCTTTGAATTTTTAAACCGAGCAAATTTAGTCTCCTACGAGTATGTCTTGAAGCCAAGGATGATAAGAATATCAAGATCTTCTCACCTCACTTTCCGCCCAACTGCTTCGGCTTCAGTGCATTTCTGCCAGTAAATAAATTCTGTCCAGCAGAAAACATCCCTTCGACACACTTTTAGACAAAGTGAACCATGCTAAGAAATGGCGAGTAAAAAGAAAAGCTAGTGGGGTGATGACTGTAAAATACTGTATGAAGCAGGAGATACGGTGTTACATAACACAGCCATATGTTGGTGATGATGTTGACGTGTGGGCATGACGGAGGCACAGCCACCTCTGCTGGTGGTGGATTCTGTGCCAGAAACCACAGAGTAATAATGCCATCTGGAACTGCTGTCAGCCAAGGAATCTTGCCCTGGCTTATTAGGGAGAGTGCTGGGGGATTGGGGCGGGGGTTCTCCAACTCAAAGAGAGGTGAAAAACAAGACACATGGAGGGAGGATATTGATGTATTGATGTGGCAGAGAAACTGAAAAGGGAAATCACTGGAGGGTGAAAGGGAGAGGTGTTAATCAGCTTCCAAGCACTAATGAATTTCTTAAATAGAGAAAATAACTGTCCCTTTTTGGCTTTATCTATGATCTTTTTATTTTATTTTGGGCATAAATTGCCCATTGGTTCTATTCAAAGGTCATCATTGGTCTCCTTTTTCCTTTCAAACATTCTTGCCCCTCTAATTATAATATAAATGCAAATGTTTTAAGAAATGTATTAAAAATGAGAGCTATGAAAAGGGCAGTAGAGGAAATAAAACAACTGCCTGAAAAATAATTAATTTTGACTTCAAAGAGGCTGAAGTTGGTTGCTGTTCGCAGCACAGCAGCTAATTATTGTGCATCCTCAAATCTTTTGTTGAGACTGGAGTCGCTAAAATTGTTCTTCAAGCATATCAAACATATTTTTGCCTTCTTGGTGACATGTGATCGATTTAGCAGCAGGAGCCCTTGGATATTCCCTCCATAGCTTACTTGGATCCCGTATGGCATGTCTTGGTTCTCAGTATTTTACGTCGGCAGCAGTAACGGGAGTGTGCTGCAGTTGTCTGTTTGGGAAGATCAAGAACAAGACAGCATTGCACCCTGCTGGAAACGAAGACAGAATGAGTTCCTTTGATTCCAACATGGACGAGAGACCTCTGTTTTATGCTATTTTTGGATTCTGAAACGGCTGGTTTACACATGTCTGTGGCAGTGCTGTGTGAGTCCGTTAAGACATCCTCCTGTTTTTCCTCATCTCAAGCAAAGAATTCAGTATTTGACTCCAGTTATGACTAATAAAAGCATAAATGACCTAAATATTTGTGTGAATTTGCTCTGACATGGTTGTGCTATAATGCAACACATTCACCTGAGGGATCCTGGGATGAATGCGTTTAACAGTCTGCGGACGTCTCAACCCACCAGCCACAATCCCGACCCTCCTCTCTCAGACGAGAGCCGCCGCTTCGCTGTTAACAGCTGGTTGCTGCAGCAGAAAACACCATAATCTGGACAGCTGGCATCCAAAATAATTCTTTTAATGGTTTGGTTACGCATTATAATTTCTAATGTTTATGGTGCAAAAAAAAAAAAAAGTACAGTATTTAACCAAAGAATGTGGAAATAATACCATTTAAATCATGCTGAGAAATAAAATTGAATAACATAAGTAAAATAATTGCAAATAAGAGTCTTTGTCTGCATCCTCTATGCACCGTTTTGCAACAGTTTTTATACAACATCATCAAGTATTTTAAACTTTTTACACTTTAGATAGCTTTTGGAAACTTTTTAACTTAACTATATAAAAATAAAAAGAGTAGCATGTATAATAAGTTCACAAGTAGCTTGACTCCTAAAAGATCCGCATCTTTGTGATAACCAAGTGAAGTGTGTGAGATTAGAGTAGAGTTATTTAGTTCTACAATAAAAATTCACTAGCTGGTAATATTCAAGTACTTTACAGAAACAGAGGCTGGATCCGCTAAGGGGCTGTAGTAACTTTAAAGTCGCAGCAGCAACAACCACAAAGAAAAGGTTTTGTACATCTGCAAGTGGTGTAAAATTGTAGAAACATTCACCAGTATAAGTCCAAAAGAGTGGTTGCGTCACAATACCGGGCTGAGGTCATCGTAATCACTGTCAATGGTGACTTCGATGATGCTGACGTTAACAATGCACATGGTGAAGACTATTGGGTTTACTGTGACGTTATGACGTTAATGGATAAAGAATTGTAACTTTGACGATCTTTGCGATAATTAAAATATAATAATCATATCATATTTGTTAGTAGCTTCATTGTAAATAGTTGTAACCATTTAGCTTTTATGGGCTGTTATGGACATTTTGCTATTACCTAAAATAACCTTTGGTATATGTTCTCACTGTGTACTTGGAAAGTTATTCAATACTTGGCCATTCTTATACTTTCTTATACTGTTTCTAGCCGTAGCCACACTCCTTTGATATAACAATAAATGAATCTGATTCTATGTTGGACTTCCCATCATGGCTTTGTTACGGGAAGTTTCCACCACGGAGGGAATGAATTGGGGGTGGAAAAAAAATAAGTTTTACTTCTCACTCCCTTTTCAGCAAACATATTTATAGTCGTCATATGTATTATATATATATATATATATATATATATATATATATATATATATATATATATATATATATATATAAAACATGCTCGAAATAAGCTTTATGTAAGTAGGCTTACCTATCTAGTAAAAAAAAAAACAGATCCAGTTTTCCCTTTTTTGTGGTTTTTTTTCATCTAATGTTATGAACACACGTCTTTTTATTTTTAATTTAAAAAGTATTATTAATTAAAAATATTTTAATCGACCTACAACAGAAAAGCGAAAAAGAGAGACAGGTTTCTCTCCCAATTTGCATGTTCAGAAAACCACCCCGAGGAAGTGAAGCGCGGGTCCAGAACGGTCCCGCTGGTGGAAGCAGCCACTTAAATGAATTTAAATGCCAACTTTTATCTTCGTCCCGCATCAACGACTCGCCACACTGGAAACTTTGCGGCGGGACTGACTCCTGTCGCGAGCGGTGGGCGTGGTCGTTTCTCAGTCTCCCTGCAGGCGCGTGCAGTCACCAACACCTGGTGATGACCGTTAATTACTTGTTGACACTGTTCTTATTTTTCCCCCCCTTAAATGTAACGAACTATCTCGAGGCAGCGCTTCTCTAGGATTTTCTTTCTCTAGGATTTGAAAAAGTGAAGACATTTTCGACGATTTTTTTAGAGACTGAACATCATGAAAACTGCAAAAGTCGGTGTGGAGATGGAGGTGGGAGTGTCAGAAAATCGATTCACGAAAGGTAAGTCGGCTGACGTGATTCTCTGAGCTTCATGCCAACGGGTTAGGTTTTTTCTTTTGTTTTGTTTTTGTTTTTTTTTGCGTGGGGGTTAGAACCGTGCTTTTACTTTTAACTAAATTAAAATGTTTCTACCACTGTCAATTTCTCAATTTCTGCAGATTAGTAGTTACTTGTCGTGCATAATGGCAGGTACGGTAAGAGCCTGGCTTCAGATAGGTTGGTTTTATTACATGTGGCAGAAGGAGTGAAAGACGTTGAGATAGTTTATTCAGTTCCAAGTAACTAAAGAGACAAATGGAAGTGTGGGCAAACAAGATGTTTGAAACTGTCTCCACTATTTAGAGGTCACGCTGAGTGTTTATTGAAGTTTAAATAGTATTGGAAAATGGCAAAAATGTAACTCCAATATAGGGAGAGAAACAGACAGGGTGTAAAATAAAGTAATTCTTTTTGGGAATGCAGTGAGATTTTTATTTAGTTATTTTTTTTTAAAAGGAAAAAAAAGACCAGTGTAAAGAGATGTATTTCAGTACTCTGCTGTGAAGTCAGACGCATCTTGTCATTGCCAGGCATCCTCACAGATGCTGAACCCCGACACGTTGTGTCCCGGGATTTACAGCAGAACTCATAACCGATAGAGAAAATGTTGAACACGCATGCAAGGTAAACAGCGTGAAGTAGACGGTTTAAACTGTCTAAACCTCCAGACAAACAAAACGTATTACAAAAGTCTGTGATAAATATGTATTTTGCATTAAGATTTGAAAAAATAAATTGATAACCCAGAAGCTGAGCTGTAGACTTGTTTGTAGAAACGCTCACAGGCCTTGTATTAGTTTCTCCAGGGGTACCTACTAAAGTGTCTGGTCCGTGTATATACACGTAGGTTGTTTACAATACGAACCAGCTGATTGATCTTGGCTTTCTAAAGCCAAGTTACTACCACAGGAATAAGTACTTTAACGCCGTTGCTTGCTCTGGTTCAAATTACTAGATTGTGCACGTTCTCAAAAAGGTTCAGTTTCTTTACACAGAGAAAAATCCAAGCATATCCAAATGCATTACTTTAAAGCATGCCAAAATGCTCTCGTTGTCAGCTGTTTCTACCACGGGAACCAAAAATGTAAAATATCTTGTTTAGACTCTGCTTGTCCTGTGCTGATGAGGTAAACCTACGTGGATTCGTTGTTGAGGTCACCAAAGGTGCAATAACAACACGTACATCCTAGTTTTGCTGTGGTATGCGTTCTCCCCGGGAAGACTGCAGCAGAGTAGCTGTTTATGATGTGTATGTGAACACATTATGGCTTCCGTGTGTGTCCTGCAGTTGTTTGGCACATTGGTTGTGCAACATGTAAGTGACATGCAATATTCATTTGAATGCTAGAGGTGCTAGTGCAGGTAAGGGTGGCGGTTGGCCACTAAACACTGGTCAGGGATGGCTGCTAGTGCGACGGGTCGCCTTGTGTAGTGTCGTGTTAAACGACACCACACAACTGGTGCAACTGGTCTTCAGATTTTGTGGAAGACATCTGTCAGCGTATTTATTTGTACATTTGTTGTAAACTGTCCCTGAACATCTCAGTTTACGCTGGAAACATGTTCTCTTTTGCTTCCTTGAGAATAACCAAATAATAATACTTGTATTCACTCTTTCTAGCCAGATTCTGTATCCATAGGTATATATTTTCTAATAGGGAGATTCACTTATGTATATTTTTAAGGAAATTAACGGAATTAAACCATCTCTTTCCATTTTTTTTAAAGATTTTGTGGCTCTAGTGGCCTTTATTTAAAAGCAGCTAGACAAGAAACTGGTTTGGGAGAAGTGGAAGACATGCAGCAAAGACTCAGGCTGGGATTCAATCCTGGACTGGCTGCATGAGGGCGGTAGTCATTATACATGGAGCACCTGCTCAACCAACTGGGATATCCAGCGCCTTGTTTTTTCCACTTTTATCAGGATTTTTCGAGATGAATATTGTCCCTTGCTACCTAGATTCTAACCCCAAGCTAAAGAGTAATTTTTAGTGTTCTTTTGGTTCATGCAGTGCTGTTCTTTTAAAACTCTATTTCTTATACCACTGTATTATTAAAGGGGAAAAAAAAAAATTCCTCTTCCGACAATAATTGTGCCTGTTGTATTTTCCGCCCCAGGTTTGCATTCTGCCTCCAAGCAAAGGCCCTGCAGGTATAATGGGTACTGCCCACGTTGTACTGAAGCAAGAAAAGTTCACAGTTGTGTCTGCAAACAGACATGACTGCTCGGTCAAACTGCAGGTACACTCCAGGCCTAAGACGCGTATAACTGAAATCATTGCAAAAGTTTGAGATGAGCAAAAAAAAGGATTCAAATTATTTATTTTATCGATTTATTATTGAGATTGTGGAATCACAGAAACATTGGAAATATAGTATCTACTGTTTAATACAATAGAGTTCTTGTGTGTTCACTGCTGAAGATGCAATTATTATCATCAGTTCAGTTATTTCTAAATTTTATTCCAACCATAGAACCAATATTAGTAATCATAGTAATGATGAAACTGTCAGTTAATTATTTCTAGTACTGAAAAACACTATGTCAATGGATTACCACGTGAAATATGAAGATCTGTAGAATCCTTTCCAGAATATGAGCTAAATTTAAATCCCAACCATGAATCATCCCCATGGTATGAACCCTATGCTTTTATTTCTGAATGCTGAATGTGAACCGCACAGTACTAACAGGGTCATTGATGTATTCTCTGGAGTAGGTCATCATGTACAGCATGCTGCTAACAGCATCAGAGATAGAGGCTTAAATCCCCGTGGAAACAAAACAACACGTATGCACTCTCAAGTCCACAAGGGGCCCGGGATGAGAGTTGCAGCCCAGCTATTTTATATTTTTTATATATATATATAATATATATATATATATATATAGATATATATATATATATATATATATATAGATATATATATATATATATATATATATATATATATATATATATAGATATATATATATATATATATATATATATATATATATATATATATATATATATATATATATATATATATATATAATTTATAATTTACTTGTAATTTAACATGTTTATTAATTATTCTAAGTAATATTCAAACACTAAGAATTTCTGACTCAGAACTAAGTTCATAACTGTATACTTAATCGTTATGGTACAGTGACTCACATATTTAAACCTGTCTGTTCAAATTAAAAGTAGTAGTTCTGTGTGTTTAAAAAAAAATAAATAAAAAGGCAAAAATTAGAGAAGCATCAGTTGTTCAGGTGATTAAAAAGTGAAATATAATGGCTGATTGTTTGTTTGGTTTTAACTTTGTATGACTGGTGACTAGCAAAAAATTAAATACTAGTATAAATGCATCATACGAAAAAAAAAAAAGTACCCAAATTGAGTTTCTGTTTATTGTAGGAGTTTGAGTGGGCACAGTTCACCTTCAAACATTTACCTGACTGTAACATCTTGCATGGATTCTCCTAAAAAGGGAGCTACAATATGTGGATAATAACAGATTAAAAAGAGACTTTTTTTTTTTTTTTTTTTTTTTTCTTTTTTTTTTAATGAGTCTGCAAAAGGGCTTGTAGCTCATTCAGTCCTGCTGTGCCGGCTGGTGTGTGTGTGGTCCCATCAAAAATAATAAGCTTGTCTAATTATTTTATAAAGTCATGCTTATCAGAAATTGAGGTCCACAACAGCCTGTGGGATACAATGAAATGTTCTCCCTTGCTGTTATAATAGCTCACATCCTCGTCCCACGGGAGGAAGTAGTACATGCCATACTACTACTGGCCATGGGAAAGGATTTAATCACCTTGTTTTAGCAGCTGTATCTTTTTTTTTTGTTTGTTTTTAAAGAACAAAAAAAGATAAAACGCCTCTACATGCTAATCCTGGTTTGGGGAGTGAGGGGCAAAAAGGTATTTCACCCATATCAACAAACGGGGGGAAAAAAGCAAAATTTGAGGACATTGTTAGAAAAAATCATGGCACACATGTTTTTCAGGTACCTTGTTCCATTTCTCTGTTTATTCCCCACTACACAGACTTTCATTTCCAGAAGTACAAGTGCTGTACTTTTTTCTTTTTTTTTTATTGAAGGATATGAAAAAATACATTTACACTGTTTTCTTGTGAACTGTTATATATTGAAATAAGTAATAAAAGAGTAAAATGTTATACAACTTTAAACTGCTCCATACATGGGGGTACAAATTGTTATATAATTTCAACTGGATTTGATTTGTGCAAATATATCCGTCCAAAGAGCAGAGGGACTTTTTTATTTAAATTTTATTTTTTACTAAGTGAAACAGAAAGTAGGTCTATGCCGTTCTCCTCTGTTGGCATCATGAAGTGGTTCTAATACTAAAGTTCGGGAATTTTTGTCCCTCTCAGAAGCTGCCAAGGGGCTTCATCCAGCTTATTAAACCGCCAACAACATGGAAGTGTCCTTATACTGCAGTTTCTCAAATGACTCAACCATCCAACTTCTGGATTCAGTCCCACGCAGAAGTAACAAACGTTGCAGTTCGTCGACTGACTCACTTTTGCAGCCAGTTTCCATTAACTCGCGTGTTAATTTTGCTGTTATGTTGGACATTTTAATACATTTACCACCTCGTTCAAGAATGTTTTTTGGTATCTGTTGTTTGATTTCACATCTATAATAACTCTGAGGTGGGTAAGTATTTTTTGGGGGGGGGGTTTTGTGTGAATTTAAACAAAGCAGTATATTTCTAATGTGAAGTGTTTTCTTTTGATTGGCAGTTGGCTCAGCTAATGGCTAGCCATGATAACTTCCTGATCAGTCATTGTCACGCTTCAGAATCTAAATGAATTAATCAGCAGTTTGTACTAATCCGGCACTGACTAGATGCAGAGTTAATTTCTGAAAAGGAATACTCTGCTTTTAACATCAGCTGGCAGCTCCTCCAGGTCCTTCAGTGTGAAGAAGCTGAACGACCGGGTAGCAACGGCTAACTTTGATTGACATATGGTGGGTGTGTTCCAGGCAACATGGTGCTGTGCAGTATGAGCGTAGACTGTACATGCGAAGGAAGAAGCATTAGTCATGTGACCCATAGGTTTCTCGAGTGGCTTTAGAGCCTCTTTTTTCTTCACACTGCACACAGCCATGTTGCCCATAAAGCTGATGGAAAAACACCCACCATATGTCAATCAAAGTTAGTGGTGGCTACCGGCGTCTTCAGCTGATTCGCACACAAATAGCTGCAGAGTGGCCGGCAGACGTTTTGCAGCAGAATTTCTTTTTTAACAAGTTGATTTGGACAAAAATTACTGTTGTGTAGCTGGGTTAGTATAAAGTGCTGATGACTTCTGTAGGCTTGGTAGTACGACAACTACGGACGAGGAAGTGATAATGGCTAGCCATTGACTGGGCCGACTGTCAATCAACCATCCATCCATCTATTCATTCATCCATCTATTCATTCATCCATTTTCTATACTCTTTAAACCTGTACAGGGTCACGGGGGTCTGCTTGAGCCTGTCCTACCTAATTACAAGCGATAGGCAGGGGGTACACCCTGGACAGGTCGCCAGTCTACTGTCAATCATGTTAGAATTTATTATAGATTTATTTATTTATTTATTTATTTATTTATTTATTTCTCCCTCCTGATGTTCACCCCCCTCAGAGTTGTCACGGATGTGAAATCAAATGATTGAGAGCACAACATGTTTTTTGAACCAGGCTGTAAATATGTTTATTTCTGCTCTAAAGTTGGACATTTTAACATGAAAGTCAATGGAAATTGACTCGCTCTTGGAACCAGCCAGGAAATCTGCTCTTCAGAAACCCGTGGATAATGCCACTGATGGTTTGTCTAGTTCTGTTTGTGCAGTCTTTGAAGGTTGTGTGCAAGGCAGTGCATGCACATGTTGCTGCAGCGTTGTGTGTACACACACACACACACACAGCATAGTAACAATGATGAAGAAAACTTAAAAGTTCAGAGGTTTAATTACAGTTCATTAGAGTTGATGCTTAAAGGATGTCATGACTAGTAGTCTGTGTAGTTTTCAGCAGAGCAGATATGAATGGCAGTGTGTAATAAGATTAAACAAGATCATTATTTTCTTTTTTAAATTCAGTTGGATTGTGTAGAATGGATGCTTTAGCACAGTTTTTTTTTAAATATTCAAAGGAGTAAAGATCAGCAATGGCATCTGCCATAAAAAAAAACAAACATTTTTGTCAAACTTTATTTGCAACAAGGCAAATCATGTACAGCAGAACATGTCTTCTTATTTATATGTTTACGCCAGGTCGGCACTGTCTACTGCCTCAAAGTCAGATGTTAATGGACTCATGGGAGTCTAGTCATGGTGTTAATTGTTTGTGTCATTCATTAAGTACTATGTGGCACAACTGCAGTGAAATGAAGAAGCTTCTGGTGAAGTCATTAATCACTCAGCTCAGATGCAGTAACTCTGGACAGCCAGTTAACCTGCACCTCTATTAGTTTCCTTTAGCCAAATTTAATAGTTGGATCTATGTGGGTTAAATTTAGACGTGATTGATTTAAGATTTATGAATGCACAAATTAGAGGGTGAGGATAACCACCGCTGTTGTCCATGTCTTCAGGCCAACTGTACTACAAATAATTGAGCTGCCTGCAATAATTTTCCTAAACCATTTTAATCGTCTTCTTTTGCCTGTAATGTTCCATGTAGAGGTTGTTTCTATGGATTTCAGTCAATACATTTTAACAGTAAAGGCCTAGTTCTCTTAGAGCTTTATTCATTTTATTATTTTAAACCTATTATTATGTTTTAGTCTTGGGCAGGGCTTCTTGCTTTCAGCAAAAGATTGATACTTGGTCTAAAAATGGAAATTGCTTACAAAAAAATAACCAGCAGCACACAAGATGATATAAGAATGAATGACAAATAGACTAACAAATACAAAGATCAAGGATGTGGGGATAGATCAGCAAATGTTTTCATTTTAAATGGAATTACAAATTAAAATGTACCTGTTACAGCTAAAATAAATCTTAAACAGTCATTGTGTACAAAGGCCGTTTAAATTACATGCTACACTAATGTGTATGCTGATTTTCCCAGACTGTTGGATGCAGGATGCAGGCAGATGTAAAATCTGCAACAAGCCAAAAATACCCAGATAAATACCTTGGCAAATTTTCTAAGCAGGATTTACCAGTCTTTTGCACGTATTGTAACCGTAACGCAGTGAACCACTATAGCAGAAGCCAGTCACAGTGGTCATGTGACCAGTTTCCATTTATTCCAGAGCGTAATTGACCAGTATGCACTGGACACTGCACACACAACGATCTATTATACAGTCAGGTCCAGAATTACTTGTACAATGACAGAGTTGATGTATTTTTTTTTAATGGATTTAATGGTGAATAAAGAGTTGATGTTCAACTTTAATTTAAGAGGTTTCACAAAAAGATGACATTTACCATTTAAGGAACTATAGCCATTTTAAGCAAAGCACCTCAATTTTTAGGGGATCAAATAAGGATGGAGAGGAGCGTCTCGAGTTATCTGTGGTAGAAATGTACTTTTACTATGGCTTGGAGACTGGTTCTGTTCAAAAAACCGGAAGTAGAGCTGGAGGTGGCAGAGTTGAAGATGTTAAAAATTTCCTTGGGAGTGACAAGGATGGATAAGACTTAAAAACGAGCACATCAGAGGAACCATGATTAGACATCTTGGAGATAAAGTATGAGAGGCTAGAATTAGATGGTTTGGACATGTGAAGAGGAGGGATAATGAATACATTAGTAGAAAGATGCTGGGGGTTGAGGTGCCAGGGAGGAGAAAAAAGGAGGGGGAAGAGAAGATTTCTGGATGTTGTGAAGGAGGATATGTGGTCTGTTGGTGTGACGGAGGACCGTTCAGAAGATGGGGTAAAATTGAAAAAGGTGGTCTGTTGTGGTGACCCGTAAAAGGAAAAAAAATCAAAAGAAGAAGAAAACTATTTTGACAAAGTGATAAAACTGTAAACGAAATCATAGTTTTAGATAAATCTGGAGCCCTGCATCACTGGAGCTCTACATCCTCCTGTTGCTTCTCTCTGGGACTTCCTACCTTCAGCTTTGTCTTCAGTAACTGAAGACCATAGTCGCTTGGGTTGACAAAGTTGGCTATTGAAGAATATTTCATTTATATGCAGTACATATTACACTTAAGTTACTGTTCATCTTCAAGTTTTCCACTGCTCTTTAAGGCAGTTGTGATTCTGAACAATTAATTTCTGTTGAATTATATAAATAAATGAATAATTGTAATGCCAGTACTGACATGTGACAATAGTGTGCGTGCGTGCGGGGGTGCATGTATTATGTATATTTTCATGACAGACAAATGCTATTATTCCCTTTGTCGGGCACTTGACCAGCATACGAAAATGAACAATGTGAGGTGGGAGCCAGTGAGGAGGAAAGGAAATCCCACCTAGTGTTTGTCCACAAATGGTCTTTGCTGTCTTCCTGCTTGGAGTACAATACAACAGGGTGCCCTTTGTAGTTTTATTGCAGCGTTTTAATGCTCTCTGTAGGTGCGCAGAATGTTAAAGCTTGCTGCAGAGTGATATGCTTTGAAAAGTCATTCTGTACCAGCAGAGGGAGGGGCATCCTTTTAAAATGAGATGGCTTAATCTATTGTGATAATAGTGACATGCACTCTTACAAAATTATTAATAGCTCAAAGTAGGAGTCTGTAGTCCCAGCTGTTAAAATTAACCGCCCCAGTAGACTTGATCATGAATGATGAACATCAGGAAATTATAATTTTTCTCCAAAGGACATGGGTAATCATTTCAAAATGAATTCTTTGAACACATCAGATAAAATGAGTAGCACATGCAGTCTTATTGGATTTACCCTGACCCTTAATCTATAAATAATAAATTTGACATTTTGCCAAGGAGAGAGAGTGAAATATGGTCCACCCCTGAGTAATGGTAAAGTATTATTACTTTCATTCAGTCATAAAGATGTGCTTTACCACCTTTTTTTTTTTATTATTTTTATTTTTTTATTTTTTATTGTAGCAGTTTGAGCATCAGTTAAAGTTTGGATTAAAACATCAACTTAGACATCCAAGCAGATCACCACCATAAAATAAATAAAATGTTTGATTGTCTTTTGAGAGATAGTGACCTATAGAAAAGGCAGATGAGACAGGATGATCCATGTAACTCACTCAACTGAGGGTTAAAAAGTGTCTGTGTCAGCACTGCTTCCCCTTAGGAGCTTAAAAACAAAAATTCAAGACAGACATTTCCTCTTTAGATGCAAGTGTGTGCGCGTCCATGTTGATGTATGACACTAAAGTAGGAAACGGGGTCAAAGGTGCTATCCTTTGTTATTTGTACTAGTTTATTTGAACAAGCTTCAGTGACCAGGTTTTATATGCGTGTTGTTTAGTTTTAAGACTTTGTAAATACTTTTCAAAGTGTATAAATATATGTAACTGAAGATCTTATCCTCATTTTAGCACAGTGTTACTTTAATAAGAGGTTCTTAGAGCAAAGAATGGAATAGAAGTTGCACATTGGAATAAACATGAAGCGGTTGCTTCTGCATGGCGACAGCTACCAGCAGAGGGCATTGTGAATGTGCATCTACCTTACAAGGTGGTATGATTTTTCCTGTTCAGGCTGTGACCATACTGAATTTCATTAAACCCCAAATATCCAAACTCTACTCAGACATTTAAGAGCATGCCTACATTTACATCAAAAAATGTTACTGTAATATTCTTGTAAATGCATGATGAATTGGAAATTATATACTATTATTTGTCTTTTCTCTGATGCTCACCCAGGTTTGAATAAAAATGAATACATTTTTACGTCAAAACTATGAGCAATATTTATGAGATGTGTTTTTGACTGTGTAGTAGCTGGTTTAAATCCAACAGCCTGTAGAAAAATCTCGGCACAGAAATTGAATTAGAAACAGTCATGTGCCCTTGAGCAGACAGAACCATTGCATGTGGCAGCGATTGTGCTGAGAGCAAAAAGGTGCTGAGAAGTGAATGCTTGACTAGTCTTTATTTCAATGAGAGTTCAAACTTTCCCTCTACATTTGATGCAGTGGTTTTATTGTATTTTTTTAGTTGTGGCACTTGTGTCATTCAGGTTTCAAGGACAGCTTACTTTCAGGGAGGAGTGAAGGGATTTGTTCTGTTTCACTTCACTTGGACACATGGCTGTCATTGGACACTCGGTGATTGATTCTTAAACACTACAGACTGCCCCATAAATCCATTCTGCTGGCAAAATATTCATGATTACAATATGGAAAAATTCAAGTAATCTGTTTATTAGTCAATATTCAAGGAATACTCCATTTAGTTAACATTGCTGCCTTCTGGTATTATGAGACTGTACAAAATATCTCTAAAATGAGTTTGATGGAGATACAATCCTTCTTTGTCAGGTAAGAAATTCTTCCTTCTTGATGCCATCCGTCACAATCGCAGTGAGTTCTTTCCGAGATTCAGATGCGTTATGTTTTGCAGCCTTTAGTTACTATAGTCAAAAGCGGATGAGCAACAGGTCACAGAGATGGGTAATAGGTTAATTTGTAATCACTGGGCTAACTTTTTTTTTTTTTATACATACAGATGAAAAAAAAATATATAAATAGCTGGATTTGGTATTTAAGATCAGTCCACTGAGGTCTTAGTTAGTTGTTGTTTGGTGTTGTATGGTTCTACCATCACAAACTTAACAATCATGGTGTTTAATTATTTTGGTGTAGTCTTCACTCATCCAGGTCATGGTAACTCAAAGGTTTGAAACAGTTCTGAGGATGCTTTCTGGATGGGAGGTGAAACATCTTCAAGAACAAAAAAAAGGAAGTCCATTTGTATTGTTTCCAGCCTTTGAGAGTCCGTCTCATTGGCTTGGCACAAACATCATCACTGGTTTCACATGAGGTTTTACATTCATTGTGCAGTAGCCTGTGGTACTCTCTGGTACACCTCTGGTTCATGGTGTTCCCTCTCGTCTTGATAACTGGATTGCGGCATGTTTTGCACAGCACCCTTTTCTGCTATACATCTCCTTTTTATTTGACCCAAAATTATTTCCATACAACAAAAGTCCTGCTTTTATTCAGGGTCTATATTTCATCTGTCCTATATAAGTTGAACATATCTGTAAGATTACAGTTGAATGTTGCATTTCCTCTAACTCCATGTGTCTAGACTTGGTTCATGTTTTAATGTTGTGACAAGTACACAAGAACAGTACTTTACATTAGTGGCACGACTGTCCACAAGGAGGATGTTGGGAACTAGTGAGCAGTTGTTTTTTAAGCCTTTGTCAGACATGCTGCAAAATTTCAATTTCATTCTAATGAATTTTTCAACCCTAACGGCACCCCGTTTAGGTTGGCAGCTGGCATAGCTACAGCTTACCCTGAATCAAATTAGGATTTTTTTCTGGGGGTTTGATAACAGTAGGTCAGTGTAAACTTGTCGGTCATTTTGGTTTGCTTTGAGTTCCAACTAAACATAGTAATGTGGGAGGTTTTGAGCAAATTGTTCTGTACAGATTTGGAAGGAAGTTGGAGTAGAAGCAACTGAGGAGTGTTTTTTCAAATGTGCTGTATATTGAACTGTACGTGCTGTTTTACACCCTTGCACTTTTGTGTCTGTGTCTGTGTGTGTGTGTGTGTGTGTGTGTGTGTGTTCACTTTTGTCATCTCGGTTACTTTTCTCTGAGCTGTTTTTGCCTGCAAGAACATAATCAAGTTGTTCTTTTTCAAATTAAATCTCTAGCTAGTTTGTGACCTGAAATATGCCCTCATCCCCTTGGCAATGCTTTTAGCTCAGCACTAAGCACTTCTATACACACACACACACACACATACACACACACACACACACACACACACACACACACACAGATCGACAGAGAGAGCGATCCACCATAAGGAAAATGTAACAGACTTTTTCTGATATCTCCATCAGTGATGGGTACAGGTACCACAGAAACATGGAGGAGGGGAGCAGTCAGTTTTCTTTTCCATCTGTTCCTCCCCCTCTTCCTTTTCGTTTCTCTTTCATTCCTCTTTCTTATTCCCCAGTGTTACGGTTATCAGTGCACCTCTCTCTCTCTCTCTCTCTCTCTCTCTCTGTCAGACTATGGCATAAACAACAACAATAACTACAGTAAAAGGGGAAAACACAGGCACACCTCCTCTCGCAAGAATTCAAACAGTCCCCCATAAAGGCTGACAGGCAAATCACCTTTAAAAAAACACACAGACAAAATAGATGGCTACACAGAGAAAGATGAGAAAGACGGCCACACATGCAGACATCGTGATGTGGTTAAAACATAAGCATCCACAGACCTGCCCACGCATACAGTAGAAGGCACACACACAGAGCTCCTAATGAAGGTTGTTCCCAGGAAGGAGAGAACAGGATTCCCTCACTGATTGATGACTCACTGAGGTAATAGCCGTCACTGTTTGCATCATTACTTGCTATGCAGTCTGACCATTATTCCTAAACCGTTGCAGATCCAACTACCTTAGCAGCCCCATGGCTTTTCAAAACAGGATCGTTTGGCTTTAAAATCACAAAGTGAAAATCGTTAACACTGGCACAGAGACATTTCGGTATCCTAATGAGTTTGTATGCCACATCCTGACATCTGGCAAAAGGACGAAAGGACACCACATACACTGCAGCACCACAGTCCTCTACAATGCTGGACTGCAAATCACTTATGGCATAATTTCCCCAGCCCAGCATCATGGCTGCATGCTGCATAAAATTCCCAGAAAAAGGCACCAAACCTCTGAAACCCAGATGACGGTACTGCAGTGATAAGGATGTTAATGATGTATATTCATGTTAACAATTTAACAGTTTTAAAATGTGCCTACATTTTACAATATAAATACCAAAGGTAGCAGTGCAAGATTTAAATGTAATTTTACCCAAGTATGACCAATGAAATCCACAACTCCATGTATTTTGCCACTTTGAAGATGTCGATACTGTACTGAAGGAAGCACGATGGTCACCTGATTAATGTTCTGCTCGGATACCTTGGACTCTGGCATTCTTATAGATGTTGCTCTTGACAAGTACCAACTACCTAAAAATGGTCTCTGACGACATCCAGTCCCCCATGCCAACAGTAGCCTGATGGCGCTGGCTTTTTAAATAGAAGAATGTGCCCCTGTCAAACTGGAAACAAAACCGTTTTTAATTGAACGTGTCATGGACTTTTTTGCTGATGTGGGCTTCAAAGGGGAGCTTTCATTGTCTCGCTGATATGTGAGAAGATTAGCTACGGCTCCAGCGCTGGGTTGCCCAACCAGGTGACTGTGATGACTAGTATATTGCGGACTGAGTCAATCAATTGCAAAATGTTTAAATTGTAATAATTGTGAAATAGACATCCATGCCCTACCAAAGACCTACCATTTTCTTTTAGTCATGGGGGGATTATTCTTTCTTTTACTCAAATTTAAAACGTCTGTCTTGTCTGCTGCCTGCAGATGACCAATAAACCAAAGAAGAGCAATCTGTACTAGCATTTCAAAGCAATGCACAAAGGTTAGGAGACAGATTGTTATTCTAAAACTGCTCTATGCACCGGTAACGTATGGGAACTGAAGAATCGGTCTATTTTTACTACACCTCCTGCAACTAGAGCATCACGTCAAGTCAGTCATGTTCTTACTAAACACAAGAAGTCTTCCAGTGACAGTAAAGTTGTTAAAGAAGACTTCATTGAGGTCGGAGATGCTCCGTTTGAGTTTGCTGCTATTAAGTAAATGCCATCATAGTTGTGTAACAGTCTTCCATAGTTATTACAGAGGATATGAACGGACAGTTGAAGAGGGACATTGATGCAGCTGATGTGCATGAGTGCTTCTCCCTCCAGTTTGGTGAGTGAACTGATATGGTGGATGTGGCACGGTTCTGTTTTCATAAGTGAGAAGAGCTACTCACAAGGACTCATAAGAGGTAAAGATATTTTCAACATTATTACAACATTTGTTAACAGTAACCAAATGGTGCACTGTGGGTTTATTGCTTTGTGCAGATACTGTGCATGTTTCCCAAACATCTTTGGTTATCATAACATAATTCAGCAGCAAGCATTGTGTGGGAAGATTTTGAATATGAAAGAAGTGATGGATGATGCTATAAAGATGGTGTACTCTGTTTGGACCAGGAGTCTACAGTAAAGATTATTTCAACGCACTTGGAGGAAAGGGGTACAGAAAACACACCTGCTGCTTCACAGTGATGTGAAATGGCTTAACAGAGGTAAACTTTTGGGAACATTCACAGAGTTGTTTTGATCTTCTGAAGTGTGAAGAAGATGCAGTTGTAGCTTTTGGATTTAGTGTTTCTGACAGATCTCTCTAAAAGTCTCTGATTTAAATTTTGAGCTCTATGGTCAGGATATACCTGTGATCAACATGACTATACATAAATAAAAGCAAGCTGCAATTGCTTTCAAGTAGGCTGCAGTGCTGTGACCAGCAATTATAATTCCAATTAATATTCCTCGCATGCAAACAGAACTTCAGCGTCAGGGCAAACAAAAACTCTGCACAACCTGATAGTGCCCATTATGAGGAGCAAGTTCACAGCATCTTCTTGAGTATTTGAGAATCCTTTTTCTGACTTTATATCCATTGAGCCTGTTACCAACTATCTGTGTTTTCCATTTGGTCAGGTATTGATGTGGATTGTATTGCTTCCAAAGCAGCATCATTGTTTCAACCGGATAGTATTTATGCTGTTGAGAATGAAATATTTACACTGCAGGATCACATTCAGATCAAATCCAGAGCCTCAGCTGGCATGAAAGGAGACTTGTGGAACATCCCGCTAGAACAAAAACGTGCCAACCCCAGAAGAAGTCCCTTGAATTTTGCTGCACATGAAGAGCATCGTGTTGAAGTACAGATCCACAGCAGTAGAAGCTGAACACCTTGTGCCCTGTCTGAAGCTTACAACCAGCTCCTACTGCCCTGATTATGAGAAACTAAATGCCTCCTCCCAGTGCCAGAGGTCCCAGAGTAGGTTGCCTGTTGTGTGCTTAATAAACACTCAGGCTGTTGGCACCAACTACTGCTTCCTATGTGAACTGGTACATTGTACAGGTTTGCACATTTTTAAGTAGACTTGTTTTCTAAGGAGGTTTGGGCACCCTTGCTCTAGTTGCTCCTCCTGCAGAAGGGCTCTTCAATTCCGGTCCTCGGGGGGTCTTGTTCTGCATGTTTTAGATGTTTCCCTGCTTTTACACACCTGATTCTAGTTGATGGTTCTCATCGGCTGGTCATCAAGGTTGGCACAGGTCTGTTAATGACACAGACATTTGTGTCAGTGTAAAAGCAGAGAAACATCTAAAACATGCACCGGTTGTCAGGGACCGGAATTGAAGAGCCCTGTCCTACACTATCAGCTTGGGCACTTCTTTTGCATAGCCTGGGAAGCAATTTTCATTTTTTCTGTTCTGCAGCAAGTTGCCTCTTCATCTTGAGTGAAGGAAGTAGCGTTAAAACTGCTTTTACTGTAAAGGTTTTTGTGACTGTCGCCTCTGGGAAAAATCACACAATTTTTACTAGAATTGGCCCCTGGACTCAGTGCAGCATTGATGAAATCCAGGACAGATGTCTTCTTCTAGGCTGGGTTAAGATCTTCATGTTATCAGAAGCTGTTTGAGCACTTTTTCTCTTCCTTTATATTTATCTTTTTTTTTTTTTTTTTTGTTCTTGGTGCTGCATTATGTAGAAACATCATGCAAGAAAGAAAAGATGCCTGCTTAAGCATGTGTTGGCCTTTTTGTCTATAACATGTCAATGTTCTAAGTATTTTATGATATCTGACGGATAAAAATCACCATTAATGCCCACATTTCAACAATAAGTGCTAATGTCTTAGAATTAGTTCATTAGTTCAATTTAGCCTCAGATTATCAACAATATGAGATAATACAGTGTGTCGTTATTTATTTAGAATGAGCCAGGCAGAACTGCAAAGTATGAATTATATAACCACTAATTCATTTGCTTGTATAATCATCTTTCGTAGCAATGTCTTGCTTGTGGGAGAATCTTAGTCCGCTCCTTTTTTTTTTTTTTTCTTTTTTTTTTTTTAAACATGGGAGTAATTTTAGTTTTGTCACAGTATTTAAATCATGCTGAGATCTAGACTTTGCCTTTTGCATGAATTCTTTTCCTTTCCAGTCGCCCTATTGCAGACTTACTGGTGTGCTCGGGATAATTGTCATGCTGTGTGACCCAGCTTTTGCCCAACTTTAGCTGAAGAAACATGTTTTTTTTTTTTTTGTTTTTCTTTTTTTCATTTGAGTTCCAGGTCAGCTTTATGATTGTATTGTACCTAGCTGAAGTCATTACCCTCCATCATCATGCTTGACAGCTAGTAAAGGTGGTTTGAACAAACATACTCTTTTTTTACAATTTTACAAACCGAAGTCAAGGTGTCATGTTTTTATTTTTTTAAGAAGAAAAAGGGTTTCTCCTGGTAGAATGTCAAAACAAGCAAAACTTGCAAAGGTTGGTTTTTTTTTTATATATATATTGTTGTCATGAACTTTGCATCAAGCCTATTGAGTCTTAGATGTAACTCTTGGGTGTTTTACATTATCTTTGAACATTGCACAGTCTGATCTTCAAGTGAACTTGCTGAGATATTGAATCCTGGAAAGATTAGCAGCTGCCTTTAAATGTTTTCCACTTTTGAATTGTTTTCTCATGGTTTTTCCATTAATTGGAAAAGTCCTGATAGCTCTTCCTAGATTGATGGTTAAAATAATTTACTGCTCCAATATCCATCTTAGACAGAGGATGAAACTTGTTAATTAAGTGCCTAGGTAGTCTATTTGAATGTGCTGAAAATGCTGAATTAGGCATTGTTTATGATCCATCTAATATGATAAAGTGTATTAGTGGTAATGCTTTGAAAATGTCTGTCAAACAGCAGAGCTTTTCGTGCAACACCTTAAATCATTACAGTCCCCGTTCAACATACCACACTTAAATAATTGGCACGGCCCATAAGAGCACTTATTCAGTAACATTAGAAAAAAAAGAAGTGTTGGTGAAACTGGAATGACAGCAAAATCAAGGACCTGTCAACTGCCTGTGCTGAGGGGAAAATGTCCTGCAGTCCTGCAACTCTGTGAGCAGTTTGGATATAAAATCAAGAGGGAAGAGACGTGTGACAGGAGCAGCTAGTCGGCTTCAGACTGAAGGAGAGGACGGATTTTATTAAACATCCAGCTCAGCACAAATGAGCCTGAATGTAGGTTAGCATTAGTTCATTGGTATCTTTTTTTTATTATTTATTTACTTGGGTATCACTTTCAACGCAGTGTAGTGAACTCCATGAAGTCACATCTGCAGAACTGGCACAAATCGTGGTAAATCTGCTTTGATATATTGTTTTCTGAAGATTTCAACACACCGTGTCAACAATGGTCCCCAATCAAACAAACTGAACAGTTTTTAAAATGTTCTGTTCAGCGCAAGTTGAGTCCAGCTGTTTCTTCATGAAACATCATGCTGCCCTACTACACAGCTTCATCTTAGGCACCTCCAGCTCGGCTGTTTACACAGGGTGTATACCACAGTTACCTGCTTCTCCTTGATATTGTTGATTTTACTAAGGCAAGAGGGAAACAAGCTGTCCAAATAGTTCTCTGTTTGTTGACTTCTACATGGATGGTCTTGACATCCTAGATAAGATCCTGGATAACGTTTTCTTGACAGCTTTTGACATGTGTCCCGTGTTTAATTCTTGATTTGTTTGAATTCAGTTTACAGATGTTTACTTATAGACCTCCCTTGGAGATGAATTATGATAGATATGACTGAAAGAAGCCTTCTGAATCCAGGTCATATAAACTGTATAGTTTTACGTTTTTCTGTTTTCTTCCTTTTCTTTCTTTTTTTTTTTTAGTTAACAGGATGTCTCAACATCTCATATATACACACCATGGATGGTTCTGGCAGGATTCAGTCCCAGGCTAGTTGGAAAATGTGTGCGGTTACAAGGTCGTAACTGCTAAACTCTTTGTTCACCTTATTGCTTTTTAGTGGTCGAGGCGATTCACAAGTGTGATTCATCACTCACTAACACACACACACACACACACACCCCAAAGCTGTGAGCTCACTGGATGACATTCCTACCTCCAGCCTCATAGCACCTGCTGATGACTATCTCCAGAGTAGCCAGAGGGTTACTCCAGATGCACAAATTTTCATCTAAAACACAAAGTTTGTGTCTCTAATGAACATACAGAGTCCTCAGACTCCAGGTGTGTGGTGGATTTGTCTTTTGATGCCAATTAGCTGTGAAAAGAATGACACCATTTTCAGTGGATGTGTAGCTTTGAGCAGAAACTAGAAACCTCACTTCAAGCCCTCAGCTGGAGTCTGAACCATGGCTGAGTTTTCTTTTATAGGGAGAGAAAGAATGAGTGGAACCCGTTTTATACCATTTTATTGCACTAAGTAATGCAGTGGTGGGATGTCCATTTAAGCAGATAAAACATACGTCACATCTATGGTTGTCATGTATGGCCTGGAAAAACAGAGTAAGTTGTACCAGTAGTGGCAATAATGTGTTGAAATAAACACCTCATTTCCCGTTACCAAGTGTCCATTAAAGGCTGTTTGGGTGGCAAAGATGAGCAGTGGATCTCTAATTTTTCAGCGAATAGATGTGGAAAGTCATTGAAATGTTTAAAAAAAAAATCTTTAAAGAACAAGTTTAAGGAATTTCCATATTTCCTCTTCTACTGTGCATAATATCAAACTATTAAAGGAATCTGGAGGAATTTCAGTGTGCAACGAGCAGGGCAAAATCTTCTTTAAATTATGGACTAATTAAAAATAAAAGACAAAGATGGACACCTCCATTCAAAAATGCATCTTTTAATGAACTTTGCTGCCAGTCGCTGTGATGTTGTGACACTGCATCGGCCGCCACCATGATGTTTACCTGGCGCTGTGCTCTGTTGTGCATGTGCAACTCTCAGCAGAGATGGGAAGGATGATGCCTCCGTGTTGAGGAACACGTGTGGTGACATTGGCGTCTTAGGGCTATTGAACATTATGCAACTCTCAGCAAAGACACGAAAGGGAATAATGCCTTACTCTGTTGAAATTTTCTTTTTGCCAGCAATAGTCGACAATTAAATCAGTTGGCGAGTTTTTTTGTTTTTTTTTATATAGTATTTTTCATATGGTCACAACTTATGGTAATTTCATGTGTAGTATTTTCATGGTCAATATATAATAACTCCTAACTAGAGCTAAGACTTGAGCTAAACTTTCAGTATTTGAAATTTCTGTTTTGTTTTGTTTTTTTTTTTTTGTTTTTTTTTCTTTCCCAGTCGGAAAAGTTATTAAATCTACGAGTTGATTTATCACCCTTATGTAAATGCTATGTGAAAGCTCAGTCATTTGCATATGCCTTCAAATGTAACATGACTGTGTTGCGGAGTGGCCAGTGGGTCTTTTTTTGCATTAAAAGTGCTGTGCACTGTGAGGGCAAATGCATCACTCAGTGGGCCAGAGGATAATTCAAGTGTTCTCACCTACTGTGCTGTTCAGGTGTAATAATGAGTAAATTCTGCTTAAACATTAAATGGCATTGCTACATGTAGAGTATTTCCTGCTGAATGTCAATAAGTGCAAGTGAACTGATAACCTTAGTGATTGTTACTTACAGGAGCCTGAAGAGACGGAGTTAATTGGATTTATACCTTCTTGAATCTTTGTTGGATAAGTCAAGTTGGGAAAAGTCATTAATATGTTGGCTCCGGGGTGCACCCAAGGTGTTTTGACTGTGCTGTAAATTTAGCCCAACAGAGTGGAAAAGCAAGATGAACTCTTACTAAACACTATACACCCTAATTTCTCTAAAATGTACTTGTCTGTTTTTATTTATTTGGTATTACTTTAAAATGGCTAACCTCTTTTTGTGAAGATGCTTCATGTATCATCATGAGGCAAAGGTAAGGTCACATCCATCTCACGAGCTCTGTAAAACACATGCATCATTTCTGGTGTCTGTTTTTAGCCCCTTTTAAGGTAATCGCAGATAATCACAAACATTATTCCACAGCAGACACACTGACAGGGCTGTCTGCGCCATACATGTTTCTGCTTTCATACATTTTTTTACACGTCTAGGGTCTTTTTTTTTTTTTTTTTTTTTTTTTTTTTTTTTTTTTTCAGGAAAGAAAATGCAACGGAGACAGAGCACTTGACTGGAGGAGTAGAAAGATCACATTAGGTCAGGTTCAGCAGCTGCAGCACTGGATTTTTTTTTTCCAACTGGTAAAGCATTGATTTTTTTTTTTATTTAATTTTTTTTTTAAGCTTGCGTGGAAGAAACATGTTAACACAAGCCTGTTTGTGGTTACTATAACATGGCAAACATGTGAGGAACCATGTGAGCTACACATACTAAGACTCCAAACTTTTATTAAGCTAAAAGCAGCAAAAATAATAATTCATTCATTTTCTGTATGTACTTTAATCCTAGTCGGGGTCATCGTGGTGGGGGGTGGGTGGGTGTTGTCCCTGCTGTCATCAGGTGAGAAGTGATCTGTACAGGTCACCAGTACATCACAGCCCTACACAGAGATCAACAAGTTCACAGTCATGTTTGTCAATTTAGGATAACAAGCAAAATGAATGTGACACAGTTCCTTTACACTGAACTGCAAAATATTCAGATGAAGAAAAGCTGTTGTAGCCATCATGTCACCTGTAAATACATCTGTTTTTGATTCCTTCTGTTTGTTGGGGTACCTGTCATAAATTATGACACTGTTACAGAGCATAAGTCTTAAGGCTCGTTCGTGCTCTAAGCAGATGACGGATACACAGACAGACGGACGGACCCTTCCGTCCATGTCCATCATTGTTTACGCACATAATTTGGTCTGTTTTCAGGATTTTCAGGATTTTGATTCTGCAAACGGAGCAATACCACCAGAAACTGTAGGGGCAGCATTGCGCAGTACAGCTAACATGCGCCCAGCAAAAAGAACAAACCAGCGAAGAGGAGGAACATGAGGAGAAAAAAGAAGATGACGGCAATAACCATAGACATTGTGGGAGCTTTTGAAGAGAGGCTGTGTAAGTGTGTCCGCAACTGCAGCCATATCTACAACGTCATGTCGCCTGGGTGCAGGGACAAGCAGCTGTTAACTAGCTGGGAGGTGGTCGCTCTTAGTTTGAATTTGTCCTCCATTTGTCTTTGAACTTGCTCTCAATGTGCACAAGCGATGAGCAAAAGGAGTGGTGTTGCAGTTGATGCGTCTTCAGGGCCGCCTATCCTTCGCCATCTTTCCGTGTGTTTTGTTTAATATACTTGTATTTATTTTGTTTGCCTAATATATATATTCTTTGCTGTGCACTGTTAATAAAAACATTTATAGAAGCCTCTTTTCATTACTTGCTAGACTCTAGAAATAGAATATCTGACACATGAGGAACTGACAAAAACACCTTACAAAAAATGATCCAACATGGAATAATACAGCCAAACCTTCTGGGAAACTCAACTGAAAGGACTAAATGCTGTCTTTCTGCACTGTGAATTTTGTTGCACTAAAATATACATATATATATTTTTTTATCGGTTTTGGAAAATAAGTCAGTTAGTCAATGCACATAAACTGTATATTAAACTCTGAACTCAGCACTGCCCACCAGTGGTTAAATTGACTTTGACAACCAAGACAACATAAAAGATGTATGAAACCGATGCACTTAAATGTAAAAAAGGAGCATAAATGATCCTTTACTTTGCAAATGGTGGTTCCTGTCTCTGCCTGGAAGAGTAGATTTCTGTGCATGGGGGTTGACCTATTATTTTTAGTACAAATGAGTTGGACAAGGTGTGTGTGTGTGTGTGTGTGTGTGTGTGTGTGTGTGTGTGTGTGTGTGTGTGTGTGTGTGTGTGTGTGTGTGTGTGTGTGTGTGTGTGTGTGTGTGTGTGTGTGTGTGTGTGTGTGTGTGACTTCAATTAGATCAGAATGTGAAAACTAGAGTCACATGTTCTGCTGTTGCTGGACAGAGCTAAGGTTTTGAGCCATTATAAAAGGCATGCAAGATTTTAGTAACTATTTTCCAATCTGTCAAAATGTGATTCTTTCCCTTTCACTTCATGTACGTTTTTATTTAGGAGTGTTAGGAGTGTTCCTGGGGAAAATGTATATATTGCTGCAAGAAGTACCAGTTCTGACTCTTGAAATTTTTTGTTATCCTAGTTACCAAATACTTCATAATCAAGCCCCCCATAAAAAACCCCTTTCTGCATTAATTAACAGTTAATGCCTCAATTAATTTAATGAGAAATATATTATAAATAAATGGTAAATTAATTTGATGACTTTCATTATAAAAGCACTCAGACTAAACTAACATCCTGCCACCATCTTTTATTAGTTTTGAAATCTTTTAGGTTTTTCTCACCTTTAGTCTGGGATGCTATATTTACAGGGGGACAAAAGCAACATGTTATTAAAATAAAGCCAGCATATTGTGGCCACAGACCTGGAAGAAATTGAGGGTTTTTCTTTTTTTTTTTTTTTTTTTTGTACGTTTGTCAAGTTTTCAGTATTGGTTTAGTGTTTGTTTTGCATGTGAGCGATCAGTGACACAGATTAGCTCACAGTGAAACTAGTTTAACCAGTCTGACCTATGCCAGTGTCCAGACAAGTTGGTATGGCTTGTAACTTGTTGCTTTTTGCAGAAAAACACGTTGAAGAGGTGTTGTTTTCCTCACTGTGTGACGTACTGCTATAGGCTGTTGACTGCCTGGCTGGAATAAAGAAGCGGCAAAGAAAATGAAGGCACTAGGACCTAGTGGCAAGAGAATGAGTAGGCAGGGGGAGTGGGGCTGAGTCACTGCATGTGTCTGAGAGGCAGTCAGAAACAGAGCAGAGCCAGGGAGCAGAGGTGATCTCACACTCATCAGCACAGGATAACACAACCATGATGGGTTGATTTGGGGGGGAGGTGGTTGGAGAGAGGAAGTGTGCATTCGCCACCCCTTGCCCAGCTATGGAGACCAACAAAGTTCTTCATTTTGTGCCTTCTGGTAAGTGGATCAAAGCTTCACAATTTCCTCTTCAGCTCCGCACGACAGAGCTCCTGGGAGAACCTTGGGGTTCCCTACCTAGTGAAACCTGAGAACCCCCTCTGTGCAAAACATGTGCAACCCACTTCGAGTTCTACTCTGAGGGGTGGCAAATGTTTTTGTGCATATGTTCTACTGTACTTGGGGAATTGTGTTTTTTCCATTTTATCTCATAGGAATGTTCGAATGTTCTGCTTGAGACAGGAATCTGTTTTTTTTTTTTTTTTTTGTCTTTTCTTTTTTTTGTGCTTATTGTAGTGGAGATGTGTGTTGCATTCTTGTATGAGCAAACGTGTGTGTGTGTGTG
Organism: Xenentodon cancila; assembly: GCA_014839995.1. Taxonomy (NCBI): domain Eukaryota; kingdom Metazoa; phylum Chordata; class Actinopteri; order Beloniformes; family Belonidae; genus Xenentodon; species Xenentodon cancila. Next base: position 24,263,361 of record CM026210.1, on the reverse strand, counting down.
TGTGTGTGTGTGTGTGTGTGTGTGTGTGTGTGTGTGTTTATGCTGGGTATGAACTAAAGGTTCCTCTGTTGAATTTCATCAGTAAAGGAACTGAGCCTTGAGAAACAATTGCATTGCAAACCCACCTAGAGAAGCAAGTATACCTGTGGAGAATCGGCAAGTGGAATGCAGTGGGAGCTGTGGCTCAGTGTACTTTCTTTTGTGTTGCATTGCTGCGCTCTTGCATGTGCGCGACAAATGGAGAGTGATCAACACAGTGCAGGAAACACTGCGTGTTTGCGAGTGTGAATGAGGATATGAGTCTGCATGTCGTGTGTGTCTGTGTGTCTGTGTGTGTGTCCATTAAAAATGAGAGGGAGAAAATGTGTGCACATTCATATCAATATACAGAACATGTTTTTGCTTGTTTGAAGCATGTATGTGTAAGTGTGTGAGAGAGAAAGACGGGCAGATTAGTGATGCTGACAACCACAAGCGAGCAGCGAGTTCTCCCCTCAATGAAAGTCCACTGAGAGCCCAGAGCCCATTTGGAGGTGTGATGCGGCTGCCTCCTCACTTTCATTTTGTCTGGGAAGGCAGAGCAGGATGCTGCATCTCAGAATGAGTATGTGTGAGAGACGAGGGCATTGTGCAAAAATGCTATCAATCACTGTATGTGTGTTTGTATGCAAATGAGCATAAACTGGCATATCTGTGTTTTTATACAAATTTTTTTAATGTAGATATTTTTTGGAGTGTGTGTGTGTGTGTGTGTGTGTGTGTGTGTGTGTGTGTGTGTGTGTGTGTGTGTGTGTGTGTGTGTGTGTGTGTGTTTGCTTGAGATGTATTTTGACTCCAACAACATCCCAGAGTGCGTGTCGAGGCGTGCTGGACACTGATGTGACTCGTCCTCTAAAGAGTAATTTGCATTAATTTGCCTTGGAGCTGATTAGAGGCGGAGGTGACAGTTTTGATCCTTGCAGCAGAACAATTTGGTTCTGCATCCTGAAAGCTTTGTTACACAAGGAAGGTTGAGGCATGAAAAAAGATTGGTAGGAATAGGAGAAATATTCTTCAGAGTAATGGCCAATAGTGATCAGTCCAGTTTTTTTATGAGCAGTCTAACTTAACCTTTTGTTTTAATTATAAGTCTAAATAAAATAAAATGCCCCCCAAAAAACTGCATCTCCTGGTGGTGGAGTTATCGATTGTCACCAGTGACTCAACAATTCAATTTCCAGAGGAGATTTTAGATTTTCTGTTTTCCACACTCACTTCGTTGCCCTCTAGATTTTCAAATAAAGCAGAACAAGCTGTTCTGTGCAGCAAATCTCTGGATACATGGAAGGAACATGATGTCCAAAACGAGGCTCAACTGAAGCTTTCCAGAAAATGTCAAAAAGGTTGTACAAATCTTGTGTATGGACATCATTGAATTTGTTCTGCTGTATTCTGCGTATAAATATCCAGATATTGGAATTACAAACTGCTGATAGTTGAAGAAGCTGCTGCCACTGTCGGGGACAGTTCAGGAGATACGGGGTTAACTTTCTGTAGTTTAAATGACGGTAAAACGTCCATGTAAAATTACACAATGCAACAGTACTGCAATTAATAAAGCACTGTCAGAATGGTGCAACCCAGTGTCAGTCAGCTTTTTATGCTCATTTTTAATTAAGACTTATTGAATATTTGTGGGTGAATGTGGTGATAAACGAAGAGAGTGATCTAAGAATTATTTGTAGGTAATCTATAGATATTTTTTTTTTTTTTTTTTAATAAAAAATTGGAGAATTGCAGTGAAATTTGCATAATTTCACTTTAAGTCAAGTATGTGTGCTCAGAATGTAAAGTGGAAGTGGAAGCTTTACACTAAGTATAGATTACCAAAGAGAGCAATTTATAAAACCTCTGAGGTAAAATAAGATGTAGGTGATCAACAACCAAAATGTTAGTCAAACAAACTTAATCCAACACTTTAGGAGGTTTGTCTATTGAACTACAGGGCTACAACGTAAACATGTTATTAAAACAAGCACACAGCCAGCAGCTCCTGTTTTCTTTCTCCGTTATCACCCGGGTGTGTCACACTACATTAACACTTCGTTAGGTCACCCATATATATTACCTGAAAATAGTTTTTTATTTACCCCCCCCCCCCCCCCCAAAAAAATATTGTGACGTCTACTACTGTAGAACTGTTTGCAGCACTTCGATTCAGCTTCGCTGTTTTCTCTCTCTTTCTCACACACACTCTGAACCCAGAAAACACAACACTGAGCAGGAGGTACTTCTCCGATGTTGTGTTATCGGACCATTTTATCCATCCATTCATTTCCTGCCACTTACCAGAGACTGGGTTGCAGGGCCAACAGCTTGCATTCCCAGACCTCCCTCTCCCAAGCCACCTCCTCTAGCTCTACTGGGGAAACACCGAGGTGTTCCCAAGCCAACTGAGAGATGTAATCTCTGCAGTGAGTGCTGAGTCTGCCCCCAAGGCCTTTTTCTGATGGGACATATCCAAGACTTCTTCCCTGGAAGCTGGCTGGCAGACATCCAAATGCCCAAACCGCTTCAACTTAATTTCCATGTGGAAGAACAGTGACTGTTCCGCTATCATGTAAATGGTGGCTGCCTCCTGAATGACCGGCAGCCTCACCTGAGGCTGAACGCAGGCATCTCTTTAAAAAAGCTTTTTGTCACTACCCACAGATTGAGGCCATAGGTGAGGGTTAGAAAGGAAGATGGACAAGTAAATCAAGAGCTTTGCCTTTCAGTTGAGCGAACGTTTCAGTACGACAGAGCAGCGCAGCGTCCACAAAATTTCACTCTTGATTTATGATGCACACATACCTGCACATACACAAAACCAACTGAAAGCCAGTCCCATTGTTGCAGTCAGTCAAATGACATTTGGACATCTGATGCCAGTATGAACCTGAAACACCCGTTTTCATTTGCAAAAGTATTAATTCAGCTCTTTATTTCAGGTTCAAATTGATGGGTAAAAATTGTTGTCCTGTACTTCAATGAACTTTTACATCTTCACGTTCATATTTAAAAAAAAAACAAAAAAACACATAAAAGAAAAGCATATCTAATGTGGCATACAAAATGATGTTTTTTTTTGTTTTTTTTTTTTGTCCTTATGGAAAAATCAGCTCTTAACTCAATTTATGTATAAAATACTTCAGATGCATAACATATACAACAATTTTACAAACATACTCAAGCACATGTGTCTAGATGTTTAGACACAGTTTACATCATAGTTATTGACAAGTTTAAACCTTATTTCTTTTTTAGAGCTTTTTACACTTGAATGTGAAATAAAAGCAAAAAATATGAAAATGACTTGCAATTTTGTGTTTTACAGTTGTTTTGAAAGAAAACCAGACCCTCCTTTTTTTTTTTTTTTTTTTTTTTATGTCAGCAGTCAGATTGCAGTCTGTGCATCTTTAGTGGGAAATCATTTAATGTTGTTGATGCATAATTGTTTTATAATTAGTGGTTGTCAGAATCATTTTGCAGTTTGCAGGTTTTGACTGAGGACGAACTGCTCAAGGTGCAGATTTGTAGTAACTCTAAATCCAGGTTCCCAAGTCGAATCCATGTTTCTGCTGGGTCCCCCCCAAACAGTTCTGATTAACAATCATAAACACAGCATGAAACCGTAACCTCTTAGACTATTGCTGGCAAGGTGTCCCTCTTCAGTTGTGACAGAAAACCAGATAATCACTGTTGCAACTGTGACCCGCAGAGCTAGGAAATATCCGCACGGACACATAGTGGCGGTGTGAATTAGTAGTTCGACCATGTGGAAGTGGAGGTGTGTGAGGAAGAAGATGGATGACGAGTTCCTGTGTGAATGCGTTCGTGTGTGCTGTAGATGTGACAGTGATCTCTGATCAGTATTCACCGCTGGCAACAGATCTCAGAAGCTCCAGCCGCTGAGCACAGCCATCTGGGCAGAAGGAGAAACGCACAACACACACATACGATTTATCATACAGTTACACACACCCATGTACACTAGCAGTGAAGTATCACACAAACACATCCATGCAAGACATGACACGCCAGTCACATACACTGAAGTGCATTCACACACTGCACAAACCCATCTGCACACACAGAAGTACGCTCAGAAGTTGTCAGATATTGTCCATTTGCACTGCACATAATTACTTACAAAATGTATTTTATCTACATAATTTGTTGGTTTACACACACAGAACAATTATGTAGATGTATGAACACAGACACTCATCACACAGTTCAAGTAACACAAAATGAATTGGGCCACAAATTCATTTGTCTTTCTCCCCCACACACATTTATTCACGTACACAGCTTTCATCTGCAAATCTTTATTAATAAATGACACACACACACACACACAGACACACACACACACACACACACACACCTTTGCCGTGGAAGGTGTGTATTTTTGGAAAAAAGGGTATATGAGGCCAAAAAGTGAAGCTTTAATAGTCTAAAAACAAAGTTCAAAGGAAGCGCCTCCTGCTATTTTAGTAAGCAGTGCCTGAGTCTAGTACATCTCTGCTTATGTGTTTGTTGTCCTTTTCTGTCACTCATATTCTCATTTATTCCATATTTTTGGATTTTAAAATATGAAAAGTCAACCTATCTATGACATAATTTTCTGCCCAAAATAAAATAAAAAAAAGACCATTATTTAAGGTTATAAATCAGGAACACGAGGCAGATTGTGACCACCTCAGTCAAACGCTGACTATTCTGGGACATGCACCTTGAAATTGTGCTGATTTTGTGTAGGTCTTTTGTGCCGCAGATGAAGAAATGTGTGAAACATCCATGTTTAAGGAATTGCACCTTGTAGCTAGATTCTTGTTTGAAGCTTTGTCCTCTGTCATAGTTGAAGCTTGTCTTCTTTGAGAATCAGCTTCCATGGCTACTTGCACTCTAATATAGTGGAGAAACGGCAAAACAAGTACAACAAAGCTCAGTAAAGCCCCCGTGTCGTGATGGTTTCCCACCGTTCGCCCTTTATGCCCCCCACCCCCCTCCCTCATTACTAAGCCTGTGTGGGTGTTATATTGCACAACTTCTGGCTTGGGATAAGATGTCAAATATTGTGTTTGTGACAGCCTTTTATGGGCTCTTATTAGTGACCTTGGTGCTAAATAGGAGAATAACCTGAAACTGTGTGTTTTGAGTCTGTCTGCAGCACGTGAAGGTGAGCTAACTCGTCACCACAGCTGTGGTGTTTTTGTCATTCGGTGCTTGAAAATGTTGGGGTTCAACATTCACGATTCCCTCGATAACTATGAAAACACAGCAGCAAGACCGCACTTAATTTCTTCTCTACACATCTTGACAGTCAGTTCACTAGTCAGGGCTTTACTCAGGACCTCACAGTCACTGGCTTGTCTCATTGTAGCAAGAACAAATTTCAAGAAATTCCTTATTTTTTTCCCCTTCAATTTCACAAATTGCACAAGCAAGACACCTCTGTGACACCTCTTTGATGCGCTTCATCCTCACACACTTTCAATAAAATGCGTTACGATTATTATATTTTAAGTGCAAATTACATTCTCTGTGCAATGAAAACCTTGCACACCCATATCATGCAAGGACAGTGGCTTGGCAACTGCTGCCATGTGAGAAGAGAAAAACGTGCATCCCGGAGCTTCACGGTCTATACAGCAAATGACATTGTCTATTGTTAAACCCTTGAATGGGATGAAGAACATCTGCTATTAGTTGTCAAAATTGAAACATTGATGTAAACGTCATTTGGGCTGGTTGGCAGAAGTAAATCTGCTTCATTGTGTGAGAGTGACATCCAATGACTTTTTGAAGGTCATTTACAGTGTAACCATGTTTGCTATGTGGGTTTCTTTTAATTTTAAAGGAAGTTATAACTACTAACAGAAATGAACTGCATTTTTACTGGCATACTGTATATAGAACTGGAAGGACATTGTCTGTTCTGTATTAGAGCACATTTAAAAATAATGTCTGTTTTAAGGTTAGAAATAGGATAAAAATAAGTAGGAGTGAGTAAAATGTTTCTAATTTAGAAAATGACACAGTGCCTCAAGATATCTGTACTTTATCTGTTTTGTATTTGCTGTTATTTTGATGGCAGCCTGCACTCATGGCATTGTCTGTTCAGTTTCCACAGCTCTAGAAGACTGAGACTTAATGTTGTTAATTGAGACTCATGCATCAGGTCCGCTTATCCTCTAAGAAATTTATTTATATTTATTTATATATATATATATATATATATATATATAGATATATATATATATATATATATATATATATATATATATATATATATATATATATATATATATATATATATATATATATATATATACGTGTGTATGTATAGAACGAATAAAAATGAGTTGTCTGCATTTTATTTTTAGTATAGTAATATGTCATTTAAAAAAACAATTTTAATGTACTTTATATAAAAACTTTTTTTTTTTTTTTTTTTATTCTGTGTTTCAAAGTCGCCATTGTATGTATGTTCTGCTTGGCACAAAATTAAACGACGAAGACTTTTGGAATAATTAAATTCAAACCGAATTCCTGCCTGATGTGGAATTTACAACCAATTTCTGTAGAATCTCTATTAAAACAGCACAAAAAGAACCAACACATTATTTAATGTCCTACTTTTGCAAGCTATTCCACATGTTTTCGCTAAGTAGCTACAGGTGGGCATGAATGAAAAGGCTCTATTATTCTAAGGATGACAGCAAAACTTATTTGCCAGCGGCACGATAAAGAGGGATTTATAATAATTGTTAGCATGCTATAGCCTTCAAATAAAAGCAGTAATTATAAATTGTCATGCTGAACCCAGTTAGACTGATTGTATTTGTTGCACTGGTATAAAGGCACTTACAATTACTAAGAGTTCGTTATTAATCTGCAGAACACAAATAACCGTTCTTTGCTTTTAACAACTTTACTTAGATCCAAACACTAAATTACTCCCAAAGATCAGTGAGTTTGAAGTACAAGTCAAAGATAGGAAGTTAAAATTAAGGGCACTTTAGTATGGACTTTTGGACCACTTTGACTGTGTTCATGTTTTTACTTTTTTAAAATACCGTAGATGCAGTGATAAAGTAGATCTCCATGAAAAACTGATAATTGAGTTTCTGATGCACTTAATATAAACATTAGGTAAATACTGTTGTCTACAGATGAACAGTGCACTACTACTTGTTTTTTTTGTTTTTTTTTGTTTTTTTTAAGAAAATGTGTGAAAGTACGGACTGATTCAGTGGCCCCACATTCGCAGGGTTAACGTGAAGTAATAGTTTTGTTATCAGTCTTATCAGCGATGGACTGGCGACTTGTCCAGGCTCCAGCAGCCCCCCGTGACCCTGCATACGATTAAGCAGATGTAGTAACTGGATGGATGGATGAATCATCAATCTCTGATTGTTCTTCTTTACAGTGTTGCTTCTGGTGCTTGTGGTTATTTGCTTATGTACAGCTCAGCATGTCAGTTAGGTTGAAGTCTAGACTTTGGCTGGGTCGTTGGACAACTTTAATTCTTTTCTTGCTCAGATACTCTGTTTTGGGTTTGCTGATGTGTTTGGGATTAAGCTTTAGCTTTTGGACAAATGGCCTTGTGTTAAACCGACAATAGTAATACAGAGGATCTCGTGGTCAAATTAAAGGAAGAATTAGAATTTTAATAATAGATGGTAAGGATCCCCCCTCTCTCTATAAACATTCCTGTCCACCTACTTTGAATAAAGGCCGCTAGTGCCAAAAAATATTAACAAAAAAATAGAAGTAAATTATGTTAAGCTTCGAACAGGAAAAATGCAGTTAAGTGTTGGTGTGGATAGACGATTTCTGTATCTGTACAAAAAGTATTACAAAATGTTTTTGTGCAGGAATTTCTGTTAGTTTGTTCAGATTCAACTTAGAAGACACAAGTTGTGCGTTTTTTGGTCTTTTTTTGTTTGTTTTTAGTCATTTTATTCTCACAATTCAGATCTCCAGAGTTTCAGATCTTCAGATTTTTTTTTTTTTCTCTCCCCACTTTCCCCAAATATTGAACAGTTTAATTTTTGGATGAAGTTGTTCAAAAATCCACTTCCACGCTGTAAATACGAATTCTGGCTGTAAAATGGACAGTAACTTCTACTAAAATGTAAAAATTTACATTGTTTTTTTGTTAGTTTTTATTTGCACACTTCTGTGTTTTTGTTTAGTTTTGTTAAATGAGTTGTTTTAATTTATTATAAGTCGTTCATGGATGTCGTATTTACCAAATTGTAAAGTTTTTTGTGTTTACCAAATTGTGACTGAAAACGTGAACAATGGTGTGCTGTCTTTTTAAACTCATATGCATCATCACATGTTTGGAAAACACACACAAACAGAGAGTAACAGTGTTGGTACTCCTGTCAAACCTGTGAGCTTAGACTTTAAAGCAGACGCTTTGCAAAAGCAAAACATATGTGGTTTTCTTGCATGATTCAATATAGACTAAAACATGCCCTCTAGATTAAAGCACAACAAACACTGGTGAACATAGACAAGGTATCCGTTTCACTTCCTGTTTCACATTGGTCTCATACAGCCTCACTTGCACTGAACAATGTAGCTCGCAGGGCACCTTATCTTTATCAGCCATTTTACATCCAATCTAACAAACTATTCACTGCCTAGAGTCTTGGATACGGCGCTTTGCTGCTGCAACTCGTTTGATATGTAAGCCCTTATACCATTTTCCAAGATGTCTGCGGTTTCTCATGTTGATGAATTCATAAACTGATGCAGTTTTTCTCCAAGCATTGTGTGACTTACAAGGGTATTAGTACAGACACTCAGAATCCTGTTACTACCACCTCTTTGAGACAGGTGCATGAGCATGCAAACATGCACATGTCCAATCCTGATTCATCCAGTAGGGGTTTAAACATGATGCATTTAGAGCAGCAGAAACAAGTTGATTATATGTAGTTCCAGTACTGCAGTCAATGTAGCTGCTCCCACTAAAACTGACAAAAGCTGCGACAAACAAGTTTTCACATGGAGCCCTTAAACACTGATGCCTGAAGTCTCTTTTGTTCTTGCAACAGTGCAAGTGATCTCCCTTTGCACCATAATTGCTTCCATATTCAAGCACATATACATATACAGTGTGGATGCAGTAAAGTCTGCAGAGAGGGACTGAGTAGTTTTGCGTTGAACAATAAATGACTGTGATTTAGTATCCTGTACTGGCGCAAAGGCTTATGAGGGGGAAAAAAGCAGATTGCAGAGTTCAGACAGCTACTGGAGGACACAGCACTTATACTAACAAGGTTGCAGGTTTGATTCTCACCGAGACCCTGTATTTTAAAAAGGTGCTGCGCTGAACGGCTCGTTTGGCTGCTTTTTAATTGTGTGTTTTATCTTTTTGAAACATCGTCTGTGTTTACTTGTTTTGATTAAAATATCAAAATATAAATGAGTTATTTCCATTTTGTACAGAACAGAAATGAATGTTAAACAACAGAATTATTGCTCATTTATTTCATATTCTCTACTGCCGTCTTCCGATTTAGTCTATAAATGGTGTCTGTGTGGTTCTGTGGGGGGGGGCACCGCAAATGAAAAGCAGTCAGACATCCTGTCAAATGTGCTGTCAGATGCTGGGCAGTCTAAAACAGCATAAAGTAGATGGCTTTGTGGAGAAAAGCAGACTTGAGAAAGAGAGTCGCCTGGCTTTAATCGAGCCAGAGGAAGAGGGGAATGTGCAAGCAATTAGCAGGAATCCCCTAGCCATAGATTTATTTATTTATTTTATTGCCCCCTCCTATTATGATTAAGGCAGTGAATTTCTGCAGTAAGTGGTTGTGTGTGTGTGTGTGTGTGTGTGTGTGTGTGTGTGTGTGTGTGTGTGTGTGTGTGTGTGTGTGTGTGTGTGTGTGTGTGTGTGGTGTGTGTGTGTGTGTGTGTGTGTGTGTGTGTGTGTGTGTGTGTGTGTGTGTGTGTGTGTGTGTGTGTGTGTGTGTGTGTGTGTGTGTGTGTGCACTACTCTACTGCCTCGACACATACTCCAAGCACACAGAAAAGAGCATCAGCAGCATGCAAACATAATCCTATACCTGTGTGTCACTGTCAGTATAAAAGAGAGGCAGAGCGGAGAGGGAATGAGATGAAAAGATGTGAAAATTAGATGTGCAAATAGGCAATGGAAGGACAGAAAAAAGAGAGGGGGTTAAGAAAAAAAAGAAAAATGGAAGAGGAGGGGTTTAAATTGCAGCATGTTCCTGTGCTAACCTTGGTCACGATTCCTCGCCACGCCACAGACACGGGCGGATTCATCTGAGAACTCGCAGTAGCCAGCTCATGCCAACTATAAATCCCTCACAAGGGAGAGGACTAGAGGATTCTCGGAAAGGGAGTCAGTCCACAGACTTGTAACATCAAAACTTAATTAATTTAAACAAATAAAAAAATACATTTTTAAAAACCCTGAAATGCTCCCCACCAAACACATTTAAAGTCTGTAAAAGCATAACTCTGCTCTTTATATTGTAATATTTACTGAGCACGACATTAAAATAGTTCTTTTCTTTTTTTTTTTTGGTTAAACCCCTGCAGATATTCTTGTTTGCTAGTTTTTGCGATCCTTCGTCGTGTTTTAATTAGTTGTGACTTGCTTGGCTGTGTTTTCTTGCGACTGTCCTGTGCTCACTTTGCGTTGCTGTTGCGTAGCCCAAAATAAAACAGTTTTTACATCCATGTAGATCCCTCAGAGGTTGAACCTCATCATCTTTTAAACACAGCTGTTAATACAGATTAATATAACTAATGTATGAATGTACAAAGGTGCTGGGACACATGTGAACGCCCACTGACACCCACACGCTCTGCTGTCCACCATCAGCTCTGTCGGAGTCCACTTATTTGCCAGACAGCTCGGCTGTAGCAGGTTTCCTAATCTCAGCTCCACTGTGACTTCATCACCTTCAAACACAAGCCTGGAGACACTGCTGCCAGGCTGCATTTCGCTTTTAGTCAGAGTGATCTTAATTCTGTTGTTTTTCTCATATGTTTAACTTGTGTGTGATAACCAACAACAAGAGTCAAAATGTCAGTGCAGCACCTTCACATAAAGATGTTGATAAAACCTGACATTCATTCTGTTAACTGAAATCATAATGTGCTGCTATAAACCAAGAAGTATGGTTAGAAACGCCACAGAATTTGCTGCAGATATGACGCTCGTTATACCCTTGAGCTCAAATAAAAGACTTTCAGTCTGATTCTCGGAAACTGAAGGATAAGAGTAGATGTGTTTACTTTTTTTTTTTTTTTTTTTTTTTTTTCTGCTGATGTGACTCATTGTCCTTCAAGGCTCTATTAGACAAAAGCATGAATCAAACAACGAGTTATTACCTACAGATGCCTAACCTGAGAAGAGTGCAGTACAAGCCTGCTTAGTTTGGCGACATTCTCCGAGGGCTCAGTTGCTGTAATATACTGATAACCTGCAGATGGTACCCATCTATGATTAAATCTATGATTTAGTTGGACTATTGAGCAGAATCACTTCAGAGTCTTGAGTTTTCTATGTTTCATGTCAGGTCAGCAGAAAGAAACGTTTAAATAATGTAAAATTATAAGTATACACAAAAAGGCACATTTCATACCTTGTTCAGAAATCTGGCAGTCGTTTGCACCACTGACATAAAGCAGATCAAAAATATATACTTATGTGTAGTGATATAACTGCATAAAGACATCAATACTGAAATGATGCATTCATCTTTACATTCACTTTGTTCATTTGTGTGACTATTGTCTCTCTCAAAAACAGAAATAAAATGTTTAAGCAGCACAGATATTAGTGAAGGGTTAGTTTTAATTCTATTCACCAGAAAGATTAATTCAGATTAGGTCACCAAGTTGTTCACTGGGAACTTCTCTTTGCATTAAATAAAAGGCAAATGTTAATACCACATGAATGTTCCATTAAAGAGGAAACCACTAACTATAACTGCTGGGTTATGATCGTCAAACATCCACATCCAAGGCGGCGTCATTAATCCCATGCCTCACACATGCTCACAATTACTGCTTCTAAACATTAGAAACCTACTGTCGAATTGTGGACGAAGCAGCTATGCTCAGTAATTAAAGCAAGGTTGCCTAATTCTGGCCCTTGAGGGCCACTGCACTGTGTTTTTGATATTTCTTGCTTCAGCACACCTGATTTAACTACATTTGGTCACTGCTGACCTCGATGACAAGCTGACCCAGTCAGTTGACATGATGTAAGAATAAGATTTAATATTGCACTTGTCCTTGGGTTCCCTTCGGGTGCTTCCACCCACAGTCCAAAATCATGCCAAAAACATCAATCAATCATAGATTGATAATTCTAAATTGCCCGTAAGTGTGATGGTTGTTGGTTGTTGGTCTCTGTATGCGGCCCTGTGATGGACTGGCGACCTGTCCAGGTGGACCCCTGCCTCTCTCCTGTAATGAGCCGGGATAGGCTCCGGCAGACCCCCGTGACCCTGCAAAGGTTTAAAACGGGTATAGAAAATGAATAGAAATCCTAGTTTGAAAATGTATGTTAACATCTTAGTCCGACTTAAACTGAACCAGACCGAACTTCTCACAGTTGGATAAACACTCAGATATTGTGGTTAAAGTCAAGCTAATCCCTACATGTACATGTTCAACAGACCGGATTCGGCCTACGTTCTCTGTGCAGCTCCAGTGTTCCTGCCTCAGGCTTTGACCTGGAAAAAGCAAATATTGAGAAATTTTGAGAAGAAAATAATTACTAAAGCATACAGGAGGTATGAAATATACAGAGCTTTAAGTCTGTCTAATTCAAAATGTCTTTTTTTTCACTTTGCAGTTTCTGTTGTTTTGGTGTCTGGTGTGGTAGATCAACCAGGAAACCCTAATTCTAACAAGTTCAAAGTGGGCTCTAATGCCAATGGGTCATCTAAGACGCATGCAAGCAGGCAGGGAAACCTACTGAGGAACCTTTATGTCCACAATGAGCCAAGTGACTAAAAACAACACAAAAAAAATCAAAAATAAACAAAATTGACAAATTGGCATGCAACCTAATCACTCACTTTCCTTTGAACATTAGTTTGTCAAGATCAGTTCTTTTGCCAACAAAAATAAATAAATTAAAAAAGGTGAAATATAGGATAGATTACCACTACCTGACTGACCTTTACTGTTGTGATCTGTGTCTTCAGGGCTTTGTAGACCGAAATCCGATCTTTGTCTATTTAGTTTGTGGTTCTAGATTATATATTTGTCTGATACATGGCCGTTCATCATGCATGAGAACTGACGTATCAGACTTCATTCAGGTTTTACCTGTATGCATGCATGAAGCGTTGCACAGTGGGGCATGCATTTCTTTGCATAATACCTGCAGCGCAGCAAAACTCAGTCATGCCACAATGAAGAGAAGTGACAGTAGGCAGTTGTGAGATGTCACCCATACAGCTGCAATCGCTATCATCCTGCCTCCGTCAAACTTCTTGTTTTAATATGGCTTCACAAATATGTTTCCTGTTGTTTTGGTGCAGATGACACATGCTGAACGGTATGTGCATGGCATTCTAGAAATAAAACTCCTACGTGCAAAATATTACTTGAGTTAAACTACTGTCAGGAAAAAAACTTTAATTGTATCTTTTTATTTATTTTATGTAGTTATTTTTGTGAGTAGTTGGGAACTAACCTGCAGCAGGTAGCAGTCACATGTACTAATTTCTTACCATCTAGAGAAGGGCTGGACAACTCGCAGATCGAAAAACTGCATGTGGCTCTTAACTGATAGGAGTTTCCAACTAATGTCAAATTTGACCTCTTCCTTCCTTTTATCCGATAAAACACCCCAAAAAAATGACAAGAATTTGGATAATAAATACAATTAAAGCACCAATTTGCCTATTGTTATTGTATACTGTATAACTTTGCTGCTGCTTCTGAACCACAATCATGCAAAACAATAATCTTGGTGGAGGGGTTGGGGGAGGAGGTGGGGAAAACCCCACTCATGCACTAAATGCACACTCTAAATGCGCACAATAAAGTTGGCTGTCATGCTTTCACAAAATAGTGAAATGTAGAGACAAGCAAAAATATGCATATGAAAACGTGCTGTTTTTAGGAGACTGTGCAGTACCATAGTGATAACTTGTAATATCACAATATAACTTGCAAAATGACACTGTATATACCACTTACTGGCAGATGAAGCTCCACATTAAAACTGGGGAGAAAAAAGATCAAAAAGATTTTAGTTTCAGATGAATTTGTGTAGCTGCATGCCATGCATGACTTCCGCTGCTGAAGTCCACATGTTACTTGCTGACACCACAGATAAGTTTATTTATAGTTGCAGTTAGTGTGTTTGTTCTTACGGCCACAAAGAACATGCACATAAAAGCAGAAAACCATAAAAGTTTAACTAGTCTTCAGTGGAAACAAATAGGTAAAATGTTAATATAAAGGTGATTTATGAAAGTCAATAAAAGTAAAATCATTTTTAAGAAGTAGTAGTGGGGAGTGGTGGCCTAGTGGTTACAGAGGTGGGCTTGGAGGACCCAGGTTCAAGTTCCCTGGCTGGCAACAACAGTGAATCACTGTGGGCCCCTGAGCAAGGCCCTTAACTCCCAGTTGCTCCCCGGGCGCTGGAAAAATAGCAGCCCACTGCTCCTAGTGAAAAACTAGTGATGGGTTAAAAGCAGAGGCAAATTTCGGTGTGTTTCATGAGATATATATGCTGACAAGAATAATAAAGTTTAGGTTTAGTATCCATGATCGTGTAAGAAATACATGGATAGCCTGTTGTTAATGGTACATCTGTGTTTCAGTTCATGGCTACTGTGCTTTTATGATTCAGTATTAATTAAAATAAAAAGCCTAAAAATGTAAGCACTGTCTGAAGACCTATACAATAAAAAGCACTCAAGTGTGAGAGTGAATCCGAAGGGACTTGTTCTGACAGAGTTGGGACGAAACTCACTGTGACTTTGTGGGGTTAAGAAAAGTTCACGACTCACACCGTGTTTTTCTCACATTTCATCACCCGAACCAGATTTATCTTGAAAAGGAACCCTTTTTGATGTGAGTGTTTTTTTTTGTTTTTTTTTAAACATTAATTTTTCATTCTGACTTCAGTCCTGTTCAGGGTCACGGGGGTACTGAAACTTATACCAGCTGTCATTGAGCAACATCTGGACAGGTTGCCAGTCCATCACAGGGCCACAAAGGGGCTCAAACCGATTTCTCTCTGTCACTTTAGAACTCAAAATTCATGTTTTGTATTGTGAGAGAGGAAAGATGCTGGTAGTCAAGTACTGGGACAACCTTTTCCTTTTAAAAAAGTACAATAAACTGGTTGCTTATCTGGGAAAATGTTATAATGGAATAGCCTTTACCTGAACCTAACACTTCTTTTTGGTGGATTTTAAGGCATTTCTATGACATGTCAGTTAACCCACACTAAGTGAGGAAAAGGATAAGGTTTGTTTGGATGGTAGTTTGGATGGCCAGGAGCACCATTAGAAATTGGGTGATTCGGTGCTGAGAAAGCATTTGACCGGGTGGAGAGGGACTGCTGTATATTAAAAAAAATTTGTTTTGGACACAAATTTATTTCTGGGGTTGGATTTACTTCTCACCTATGGTGTGTGTGTGTGTGTGTGTGTGTGTTAGGACAAATTTATTTTACTCCTCTTACTTTCCACTTCACCACGGCACAAGAGAGGGGTGCCCTTTATCCCTTCTGCTCTTTGATCTATCTGTTGAGCCTTTAGTGAAGCAACGAGCAGAGGTTACGGTTAAAGGTATATACAGAGCTAACTGACAACACAAACTCTTTGTATGCGGATGATCTTCTGTTGTATGTGTCAGACCTCTTGAGCTTACTTCCCCATGCTTTAACCCCAATTTGGAAAACCCCAGCCTGGTTTCATATTGAGTCAACTAGCTGTGGTAAAACATCTTTGTTGAGTGCAAAGCTTCCTTTTAGAGTTGAGTACATATAAATCAGCAATCAGTTGTTTTAAGATTTCCTTAAGAATCTGGGTGCAGTGTAGAAAAAAAGTTTGTCGATAAAAGCACTGTTGTTCTTAAATAATTTCAAAGTCAAAGTCAAGTTTATTGTCAATTCTACCACATGTGAGATGCATACAGAGAATCGAAATTGCGTTACTCTCAAACCCTCGGTGCTGCACAATAAATAAATTTTAAACACAAAGTGCAAATTAGAAAGAATGTTATGGCATGGCGTTGGGTTTAAGGGTACAACAGTTTTTAAAGTGCGTGATGGCCTTTTTTTTTTTCCACCTTCCATGTTTGGACAAAATTCTATACATAAATATTCATTTTCACATCTCTAAGGAAAGCTTTATCCAGGCACTGACCCAATGTGTCATCGGTAAAACAGAAGTTAATTCACTTGTCCAGCTTCTGAATAACAACCCCACACCATAATCCTCCCTCCACCAAACTTTACACTTGAACATTGCAGTCAGACAAGTACTGTTGTCCTGGCAACCTCCAAACTCAGACTCGTACATCAGATTGCCAGATAGTGAAGCGCCATTTGTTGCTCCAGAGAACATGTCTTCACTGCTCCAGAGTCCAGTGGCGGCGTGTTTTACACCACTGCATCCGATGCTTTGCATTGCACTTGGTGATGTACAGGTTGGATGCAGCTGCTCGGATATGGAAACCCATTTGGTGAAGTTTGGAGGTCTGTAGTATAAGACGTACATTGTCAGGCTTGACTGCTAAATTTTACAAAGCATGGCAGCCATATCTGAAATATACCAAAAAGTTTAAAATGTGCCAGTACCCTGACCTGGTAACTAAACCACTGCTTAGGCATAGTTGCTGTGGATGTTTATACTTTTAGGTTTAATTTTCTTTTATCTGTGTCATTATTTTCTGGTAATCTGTAATGTCACTTTTGTTGGTGGATGGTTGGTTTATCTTGTTTTTTTTATGTTAGGGGTTTTGTTATAAAAATAAATGATTAGCAAAAAACTGTATATTTGATGTAATGTACCAATCTACTTCTAAAAAAACCCAGAAATATAATATGTGTAAATATATTAAAAAGAAATGGGGTGCTTAGAGAGAGTATAGAATGTATCCCATCATAAGTCATGTTGTGCCTTTTTTCGTCCTCTGGATGCGACATACTGGGACTTTATTCAGGAAACCTTTCCGACCAGTTCTGGTCTTGACCCTCGAATAATTTTTGGCATCTTATGGACACTTTTACCGTTTGATGGACCAACCTAGTTATTTGGACTATATTCATGGACCTGACAGTCTTTGTAGTTGTTTTGTTTTGGTATACTGTTTCTGTACATGTGGTTGATGTTATCAGTAAAATCTTGGAAATAAAATTCAGTTGTCTTTTTTTACATTTACACCTTGGCAACTACTAGTTATAACCAATGCAATACAAACCCAATTTTCTGAGAAGTCTGCAAAATTAATAATAATAAGAAGAAGTTAAAATGAGATTTCTATTTGCCTAATCTCTGAAAATTAAACATGCAATTCAACATATTGCACCCACTCTGCAGGCGTGAGTTAAATGAAATGCTGAAGTACATCAAAGTAAATGTTTTAAGAATGGTTAAGACAAAAAAAAGCAGATGTGTCATACTTAACTGGTAGATCAGATTCTTGAGAAATAGAGTGCCAGCACATAGCATAGACTGCTATTTACATTTTTATAATTGGCATGTTCTTCAGAATTACCTTCAGAATTAAAAAAAAAAAAAAAAGCACCTATGAAGGCTAATAGTGGCTCTTCTCTTTAAGTCTGTATACAAGCAAACAGACTGGCTTGGAGCAGCGCATCAGGAGGAATCCCTTCTCTGCCTGGGCTCTTTCAGTGACCGCAGCTCCAAAGGACGGGTGCCAAGGGAGCCTGCAGGCACTATTTGCCAACAAAAGACCCGCCCCCTTGTCTGGACTGTCCCAGCTCTTGTATATTCCCCTGCAAACACAGCAGGGCGTCTTTTAATCCTTTGCCCTCTGAACTTTAGACTCTCAGCTTCACGTCTTCTGTAAATTCAGGGGTTCATCCCTCCTTGGGGTTCTGGCATCTGTCTTGTGTGTACCTGCGGCACTCATTCCTGCAATAAATGTATATATAAAATGATTTTATATATATATATATATATATATATATATATATATATATATATATATATATATATATATATATATATATATATATATATATATATATCATATAAAATTATTTTGTAATGTTGCGGTGCTGAATGATTGTGTGAAAACTCAAGTAAACAACTATTGCTTTTATATGGCATCAGGCATTTTAGCAATCAGGTATGTGTTTCCATAATGACAATTAAAAAAAAACAAAGCAATGGTCCTGAGGAATCTTCTTGCTGCCCATTAATCTCAAAGGGGTTATATGGCCATTTACAAAACAATTATGCCCATTTTTCTGCAGTGAGAAAGTTTATTCATGAGTAGAATCATTCAAACCAGCTGTCAATCTTTCTAGGAGTAGATAAACCAGCAAATTCAGCACAAGGTTGGATCCCGCAATACTCAGGGAAATGGCAATCCCAAGAGGTATGCCTTAGACTTAAGGTAGGTATTAAACAAATGAATTTAGCAGATAGTTCTATCGAAAGGAACGTACGAAAAGAAGAACACAATCAAGCCAAAAAGTAGGAGACTTGCTGTACACCAAAAGCACAATTTATAAAGGAAAAAGGCACTTACAAGGTGCAAGCAGAAAATCCAATCAAAAACGCAGCTAGAGAGTCACCTTAAATAAAGACATGCCAAGGAGAACAAGGTTAGATTCTGTTAGTGCCTTCAAGAGCCTCTTGACGACAGAGGGGACGCCCCTGCTCCGATAGCGATTGGCAGCTTGTTCCACCAGCGTAGAACAGTCTGGGACCTGTCTGGACTGAGTACGCCCTGTGTGTAGGGACAGAGATGACGTTCCTGTGAGGAGGGCAACGAGTGGCTTGGAATTTAAACCTGTATGATTAAGTTGAGGTATATGGGAGCCAACCCAGATATAGGTTTTTAGGAAAGAAGAAGTGATTTTAAATGATTGAACTGCTACAGGTAGGTAGTGCAGGCTAAGGAGCTTTTACATCTATTGAAACCCAGATGAACCATCTGTAAAAGTTTCAATAAACAAGCTGGGACACCAGCCAGGAGGACATTGCAATGAAGTGGGAGATAACCATGACTCGTTCTGGGACTTGGGTCTAAGTAATGATGCCACCTCACTCACAGCGTTTGGCCATAATTCACAACTTCCCATTTGGTGGAAAACAAATAAAAAACATCACCACAAAAGCCTCATATGTTGAATTGGTCATGGAGTTTTGTTTGGGCATGTTTTGCAGCTAGACACCTTGTAGCGATTGAGTTAACAATGAGCTTCAAAGTATTGTGTACTGTGTATTCAAAGTACTGTGAGGCTGAAGCCTGGGTGAAATTGGAGCATGGTGCAGGACAATAATCCCAAGTGCACCAGCAAATCTACAACAAAATGGATGCGAAAGAAAGGGATTAAGTTATTGCAATGGCTCAGTAAAAATCTGGACCTTGATTGACCCAGTTGAAATTCTGTAAAAGGACCTTGGAAGAGCTGTGTGAGCTTGTACAGAAGAATGGGTCAAAATTCCTCCACAATGATGCGACAGACTTATGTCACATTGAAAGTCTGAGGTTAAATGAGCTACATTTTTAGATCTGGTAAAGGCCAGATAGGTTTGTTTTGTTTTTGTTTTTTTTTGGAGGGGGGGTTGCCCTGACAGATCTTCCTCTTCTTTTTTCGACTGTTTGCTTTACAGCAGGTCATCTGTTTCCAAGTTTCATGATTTGTATATTTTATTTGGTATAAGTTTTATGTCAGACGCCTTTCATGACCCAACCTTCCCCATTTATTAATTCAGTTGTATTCAGATCAAATCAAATAATTCAATATTTTATTAATGCCCAAGGGTAGAAATACCCAATTGTGAACATTACTTAAGTTAACCAATGAATAGTCCTACTTTATTAACTATTTGCATTTCTCTTTCACATTAATACATTCAAAATGAACCCCTGTAAAAGCATTAGTTGTTTTGTTGTGTTTTTTATGTTGGTTTTATACTGACATGGATCTTTTAAACCTTTTGAAGAATGATTTCTCTTTAAGTAATCATGCACAGCTGCTGGTAGATTGCATCGGGCACTTTCCTTTTTGTTGAGCAGCAGATAAGATGTGTTTGCACGTCTTCGTTATCTAAAACACCGCTGAGTTTACACTTAAACTCTGGGTTTAAGTGTTGTTTGGCACTTTGTCACCATACCTACAAACAAAAGTTTGTTGGTATGAAAAGTTCTTTTTCACAGCATGGGAATGAGTTATTCTGGATTTGCATTAGTGATGTTTGGTCCCCAAACGCAGTCCGAGTAAATGGACGACAGCTGCCATTGTACTTTTTGCTGCTGTTTGAGTTGAGTTGGTTATACTATTTTCATCTTTTTTTTTTTCTTTTTTTTTTAAGAGCATTTTCAGCCCTTTATTCACAACACAACTGTGTTACGCCTGGTAGGGAAGAACTGGGAGTCCTTAAGTGTTCAGCTGTTGTGGTACTCTGCCAGTTGGTAATCAAAGTAATAAATCATATATGTGGGAGCATGCATACACGCCCACAGGCCTTTACTTTATGAATGAATGCTGTAGGCAAAAATGACTTTACTTCAAATGGATGTACTGTATAGACAGCTGGTAGGCATGTTCCCCACACATTGTCTTTAAAAACATCAATCAAACAGGATTTAAAGCAAAAGGAAGGGTCTGCTGCTTTTTATTTATAGCGAACAGTGGTATTTGTGGTGATGGAAATCATCAAACACCAAGTAAAACGTACTCTGCTGAGGCCGTCTGTCTTTGTCTAATAGCTTGCTTGTCTGTCAAAATGTTGCTAAGACAACACGAAACTCGAACTTTTTTATTTTTTTTAATGCTCAGTTCAGATGGTTTTGGTTTATCATGAGGAAAGAGTTTATTTCACATCAAGTGCTTAGCAATAGATGTTGTCTTGTTTGTAAATTTTTGACATATATAACCTTTTTACTGTGACTTTAAACTTTAATATAAAACTGCCAGATGTTATGTATTTTTTGAGCAGTGACGAAAGGGCTGACTTGCATTCAAACACCCAAGACACAAACATGTGTACACAAAGCAATTCAGTAAAAACTACAGGATGTCCTGTATGGTACGAGAATCAGTTTGAACATCGTTCCTCCAAGTCAGCAGCTTCCTCTTTTTTGAAAACATTTTCATACTACCGCTTTTTTTTTTTTTTTTTTTTTTTTTTTTTTGTATAAACGGGTTATGTGTTCCTCTTCCTTGAAGAGTTGATTTTTCAGTCACTTCTGATTTACCAGTCACTTACTGCATATGTAGCCCACAATTTCATTGCTGAAATATTGTTAATTAAATAATTCTTAACCTCAGGAGTGTCACAAGTGTAATATACTCTGAATCCTGCTAAAAGTCTGAACTGATGGTTAATTTAAGTATTTGAACATATTTTGGACATCCATCCATCCATCCATTAGTTTAATTTTCTCACCGCAGCCTAAGCAGAGATTTTTTTTAATAAAATATCTCAGCATGTTATGAGTCTGCCTGGAGACCTTCTCCTGGTTAGACATGCCTGAAAAAACCTCCACATGGTGGTCTCCAGGAGGCATCCCAACTAGATGCTGAAACCACCACATTTGGCTCCTCTTAAGGTGGACGAGCAAACAGCATCTACTACTCTGAATGCCTCCCAGATGACTTTCACTCTCTCCATAAGTGAGAGTTCAGCAACCTTGCAGGAGAAACCCGTTTCAGCTGCTTGTATTCGTGGTCTTTCTTTTGATCACTACTTACATTTCAAGACCATAGATGAAGGTAGGAAAATAGATCAGCCAGTAAACAGTCTTGCCCTGTTGTTCAACTTGTTCTTCAATACAAAAGGCTGAGTCCACACTAGTGCAGGTGATGCACATCTCCACCGCCTTCATTTTAGGCAGTACCTCACTCCTAATCTGAAGAGGCGTTCCACCCTTTTCTGACTGAGAACCAGTTTCAGCTTTGGACGTGAGCTCACCTCACTCAGTAGTGGTAATAAAGACCATTTGATTTAAGGTAGCAGCCAAAGGTGTGGGCCTTGGTGCCTCTGAAGCTGGCTGACTATTTACGAAAGTTGGTCAGATCCTTTAGGATATATTGTAACCAGCAATTGTAAAGGTTTCCCACATGTGAGCAATACAGTGTAAAAATCTTTTCCAGTTTTAGGTCACTAAGTTACTACTCTTGGCGCTTGGCGATGAGAACATTCTGAGTTACAAAATCTTACTTGGCATTACATTACATTGCATATGTCTGCTGTGATGGTCAGTGGCCTGTGCAGAGGGGTGACTTATGTTTCTTAATCTGTAAGGTATGTTCGTGTTGGGTGTTCATGCTGATGTACTCTGCAATACTGCTTTAGATACAACACAAAAGTAAATATCGTCAAATATTCATAGAACACGAGCACAATCTTCCACTTCGTGTATTTTCTGTAGATGATTGTATTTGTCATACATTATCACTCATTTATTAAATACTAATTATCCCATGCAAACCCCACATAAAAAGACCCCAGCCTGGCTTTGAAACAGGAACCTTCCTACTGTACTTACTGCTAACCACCATGCTGCCCTTACTTTATCAAAGTTACTAGTTTGTTTTTTTTTTTTTTAATTTTGCCATATCATACTTACTATATATCATCATTCATCAGGTTATGTAGATTTCTAAATTACCAGCATTCCTAAAAGCCCTACATTCATTTACAAAATACTTCTTAAATTCCACTCTTTTATCAAAGCATGAATGTAAGGTGTGGTAAACATGCCACAGTACAGTAAACGTGGCCCTGGCACTTGTCCTTGTATAGTTTGGTCAGTCTGATTGTGGTTTCACAGCAGAAAAACCTTCCCGAATACAAATGAAGCTGTTTCTGAAAGACCATCAAAGCATGAAGAATGCAAAAGGCCCGGAATCAATTTTAACAATCATGAATAAATGTGCAGTGCATTAAAAAAAAAATAGAGGGACAGCATTAGATAATTTGCATTATTTTTTTTTATTAAGGTACAGCTCATTTAGCTTTTGACCAACTACTAAACTTAAGAATAAAATCCCATTTATAAATAAATGGAATGCAAAATATATGCTACTCACCGCCAGAATATAAAACTTTGCTTGAGTATTATGTAACTGACCATGTCCCTTGATTTGATGTCAATCATATGCTTGAATTTAGAACAACGCCCTTAATGTGTTCATAATGCGTAGCTTTGTGTTCAGCAAATGAAATGTTCATGATTTATTTTCAATGTATTTGGCAAAGCCAGTAACATGGATATTGTGCGTTCGCCTCAAATCCGTCTAAATCTCTTTGCTCATCTGTCACTGCCAAAATGCTCAACACAAGCAGAGCACATGAATCTTCGTGATCACAGCACTCAAAGTGAGAAACAGTTCAGAGACGTAGCCTCCACAAGAAGCTGGTATGATGTGCTACATAAATAAAAAGCAGTCTAACGGATGAACCGTCTCTCTGACACAGAAATGCAGATTTTGCTTTTGGTGTCAGTGTCTCTGTCATCTTTGCCTCCTGAAATGTGATGCACCTATTTTATCTATTTGTCAATGTAATGTTATTTATATTAATAATGTTCCCATTTATTTTTCTGCTGCTTCTGCTGTTAGCTTCTGCTAATGATGAATGACAAATGAGGTGAAAACATTAAACTATGACGAGACAATAAATAACTTTTATCACATAAAAGTGATGGCTCCATCAACCTATTAAAGTGAAAGTAGGCTTTAGGGTTCTTTCGGATAAGACGAGACATTTTAAGAAAAGTCTTTTGGTACGCTAGATTCAGAGAAACACTGAGTTTGAGGCTAGAAAAAATATCCATTACCAAATGAAATGTTGCATCGTTGTCTGACTGTGCACAGACTTTAGTTGAGAAGGCATCACAACGGGATTCTTGTTTTACTCCTCATCACTCGTATACTGTGTATATGTGTAATTATTAGGTGGATACTTTTCAAATAAAAATGTTCAAATGAAGTGTCATTCCCTGACGTAGATGAGATATTAACTGATTCATACATCAGAGTATTTATTGCCATATATTTGTCATGAAGAAAGAATAAAAGTCCAGCTACTGTGTGTGTGTGTGTGTGTGTGTGTGTGTGTGTGTGTGTGTGTGTGTGTGTGTGTGTGTGTGTGTGTGTGTGTGTGTGTGTGTGTGTGTGTGTGTGTGTGTGTGTGTGTGTGTGTGTGTGTGTGTGTGTGTGTGTGTGTGCGTGCGTGTTGGAAAATGATGGCAACATTTTTGTTTACATGATGGCCATAACAATTGAACACAGCTTGTTACAAACTGCTGTGGCAGAGGGTTCTCAAGTAGCCGCCTGTCAGAGCCGTTTGCACATGGCTGTTAACACAGCAACTATTTATTCCTCCATGATGTCTGATTTAAGTGAAGGAAGCACCTGCCATAAACACTGGGGCAAATAATTGATCCTTTCTAAATTTCTAAGTTTGCACACTCGCAAAGAAACATCCACAGGGCCCTGAGACAAACGCTCTAAAATGCTGTACTCGAAATGTCCTCTGTGTGCATTTGTAATTGAGCGCTCCTCCAGATTATAGGTTTAATTCCGAAATGAGATGTCCACCATTTTGAAAATGCTGCGCACTGCCGCTGCAAAATGATTGCTCGCCTGGAAGCAAATCTCACTATGGATTGTCATTAACTGCATTATTAAAGTCAAGGCCTTGAAATGAGAAGAGTGTGTGAGTGTAATTTACATGATCTCTCTCTTTTTGGGTTTTATACATTTAAACATCCCCACCCACCAAAATACTCTCTCTCACACACACACACACACACACACACACACACACACACACACACACACACGGTCATCCTCTAGCTCACTCTTTCTCAGTATTCATTAGTGTTTTTTAACAGCATCGTGGAAAAAGTTTGAATTATCTAACATTTATTGCACACATTTGTGACTCCCCGTGATGGATGCACCAATAACTGACCGGACTTCCACTTTCTGGGGCCTCATTTTAAAAATGTCTTTACACTTCTTCTGATTCGTCCTGACACAATGTTCTCGTATGAAATGTTAAGTTTTCTTGTTTAATATTTATAACTTTCCCACCTGCGCTCTATAAATCTAAATCATCTTAAATCAAGAGCACCTGCTGCCTGATTTTTTTTTTTTTCCATCTCCACTGTAAAACAACTGCATGTAATAAAGTTGTCAGACATGCGTATGGACAGAGAGAAAACATTGCAGACATCCCACAGATGGTAGAGGAGATTAAAACCAGTTAACGCTGACTGGTGATGGAAAAAAATCCAACCGTGCAGTTCTAGACGGCGTTGAGTTTTGCTCTGAGCTAATCTTGATAAATGGTCTGATGATCTTAAACTACAAGGAAAAGAGATCATTCCTAGCCGCTTATAATGCCTTGGGTCATACAGCTACAGTCTTGTGAAAGTACACTTTCCTTTAAGTGTAAGACTTTGTGTTACGACGTGTTTTTTATATATATATAGCTGCCATTTACCAAATGCATTTATTTTTCAAAAAGTAAGTACAACTTTAGACACATTACACTGCAATTATTTACTGAAAAAAAATCTAACCTGGAATACAGACGGTAAAGGTTGAGTATACCCTTACTGCTTCCCTAAAAATTCCACAGTCAACTATAATTTGAGTTTGCATTGTCAAGTAAAGACCCAGACGAGATGGCAGTGATTAATTAAATTTAGGACCTTTTTTTATCATGCTGTGAGTTGAAAGTATGTTTGTTAATAGTTGAGGTAATTTCACAATGGTAATTTACCTCTTAAAGACCAAATGCTATTCAAAACTTTTTTTTTTCTTTCTTTTTTATTGCGTTTTGCGGAAGTATACAATATAATACACTTTTATGTATAATATGTGGTCATTAAAGGATTGTTGCATATCCAAACAACGTGGAAACACGAACTACAATAGAATTAAAAAAAAAAAAAAAAATATATATATATATATATATATATATATATATATATATATATATATATATATATATATATATATATATATAGTAGAGAGAGCAGCAGACATCCCGAGATAGACTACCTGTAAACCTCATTACATCTCATTACATCACAAAGTTGCTACAGTCAATCAGGGGTCAGTGACAGATCTGTCTTCTTAACAAATTGAAAAAAATGGACCCCATAATTCCACAAATTTACTGGAGCTGCCTGTTAGACAGTTTGATTTTATCCAATTTTAGAAAATAAAGGGTGTCTTTAATCCAACGGGTATGACAGGGCGGTATTGATAACTTCTAATTAATCAAATGAACCTTCTGGCTAGCAGAGTAGTAAAAGCAAGTACATCCTTGGACCGACTAAGAGAAGGGGGTGCAACCCCAAAAAGTGCAGTCAAAGCCTCTGGCTCTATTTTTGCCCCAACTGCTTTTGGCAAGGTATTAAAAATCTCAGTCCAATTGTTACATTAGGAATGGACAAAGACAAATCATATGTATTCATTTTGCAGGAGACCGTTGACACCTATCACAAGTTGGGGTTAGGTTGGTTGACTTCGCCTTTATATTCAGCCATGCTGGAAGAGAATCCAAAGCTCATATTGAAGCCAATACTTAAGAATCCTGATATTAGTGGCCCAATTATGGAACCTAAGATTCGGCAGGGCCAGCCCTCCCAGTGGCTTCCGTCTTTGCAAATATTGTTTGTGGAGCCTAGGAATCTTCTTATTCCAGATGAAGTCTGAAATCATACTGTCCAGTTTACGGAAAAATGACTGAGTGAGAACGAGTGGGATTCCCTGGAACAAGTAGGAGTTGTGGAAGTATGTTCATTTTCCTCCTCCCTATGTAGGAAAGCAGGGAAGCTTCTCCAGCTCAGCGTAGAATATGGTTCTGGACTTGAAATCGATTAACCTGAATGATGAGTGGACGAGGGGGCTCGCCGTCCTTAGGCTTGGAGCGTAGAGTGTGGTGGGCCCGGTCCAGCATAGGTTTGTCATCGAGGTGCAGTAAATCTTGTAGAAGTTGGCCGTTGAACTCGGTTGGATGGGGCCCCTCTGTGCCCACTAGCAGGCCCATTAGGCGCACATTATTCCACCTTGGACGACCCTCCATTTGCTTGTATTTCAGTTGAAAAATTAAAAATGGTCTGATTTCATTTCATCCTGCAAGGCTATGTTAACTGGGATATGAAAAACCAGAACTTGACAGATGAAGAATGTTGCTTTTCTGTTGTCAGGTCTATGCTGTAATAGGCTTAAGCTTTAATCAAAAATGCATAGCATATAATACTGTAATTTTTGAGGTGTATGGTTGCATGTTTTGTTTTCTCTATTTGATCTGAAAAATATAATAGAAGCAGTGTATAGAGGTGTGAATAAAAGTAAAGTCCATAGTAGAACCCTAGAAAGTGTTAAAAGGCATTATACTGATGATTTTCCTTAACCATTTGGATTTTTTGTGGGACTTCACAGCCCTCAGTCGGTAATTTAAATGTTAGGGTTAATGAAAGAACACTTTAAAAAAAAAAAAAAAAGAGTTGTTCATACATGGTTTGTTTGGTCAGGTTGCCAGTAGAAAGCACCTTCTCTCTGAAAAGAGAGCATATCAACATGGTTTATGTTTGCAATGCTGCACAAGACCAGACTACAATACTTCTGAAACAATGTTGTTCGAAATACAAAACAAAAGTAGCAATTATAGGTCATGATGTACAGTGCAATATTTGTTGAAAACTAAACACAGCATATCCTGTGTCGCTGGTATAGCGGTTGTGGTTTGAGATTGTTTTACAGCCACAGCATCTGGGCTGCAAAATATTCTAGAGCACCAAAGTACCCTAGAGCAGGGTTTCCCAACCCTGGTCCTCCAGGCGCACCGTCCTGCAGGTCGTAGATGTTTCCCTGCATCATCACATCTGATTCTAATTAATGGTCTTCATTAGCTTGTCATCAAGGTCTGTACAACTCTGTTAATGATACAGCCACATGTATCCCGGTGTGCTGAAGTAGCATCTAAAACATGCAGGACAGTGTGCCCCGAGGACCAGGGTTGGGTACCCTAGAGCACCAAAGTATTCTGGGGCGCTAAAGTATTCTAGACTAGGCATTGGGCAAAACGGATTTTTCTATGGGCAGTGCTGATGTTTAGAAATTGGAGCAGCCAATAAACAATTTATGATGCCCCTTCTTTTGTTTTTTTTTGTTTGTTTTTTTTTGGCCAATGTGTTGGGTAGATTTTCTTCTACGTGCAATAAGTTGCAACAGTTTAAAAATAATAAATGATGCACACATTTGCTTAACTTTTTAATAAACATGTATTATATAATCTTTTACAATTAAATAATTAACTAAAACAACACAGTGTTGCCCACAGATGTTGCTGCCTGTTAATCAGCTTGGCATTGTCCAGTGCCAGTTATTAACAAATGACCAATAATTGGCCTGAATAATCGGGCCACTGATGAATTGATCTATCTCTATTCAAGAGTCAAGATGATTACATTGGTTTGGCAGCTAAAGCTTGGTTGAAATTGGGTCATGGACCAGCACCAGCATCCCAATTGCAGCAGCATTTATACAACAGGATAGCTGAAACGTAAAGTAATCTAGTTCTTGGAATGGCTGAGCCAAAGGCTTGACCGTAACCTTTTATGTAAATGCTGGTGCACAACATAAAGACAAAAAAAATTGTTTCCTAAATCAGTGCCCGTAAACCTGAAAATTATTCCTTCAAATGATCACAGATAAAGATGGTTATTATTGAAGCACGGGGTGCATTTTGGCTTATTGAATATTGACACAACGTGATATGCCATCTGAGACTAATTTCACCAAAGACCAGGCAAGAGTCAGTTTGTTTTTCATTATACCCTGATATGCAAAGATTGATAAATAATAGTTTATTGGCAAATTGTCAGTGATATTAATAGATATACAAATATCATCTTATAGAGGCAGAGACTCTGAGATCAAGATCTGAGGTTCACCAATCTGCCACAAATGGCATCTAGAAATTATGAAACAATTTTAGGATGATGCTCCTTAGCATTAAATTGTGAAGAGTTCAAGTACAATACATAATGACATCAAAAGATCCAAAGAATCTTGAGAAATCTCTGTGTGCACTGGACATGGCCGAAACTCAACAATAGATGCCAGTGACTGTTTTGCCCTATAGCGATACTAGACTGAAAAAAAGACATGGTTATGTAATGGAAATCACTGCATGGGCTCAGACACACTTTCAGAAATCATGGCCCAAGACCACACTTTGCTGTGCCATCACAAATGCAGGTTAAAGTTCTATCGTGCAAAGAAGACATATGTGAACCTAATCTAGAGATGCTGCCCTCTTGTCTGGATCAAAGCACATTTAAAATGGACAAATTGAAACTTTAAATTGATTTTGGAAACTACAGACACTGTGTCCTTTGGGTTAAAGAGGAGAGGGACCATAAGGCTTTTATACTCAATACTCAGCTCAAATGCCTGCATCTCTGATGGTATTAGGGTGTATTAGTGCCTATGGAATGAACAGCTTTCACATCTGGAAAGAAAACATCAGTGCTGAAAGGTATATACTGGCTTTAGAGCAACATATTCTACCATCCACACAATGTCTTCTTCAGAGAAGGCTTAACATCTTTTCATAACAAATTTAAACTCCATGCAGCATGCTTTACAAAGCATGGCTTTGTAGTAGAAGAGTCTGGTGTTGAACTGGTCTGCCTGCAATCCAGACTTTTCATTAATTCAAAACACTTGTTACATCATGAAACAAACAAAAAAGAAACACAAAGAAAACCCAGGACTGCAGAGCAGCTCAAATCCTATATCGGACAAGAATTGGATAGCATTCCTTTCAAATCTCCAGGAACTCTTCGTTCCCTATTCCCTATCAGATGTGTCTCTTCTGTTGAAGCTTTGTCCTACTGTGCTGCTACTGTCATGCTGTACCTACACACGTCTGACGTACAGCAAACGCAGCATGATGTAAAGTTAGGTGGAGTTGAAGTTGTTCAGGCTGCATATTCTTCTCTGATGTGGGTCCGTCATCCCATAGTTGCCTGCAACTCTGAATGGTTCACTGAAAGAGACATTTTCAGACCTAAGTGGCCCTAAAGTAAGAGGGCTGTATTATGTTGAATTTTTTTTTTTTTTTTTTTTTTAAGGACTTTGAATCCTTCAAAACACAGGAAAAAACATATATCTGTGTATTCAGTGTCATTAGCAGTCAGTATTATGTCAGTTAATGACCATTAGGGAGCAGATAGTCATAATTTAGAAAATGAATGATTATTTGGTTCTAAAGAGATTATATGTTTTATATGATTATAAACTAGCAGTGAATAACTAATTGGTCTGATGATGGTCCTCATTTGTATTTATAACCATTTCTTCCAGATAACAACGGCATATAATTCCCTGCTGGGCCTGTTGCAATTGGCAGCATTCCCCAGACTGATTACTTTCTTTTTTCTCTTTTGTTCTTGCAGAGGCGCCGCCATCTGGGATGTCCAAGAATGGATACTTCTTTCAAGAAATGGGTGAGTTTGAACCATCAAGAGGAAAAATAGACTGTATACAAAGTTCACAGTGTACTGTATATGTAAAATAAAGAGAGCAATCTGCTAGTCTGAACCACAGTGTTAACCAAGTCATTATTCTAGACTCACCACAATGAAAACCATAGAAAGATGCTTTTATGCAAACATCTTTCTACCTATGTTGTGCATTTTACAGTATATCCATAAAAATAGTGCCTCCAGACTGGAGCTGTGCCACAGGCACAAAAACCCTCCAAGCTCTCTCACTTCATTGCATTTGGATATAAATAATGAACTTTGCTCTGTCTGTTATAACAGCAGTTTCATTACATTCAAGCCAAGGAGAGGCCTCCAATTAGTATGTGCCGCACAAGCAGTCAGGATGGAGTATACTTACATTGGATCTCCCCGTCTCCCTGAGCCAATTATTCCCTTCCTGTAATACACCAATTCACTCAGCAAATTCGCAGGCCCCCTGCTGCAGCTAAGCATCGCCGTCTTTATCAAAATATAAATGCAATTAGGTTTCTGTTGCCATAAGCATTACCCACCTTTGTCGTAGTTGTAGTTCATTAGTAAAGGTTGGTCTACAAACCACACGCGCCATGAATTCACATGGCAACCAAACTGAGCCAGGTTAGCATGGAACTAAAATGCACCGTATTTTGCTTTTTTGCACTGCTGCAGTGGATGTTTTACCTGTGCCATCTCATAGTTGTGCATCTTAAGGTTTTCAAGAGCTGAACTGTCAAAGACACTCAGCTGAGGCATATCAATTTTAAACATAACAAATCTACTGAAATAAGATGCCTAACAGCCGTCATATACTAAACGCCATGTGTGGCCATTTTTTTTTCAACATTGGAAGGGAATTGTGTGTCTTCTTTGAATAACCATCATAACACAAAGCATGAAAGTTTAAAACTTTTTAATGATGCAAGTATGCTACTGTGTGAGAGTTTGTACCGTCTCGCTATGTTACAGCCCCCAACACACCTCAAAGGCAGCTGCAGAACACTGCACATCGTTTGAAGGATGCACATCAATCATTCAGTGTTTTCATATCAAACATACCTTATTCCTCAGCTCTTGTTCCTTTTGCATAATGCATGCTTATATTCACGAGTCACAGTTATGTAGGAACTTAGCTTCACATGCAGTCTGTATGTTTTTAAAATGACTATGTTTTTTAAATCACTTTGTGAAAAAAGATTGGGATTAAAAAGAAAACAAATTAACAAAACTTAGGCCTGATTAATGAGTTGCATATTAAGTTTAGTTTAATTTTAACTATTCTTATTTGCAGTAGCAGATTATCTTAAAGTGAAAAATGGTATAGTAGAAAATTTGGCACAAAAAAAGTAATAAATGATCAATCAATAGCATTGCATTGTTAAATGACAACATTTTGCCGTTCTTCCTGTTAAAACTGCTGCTGTTCTCTCTTCCAAGGTGATTTGAAAGTCAGAGCCCAGTCGGTAAGTCTGAGGCACAGAGGGATGCAGGCAAGGCAACAACACAGCGAAGTTCAAATAATGTCAAGTGCTGAGGAATAATCACGATGCAGGACAAGTGAATGAACTGAAATTGGGGTTTTCTCTCAGATGAGGTCAGCAGATAAAGAGCACAGCTATGAGATACTGTTCTCGCAGCATCACTCCGATCACTGGATGATATTTGGGAAGCCAACATTTACCGTAGGATTTGTGCAAGGTAGAGAGAATTGGATGACTCATACAAACAAGCTGCAGGCAGAAACCTCTGATACTCTCTACCCCATTAATACCTCAGCATTAGATTAAATAATTAAAAACAAACTGCATCTGCTGATTCATAATGGACTGGTTTAATTTGGCATGCCTAACAACTTAATTTTCTTAACATTATAAAAGTTTTTATTAGAACTAAGTGAAACTCCTCTTTTGTATTTCATCAATTGTCTATTACAGCTCTTGTTCAGGCTATCGACGCCTTTGTGAATTTACAGAAACATAAGTAGACATGTTGAGGTTTCAGCTTGTGCCAAGGCTGACACAGTGACCTGGGCTGCATGTCTATTCTGACATGCATGTGCACGGGCTGGATTCTGTCTGCACCAAGAGCAAAACCATAACTGAAATAACCACGTGAGCATCCAGTCCGCTGAGTGATAACGTTCTGTAAACAATGCAGGAAAACTCATGCCGCACATTCCCGTTGTATTTCGATTACAAAATCAATTTTGACAAGGGGAGTTGGAATATCTGCCATTCTGTAACAAGAGCAGTCTTTTGAACATAACTATTCTTTGTGTGAATCAACATCAGTTTAGTGATATTTTGGTAATTGTCAGAGATTATCAGTCAGAATCAACTTCACATCATCATTCAAGACTGCTTGGAGGTTGCAGGTGATTGGATGCTTTATTTATAATGTTCAGCTTTATGTAACAATTTAGTGATAACAAGGTCCCCTATAGACCAAGACTCAGACCACCCACCTTGAAAACTGAGCGCCACAGAAGGTTTTTTCCTTTTGTGGCCATAAAACTGTACAACTCCTCACTGTTTTACCATGTACCGTCACTTCAATGTTAACTGGTATTTAATCCCACCTATTTTACAGTTTACCAATTGTTTGCACACTGCGAAATTTGCAATATGTTTATAGCCTTGTTTATAGCCTGTTCTTTTATTTTTTGTATTTTATCTCATTTATCTTAAAGCGTTGGTTAAATTCTGATTTAAATAGAAGAGTTTTTAAAGCCATCAGTCAGGTCCCACAAAAGAAGTTGTCAGTCATAACAGTCAGAGTTCATATGATTTTGTTGTTATCTGTTCGTACTGTGAAGAATATTAATGATAATAGCAAAACTAAAAGATGTTGACCATCTTTTAGTACCAAGGAAGACGGAACATGATTCTGGCTTTTTTCTTTTCAAATAATTTAACAAATTACTTCACATATGATCCAACATTATTGATTACCATTAACAACATAGTCATGATTGGACTCTACCATCCACTTGAATTGGAACATTAGTTACTACCATTTTATTTATAGCTTCTCGTGGTCTGAACAGCCTTTAAGGATATTTTACTCATGGCTTTATTCTCTAATATGCGTTCTCCACCTTGAACCACCACGTTCTGACTCGTTTAGAAGACACTGGTGCCAGCAACCAGCTTCCCCATCTTTATCTGCCCAAGTTCACGTAATCCTCTGTTTGCTATACTTCAGACATGGGAACACAAAACTCAGACTAAGAACACCATTTGTCTCATTCAGATTACTCATTATTTACTTTAGACAGACTTTACATCTTCTCTGGCAATGTTTTCAAATAGTTAACATAACATCTTACTGACACAATTCTTTATTTTGGACTAAGTTATCTCAAAGACATAAAATGAAATTGGTACTCCACAGCTCAGTTTTAGGTCCAACATGTTTTTTAATCTACTGCCTCTTGGAAATCTCACCAGGAATCAGACCATCAATGTCCATATGCAAATAACACACATCCTTATATTACCCTGGTGAGCTGGAAACAGTCTTTATAACTGTCAATGTCAATGTATGGTTTTTAAAATGTTTTCTATACCTTAAGCAGGACAAAAGTGAGAGCTTGATTATTGGTTCTTCAGATAGTGAAGATAAAGAACTCAAAGCAACACTAAAGGTCCAGGCACTGAACCAAACCTGACTCCAGCTGTGTGTGTGTGTCTATATAGATTAGTTTGTATATGCACAGTAAAGTCAATAATTATTTGGACAGATTCTATGATTTCCCCTGTTTAACCATTGTATTTGGATTTTAAATGAAAGTAATGAACCTGTGATCAAAGTAGACTCTGAGCTTTCATCCTAGAGGTTTCACAAATGTCTGTGGCATTTGAGACTCAAGAATTGACAAATTTAAGCAAAATTCCCCCATTGTTTATATCTCAAAGTACAAGGCTCAAAAGTATTTACACAAGGTCACATAATTGTATATGTATTCATAAGTTTTGATACTTCAGATCTGGAGGCCATGGACTTCACCACATTCTGAGTT
Source organism: Xenentodon cancila (assembly GCA_014839995.1). Lineage (NCBI taxonomy): Eukaryota > Metazoa > Chordata > Actinopteri > Beloniformes > Belonidae > Xenentodon > Xenentodon cancila. The sequence continues at coordinate 24,228,584 of CM026210.1, read as the reverse complement.
TCTCCTTAGAGGTGCCAGGCCTTTGGTGCAGCTGCTTTCAGTTGCTTCTGACTGTTCAGCCTTTCTGCCTCATGTTTTGTTTTCAGAAACTGTGAACGCATGGTCTATCGGGATGAGGTCATGCAACTGACATGGTCAATGAAGAATATTTCATTTCGTTGCCTTTAAAAAGTTGCTTTTGCAATGTGTCCATCTGCATTGTGATGCACCGTTGTTTGTTTTCTATCTAGTAGTTATTTATCTCAGTTACATCTGCCCAAAGAAAATGATTCCATAACATCACAGGATTTTTTCAAATGTTTCCGTTATTTGAACCTTATTGAAAATCTTCAGTTATATTCTCGAAGGCGTCATTTGATTGTAGATTTTGACAATCATACTAGTACTTTCTCCAGTGCCTTCTGACTTTGCTACTGCCAATTCAATACCTCATACCAGTTCCAGACCTCCATCTGCTTCATTTGTCTTAAAATAATGAGGGAATGGCCAATTAACTCTTTTTAACCACCTGTCTGTATACTTTTGAGCCCTTAAAAATTGAAATACTTGGCTTAGAATGGCTGTTATACCTAAATGGTGAATGCCATTTTTTTGTCAAACTTCTTCAATCAAAGTTGAAACTCTACACTTTTTTTCTCATCTTGATTGTTTTATTTCAGTTTAATTTTGATGGTGCATAAGGGTCAAATCGTGAATACTCATTGATGACAGACAGTATGGCATTCTGACTTCCAAATAAATAGGGACAGAAAAGTTCCTGTTCAAACTTAATATCTCCATCTCAAATCTTTTCTGACAAATTATGGTAGGAATTTACAGCATATTTCATGGTAATGTCCTCTGTCACTGGGACAGACTGTTAATTCTTCAAGAATAATAAGAATAATTTAAGTAAGTTTATCACCTGGCTTCTTCTAGCAGCTGAGGTCCAATAGGTGACCCTGTGCTGTTGTGTCCCCAGAGCAGCGGGAGGCGGAGCAGGAGGAGGGCAGCGAGGGCCGAGAGGAGGGACAGGACTCACCGATCGCCTGCGGAGATGACATCCACCTTTATGACAACCAGATCAGCCCTGGGCCAGGTCAGAACAAAAAGAGAGAGATTGAGAGGGTAATATAGGTTAGAGTGTGGACTTTAATGATGAAGCATTGGAGGAAAGAAAAAGGGAAAAAAAGAGATTTTAAGGGGGAAAGACAAATAGGAGTCAGATTTGGGTCAGAGAGACGATGCAAGAGAACTGAATAGAGAGATGATATAAAAAGTAGGGGAAGGTGAAAGAGTAAGACATTTTATTAAAGACTTCTGTTTAAGAACGCTTTTGAAGCATGTGCTTTTTTCTTGCCTTGCAACCATTTTGTCATTTGATATGTTTCTAGAGGTCTTTACTACCCACACAGTATGATGATTGTGATTCAGTGGATGAGTTAATGCATCTAAAGATGCATTTTGATGCTTCTCACTGTCTTCCAACATGAAGTCACCACATATAGCTACAGATTCAATAGAAAAGCAATCGGAGCAGTCTGAACTTGTATTTATCATATTGCTTTCAAAAGTCAAACAACTGCCTTCAGTATAAAGCATTCCTGACTGATCTGCCTCACATTAGCTACAGATTTGGTCGTTCCAATATCTTTCTTTGAGCTGTAGGACAAAGTTGACGGAACCTCATTCACTGATCAGTCAGGCTGGCGATGCTCCTTGAAGTGCAAACATTAGATGAAAATGAGAATGTTTGTTATATCACTAACTATTTAATTTTCTAGCATTATTTTGCACACACCATGCGTCTTGGCTAATTTGGCTTTTCCCGTTTTAAGTTTGAAAACTCCTGGGTGTCCCAAGACGTCTGCTTTCAAAACATTTTATAAGATTTTGTGCTGATTGTTGCTGTTGCCCACTATATCACATATACACATCATCTTTGTAGCTAACTACATCTTCTTTGACTTTTACAGAATTTGAGCTTAATGTAACATTATCTTTGGGAGTAACAAGGATGCATAGGATTGAAAATGAGGAATCACAGGAATAGCTAGGAATAGGCTTGGAGATAAAGTAAACGAGGCTACATACACATAAAAAGGAGGGATGGTGTGAATACATTGGTAGAAAAATGCCAGCAATGGAGTTACTAAGCAGGAAACAAGAGGAAGAACAAAGAGAAGATTTCTAGATGTGAAAAAAGAAATGGCACTTGCTTGGTGTGACAGAGGAAGATGCAGAAGCCGGGGTAAGATGAAAACGGGTGATCTGCTGCAACTCCTAAAGGAAAAAACAAGGAAAGGAAAGGAAAAAGAAGATGCTCCGTTTTTTCATAATTGTCAAGCTCTTGATTGTGTTTCTGCACTGACGCAGATTTATCTGCATGTCAAGACATTGAAAATTTAGAAATTTCCACATCCCTGTTGGCAAGGTTTCCCAACTTGTCCTTTCATACAGTTGTTGAAATTGATGAACTTGGAATCTGCATGACATCTCTAATTTCACAACCCTCTTCTCAAATCTGTTTTTACAGACTGTCTTGTTGGTGTGCAAGCAATGGATGTTGTTTTGTTTTGTTTGGCTCAGAGGTGTTACCAGCTGTAGTTAATCATATGATCACTGACAGAAGTAAGAAAACTTTGCAGCTTTAAAGATGTTTTTGGAACATCTGGACCACTAAAAAAGGAATCTATGTAAATGTTGGGGTGGGGGGGTATTTATTGTTTTCATGAATACATTTCTAGCCCTGTGTAATGTATTGAACATGTGCACATGAGTCTATATTACTAAAATATTAATATGCAAAATTAGTATCTAATTATTTCCACCTTGAACTGCATCTATAGCTCAAAGCTGGAGCATCACAATAATTCTGACTCTGGTGATAGTTGGTCCGATATTTTCTGGCATCATTTAGCAGTCGACAGACACAAACAGAGCCTCCTAAGTAAAATATGTAGCAGTGAGTCCATGTTTGTTCATCAGGTCAAGGTTCATTTAGTTGACCAGGTTTTTCAAAACATACATAAATGAGGTGGTATAAACTTTGGACCTGCCGTAGCTGATCTTGAGTTTATTAGGTAATTTGTGCTTTAGTTTCCTTGTTAATGCAAGTTTGTTTTTGTTTTTTAAGCAATTTTGATGTTCTCTTAAAAAATATATCACCAGCTCAAAGGTCATTCCAATATATACTTTAAAAAATAAAATTTTAACTGATAGCACAAATGCATATTTACAGTCATAATTCAAAAGGAAAGCCAAGAGTTGGGGGGTCCATCCAGAGCATGATGTCAGGTGTGTTGACAGACAGCGCCTCGGCTGCAGGTGCAGACCGTTTTGACCCCATCACCATAACCCTACGGGTCAACAGGTTGCTGTTGCCACAGTAACAGTCACAGGTGCAGCACCAGGAGAGAAGGAAATGGCAAGAGAGAAGCCCCCCTTCCCTTTGAATGTGACAGGTAACGTGTCACTTGGGCTGATTCTCCACACATAGTAACACTTCAAGCATCTGACAAGATAGCTGCAGAAGAAAACGACAAAGTAAAATTTTATCCTCTTTGAATGTTTGGTTCAAAATAAAATAGTAGAATACTTATCCTTCTGTAAAGTGCCACGACATGGCCTTTACTGTTGGTGATGGTTTCTGGGTCGTCTATGAGAGCATATCCACGCCTTTCTGAAAACAAACTCCAGGAGCAAGGTCTTGTTTTGTTTGGGGTTTTTTAAACCAGTGTGGTTACGAGTTAACCCTAACATTCTCCCCTGGTCTGTTTTTTCTTATTCACTGTATTGAAAAAGAAATGTCATCCATGAATAAAAAATGTCATATTTCAATTGATTGAAAAATAACTCAAGAGTTTTCTGGAAATATTAGAAAGAATTGGCTGCTACAATTTTAATAGCACAGCTAAATCCTTGAAAAGAAATAGGTTAATACATCAACATACGACACATAATTGTCTAATTATCAACCATTAAGCTCAACACAGGTTATGAAAGGGATGTTTCTAGTGATTTGAACCATCTTTGCCTCACAGCTTTAATGTGTTGAATTCTCAGGCCAGCGTCTCCCTGCAGGTTGAGCATATTTGTCATGCTCAACAGTGCCTGCTCGCAGATTTTCATTGCATTATTCATTGACAGCAAAGCTGAATGTTGATTAGTGTGTTTTGTTCTTAATTCCTGAATACCCCTGTCTCCCCTAAAAGAAAAGATGGTTGGTTATCTAAGTAGCTTGCATCCCTGATCCTGCCTTTGATTTATGCCATGCATTACTTTTATATTTTATCATCCTATTTCAGCAGACCAATGATGGAATATGTCCATGTAATCAAATCAATTTTAGACTCTGAACAAGACTTTTTTTCACATCCTGTTTTGCTAAATGAGTTGTGCTTCAGAAAAACAAACAGCTCAAATGATTTTATGTGACCAAAAGAGAGCAGCTCCTAACTTAATCTAATTCAGTTTCAGATACATCTGCGTGTTATAGTTGATTCATTTCTTACATTATAATTAACAGTTAATTTCTTTCTTCCAGAATAAAGGCAAAATGTGACTACATGAATATGAGACGACAGAACAAATAAAAACGCCTTTACATTCACCTGTTTTAAAAAAAAAAATCATGTGAACTGATTTCGAAGTCAGACAAGAGAAAGTAAGACATGAGAAAGTGTAATAAATTGGGAATTTCTGCTTAACTGAAGGCAGAATCCCATTCTCTTCAAGTATATTGGAGTCTTGTTCACCAGGGGAAGTGGAACAGACTGTACCCTCCGTCGTGATGAGGAGAGAGAGACCTGAGCTGAAATGAAAAGCTCTCGATTTACCAGCTGATCTATGTATGTTCCAATGTGGACGGTGACTGAAAGGAAATGACAATTTCTGCCTTCACTTAAACCCATAGGGATGGGGTGGCAAGCTCAGTCATCTGAGAGGGGCCTTTGCATCAAAAGAAGACAGGTGAGGTGGTTCTGAAGGGTTCTGAGATGGTCTTGGAAGGTCTACATTTCACCCAGGATGCTGCTTTGGATATGCCCCAACCAGTAGGGGGCCTTGGACCCGAACCAGAGCTCACTGGAGAAATTACAGTGGGGAGAACAAGTATTTGATGCACTGCCGATTTTGCAGGTTTTCCCACTTGCAAAGCATGAATAAGTCTGTAATTTTAAACATGGGTACTCTACAACTTTGAGTTGCGGGATCTAAAACAAAACTCCAGAAAAATCACATTTCATTTCATGACATAAGTATTTGATCAGGAAAACATAACTTGATATTTGGTACAGAAACCTTTTGTTAGTGATAACAGAGATCAGACATTTGCTGTAGTTCTTGACCAGGTTTGTTCACACTGCAACATGGATTTTGGCCCACTTCTCCATACAGATCTTCTCCAGATCCTTCAGGTTTCAGGTCTGGAGTCTGGCTAGGCCTCTGCAGAACCATGAGATGCTTCCTATAGAACCACTCTTTAGTTGCCCTGGATGTGAGTTTTGGGTCGTTGTCATGCTGGAAGACCCAGCTACAACCCATCTTAAATGCTCTTACTAAAGGAAGGAGGTTGTTGGCCAAGATCTCGTGATTTATGGCCCCATCCATCCTCCCCTCAATACACTGCAGTTGTCCTGTCCCCTTTGCAGAAAAGCATCCCCAAAGAATGATGTTTCCACTTCCATGCTTCACAGAACACCTTCACAGGGAAGGTGTTCTTGGGGTTGTACTCATCCTCCTTCCTCGTCTTCCTCATCCTCCACGGCGAGTGGAGTTTAGACCAAAAAGCTCTATTTTTGTCTCTTCAGACCACAGGACCTCCATTTCCTCCTCTGGATCATCCAAATAATCATTAGCAAACATCAGACGGGCCTGGACGTGCACTGGCTTGAGCAGGGGGACCTTGCGTGCACTGCAGGATTGTAGTCCATGTTGGCGTAGTGTGTTACTAATGGTTTTCTTTGAGACTGGGGTCCCAGCTCTCTTCTGGTCATTGACCAGGTCCTGCTGTGTAGTTCTGGGACATCCCTAGCCTTCCTCATGATCACTGATGCTCCACAAGTGGATGAAAATTGGTGGATGGAGTTTTTTTTTTTAAATTCAAATGGAGATGAGAGAAAATAATGGAGAAAAAGTGTCAGAATCACTTATTAATAAAGAAATATATAGATTTCATTGGCAATGTAAATTTTTGAATTCCTGCTAAAGTCTAAATATCAAATTAGTTTTTAGTTTGAGAGAGATGGAAATATGATTGATGCTGAGAAAATGCCAAATGTGAACCATCATTAATATTAGCACCTAACATTTATGCACAAAGGGTCGGATGAAAGTTATCTTCAGTGGTGAATCTGGATTATGCAACTTTTTCATATATATATAATTTAATTTTTAGATGTTAAATGAAATTTTGTGTCATGACTTTGTTTTCCCTACTACAACATAAAATACCTTAACATCCTTCAAGAATGATGAGCCCATATTTAATATTTAAACAACATATGATAGTTAAACAACAGATGATAGTTATTTCAGTGCGTTTTAAGTTGGATTAAAAATGTATTCTTGGTACTTCAAGAAACCACAAACATCTGATAGTTGGTCTCATACTTTTTCAATTGTACAATATAACTACAAAACAATAGTCTTAGACTCACGAGAAGAATTAAAATACGTCGTGAGTAACAGAAAACAGTTATGATACATGCACGTACTGATTCAGGCTGCTGCTCAAACCCAACCTGAGAACACTCACTTTTGTTAAGAGGTCTTCTGCCAAGCAGTAATTCAACAATCCTCTTTCTCCACTCCATGGCCCTTTAATGACTAAAACAATAATCCATTTAGAGATGACACAACACTTTTGACTGAACAGTTTTAGTGCCACATTGATCAAATAAGGAAAACTGGCCTGTGTCACATTTCAACACTTCTTACTCTGATCCCTAAACCCTGAATATCTCCTGGATTACTTTAAGCCTCTCAGTACATTCAGACATACAGAGACCATTAGAAGGAGGTGATCACTGGGGATGAGGTAATCTTGCATGAATATATGAATATCTTCTTATGGCAGCAGCCTGATGGCAATTAGAGCTTCAGCTCCCTCCCTCCTCTGGGAAAGGATCAGCCTGGCCATGTGCATTTTGATTGTAATACTATGATGAACAAAATCCACTGCACATACCCCCAGACGTAGTCTCTTCATAAAAAGTCAGGAGCTACAGCTCCTTTTTCTTTCTTTTTCTTTTCCTGTACTGCCTGCAGTGTTTTGTGGTGGAAAGGTGTTAAGTGAGAGAATCAAAGCCCCTCTTTTTGTTCTGCAGACTCTCATATGTTGATTGTAGCTATTAATATTTTTGATATCAATAATCCATGGGGTTCTTGGGCTGGGGGAGGAGTTACACAGTGATTGATTTCCTCTTACCCACAGAGTATCACGTGGAGCAGAGGAGGAAAGCCCATGGTAACCCAATAACATCATCCCCAGAGTAAACTGCAATAACTGCTGTTATGTAATGGTGGTGGTGTTATGAGAATCAGCAGGCTACTGACAGTCCGCTAGTTAAGGGGCTTAACTGTGGTGGAAACCTCATCCCCTTGATTTGTTTCTGTATTGTTTTCTGGCTTAAAAGGTTTTTTCCCCTCTTTTTCCCTTTTTTTCTTGAACACTGGGAAAACTCAAACATTTGTGCTTTATCTGAGCACATGCATCAGCTCCACACACTTGTTTTGGAGCCTCATCAGCAGAGAGTCTCCATCCTCTGTTCAACGGGAGCATTTAAAGATCAGCCTCATCAGTCTGAGATTTTCATCATCATTGGAAAAACAGGTCTCGGGCTACTTGTCTTGACTGGCTAAAGGGTTTTTACTCATTTATTTATTTATTTTACCATCATTAATAAATGTGTGGTTGTTTGAAGTGCTTTTAGATGCAAATGCAGGACATTACACTGACCAGATTTGCATAAAACATTAAAAGAAATACAGGAAAATTTAACTTAGTGGGGGTCTCTGGTCGCCAAGGCGTTTATGGTTTCACATAGTTCAAGTCATCTTTTTTCATTTTTTAGTCTAAAGTCTTCGTCTCCCTAATTTGAATCATTTATTAACCAGGGATAGAAAGAAAGAAGCCTATATTGTGTTAGGCTGGTCCCAAATCCTCTGTTCGTGTGTGTGTGTGTGTGTGTGTGTGTGTGTGTGTGTGTGTGTGTGTGTGTGTGTGTGTGTGTGTGTGTGTGTGTGTGTGTGTGTGACTTAAAAAAACTGAGAGAAACTTAAGAATATTATTTTTTTCTCTTGAAATAAAAACAAAAAATAGGCAAAATGGGAAATATTAATTCCCTGTTTCTATTTTTATATAAAAAAAAATGAACCACAGTCGCCCAATTAAGACTGACGTGACTTTTAATGCTCTATAAATTTCCTTTAGTGAATCAGCAGGTTTTCCTGAAATGGGGTTTGCTGCACTTGCTGCCGTACATTTGGTGATCATTTTAGAGGTGTTTGAAGTTTAGTTTTTTTTTTCTTTTTGAAGTTTGCTGTGTACTCTACATATTTATTTATATAATTGGGTGTATAATTTTGACATTTATAGTAAACTGTCATGAGTTGCCTGTCCAGAACTATAGTCAGGTAGCACAATTGTTCCAGTTTCATCTCTCTTCCTGACGAAAATCTTTTTTTTTTTTCTTTCTTTCTTTGTTTCAGATGCTGACGATTCTGGCTGCGTGTTGCTGAACACGTCCAGAAGGGTAAGCACAAATGCTACTGCACTAAAAGAAAAGAAAAAATCCTCCTGGAAAAGCGCTTTGGTATTTATAGACAGCATATTGTTGATGATGAGTGCACAGATTTAAAAACACAGGTCAGATCAACTGTGATTTTAACTTTTCTGTGAGGTACACATCTGCAATTTCATAGAATAGAGGTTGGAAAGGAACTTCAAAGCACACACTGTTTTTGCCATTTTTATGTGAGGGACACGAGCATCGACCATGGATGAAAATGTTGGCTTTGACTCCAGTGGAGCTACTGTTTAATTGAGAGGGAGAAAGCTCCACTGGTGTCCAAGAGGAGCCTCTTTACTGATAATCAATATAGATGTTATTTTCAGCAAGATTGCAGAATAGTAATAGGATTGTTATACTATTTGCTTGTTCTCTTGTTTGCTTTGTGGATTGAGTCTCACAGTCTGGAAGTATACTTTACATGCTTCCATGTGGGGACAAATCAGAGCAAACGCTTGTACGCTAAGAGGTGCTCTGTTGTTTCCATGGAAACATTTTACAGGTAATTCACAGAATTTGTCTGCACCTGGACTGGACGTTTCAGTACGTCACAGTTCTGAGTTTCAAACAAAACCAGAGGGCATTAACTTGAACTGATGAACAAGGCTGTCAGAAGTGTTCTCCAGTTCAAGCCTGTTAGGGCTTCTACTTTGTTGTGGCTTGTTCTCGCCAACAGCTTGCTTTGTTCTTTTCACTAATCTCATCATGCTGTACCCCAGTTCTGTTTGTTTTCACTATGTCTTTTTTTCTTTGTTTTTTTTTTTAATTAATTCCACATGGTCATATCCACATTTTCCCTCCAGGAATTGAGCTGTGCATCTGTTTATTCGAAGCAGTCCATAGCTATATTTAATAATGATATGGTTATATCTGTGCTATAAGCTCCTAATTTTACATTTCTCAAGTTCAAAACAAAAATCTTTTCCTACTAAAATTGGGTATAAGGCTGTTTCAAGAAGAAATGGATCATAAGAACATTTTGTCCACAACACATATAACTGGAAATATATTTTACACAGGAGAGCAGTGCAAGGTAAAGCTGGTTCTTTACCAGGGCCAGTGTCATGATTCATAACCTTAACTTTAAAAGTTATTTTTTAAGTCCATATCTGATAGTCTTTGTAGTCGTACTGAAAAGAAAAAAAAATCAAAAGACAATGCAAGATGGGTTTGCTTTATTCTTTGAATCACTTGACCAAAGGTGTACAAAACCTCCAGGGGCCGGTCCCTGAGAAATTCATGTAGGCAAGACTGAAGACTCTTTTTCTTGCTGCTTGTTTTACTTTAAAAGGAACAGCAGGAATTCCCCTCATCTTCAGAATTTCCATTACCCACACTATCAATGAAATTGAAGACTGGTGAGTGTCTGGGCTCTTAATCGAGCTGTGTTTGTCTCCCTGTCCATTCATCCATCAGACACCACTGGTGCAACTGGGTTCAACTTTGGAAGTGTGAAGTGCATCCTCGGGGTTTTACTATTAATAAAACTACACTGTTAAGCTCAGAACGGGTGGTATGGGTAAAATCGGCCTCTTTGACCATCAGAGTACACCTAAGCAACCTGCACTTTCACACATCGACCTACCAGGAATCCATTATCTGACAGTGAGACTTGTGGCTAGATGTATAACTCTGAAATGGCAAAGCTATGTTTGGATTTGAAAATAATCAGAATTGATTCAGAACACAATAGGGTTTAAAGCAGAATGATACTGTCTGACTGACTTTATAAAAGTAAAATGTCTTAGACCAGGCAACGTTGGACTAAAGTGAGCTTTATTTAGTCCAGGCAAATCGTACATGCTTCGACTTTCTCTATGAAATGCCATTTATATATTGTAAATAAATGAGTATGTTTTCTGTTAACCTCAAGACATTTTTTGGCCTTCATGGACCAAAGCAAAGGTCAAAACAACACCAGTGTATTTTTACTGGGGTCAGAAATTGGATTTTTCCAGTGTGGTCTCTAAATGAAACTGATTGATGCAATTTACATAGAAATGCTATTCAAACTTCCACATTTGGTATTCATTAAAATCTCATCTCTGCTGATGAAACTTATGTATTAAGATTTTTTCCTTCTATTTTATGCCTTAAGATGGCTTTGCTCATACATAAAAGTATTCTCTGCTTTTCAATAGCAAAATTGACTTCTGCAGGGTTGTAGTAGCTGTATCAGAATATTAATGTATTTTATGTCCTTGGTGTTTGTTATATATAAAACCATGGCTGTTTCAATCTCTGTTTCTTGTGAGCGTGGATATTACTACTTCTTCTCCTTATTTGAAAGAACTTTGAAAACAATATCATAATTGAAACGCTTAAATATTCTCCACAGTATGTGAAGCTGATGAACTTTGAGGAGGAGGTTCGGGCACTCCGGGACTTGGATGGCTTCCTGGCGAGGGCAAGTATTCTGCTGGATGAGACAGCCGCCTCCCTGGATGATGTCCTCAAGAGAATGTTGCACCACGTGGGCCAGGATAGCCATGCGTCTGAGCCCAGCTGCAACTTTGAGGAGGTGATGAGCTTGCTTTTCACAGATGCAGGAGCTCAGGAAGTCAATGGTAAGCAAGGATTCTGTCTGTATGCATGTTTTAGCCAGTAGACTTGCAGAGGAATGCTCAGTTGTACAGTCAAAGGCACGTGAACAAATCAGATTGAGGAAATAGAAAACTCTATTTCCATTGCTGAGTTACAGGACAATACTTTTCCGATAACTATGAATGGTTTTGAATGTTCTTAAGTTTAGGAGAATGTTAAAGTTTTGCAGATGTGTGAAGTACATCTGAGAAGTTGATGTCTTTCCTGCAGTAGATGGCGGTTATGGTGGCTAACAGCAACTCAGAATGAGGTTCATTGAGGATTCATTTGTCACCATCCAAAACTAAAACCTCGTACGTTTCAGATCAGTCTAAGCCAACGTCAGTAGTCATCTCACCAGAATCCTCCAAATTGAGAGAGTTCTAATCGCTGTCTATACAACACAGGAACTGAAGTACTCGTATACATTTCACATAACCCCACTCCACCCAAAATCAGCTTTAATGTTGGTCAAACCAGAAACAAGCTGATGTCATATACACATACTATAAAACACAAGGAAACAAGGCTAGAAAATTAGTCGCAGGGGAGAAAGATAAAGGTCATTTGGTGGGAAACAAAAACTGTAACTAAACTGGAAAAAGGTAAGTACAAACAGGAATTTTAAAATAAAATGAGAAGTAACAGAACGTATGACAACTATCACACTCGAGTAGGAAATGTCATTAAAATGTTTCAGTTGAACACTTTATAGGAAAGAGCAGAAAAAAATAGTGTGTATTTTGAGAATAACGAATTTACATCTTATTTTTTTATCTTATTAAATTTCACATACATGCAAAGATCCCTGTATGTTGAAATAATAAGTAAATATTAGTCATACGTAGACGCGTACAAGGTAGTCATAAAGTACTCTTTCAAATGTGCAAGTGTATATTTCTTTGTGAAATGCATTTTATTTACTCCAGGTTTAGTGAAGTAGTAGTACAGATCATCTTTACCTCGGGAGCAAAGCCGCATGCTGAAGGCAGATCCTCTCAGCCCAGAAGAGCAGCAGAAATCCACCCTCACACACATCAGCACGTAGCCATTGTTGAAGCCCTGCTTTCTGCTGTGCTCTGCTAAACACAGTCACTGAAGTAATTATTTGGCAACTTTGCTTTCTTTTCTGAAAACTTACTGCTGTGCAGACGGAGAAAAACAGCAGTACCAATTTGTTGCAGGCTTTTGTGTGTGTGTGTGTAAACAAAACTGCATGTGAAGGTAATGTGGTGTACTTCTACAACATTGGTGTGTACTCTGTTCCCAGTAATTTCCTATCTGGCTAACCTGGTGTCCGTAATTGTTGATGGTTAGTCAGAGGTGACTGGTGTGTGATGTTCACCCTGCACAGCCACCTCAGTTAGACCCGCAAGGTGATAATTGACTTCTGTCATCGATCACTCACGTAGCTTTTCAAACAGCTCTCGGAGATGCTCAAGCTGTGGAGGCAGCTGCTACTCGAAGGTTCTCCCGCAGAATACCCATAAGGAGGCAAAGAAACAGTCTTTTTATTTATTTATTTTATTTTATGGGTTTATTTAGTTCCTTTTTTGGCTTTGCAGCTGCAATCTTATCAAAAAAGATTTGTATACAGGTACATGCGGCTTGTTTTCTTAAAGACTTCAGAGCCTCCACTGAGTTTTTCATTTGGAAATGATAGACAAGTGTTTTTCAACAATATTGATAAAACATAATTATAAAAATTATCTATAGCGATACTGATTATATGCATCCAGTAATAATGATGAAGAGTGTTTTATACATTCAAATGAGTCTCCGAACTGTACACAATCAACTGAATTGTGTTTACAGACGTGTTTACAATATATGCAAAACTAAATAGAAATTATAATATACTTTCAAATATGCATGCCACTATCGGTTTTCCAAGTAGCCTGTGGATTTCATTTATCTTTAATTTAATTTGGTCATAGTAATTATTTAATAAGGAAGCTCTCTCATTTTGAATTCCTCCTCCTCGGTATCCTGTTTTTCCACTGCGGTCCGCTCAGTCAGACTCGGAATACTCGTGTTTGTTGGCAACGTCGACAAACTCATATGTGGTGCACTTTGTTAGACCTGAGGGGGAAAAAAAGAAGGTATATCTGGGCAAGAAGCAAGGATTCTTCCTGGGGGAATATTACACACAAGTGTGTTATCAATATATCTGCCAGATCTACATTCACTGTGCTACAGTGGGGTATTACAGCTGGTGAGTAGACCAGCTCATTTGGAGCGTAATACTCTACAGCTGTGAGATAAAGTGAACAGAGAGAGATTATAACAGGCACTGAAAGAAGAAAGAATTAAAGAAATGAAAAAGATGAAAGCCTGCAGAGATAATTAGTCCTGCTTCAACTTGTACAGAGGAGTCGGTTTTTGGAGGCCAGTGTACTGCTTCTTTTTTTTCACTTTTGTAGTGGGATACAACACTGGAGAACAATGAATACATGAATATTGTCCACTAAAGCTGATGATGGACTGCTTGGATAATAATATTACTTCTGCGTCACTTACGTACACCTAAACAGTGTTTTGAGTCAAAGTGTAAATACTTCTTATTATTTTTAGTTCTAAGAGCAGGTAACTGTCCTGCTATTATTGATTTCATGGAGTGACTAATTATCAGCATTTTGACTAATAATGTATAATTGCATTTTCCTCTCTTCCTCTGACATAGCTGCACCTATCTGTTCTATCGCACTGATGAGCATAATTTTGAGCTGAATTGCTGTCACATTTCACCAGTCTTTCTGATTCATATCATTTTCCATAATCCTCTTCTGTTATTTATTTCCTTGTTTTGCCAAATTAAACCACAAAACTGGGTTGTTCAGAAATGTAATTATTAAATGCGAACACCTGAATTCTTACGTAAAGCAAATTCACTGTCTGTGATTTTCACAAAGCTATAGTAACAAATACATGACTATCAGTCAAAGTAAATTACTTTCTGTATTTCTGTCTGTTTGAAAGTAATCCTTTTTAAACGGAAAACTTTTATTGCTCCGATAATAGGACTTAAAAAAACAAAACATCCTCTATAATTGAGTTTTCTGCTCACATTCCATATTTCTCAGGTTTGCATTCAGACTTGGGTTTCGTGGCTTACTTTTACAAGCTCTGTCACAAAACAGACACAGTGAGTGGATGGATGGGTGGATCTTAATTTTACAGTCCTCCAACCCCAAATCAGAGCACAAAAAATTACCACAGTGACTCCCTACTTAATATGGACCTATATAGTTTAGTTTTTTCCTGTCAACTTCAGTTAACTAGTTAAAATACATTAAGTTTTGCCTTTCAGGCCTGCAATGCAATCCAGAAAACACTAGACAAGTAAAGCTTTTACTATTTTTTTATTTTTTTTTTTTCTAATGTTGGCATTCCTTTTTACAACACTGAAAAAGTTGTTCTGGTATTAAGGACACGAGTGAGAGTTTCAGGTGTTGTTTTGTCCCATTCTGCCTGCTAACACATCTTGGGGTGTGTAACAGTATGGGGTCGCCATTGTCTCATTTTTTCATTTCAAAGTTCTTCACACATTCTCTGTTGGGGACAGGTTTGGACTGCAGGCAGTCCCGCTCCGTACACATACCGACGTTTTCCTCAGTAACATCTTTGTAATGTTGCAAAATTGATAGATGCCATCTTGATGGCGGCACGTGTTTCTCTGAAATGTCAGTGTGCTTTTCGGGATTAATCCTGCCATCACAGAATTGTAAATTACCCTTGACAAGGGCACTTATGTAGTCACATATCAGAAAACCTGATTAGGCAGTAGCCTAAGCAGAGATTCCCAGGCTTTCCTCTCTCCAGCCACCTCCTCCAGCTCCTCAGGGTGAATACTGAGATGTTCCTAGGCCACCCGAGAGATATAATCTCTCCAGCATGTCCTGGGTCTTCCGTGGGGCCTCGTCCCAGTTGGACATGCCTATAACTTCTCCTGAGGGAGGCATCCAGGGGGCATCCACACCAGATGCCCGAACCACCTCAAGTAGCTCCTATCAGTGTGGAGGAGCAGCAGCTCTATTCTGAATCCCTCCAGGATGACTCTCCCTGTCCCTAAAGGCCTATTCATGCTCGATGCAGATGACGGATATGCAGATGGACGGATCCTTTGATCCATCTTCTCCATCGTTTACGTGCATAATTTGGTCGGTTTTCAGGGCCCTTGCAGATTTGTTGCTTGACGCAGCAAATGGAGCACTACCACTGGAAGCTATGGGGGCAGTGATGGGCAGTATAGCAAATGCACAACCAGTAAGAGGAACAAACCAGAGAAGAATGAGAGGAAGAAGAAGAAGAAGACGACAAAAACAATGGACATTGCGCCAGCTTTTATTCAAAGGCAAATGGTGGCGTACCCGGGACAAGTTTGTTGTGCCTCCAAAAAATGAGCAATTGGGAGTGGTGATGCAGCTAATGGGTCTTCAGATCCTTCGCTGTCTTTCCATGTATTGTTTGTTTAATATATTTTATTTATTTGTTTGACTAATGTATTTATTCTTTGCTGTGCACTGTATAAAAAAAAAAAAACTTTATAGAAGCCTCATGCACCTTTTCATTACTTGCTAGACTCGAAGAAGTAGAATATCTGACACAAGAGGAACTCACAAAAACACCTCCTTACAAAAAATGAATCCCGTATGGAATATTACAGCCAAACCTTCTGGGAAACTCAACTGAAAGGACTAAATGTTTTTCAGCACTGTGAATGGAGGATAACCAAGACATTTTATGTTTCTGAACTGAATTTTGTTACACCAAAATATAAAAAATAAAGAAATTAAGAAATGAAAAGAAGAGGACAAAAACTGTTATTGGTTTGGAAAATAAACGGTCACTGCAGATAAACTGTATGTTGAACTCTGAACTCAGCACTGCCCACTAGTGGATGAATTGACTTAACAACCAAGACAACATAAAAGATGTATGACGGTGGCGACTTATGACAAAACTTGAAATGGACGTGCCTATTAACGAACAAAAGGCATGAATAATCCTTAATCCCTAAATTGGAAACTTATTTCACCCGTTTGTATCCGCAATCTTATTCTTTCGGTCATTACCCACAGTTCAAGACCATAGTTGAGGGTAGGAACCGTAGATTGACCGGCAAACAGAAAGCCGTGCCTTTCGATTTAACACCCTCTTCACCACAATAGACTGGTACAGAGTCTACACTACTGCAGACTGTACCGATCTGCCTGTCGATCTCCAGCTCCATTCTCTACTCACTTGTGAATCACACCCTGAGATACTTAAAGGTCTCCACCTTAGTAAGCACCTCGTCCCCTATCCAGAGAGAGCATTCCTTTGGGCAATCCTTTGGTCACCCACCCAGACACCCTCCATCCCTTAACTGCCACTTTAAATTCTGTCCATAAAGGTTTTGAACAAAATTGTTGACAAAGGGCAGCCCTAAAAGGGTCTAACCAACACATGGAGTGAATCCGACCTACTACTGTCAGTGCGAACCAGGCTCTTGCTCCATGTGTGGGCTGGATTGACCATAGCAACAGACGGGACACCCCCCACAAAGTGCCCCAAAGCACACAATCGAATGTCTTCTCCAAGTCCACAAAACACTTGTGAACTGGTTGGGCGAACTCCCACACCCCTTCAGGACACTAGTGAGGACATAGATTGTATTGCCCTCTCTTTTTAAACCCAGAGTCATTTTATTACTTGTTTCTTTTAGTTTCTAGATTTGCACTTTGTTTCCAGAGAGAAATGTATTGTGTAGCACCAGGGGTTTGAGAGTAACGTAATTTCAACTCTCTGTATGTACCTCACACGTGGTAGAATTGACAATAAACGTGACTTTGACTTTGACTAGAGCTGGTCCAGGGTTCCATGACCAGGATGGAACCCACATTGTTCCTCCTGAATCTGAGGTTCTTGCCAGAGAGACTGAAGAAGGCGTATCCTTTATAATTGGAACACACTGTCCAGTCCACCGTCTTAAAAGGGGGGACCACCACCCCAATCTGCCAATCCAGAGGGACTGCCCCTGATGTCCACGCCATGTTGCAAAGATGTGTCAGCAAAGACAGCCTTACGAGATCCAGTCTTATAGAGTCTTATAGAACTCAGGGCTTTTTAATCACTTTGGCGACCTCAGCTCCAGTGATGGGTTAACCCTTCCGAGAGACCACAGACCATCCTCCATGGGACATCCTCAAAGTATTCCTTCCACTGTCCAATGACGTTCCCAGTTGAGGTCAACAGCACCATACTGTGTGTTGAGGTGAGCCCAACTATATCTATCCAGTACCCTTCAACCTCAAAGGACAAGTTCAGGCTCGTTCACCTCAAGAGAGGTGACATTCCATGTCCCGAGAGTCAGTTTCAGAAAACAAGGTTCAGCTCGCCAAGGCCCACACCTTCGGCTCCTGCCCCGTCACATGGCACCAGACCCACTTGGCTCTTTCTGCGAGTGGTGGGGTCACAGGAGTGACACATGACACTTCATTTTTGAATCAGACGGCAAGACGTCTTCATTTTACACTGATATATTCTTAAATCATGTTTCATGAGTTTTCTTCGAAAGAACTATCAGAATACAAAAATTAACCCATTTATTCAAGTTCTGTACCAAACAAAAACACGGTAGCCATATATGTCATTTTTCTCATCTCGATTCTTTTATTGATGTGTTAGGGTTTTTTTTGACCAGCTGAATGCATCACTTCTATCAATGATAAAATCCAATTTTCAGTTATAGCCTGTAGACGGTAATCAAGATAAGATTTCCCTGTGCCTAACAAAGATGAGACATTGAGGGATTTTCTCTGGAAAATGATATTTAATATGCATGAGGGAAAGGAGGGCAGGAAATGAAGCTTCTGTTCAACAGAGATATTTATGTGCGTGCCTGTTAACCAGCAAGCATGTCTGCATATGTGTGTGTTGGTGCAGTGTGGATTTGAATGTCATTTTTGTCCGTACAAGACCCAAGAATCTAAAGCCTGTTGATGAAAAACGGTGACTGAACTGACTCTCTTGTCTCTCCTCTTGGTTTTTCTCCTTCTTTCCCCTCATGCAGACAAGTCTCAAAGTTTCGTTTTCTTTGATGATGGTAAGCTGTGCTAATTGGATGAAAATTTCAGCATCAACTCGAGTGAGGCTGCAATCAGTGGTGTGCTTCTGTATCAGTCACCATCAGTATGCTGTTTGTGTTCCTCTCCATGCTCAGGACTGGGTCAACACTTTAAGTCATCATAATTACAGACACCAGTAAACCTTCTTGTCCCAGATCTTATGGCTTGTTTGTCGGCCCCTCAGATCAACACAAGTCCCTCTGTCTGTTGTTCAGTAATGTTAACATTTCTTTTGTAAAGCACTGTGGGCGGAAAAAGCTAAACCTGCTGGGTTTGTGTGAAGAGACTAAGAGGCGAGATTAACTTCCGCTTATCCTAGTTTGAACCCTAAATTCTTTGACTTTCAGTATTACAGTCACACCTCACGTCAAACGATACAGTGATAAATAACTTCTGTAGATAACAAGCTGACACCATTGACCCAGTCCTCAGGCCTCTCATCACCATGTGACATCATAGCATTTGCGTGCAACATGGTATTTGGTTATGATGAATTCATACTGGAAATGTTTCATCTCGCTCCAGTGTCTTAATTACATCCCCTTCAAAATACCCTCCACAGTCTTCATACAAATAGGAAACCAATCATTCCTCCCAGTGTGTGTGTTGTCATGTGTGTTGACCGAGAGGTCCACAGTCAGCCTTTTATGTGACATAGGATCTAGAGCCGTTATTGAAGAGGCCTCTGGGCACAGTGGAAAGGGTCTCCTCGCAAAATAAGGCTTGGGGCTTTTTCACACATTGATAGAAAAACCTCATAATCTCTGTTTATTGTAGCCACACACCTCAGGAGATTTCTCTGCTGTGTTTGATGTTGAACTGGCACACAAACCAAGAAATATTTATATTGCATCATTTGAAGGGTTCAGCATTCCAAATGATTTGTCTCCCGTTTATTTGTGACAGACAGAATAAGCCTCATGTTTTTGCAGAAATGGCTGTTTTTCCCCTTCTAACCAAGCCATGTGGATATCCAGCAATAATACAGAAAGATCAAAGAGGGCTGTCCAGCCATCCAGTCTTGTTTTCCTCACATTTTTTTCATCATTTTTCATTGAAGTCTCTCATATTTGATATGCTGTGTCTGAGCATATGTGATATTTTTTCCTGTGTGCGGAAACAGCAGTGTTTGCTTAGCAAAAAGCTGATGAAATCGTGCAGAAATCTTCACTTAAATGACAAGTGTAGAACACACATCCTAGTTTCTCACTTGATCACACCAGCAGTCATTCACGAATCCTAGCATCCACGTCAGGTTTGTACATCAGAATCATCATACAGGTCGGAGTATTCCTGAGTTTTATCATTGCAGGCATTTATCAGCAAATATTTAAATTAACAAAGCGATGTTTGCATGAGGTGGTGAGCGAACGTAAGGAACAGTACAAAATTTCTATATAAACAGGTGGCGGTTTAAATCCAACTCCACAGTTTAATGCAAAATCACAAGGCTGTCCAATAGCATCCCCGTTTGAAGCAGGTTTTAAATTACTTTTATTTTAGAGGGACATCTTACATTTAGCAAAGTACACTGACTTACCATTTTCTATCTTCTCATATGAATAAGATACTCTTTATTATCTCTCTCATTTCATCTACTGTATTTACGTAAATAAAGGTATTCTTACTAGCAGCAAAATCTAATGCATAGTTGAAATGTGCAACTTAATCAAATACAGTTTGATAACAAAGCTCATGCAGTCTTTGCGACATCACCGAAGGGTTTGTTCAGGTCTTTACAGTACGCTCACCTTAAAGTGTTGAGTACGTCAGTACATCGATATGCACCACTTTACTTGACCTTTTGCCACAGTAATTACTTGCACATATTCCACAGCTAAAATTAGCCTTTTTCCTATTGCCAATATCAGATTTTCATCCATCAAAAAAGAAGGAAATATTCCCTCAGTGGAACAGTAGGTGTCCTAGTCATAGACTGAATATAACAATGGAGGAATTCGGTCACGTGACCTACTGGTTTCTGGCGAAGCCACGTTGGTGGTACAAAAAAAAATTCACCCCCCTCAGAGTTGTCATGGATATGAAATCAATCGATTGAGACCAAAACAGTGTTTTGAACCAGGCTGTAAATATGTTTATTTCAGACATGTTAACATGGGAGTCGATGGAGATGGACTCGCTTTGGGAGCCTCAGTGGAGGAACTGCAACCAAACGTAGTTCCACATGAGCGTAAATTCAGAAGTGAGATGGTCGGTGTTTGGTTCTAGTTCACATAAAGTGTTTAATTTAATTTAACTGTCAGAGATGCGCCTCCATGGAGCATGCAGCAACAGAACGGACTGATATGAAGTGTTTCAGAATGAATTAACCAAACGGCACCAAAAAAACATTAAGGGTTATGACAAAATATTATCCTGACAAAAGCTTAGTTTAATACAGTAACAGTTCATTTAGCTTCTAAGATAAAAGTGATAAATATTCGCACGTTACGACAACCGCATGTCTTTCCCCAACGGTAACAAAACAGCCGCTTTCACATTTCCTATACGTTTATTTTAATATGATTTTTATTTAAAAAATAAAATAAAATAACCTGTAACAAACGCATAACTAAAAAAGAAAATGAACCACCCTGATGTGATGCAGCATATGTGTGCGTTAACCCTTCAGGCTCAGAGCAACATTCATTTTCCATCAACATTTTAAAGACGCATAAAATATATTTTGAAAATATCGTGAAACCTGAGGAGAAATCTGAACTACAAGCAGAACTGTCAACCTTCATATGGTTTTTGAAGATTTTGGTTTCTTCAGAAGCTGAGTGAATAGCTTTAAGTTAGTCAGAAAACCCTCATCTTTAAAATGCTTTCCTAAAAAATCGTGAGCTCAGACCTTAGAAAACATCTGCAGTATTTGTTGGCGCTTCCACCTTTCAGCTATGACACTTAACCCTGAGCGTTGTCCGTGTTCCTGCTCTTCCCTGAACTACAGAGTTGGAAAAGGGCGTTTCAGTAAAACATCTTTATGTGGTTGTGATTTTGAGGCGTTCTGCTAGCAGGGCTGCCATTAGCTGTCTTACTTTGGTTTGATTGATTTGATTGGTTTGATGGGTTGTGCAGGTTGTTGGTATAAACGATGGCGGATGACCTTGCCATGCACCAAGCTTTGCCTCTGTGTTTTTTTTTCCAGCTCTCCTGTTAATTTCTGTCCCTTCTCTCTTTATCTGTTAATCTTTCTTTTGTTCTCTTAGCATTTCTGTCTTTTCCGTCGACTTCTCTTTCCTTCTTCCATCCCTGACGTCAATGAGAAATTGGATGAATTTTGATTATTACATAGCTGTCAGGCTTGCTGCCATTAATTGATTTGAATCCCAGTCCATCTCCTTCATTTATCAGTCGTCTTCCCTTCATCGTTCATATTTTATGTTTCATTATCTTAACAATCACATTGCCTGTATCGTTGTTATTATAATTATTATTATTATTGTCATAATTATTATTTGGTCCATTTTTGCTGTTTCCCTTGTTTGTATTTTACTCTGAGTTCCACTCTTTCTGCATGCAGGTTCCCACATTTCCTTTCTTTCCTGCTCATTTCCTTGTATGTCCTCCTCCTTTTTTCTTTTTCTTCCCATTGCTTCCTCTCTTTGAAACCAGGTGCCAGCTTCTCCACTTTCCTCCTTTTCCTTGTGCTTCCTTAGACTTCTTTTCATATTTTGTTCCTCTCTTACTTTTTATCAACATGTTCCAACTCCCTCATTTCTCTCTCTGGCCCCCCCTCCTCCTCCCCCCACCCTTATTCTCCCCATTCTCCTCTTCTGGCTCACTCCTTGAGCACTGTGATACTGTTGTCATGGTGACGCCCATCATTTTCTGGCATGAATGGAGGATACTTTATTGATGAGACGGCATGACAGGGGAACAGAAAGCAAGAGTTATGAAGAGGGAAAGAAAAACAGAAGGAAAGAAATCCCTGGCAGGGAAAATCCAAACAGTATGGAAATGATCATCATCCATGCAGTTTACTATACAAAACATTTGCACCCTCTCATTTTTTCATCACTGGTAAGTTGAAGAGGATGTTGCAAGGCAAAGTCCCTGAATCTTCTAGAGGAGTTTGGGATGGTCGGGGCTGCTGAGGAATACTCCTCAAAAGACAATAATTCATAATTTTCAGTAGGTGAAGTCAGAAAGGAGATATTTGTTATTAGAAAGAAACAAGCTGGGTTCAGCAATGCTGATTAGTGTCTGTGTTTTAATTATTTATACTCTGCTAACCTGCCAGCATGATAAAAAAAAAAAAAATTTAAATCTGACAACACGAGCACTGGTGTTTTTCTAAGGTTGTATGGACATCTTAGCTCTTTGTTTGGTATTTGCACACAGTGCAGTCTGGCATCACCGTGTAAAGCAGAAGGCAAGCTCATTAGACACGTCTGATGTAGACATCATATTGAGAGACTTGGCTAAGGCCCTGGATTTCTATTAACATTTTTGTGCATTTCACTGACATCATTTAGAAACAAAAATCTGAGCAATCTTTTATATTAGGATGTTCAATATACAAAAAATAACGTGGTTTTAAACATGTAGCTTTACATTTTAGTTAGAGTTACAGCAAGCAGCCATGAAGGAATGATACACACTGCTGTTCCTGTTAAGGGTTTACACACAAAAAGGGGTTCGTGAGGCTGAGACGTTGACTTGATCTAACTTTTGTTTGCCATCTGACCTGCAGTTCACCTACTTTCGGAGACAATTCAGGGAGTGACGGCCACGGCCACTGGGGTCCAGTACCAACAGTCCTGGCTCTGTATCCTGTAAGCAATTCTGTGTTTGTATGTGATTTGTCTGAAATCGCCATTTCATTTCCCATTTAATGTAAAATATTTTTAAAATTGCAATAAATTTCAGTGTATTCAGGAACAGGATTTTCAGGTGACTTTAAATATAAGTGAGAAATAAATCTATGTAATATCATACATTTTCACTAGTTTTATTTTCTAATTTTTTCAAGCTCTAAAGTTATGTTTTTTTATAAGGTCTAATGGATTTATGAATGTATAAAAAAATCTATTGGGGAACAAACAAAAGGTGAAGTCTTGTGGAAATGGGGAAATGATCAAAATAATCAAAAAATAAGAAGAAGCTTCAGTTCTTACATTCCTTTGGTTTTACTGGAGACAGTATTAACCCAGAATATTTTAACGTTTCATCACATAAACTTATTTTCATTGGTTAATTTAGATTCTGTTATGCATTACGGACTGCAGCCAATTCCAAAAAAATAAAATTTGCAATTGACTAGAAATTAACTCTAAACGGTGTTGTCAAACATAATTTTAGTGATAATTTGTCTTTTAAGAAACAACAAATGTCAGTGGTAGCCTAGAAATCTAAATGCACCACTAGCAAATTAAAATGAGCTTTTCAGGTACGTCTAGCTACCGTCAACCGGAGCTCATTACTCTGCCCAAACGTCACAGGGAGCCAATCAAATCAGTCTGAGAGTCTCACCATGATGACAGGGCGGCAACGCTATCTGGGATGTAAACAGTATAGATGGCTGCAGTTGAGGATTAACAGCTGTTTGAATTGGTTTTGGCATCGACCGTTAAAGATTTTGACTTTTTATTTGATTTATTTTGCTACAGTAAAGGTTTACTTACTCTCTCACTGACTCGTTTATGTTGCTCCTAATACGTCACCTTGTTGGTTGGTCTCATTAGTCATTGTGCTATCCAACTGTGTGCAAAGCAAGTTTGATAAGCAGCCATTGGTGCCCCCTCTGGAGGCCCTACGGACCGTTTTCAGACGCTTCATCTTTCTAGATATGGGTCTGATCTATCAGGCTAGGTCAGTGGACCTCCACGTTGTAAACAAATGCATGTTAAAGCAGCTGAAACTTTTAAAAACAATGTTCTATTATTTATCAGAAGATATTTGCATATTCTCTTTACTGTGCTAATGATCACATCAAATAATATGAAGTAATGTTGCTGCATAAAGAGGAAGGGTGAAGAAACGACCTGAATTCATCAATAGGTGACAACTAATTAGGCCAGGGATTACTGAGGAAAACCTGTTTCAAACTCTGCAGTTGCATCAGTCAGTGCCATTTGGAGTATAAAATAAGCCTTAGATTAACTTGAGTTGCATTTATGTCTCAGAGACATTTGGTCCATTACACAGTGACAATGTGCACTGTTGTCAGGCAAACCAGAAGTCCAGATCTTTTTTAGAAGAAATGGGAGCTGTGTGCTTAAGACCAAAGATGAAAGATACCATCTTTACAGTTAGCAGCTTCAAGTCCGCCAGGCTTTGTTTGAAGTTACACATGTACGTTTCTACGAGGTACTGGCTTACCGGCAGTCCTTACCTGTCCCCAGCAGACAATCTAAGGAGAAAAGGAGATCCCAAACTGTTGCACACCATAAGACTGCTTTGCAGAAAGATTGGACAATAATAACCCCCAGCATGGTTCATCTCTTGGTATCTTAAAAGCCAGAACATCTTTATATCTTTAACACATTTATATTCAAGTCACAAAGCTTTTTCTCTGCCAGAGTAATTATGATGAGAGCAAAGGAAGAAGTCATCTGATGCTGAGAGTGACAAATTGGACACAGGGAGAGCGTCGACATGGATGAATGGATCACTAAAATACCTGTCTTAAATACAGATTGCTGCTTTTTACTCGTTTGCGATTGGCAGCAAAGGCATGTCTATATTTTTCAAAGAATGACCACAGTCCATTCCTTGAAATAGACATTTCCCTAAATCTTGTCTTTTATAAAATGAAGCTTAATCTTTTATTAATGCTCTGCCATAAAAGTCTTCAGTGTTCAGGTATTTCCCTGGTATAAACAGGTGTGGGCGTATTTTACCATTTTTGTGTGTCCCAACTATGTATTTGTGGGTGTACGGACCTACTGTCACATTATGTGACGCACGTGATTGTTGCAAAGGAGCATGAGCTCAGCCAGCGCGTCTGAATGCGGTGTGATTGTAGCTGGAAAGAAAGAGGTTCATCAATGGAAACGATGGGCATTGGTGGTGACGCGTGCCGTTGACATTTGTAAAGCCTCTTCCTTTTTCCTTCTCTGCTCCAGCTGCAATGTCAAGCACCTCCAGAGGCGTCACGTGTGCATTTCCCGACTGGAGAGGCCACAAAACTGGGGGGAGAACTGCTGCGAAGTCCGCTATGTCATCCTGATATTGGCACCGTCCAAAATGGTAAGCACCACCTGAAGTTTACAGTATTGTTCTATAATTTAATAAAGTCAAGTCTTTCCATGAGTCACCGCTTGTGGGCTCACTCAGACCATACTGTGATATGGCAACATATTTCTTCTTAAACATAATTGAAATACAGTGCATTTGGAAGTTGTTGTTTTTTTCCATATTATCATAGTTCAGAATTTTTTTTCAATTTGATTTCGATTTCAGTTAATATTTTCCCTCATTGGTCTACACATAGTTCTCCATGATGGTACTAGTCATTCTTCATAAAAATAAAACACAACTATCCCCTTCACATTTAAAAGTATTCAAACTCTTTTTTACTTATTACTTGAATAAAGCACTGTTGGCAGCAATAGAAGCTTCTAGTGTTCCCGGAAGTCATCCTTGCAAGCTTTTCACATCCATCTTTTCCCCCATATTGCTTTGAAGAATGGTTAAATCTTAACCAGTCTGAATGAGGATTTTGAGGTCACTCTGGGATTTTGAGAGTTTCTCTTCAGCGTTTTTTCTTGTTTTCCAAGGAGGCATACTAGGAGTTGTTTTCTTCTATTATATGCACACCTTCCGTCAACCCTGAGATTATAACAAAGGCTCTGAATCATAGTGAATTAAGGTAATTTATTTTTAATAAATTGTGCACTTGAATCTTTTTCATTAGTGTGAAAATTAAATACATTTTGCATTTTCTACATTCTCAGTATATTGGGATATTTAGCCAGTTGAACCAGTGATCTTTATTTAGATTTAATATGTCAATGCATATTTAACCATCAACCTCCTGTCATGTCCAGTTAAGTTTGATTTTACTACGTGTTGTACTTCCGGTACAAATTTTTATCTTGAGGAGGTTGAATTGTTTTTCTGCAAAGATTTGCACATCAGCACAATTACTTATTTTCTAGGCCTTAAAGTCAGATGTATTATATAATAAATCAGATGATGTATTACTCGATATCATTATTTATTTAACAGAAGTAAGGACAAAATGTAGAATCGATGTATGAAATCCGAGCACACGTCAGGAGCTGAAGATGGTAAATATCAGCAAGGTGCTGCTTGAAGATCATCAGCAAGTGTGACCACTTCAAGAAAAGCGGAGGTTTTGACACTTTGCAGTTCTGGATGTGTGTGTTGCTTAAGTCACTCCTTCACTGAGATGCAATAACTTAAGCAAGGATCGTTGCTGTCCAACAGTAAAGATTATACGTCTGTCATTCTATACTTTCTATACTATACTCTACTTGATGCTCCAGCAAGTTCACCTTAAGATCCGATCTTGCAATGCCAGAAACTGCAAAAATCCAAGAGCTCCAGTACATGTCAGACTATTGGCCTCAGTAAGAATGTTAAATGTAATGTTTCAATGACATTACGATGGACAAAGACTGAAAAAGTATGACTTGACTGAAGGGTGGGTGGAGGAGAAAACCTCTTCCATTGGTGCTGTGTTTCTGTTCGTGAAGTCTCCTTCATGTGCCCCTCAGAGATGTTTTATGTGGACGTGTGTGTAGTTCAGCACATCAATCACATTAGAGAATGCTGGAACGTAGCAGGAGCTGTCCTCCTGGGAATGTAAGGGAACGTGTTTTGTGGAATCTGTTTTCATGCTACCAGCAATCTTGGATATCTTTATCGTATCGTGCTCTCCTGTGGCCAGGGAAGGTCACAGGAGAGCACGACACTCATCTACAGAAAGTGAGCTTTATCTTTGAAAACATAATTCAGAAATGGACAAATTATTGCAAAAGAATCACTGACTAGTAACATTTGCATTATGTTTTCCATTTGTTTGTTTGGCTGATCTGCATCTCATTTGTTCCCATGAACCTTCTTTTGTTTTTGTTCCTTTCTTTAGTTCTTGCTGCACCCTTCTTGCCTTTCTAACAGGCAACAATCAAAACCACTAATGGTATTCTCAGAGACATTAATCTGTACCCAAGTAAACATAAAACACTCTTATGTCTCAGTTATGCTTGATGGTGACTGCTTCTGCAGAAGAACATCTTTGAAGAGGCTTGATGATTATGATAATAGGAATTGTGTCTTAGTGGACCATTCCCCTCACCAACCTTTTAGCCAGCAGCTGTGTCTTAACCAGAGATACCCGTTCTTGAAGATCCCCGTTCAAAAAAATGTTTTTCATTCACTCATTTACATACATCCGTGAAAGTGCTTTGTAAAACATTTATACTAGTATGTTAATACTTAACTTAATGTTACTTAATGTTAGTACAATTTCCAAAATGCTGATGTGAATATACCTTTTCTTTTCATGCACCCTGACCAGCAGCGTCCATAATTTAAATTGCCCAGGGTATTTTGCAAGGCTAAAGTGAGATTTTTCGCACTGCATCTTATGAATTTCTGTGGAGGTATAATGTTTAGAGTAGATTTGGCAGGTTAAGTCCACTCAGCTGTGTTGCTTCTCACCAGAGTGTCACAGATGCCGTCCTGCCCAGACAGCAGCCAATAGACTGGTCCAACTAGGAAGTATGTTTCAGCTGTATATAAACACAAACTCTTACTGTTACTGTTGCGTGTTTGTTTGTCATATTTTTTTTTTATTGGCTCCTTATAATGTCTGAGATCAACATCTTATCGCGCATCAACCCAATTCACCTAAAATCTGTAGATGGTGCACAGTTATGAAGTTTTTTTTAAATGATTACAGATTAATACATTTTTTTATATAAGTGGTTAAGTGTAAATTGCTTTATTGGATATAATGGCAAAGAAATATTGTGAACCTCTTGAAATAAAGTGGTTTAAAATAAACTCCATTAAATGTGATCATATTTTTACATAAGTCACAACAACAAACACAATTTGCTTTTAGATGATAACACACAATAGATTATCATTTTTTGCATCTTTATTAAACATGGTCATTAAATATTAACAGTGATGGAGGAAAATGTAAAAATGATGAAAAAAGAAATGCACACAAAAGTTTTAATTTTGCTGATGTGAACCATACCATATTTCTAAAGATGCACACTCAAGACTAGATGATCTGCATAAAGCTAAAGAGAAATAACGGTGGGTGAGTGGGGGTCAAAACACCTTTTTTTACGCTCCGAATTAGTCAAGAATAATATTCAGCAATATATCTGGTGCAGAAGAACACAACAGGATGTAAACGTCATCTCTACAGTGAAGTGTGGTGGAGGCTGCATCATTATTTGGGCTTGTCTTCTGCCTCGGTACCTGGACCCCTTACCATCAAGGATATAAAAAAGGATTTCCCAAATTTACCCTTAATCATATCCCTCATGACTCCTTAAATTATCCTGCAGGACAATGTCAGCATAATTGTGGCTGTTCGCCAGGTGAAGCTCATTAGAAGTGGGGTGATGCTGTAGGACAGATTCACCACAGAATGGCTTCAGAAAAAGAAATTCCACCTTTTGGAGTGGCCCTTTCAGGGCCAAGATCTTACATTCAGATAACTGCTGTGGAATAAGCTCAAGAGAGCCATTTACATCAAACATCCTCCAAATGTCCCTGAGCTGCAGCAGTTCCCATCCAAAGTTCCTCAATGTTGTGCAGGTCTGATTCAGATCTTCTGAAAGAGCTTACATGAAGTCATTGCTGCCAAAAGAGGTTCGACCAGCCATCAACTCTAAAGGTTCATTTACTTTGTCCTTCACTACTGTAAATCTTCAATGGATGTGATCAGTAAAGGCACAAAATGATAATGTTTTGTGTGTTTTCAGCATAACCACATTATGTATGTCTGTTTATGGTAAACTGATAGAAATAAGCAGGTCATTCCAAAGGGTTCACATACATTTTCTACAGTGTTTTTTGAATTTGCATCTGCAGGAATGTAGGTGATAACAGTAAGCACACTTACTAAGTCTGTAGCGAAAATAATTGTTCATCTTCCTACACATTCTTAAAGATTGTCCATCTACGTTGACTGGATTTCAGCACCAAACGTCATTGATGCTGATCCAGAGAACTGTACAATTGCCCATTGAGTTGTGAAGGAGCCATGGTGTGGACAAAAAAAGTCTTCCTTTTCACCGTCTCTTCAGCCTGAGTCCATCTCATCCACCCCCTTTTCTCATAACCAAACATCTGCCAGAAGTTAGGTGGGTAGAGGAATACCCCCAGGTGTAAGCTGACCGAGCTTAACTCCCATCCTGGCTTTGTTTGCCTCTTTTCTGGGGCGAGCACTCTTCTTGAGGTCTGATGGTCTGCTGTGTTTAATTCTATTCAGCCATCACAACATGTGCTTTGGTCAAATAATAATTCATTATAATTAACAAAACAAATTGCCAAAAGCCAATGAGCTCCTAGTCACCCCATCTGCATGTGCAGTTGTGGGGATAATTAGTCAAAAATGTTAAATGTATAATGTACGGTTACGGTTATTGTATTGTATGTTATAAAACGGTTATTGTACTTGAATTGAAAAGATGTGCAACTGTGAAGACAAACATTCTGGCTATTAAAAATAATTATCAAACTGAAATTCTAAAATTTTAGAAACCTGCATAATGCTATTGAGTGTTAAATTTAGTACTTCCTCTATTTCTGTCAGGTGGCTGAATAGTGAGGTTTCAAATGTTTTGTGTGGTGGGTCCGTCGTGTAAAGTCTTTTATCGTAATTTGTTGTGTCAGCAGCTACTGTTGCTCTGCTATGTCTGCTCAGAGCACATGGTGGATCACTATTTGATCCTTGGAAGTCAGGATTGTGATAGCACATTCTTTGAATATTTCCTCATCAGCCTAACTGAAGGTATTTTATCATGGACTTTTACAGACAGCTTTCAGCTCTGATTTAAATTTGTCTGGCGCTGTTGAAAAGCTTGACAGGTTTAGTTACTTAGTTGCTCTGTTTCCTGCTTTTGCTGGTTTGTGCTGAGCCTCACTAAGTTACGATCAGCACCACCTGGCTGACGAGGCTTCCCTGGCACCACGCTGTCCTGCAGTCTGGAAGGAAAAGTTTTTATGATGCACTACTATTTTTGAGAAAGGTGGGATTTGCTGACATTCAGAAAAACAAGCCTCTACCAAATGTTTAACTTCCCCCAATCAATATTTTGAAGAAACATCATGCCTGCCTTTTTTTTTTTTTTTTTTTTTTTAAACCATTTTCAGGCCTCAACAATACATTTCAATCAAAGTTGGGGTATTATGGTTCTTGCCAATTTGTGATGTCGCATTAATTTTTACAATATATAAAAGATATTCTGGCCTTGGGGATACGAAGCAATGAAAGTTTTCTTTTTGCCATTTTGTCCCAGTCTTTCAGCAAACACATTTGTTTTAGGTGTGCATCAGTAAATGGTTGTTGTTCTATTTTCACTTCAAAATTCTCTGGGAAAATTTTTAAAATGTTCTCAACTGGGAAGAGTTCAGAACTGTGTGCAGACCTCTGAGCCAAGAGACATTGGTGCTACCAAATGGCTTATTTGTGTAGTAAAAGTTTAAGTAGCTCTGTATTATAGTGTTTTGACAAAGGTTTTTCACAGTTATTTCATATTCATGTTCTTATCTGTGCCGTCTGAGGATTGGAGGTCAATGGTGTCCAGTTTAGGCTGGACTTTATGCATTGAAATTCTTCCACATTCCTCAAATCAATGTTGCACTGTGGACGGATTGAAGTAGAAATATACAAATCCCTTCCAGTCTTTCTTTTACTAACATTGTTTTTAAATGTCTCCATGATTGTGTCACATATTTGTTGATTGAGTGGAGATCCTCTGTCTGCCTCTTCTCCTTCAAGCCATGAAATATCCTGTATTTTATCTTTATTTGTTTTGGTTTTTTCACACCCATATTGTTGTAAATTCTTATGAGTTTGGGTTGTAAAATGTCAATGGCATAGTTCAAAATACCACAGTGATACAGTGCAAAAGCACCCTTTTCAACAATATCTTTTATATTAAGGTTTTACCTCAAATGCAGGTCAAAGTTGTTTTTTTTCATAATAGCCATCATTCCATTCATCATCTAAACCCACATATTAGGGTCATAGTTTCTAATAGTACGCTCATTTTCATTTGTAACAACTTTAAATGCAGTCCTTCATAGTGCAAAAATGTTATTCTCTGTGTATCCGCCATATGTCATAATGGCATCATAACAAAAATAATATATGCATTTGTAATTTTAAGATGAAAAAGATATGTGCTAAAACCAACTCAAAGCTGTTATCAGTGTTTTCACAACAGCAATGGACCAAGTTATTTAGTTGTAATTTGAAATATGCTGCTTTCTACTATACATATATGGAATTGGTAAACGAACCTTGACATCAGATGAGTAAACACTCAATACCTGGGAATGCTATTGTTGCTTTGTGTCGACTGAATGTATACATTAAATACCACCAATTCTGTGTGGCCATCCTGAACAGACGGCATGTTTCTACTCAGTGGACTTGTTCTTAAAAATTGTTGTGTGAGTATGTATATTGGGCGGGTTTTTTTTCTATTTGAATATTCAAATTCATCCTTTTCTTTCGTAGAAAAGTACCAAGACGGCGATGGAGCTGGGCAGGACATTTGCCACCCTCTTCTCTGACATCTCCTTCAGACAGAAGCTGCTGGAAACGAAAACACAGGAGGAGTTTAAGGAGGCTTTGCTGTTCCAGAGGCATCAGCTGACAGCTGCCAATCAGCAGCCCACTGCACTAGGAAAAGAGGAGACTGACCCTCGTAGTCACAAACCTCTCAAGGTGGAAAACAATAATTTTGTATTTGTTTGAACCACGAGAAAAATTCTGATACTTTTTAGAATTATAAAATGACAGTGGCATTTATGAACTGATTGCTCATAGGATGAGGTCTGATTTTAAAGTCTTAAGTGCACTGATTTGTCTCATACATCTGGCTGAAAAGGTAAGTGCTCAAGTTTGTCGATTAAAATAAACACCAGGTAATGAACTTGTCGACCCACAGTCAAAGTTGAACATCTGGGGTGTGGAGATGCTCCTTCAGAGTTCTCACTCTCTACATAATGATTGATGGGGGACAAAGTGGTCAAAGCCTCATCCGTTTGGCTCTCCATTTTTCTCTTGCTTTACCTCCTTGACCTCTCCTCTTCAACTCATCTACATTGAAGGTCTTTTTCTGATCATAATCGGGTATTTGAAGATCGGTCTGCTTATTCCATATGAAAACAATATTCCTTTGTCATGGACTAGTAGAGAGACTGAAAAGAGGGATTCTCCTATAAATTAAATTTAGCCTCTAAACTTTTATCTTAAAAAAGGAGACCACCACCCCAGTCTAACAATCCAGGAGCCCCTGATGTCCACACAATGTTGCAGAGGTGTTAACCAAAAGAGCCCACATCATCCAGAGCCTTAAGGAAGTCGGGGCAGATTTCATCCACCCCCAGATGCCCTGACACCTCAGTGACCTCAGCTCTGATAATGGTCGAGCCCATCCCAGAGTCCACAGACTCAGATTTCTCTGTGGAAAACCTGTTAGTGGGCTTTAGGATGCCCTCAGAGTATTCCTTCCAGTGTCTTAACAACATTCCCAGTGGAGGACAACAGCAGCCCAACTCTGCTATACACAATGTTGGTGCAGCACTGCTTTACTTGCCTATGGCGCCTGACAGTTTGCCAGAATCTTCTTGGAGCAAATCAAAAGTGACTGTCCTCACCAAACGCCTCCCACACTTGAGTTTTTTGCATCAGCAACAGCAGAGACTGCTGTTCGCTTGGCCTGCCAACACCTGTCAGCTGCCTCTGGAGTCCCAGGGGCTAACCGAGTCCTGTAGGGATCGCCCATCAGCTTGATGGCCTCACTGTCCTAGAATGTCCACCACTCCAGGTTCAATAATTGCTGTCATGGTATGCATCAATAACTTTGTAGTTGTAGATCCAGTCAAAACCCACCCATCCACTGCCAACCCCCTCACCCCCCACCCCTGAATAACCCATTTGGGCTCAATGTTCCCAGCCTCCCTTGAGATGCAGCTAAAGTTCTGTTGGTGTGAGCTGAAGAAAATACATTCAGAGCCTGTTCCTCGATCTGAAGACACATTCAGTTTTCTTGCGTCTTTCAACTTCTACCAACACCTTCTCCCCTCCCATCTCCCTCTCTCCTTCTTGCTTGACTGACTTGACTCCTCCATATTTTCTCTACCCCTAATCAATCAGCATCAACTTTTGCCAGGCCTCCTCAGTGGGTAAATGACCTTATATTTCTCAGAGTCCTGTCAGATTCTGCCCCAACCCTCAGCCACACATGCGTACATATAGACTTGCACATAAACATTCTCACTAACACACAGCCAAAGGGACTTTACTCAATGCCACGGACCAGCATCACCTCCTGATGTTGCCTTGACAGGCCTGAGCTTCTAGACATTTCCCCTTGGGGTTTTTTTTTTTTTTATAGCTAAGGATTTTGTTAGATGTTTATCCCAGGGCTTGAAAGGCTCAGTGTCACTCAGTGAAAGATATTGGCACAAACATTTAGAGAAAGACAAATGGAAGAACAGAGGGAAGTAGAAATTTGAGACGCGGTATTTGGAGTAGGTCAAATCAACAGCAATCAGATAATGATATAATAAAAATAAATATGTGTACAAAAAGATAGCCTGTCGGCCTTCTCATCCCATCACTGACATCAGACCACCCATACTGATAAAAAAAAATCCTTTTACCTAAAGAAAAAAAAAGTATTTCTGTTTTTTATGCTTTTCCTTCCCATTGCCTCACTCCATTGACTGTTCAGAATGAATGGTGAACAGGTGGACAGTAAGTCCTCATCGATGCCTTTGTTTATCAAACCTGAGCCAAAAGTCTGCGATCAGCCACCCCCCCACCCCCCAGGGTCCCTTGTAATAATAAATGAATCCATGATGTATTGGGATTTAATGGTCAAACAAACCCTGCTGAAAGCGTGTGTGTCTTTATACAAATCACCATCCTGCTCTGAGAGGAAAAAAGTGCTGACGATATTGTTTGGTTTTTATGTTGTTTGCATCAGAGTAAATTGCTTTGTTCTTCTAAAATCTAAAAAATTTTTCACATGATAAATGAGGTAGGAATGATTTTCCCAAGAGATTTTCCTACTAACCCATTCTCTGCCATTTAACTGTGTAAAGCCCTTTTATCAAGGATATGAAACTCGGTAACTTGATAGTTTGATAAAGCTCAGTCAAGACTTCACATTTACTCTGTTTAATATAACGTGAAAGCTCATATTTTTATGACCCTTTTTGAAGCATATGACATTTTTTTCTAACCGTCCTCTTCCTGAACTCTCTAAAAATATGTT
Organism: Xenentodon cancila; assembly: GCA_014839995.1. Taxonomy (NCBI): domain Eukaryota; kingdom Metazoa; phylum Chordata; class Actinopteri; order Beloniformes; family Belonidae; genus Xenentodon; species Xenentodon cancila. The sequence continues at coordinate 24,193,664 of CM026210.1, read as the reverse complement.
AAATCTTCTATGGCTCATTGTTGGAGTCACCTCTCTCTACCTCATTCTGGGACCTCAGAGATCTTTGGTAAACGCAAACCTAAATCACACTACCTGGCCTACTTTGTTTTAGATTAAACCACTTTGAAAACTACCTCATTAATATTGATGACTCAAGTCATGTATCACAAAGCCCCATGTGGAATCACCCCATGCCTTAGCTGAGTCATTAGATGGGCAATTTTAATCTAAATTTGTTACTGTCCACAACATAGCACAGACTTCAAGACCTTCATTTCACTGCAGCTTCGGCCTTTGCATGCTCTTTGAATTTGTAAAGTACCTCGAACGTCTAACATCTCTACATCTAACAAAGACACAGTCATTGGCTATCTTTGACTTTCTGTGACTTTTGGCCCAAGCAATTTTTATTCTTCGTCCCCTTAAGTCATGGTTTAGGTGCAGCATAAAGACCATGAAGACTTAATTCACCCAGTCCTCTCCGAGCTGGTGTTAAGACATGTCAACTACTTGAAACGTGTGGGCTCTAATCTGACGTGCTGTTAATTGGTCATTTCTGAGGCTGGTAATGAACTTTCTCGCCTGGAGCCGTCCTCACAAGAGACGCTTTAATCACAGCATTTCATGGGTTTTCTGACTGCTCTTGAAGAAACGTGGTAGTTCTAAAGATATTGCAGGAACCTGTTTACAACAGAGAGGTAACTACCTCATGACGTTGGTTAAGATGTTCCTAACTGTGTGCAGAGTGGTCAAAGTTACTTCATGGAATCCAATAGGACTAATCTGGTCACATGAATTTATTATATACCACAGAAGTCTTTATGGTTTACTTTATAGTTTTGATGTTTTCAGGTTGTTGTTTTTTTATTTAATTTTTTTTTTTTTAAAAAGAAGAAGAAAAAGCTTATCTGACAAACTGTTGACTAGCATCACAATGGCAAATCTTTACGTTTAGAGGCATGTAATCAGTATATGTCCTCTCACAGTCACGTTACTGCCGTACGTTCTAGACACGTAAACACCTTAACCCCATTGTAGTGTCCTGTTAAGAGTTTTGGAGCATTTTTTGACATCAAATGATCAAGTCGTGTTCTTAAATAATGGACATGGCAGCTAGAGAAGAGATGAAAACTTGGTCAGTCGTGTCTTAATGCTGACAAACGTGTCTGTTGTGTGTCGCATTGAATTCTGTAGGAAATCCAGGATGGAAGACATAGACGCAGGGGACATGACATTAATCAAACTACGTTCTTTTTATCAATAAAACCAGAATATGAAACAATATTATTATGAAACTTACATAAAAGTGTTGTGGAGAATTTAGTTTTATTTGGAAGACAGTCAGTACCATCGCTGTCCTTGTAAATATTGTCCGAGTCCTTGTAGAAACTCTAACCTTTTCTCTTCCCTCCACAGTGTAAAGATTTCTTCAAAGCCGGCCGGGGGATTTATGAAGACTTCTGCCGCAGACTTCCTTTCTACCCCTCTGACTTCACAGATGGTAGGCTGGACCTGGGCTTGTATTGAAAGTGAATCATCTTCCTTATTAAGCCTCACCAAGGTGTCATTGGCAGCTCCTCATTTATCTCTCACCCTTTGCCTCACATACATCTGTGCTGCATCTGTGTCACATCTGTGTTTTGCTAAAATGACTGTCTTCTCTGTGTCACTGCTCCCTCATAGTTTCTTATGTCCACTTCTGCAAGTCGTCTCCCTCAAGCATTGCCCTGTTAATTGTCATTTAGCTGCAGTATCCTGGTGGTTTGATTGACTCATCAAATCATACTCTTTATTTATAAATGTGTCAATGCGCTTTCTGACCTCATTTACATCAATAAAATACATAACTTGACTTTTGGTCTTCTTTCTCTTTTTTAGAAAGAAGAAAAAAATCCTGAATATTTTTAGCTGCTTTTCATGCCATCAATTCAGTGACAAATCACTTTAACCCAAACCAACAACGACAAAGAGCAGAGCAAAAATAAGTCCAGGAGTAGGTTTTCTAGCTGAGTTGTCTTTTTTAGCCCGTGTCCAAACTCATTGAGCTCTAACAGAATCGAGATATTTCTGACATGTGACTTTCATCAGATAATGATCATCGCATGAAGGTCACAGGACCAAAATCATTGTGATCACAGTAGAGCCCAATTAAAATGTTTCATCCCAAAATGAGTTATCCACCATTCAGGTAACTGCTCTTATAAAATGATTGATTACAGAAAACCGAAACAAATGACTCATATTTTAAAGGGGCAGTCTGTACTGCAAGCCAGACAAAAAGTGTTTTACCGCATTAAATGAATGTCCCATATTTTAGAAGTACTGAACGATGAATTCTGCTAATGTTTTTGTCATTTTTAAATTAAAGTGCTGAGCCTCCTCCGCTTCATTATGACTCATGTGTTTGTGCTCGTTTCCCCTCAGGTATAGTTGGCAGTAATAAAACCCTGCTGAAGTACATGACTACAGCCATCTTCCTCTACATTGCCATCCTCCTCCCCGCAATTGCTTTCGGCTCCCTCAATGATGAAAGCACCCGTGGCGAGATCGGTATGACTGTGCACTCAAATGTAGACACATGAATGCTTTTGTTAAACACGACTTAAAGGAGTAAACTTTTTTTACTTTTTCTCAGCCTGGGGAGTTAGGTGGAAAGTAAATATGTTATAAAAATGACTGATAAAAAAGTAACTTTGACATAGTATAAAATGTAAAGTGTTGCACAATTCATTACCACACTACTTTTATTCTAAGTAGTTACTGTATGTTAGTGATAAGAATTTTGGTTGCTGGTATAAAATGGTACTTTTCAACTATTTGCAAGTGATTCAAGAACATACTGTGTCAAGAGAATAAAAACAAATATGAAAAGTAAATACAACAATGGCTTACAAATCAGTTAAAGTAAATTAAGGGTCCCTCTTGATATGCATTTTCATTATTGTCTCTACATGTTCTGATTGATTTGGGGTTGTATTTGAAATGACCTGCTGTAGATGCTTGACAATTTGAATGTTCTTTTTGATGCATCTTAATGCATCTTAAAGATGCATTAGTTTATTTTGGTTGTTTGTCCTGCCTACTGGGGATGGGGATAAATGCTCAACAAGCTGGCCAACAAGCCCTGAAATATTTTATCATTTCTAGCTGTCCAGCAACAATTATAGCAGTGTCAAATTGCATGTTCGTTCGGTTTCTGGTGTGTGTGTGTGTGTGTGTGTGTGTGTGTGTGTGTGTGTGTGTGTGTGTGTGTGTGTGTGTGTGTGTGTGTGTGTGTGTGTGTGTGTGTGTGTGTGGAATTAGTGACGTCCTTTCAACTCTGGTTTGAATTGCTCACCTATGTAACTCACTGTTCAGTCATTTTCTTCACCACCCAGTTCAAAACTTGATTAATGAGAGCACTGACACTGAATTTTAAAGTAAACATGCACTAAAAGCAAGACTAATCAGTTAAAAGAGGCTAATGATTTTGACAGTGTCACACTTGGCTGATGATTCTTTATCCATCACTGCATGAGTGTGTGCGCATTACCATCAGAATATTGATGAGAGGAGGTTTCAATTATTATTCCCCCTCCTCCACTCACACTTGTGCTTTTTGCCTCTCTTCGCCCCAATGTTTTATTATTGCTGCGTCTGATTCTCAAGATGAAAAGAGTTAAATATAAGACTTTTGTAAGCATGATTTATTTTAGAATATGATGTTGAAAGTATATGCATGCGGGAACTTGACAGCTCCAAAAGACATATTTTAGAGAATAGATTTAAATTATATTCAGCTTGTGTCCAGTTGTTTTATACATTTTTAAACTTCTGATTAATCATAGACAACAGATCTTTCATCTAGGGGTAAGAGGATGTAGTGAGCTCTGTGACGAGGTATTTTAGGTGCTACTGAGGGAATCACGATTGTTATTGCCAAAGAATGACATCCACCATCTAGAAAGTGAAAACGTGAAAGTGAAACTGAATACAATTTCTAAACAGCTTAAAAGAACATTTTTCCTTTTTAATCAGGACCTCATGTTTTGTTTTCTCTCCGTGTGTCGTCTCTACCCAGATGTTCGGAAAACTATCATCGGCCAGAGCATCGGCGGGGTCATCTACTCGTTGTTCGCTGGCTCTCCTTTAGTCATTCCTCTCACCACAGCTCCCCTTGCCATCTTCATCAGCGGTAGGCTTTCACTCTCTTATTTATCTCATCTCAACCACAACCCACACATCTTTTACACAGCTTACACATCTTTGGAGTAAAACAAGTGTGCCCTCAATAAGTGTTACCAACGCAGTCAAACAAAAACCACATAGCTCCAAAAACATATAATGATAAATTAAGGACCAACATTTGTTTGGTGGCTTGTTTTCTTTACTTTTGGCTCACCAGCGTTATCGAAGTTGGTTTCAGGAGCCTACAGGTCAGGAGATCCACACACTGCATGCAGGAAGACATGTAAACTACATTTAGTTTATGGAGAAGCGCAGCATGCAAACATTTTGGTTTTGTTTTGTTTTGACCTACAGAATGTTTTTGGTTGAAATTTAAATGACATCAACAGCTGAAAGCATGACAATGGCACAAAAATAAAAGGGAAAATAAATTGACTTTGGTGCAGACCCACCAACCAGCTTTCACACCAAATCTGTGTGGTGATCTTTAAAGTAAATATGCTCAGCGCTTTCTCACGAGGATAATTATTTTATGCAGCCTGTCTGGGCAGAACAATTGCTTGTTAGTGAAGGTATTACTCATCTGAACAGAAATCTGCTCGAGATTGCAACTGAATTCTGATGTATTTAATAAGTCCAGGACAAATCTTATTTTTTCTGCTTTTTGCGAGTTAAATGCCTTTTCCCTTTCTTTTTCTATTTTCTTTCTATTTTTTTTTGTATCTGTATAGCTGTGTGTATGAAAATAATCTGCTAAACCTGATAGTTATTCCTAGAATTTTCCCAGCATTGGTAAAACTAGTCTCTAAAAGCATCAGTGTCTGCAGAGTACACAAAGACGATCAATACAATACGTCACTCATCCTTTTACAACCGTGTAAAACAGAAAATGCACCCACCATCAATTCAAAGGGTTAACATAAGGAAATTATGGGAAACATTTTAATTATATATAAATCTGATCCTCCCCATGTCTTAAAACTAGGTAAGTACAACCTCAGATTAACAGCACATATTCTGTCAAATCATATCATCATTTACTAAAGAAAAGTTAAATCAATAAATATGAGTTTTACTTGAAGAATATCTGCTTATTTGTAGGTGGCGTCATCGAGCTCTCAGGGGTTCCCATCATTACTATCAACAAAAACATGGGAGTTGTCTTTTGTTATGACGGTGTGCTGCTTTACGCCACTATTTCACACATCACCAGTAATGAAACTAACTTTTAACCATCTGACTTCCGCATTGAGGCTCATGCAGGGGCTAAGATTCGTTGCAAGGTGGCTGCAAAAGCAAATCTCCACTGACTCCCATGTTAAAATGTATTTTTTGGTTTTGGTTTCAATCGTTTGATATCACACCCATGACAACTCTGAGGGGGCTGAATCTTTTTGTACCACCAGTGTATATAAACCATTAGATTCATTTCTAATGTGATTAACAGTCAGCTCAGCCAATCGCTACCAACTATCACTTCATCCGTAATCATCATGCTGTCGTGCTTCGCAAAGCAACCGCCCATTTGTTTGAACCCAGCCTCGGTAAACACAACAGTCATTGTTTTATTTTGCCGTCAAGTGAACAAATTAAACGGTAAATCTCGCTGGAACACCTGACGGCGGCTCTGCAGATATTTCAGCAGGGTTCAGCTGAAGGAGCTGGGACCAAAGCTAACTTTGGTTGACATGCAGGGGGCGTGTTTCATTCGGCTTCTGGAAAAACATGACTGGGCCCCATACGAGGAAAAATGGGCTACAAAACCAGTCCTCAGAGACCAGTGGGTCACGTAACCGAATGCTTCATCCATTGTTTTATACAGTCGATGAATAAAACCAGTACACAGAGCTACATGTGATATCATGGCGAAGGTTGCTGAGGCTACGTTCACACTGCAGACAAAAGAGACCCAAATCTAATTGGCCAATTTCTGACTTTCTACAGGCATGAAATTAATGACATGAAAACCGATATTTTTCTTCTTTTATGTTTCCTATCACATCAGATGGGTCACTTTCACGTGTGCTACTAAATTATCTATAAATTATTGTATCTGTAAGTTTAAATTATCTGCATCTCTGTTTACATCTTTACACCTGATGTACTGCACATGCGAGACACTTCAAAACAGAAGCCTGTTCACAATGAAGTCTGATATAAGTCGCAACTAAACTACTAACGTGAACAACCACAAATAAAATCAGATCAGGGCTGGATGAATAGTGATATGATACATGCACATTAACACGGAAACGTTGCAGATGTGATCATTTTATACCTGAAGAGCTCTCTATTTTCACTTCCATACGAACTCTTAAATGTGTCTGCACACATGACCTGACGTGCTCGGATCATGTTTCATTAACACAGGAATCAGCTTGTGCATGCACGTGATTTAGGACTCAATGCGATCCACCAACGCATGCTGCATTTAAGGGTCAGTAAAAAGCTGGGCCATCTCAACTTTCACATATTCACGTGTTATTTCCCCCCTCAGCTACTTTTGATGAGAAACGCTTTTCTGAGCAGACAGAAAAGCTCATCAGCCCTTAAAAAGCCAATTTTTGCTTTTCTGGATTCTAAAAATGGTAATATTGTCAAATGAGCAAATGTAAATGCGTGTTTTATAAAACACGCTGCTGGGTAAGGAGCTTGTTCTGCTGCTAGGAAAAGAGCTCGTCATAGTGGACACAAGTAGCAGCAGCAACAGGATGTGATGGCTGGGCATCCTGGTGGTTCATGAAGACGGTATAGGTTAATAATTAACGTCACTGCTCTCCAATAAGTGCAATCTAACATTAACAGGCAAAGATCAAGTACACTGGTCTTTAAGTTTTTGCATTTCACATAACTCAACACAGCATTTAACTTGCTTGGTATCAGAACATGCATTCACGGTTATCTTAAGTCGCACGCATATTTCTGTGCATATATGTAAATTGTGTAATAGGAACTTGTGATTACTATGAAATGATTTCCTCTCCACAGGGTAATAATAAGAGAAATTGTTAAATGAGTTTGAGCATTATCATGACTCCACAGGCATCCGGTTACATGTCATATTTTATGATTCATAACAGAACAAGTAGAAAACGAGTGAAAAATGATGGCTTGCTGGTAAAGGCTGCCAGGATAAGGGCTCCTCTTTCTAAAAAGAATACAGCAGTGTTGCTCAGGTCTGCAACGTTGCTTCTGAACAAACCACAAGACTTGTACAATGATGTCCTCTGGACAGATGAGACCAATGATTGTTCCTCATTAGTGATTTTGATTAACCAAATACAGCATATCAGCACAAATAGACCAGCCGTCAAGTCTGGTGGAGACACTAATACAGTGAAAAGGTGGTGATTTGAGCTGGTTTTGCAGCTGCACGAACTCAGCACCTTCCTGTGAATGCTTTACTGGGACATGAAGAGAGCTGTGCATCAACAAATACCTTCAAATCATAATCAACTGAAGAAACATGGTAAAGACGAGAGGGTCAAAACTGTCCACTTTTAATGTCTTGGATTTTATGAATAAACAATAGTAATAAAAATGATGATGCAGGATAATGTGTCATGTTGTTTTTCAGCTGTAGCTGTACTTAACAGTTTTGAAGAAATAATGAGCAGTTTTCTTTATTTTGTCCTGTTTTATACAGTAAAACCTTAGACTTGAAAGAGAGTGTACTTACTTACACAACTATATATATGTTGTTTTTAAGGTGGCATTAAACTGTTGATCTTGCATTTGTTCAATTTCCAAGGCACAGCTGAGTTAATTGTATTGTCTCTTTGCGGGATTGAATCATTTCAACTTGATTCCATTTCCTGAAGTCCTTCTGATGTACAACACTGGCACTCGCATTACAAGCAAAGGGACGTGGCTTATTTTTCAATACGCAACAAACAATTAAATGGGTTGCAAAATGAGGTTGCATGCCTATTTTTTATTCATGTGCTTATTTGTTTTTATTTGCATGTATCCAACCTGGATCATAGTGATCCGAGGAATCTGTGATGACTACAACCTGGATTTCCCAGCTTTTTATGCCTGTATCGGTTTGTGGAACTGCCTCTTCCTCATCCTGGGTGGGATTTTCAATGTCAGCCTGCTGATGAAGCTTTTCAAAAGGTAATTCCTACACACACACACACACACACACACGCACACACGCGCGCACACACGCACACACATTAAAATTAATCACACTTTAAGGTAAATGATTCAGTTTATCAGCTGAGTAATAATGGAGAAACATTTTCATTAGTAAAAGGTTATTTTAAAAAAAAAAGTATTGGACTTGTTACTTGTACAACTTAACCTTAGTTTTAAAATATCAAGTGCATCTGCTTGTTACGTCCAGTTCTTGTTGTGTTTTTAAAAAACAAGCACACATAACTGTTGTTATGGTGGAACATGTCCACGGAGACGATCATATTCACGGGTATCTGCATGTACAGAAGTATAATTATACAGTAACAGTGGCTTTTACATCTGCTTTTCTTTTCTTGATAAACTAAATGCTTCACTGTTTTGTTTTCTGTAGTTCCTTAACTTTATTCTTCTGTTTTTGCCAAACATTAATTATCTTTCTACAAAGTAATATGCACCTATGTAACACGGAACCTTCCTTTAATCAAGAATTTAGCTTTTTTTATTTCTTTTTTTGTTTCGATTTAGTTTTTTGTCTTATTACAGTCCTGGTTGTCTCTTCTGTTTTGTTTCTAGGTCGACAGAGGAGGTCATTGCTCTGTTTATATCCATTGCATTTGTGGTCGATGCTGTGAAAGGCACAGTCAAAAGTGAGTGAAATACACAACTAAGTCTCTGGCTTGTACCCATGTCTGACTAATCAGACCCAGCACACACACAAAACACCCCTGAAGTCAAATCCATTACAAGCAAAGGTCTGTAAGGGGACTTGCCGATTGTCCTGACATGCTTTTACCCCTCCCAAAATGAACATTTTCATAAATTCATGTATCTGTAATTACAGAAGCACCAGAATGCGACAGAAATGTCCCCCTCTCCTTTTCACAATCACGTACTTGACAGCTGTTGTGCTGCTCCTTGAACACAGAACAGATTTGGAGCATGCTTGTTTTTATGATCATTACTGGAAGACTGCGGTTGTGTATGTCTGTATCTGTGCGTGCGTGTGTTTAGGGACTGTAGTTATTAACATTTTGTGGGAAACCCCTGTCTAATTTCAGTTTATATTAGAGAGTATCTAATATAGTTGGCTCAGCATCCTCCTCACCTGCCTCCAGACAAACGGACCCTTCCTTCTCCCAAATGGACAATATAAAGAGAAAACACTACAACACACAAGATTGATTTTAAGTGATATGCAGTACTGTGCAATAGTGTACTTGAACCAAGTCAAGGATTTTGTGGGACCGTAGTTAGGTGTATGATTAATAATTATACCAAACAAATGGTAATGACTATCAATTTCATGTGAAACATATTCATGAACTGAAGCAGACGCAGCTGTACTGGAGGCTTAAAACCGGGTGAGGAGCAGTCAAACTCTGCTACCACGGTGAGGTTGTTGCAGCTTCATGTCACAGGTCATACATACAAAAAAGGCATGCCTCCAACATGGAAACAAGGCCAACTTATTCAACTACGGACGAAAACGCGCAGTTCACTTCAGTTTGCTTCATTTGTTTAGTGTCATTTCACACTAAAAGTAATCTCAGGACACTTTACACAGAACGCAACATTCCAACCCAGGCTGAATCCAATTCATCACACTTTTCTCCAAATTCAGTAATTAATATAATAGTAGTTCATATTAAAAAAAAATCATCCTGGTTAAAGAAATTCAACAGATTGCAGAATATCTGAGTAACCACGAGGCAACAATGGAGTACAAACATGTCTAATTAAGAGAGAAACCTCCATCAGAAGCAGACTCTCAAACGGCTGCCATCACCTTTGACTGCGTGGGAACTGAAATGAGGAGCAGGTGCTCTGGACAGATGAGTCAAAGTTTGAACTATTTGGCTGCTGCGGACGGCTGTTTCTTTGCTGAGGGGCTTGGGAGCGATACAAAAATGAGTGTTCACAGGGAAATGTCAAGCATGATGGACGTTTCCTGCAAGTTTAAGGATGTGGTCAGGGGTAATAGTGTCCCAAATGCTGAGCAATGCAGGCAGATACTAATCCATCATGGAATACCTCCAGGGAAGCATTTTATTGGCCCAAAATTTATTCTGCAGCAGAACGAGCCCAACCATACACCTGATGACACTGGGAGCAAAATTCAGTGCATTAAAAAAAAGGAGTCCTGAAATTAATGGCATGGCCCCTACACAGCCCTTAATTCAATACCACTGAGGCTGTCAGGGATTACATGAAGAAACTGTAAGGGTTTCAGACAACCTACATCCACAGATCTGTGCATACCTCTCCAAGACGTTGACTGGTAGTGTATGTATTCTGTAAGTCTGTCATGGGGAGTGCAACCTCATCTGCAGTCACCTGATGGGGGAGCATCATCAAAGGCAATGCCTTAAAGAAACTGAACAAACTGATAAAGAAGGCTGGCTTTGCTCTGGGGACTGTTTTGGAGCCTCTGGAGCTGATTGTGCGAAGAAGGATTCCTCATGAAATGAAAAACACAAAGGGCAACCCAGAGCTTTCTTTTCACAAGACAGTAGCTCAACAACAAAGTGTCTTCAGGCAGACGCTTCCTTAGAGCTGCTGCAACACGGACCGCTACAGGAGATCCTTCCTGCCCACAGCTGTAACCATCTACACTGACCATTTGAAGAGACTTGGGTAATGAAAGTTACTGCAACATCTAATTTGTCTTTGAATGAATTCCAGTTGGTAGGTTCCTCATACTGTGGTTGGGAATGTCGTAAGTGCAGATTTTTAAACTAAATTTTAAAAAGTCATGGCAGACTACACACACACACCAAACATAGAGACTGGCTACAAGCAGTGAAAACGGAGGAGGAGATGTACTGTGCAAGTTGACGAGGAAAATAAAATAACGTCAGAAATTAAGTCCTAGGGGCAGGTGGGAGGAGTGGCAAGCAGAGTCCACCTTGGAAACTGCACGTAAAAAAACCAGAACGAGACCAAACCCAAAGATAAAAACCACCGTGCACGGCAGTACGCTCAAGTACAACTAGTGTTGCTGTTAAAGTCATGAAATATGTGTCGTTACTAATTATTTAAACAATGATCCCAATCTGGCCCATTTTTCTGAGTGGGATCATTCTAAACTGACATTCTGGACTTTTTAAAGTGAATTGTTAATAGTTTTTTGTTTTGTGCTTCTGTAAACTTGAACAGTTTTCTGTATTTCTTGTAGTGTCTGTTTTCCTCGTGAACAAATCTACCAGCAGTAAAGGCCGTGACACAGTATCACACTATACCACATATTTACACTTTTGTAACGAGGAGCGTGTTGATTTGAACATCTTTTTATTTTCTTCAGACTTGACCTAGAAGATTAATTCCCATTTGAAAACTGTGGATGTGATTTCAGTCTTTTACAGGTACTACCACGCACCTACGCTGGCTAACAGAAGCATAGACAACTTTCGTCAGGGTGGAGAGCTGTTGGGGGGGAACAGGAGCGAGGTGGTGCCCAGGTTTGGACTCGATGCCTTCCCAGAATCTCTGATCCAGTGCACTCGGGAGAGCCCTGTTCTCTGCCTCCTCCTGATGCTCGGGACGTTATGGATGGGCTATACCCTCTACCAATTCAAAAGGAGGTATGTGAAGTACTGCAGTGCGGCAGCACTTAAAAGATAAATCACTTGAGAAGTTTAAATGGTGGTTGGATGGGAGGATAAATAGTGCTGTGTAAGGCCTTGACTCCAAAGATTTCAGGAGTGACGGAGCTTACAGCAACTTTCCAGAAAGGCCTTTACAAAGCTCACCTTTCTGTGAAAGCTCCTTTTCTAGCCTGTGATTCTGTAAGCATTAATATTCTACTTCTGATTGCTCTCAGTAATCAAATAAGCCCCAAAGCTGGATTCAATTCTGTAAGCAAGAAGCAAAGTAAGGTACTTTAGCAGTTCAGGATTGCAGCCATTGTCCTTGTCTTGTCCACAGTAATTGTATTCCTCTAATATGTGTCTCTTCCTGCTCACTCCACTGTCCCCTCTGTCTCCCTGTCTCTCTGTCTCTGTCTCTCAGTCCGTTCCTACATGCCAAAGTCAGAGAGGTGCTGTCGGACTGCGCCCTGCCGATCTCAGTGCTCATGTTCTCCTTCGTCGGCTCCTACCTTTTTAGTGACATTGAGCGTTAGTATCATTTATTACCTCACTGGGCATTTGACAGTAGACAATGCATTTGATTATATAATGCCAGATAAAACTAAACAGTCTGACTATGTGTCTATAGCCCCATTTCCATAAAAGCTGACTTATATTCAAAATAACAAAAGTAGAAGGAAATTCAACCATTTATTTTAGTGGCAATAGCGGAACAGAAAGTTAGAGTATAAAAAGAAAAAAAGTCACTGATTTTTAATTTGATTCCAGCCGCATGTTTAAAAAAAAAAAGTTTAAAAAAATTAGGACAGCGGCCACTTACCACTACATTGCATCACTTTGCAGTCTAGTATTGTATAAGCCTTTGGCACGTGTGCAGATCAGCTGATTTAGTCTTGCAAGCTAAATGTTTTCATATTCTTATTTGATATAGGATGTCAGCTACTCTATATGTTTTTTGAAATGCCATCTTTGCTGTTTATATTACAACAGTATAATTTCCCTTTAGGGATTACTAAAGCATGACTGAATTCAATCCTTTCCAGTTGATTCTGGATGAACGCATGTATTCCTTCCAAACTGGAGTTTTGGAGGACTATATAGTGTTTTTGTGTGGTGACCTCTGAGATATGCAGAGATATACAGTTTTGGCTGTGAACTCCAGCCTTCTTCAAAGCGCCATCTGACGGGCTGCTGACGTGTCATCAGGGATTCTCTCCTCCGACGGTGGTGTGGGGGTCTGGGAGCCCAACTTTGACAGGGCTCCCAGACCGGCCAGCTGATAAATGACACATCAGCAGCTCGCTGGATGACGCTTTGAAGAAGGCTGGCGTTCTGCAGCCAAAGCTGTTGCAGGTATGAACCATGTCCTCTAAAGGCTTGATTGTCTAATGAAAAGAAAACTTTAAATACTGTATTATGGATGACATAATAAACCTATTCAACCTGCTTTCCTTTCACATTTCCACAGAGGCGATCATAAACTTATCTATTTTTATTATTTTACTAGGCATTTACATAGTACACTATGGTACATCACAGCTTTTTTGGAAGTGGGGTTATAATAGCCTGCTAGTCTAACAGGAGTCCAATGCAGGAGCAGTTCAAGATGTGTCTGAACATACTTCCAGCAAGTTGTTAATGCTGTTCGTCCTGCTCTCCTGGTGCCACTGCCCCGCCTGTTCATGATGCCCCTCTGCTCCAACACACCTGATTCCAGGGAACTGATCACAGCTTGTCACCAAATCTACACAAGTTGGTTACGATCCATTGATGTGAGCCAGGTGTGTTGGAGCAGGAGAACACCTGAGCTATGCAGGGCAGTCAAACCCGAGGACCAGGACTGAGAAAGACTGGGCTAATGTTTATGTGAATTTCTGTCTCATTTTGATGTTTGAATGTATTGATAGAGATTTTGAGGTACTTTTAAATAAAAATCAGACCCCACAATAAATTAAGTTAACATAGCAGACATATAAATAGATTATTAAATATATGATTATACAAAGAACCAAATAAACCTAAAAGAAATCCAGAGTAATACTGAACAAAGAAGACGTGACTAGCTCCGCCAGTAAATCTCACCATCTGACTTTCCTTTTGGTTTTTTTCAACATTCAAGCATTTAAAGCTTTTGACTTTGGACTATGTTTATAAAAAAATATATATATATAAAAAGGAAACAAGGTTTCGATACATGCTGTGGTTTTATATGATTCCCGTTACTGTTTCTAGGTTTTTGAGGACATGATTTTAAACACTTGGATAACTTTTGGCTCCAGACTGTGTTGCTATGCGTAGGACACCAGCCACTACGGCAGGATTGGGAATATAACACACAGTAGTCCTCCTTTGCACTGTATACACACACAAATGAAACATGCATGCATGGTAACATACCAAACACAGCAGAAGCACTACACAAGGTGTTGACCTCAATCTGCAGCAAGTCTCGTTCAAGGATGTCACGACGGCCGTTTTTGGGGACTAAAACATCAAATAATCCTCTGTGTAGGGCTAGTTCATTTAGTATATCATTCTTACTGCTTTACAATACTTAAAAATAATATGTAAAACATTGAGAGAAGTACATTTTTCTTCAAGGCTGTTTAATAAATGAGGAGGTATTCTGGCGCTGACAGATTTAATTTGAGTAATAGAATTAGTTTCCACATTGAAATGGAAAAAGAAAAAAGCTTCAAAATGCGTCATACAGATATTTATGAAAGGTTTGCTTGTGTCAGACATTTAACTGATGCACTGTGGGGTTTGTTGCAAACATTTTGAAAATCAAAAAGAAACTTGATATAACTTGAAACTGTTTTTGGAGCAGTTCCAGTGTTTAAAGTTCACAACCGGCCCATCTTCAACGTGGCTCCGTTTGAGCGGCTGTCGGCCATGAACATAGTCAGCGCCATGGGACTTGGCTTCCTCTTGGCTCTCCTCATCTTCATCGACCAGAATATTGTCGTCTCGCTGACCAATGCACCTGAAAACAGGTAAATTTCATCCGCTAATTCACAGACATTTACACCCAATTACTGTTGTCTCATTGATTTTATTCACAGTTGCAAAACCATTTATACTGAAACCTAGATGATATAAGCAAGACTAAAACTTGAGATCAAAAAGTTTAGTATCTGAATTTGGAAATGGTTATTTTTATAAATGCTGCCACAGATCTTTATAGATCTGTGGACGTGACTTTATGATCCGCTGAAACAAAATATTTGCTAAGGAGGGAAGATAAACTCAGCCAAAATCTTGACATCAGACTGAGTCAAGGAACTCCGAAAAAGCCTCAAAGGACAAACACAGAGAGCTTTTACACAGAATTCACATTGGACACACCAATTTAGCTCCATCAACCACCGACAAACCCTCCAGTCAAGATCCATGAAGATGGAATTCCAGACATCATCTTCAAGATTAGCTGAACACAGATTAATTGGCTCCAGATGTCTGGTCCAAACCAGAAAGAAGATTTCACTTGAAGGCAAATAGTTTCCACCATAAGATCTAAAACAAACAAAAGTTTTTCCCGACACTATTTCAGTTTACTTTCTGTACACTGATGGAAAAGAAGGAAAATGAGCTAAAAGAAAGCACAGTGAGAATAAATGAAGCATGTGGTTAATTTTCTCTAGGCTTTGGATTGTTTGGGATTTTTTTTTTTCAACCACTGCAATTATTTGCTTGACATTTTTTCTTTTTTCTTTTCCCTACCTGAACAGGTCTTTGATATCATTATATATGTATTTAAATTATCTCTGATTATCACACAAGTAAATATAAACCCATGAAGCTTTGAATCTCACGTTGATTTGAAAAATTGGGTTAATTCTGGTTCATCCTGGGAAAATGGATGAAAATTAAACAAATTATTTTTTTTTTACAAAATTGCCATCAATTTTGTGACAATTATTAATTGCACCCTGAAGCTCCAATAAAGTACAACATATTTACAGTTGCAAAAGACAAATGTACCCACTCTGTTGCTTGGATTTCCAAATCCAGTTAAGACGCACCTCAGTGATCCTTCACTAACCCGAGCAAAAAAAAATCTGTGTCTCATGAAGTCTCTCACTGTGGTGTGAAGTTACGTCTGGCTCACGATGTCACCAGACATCTGACATTTTGATCTATGCTTTACTAAGTATGCCAACGTGGTTACATAGTTCCAAGTTACGTATGTTTCATACTTATATTTACGTTGTAGTGGTGGTCTTCGGTGTGTGCTCTGCTCTGCTGTATTATGTTGACTGTTCATTGGTGCGGCTGCGTCGTTCCTCAGGTTGCTGAAGGGAACGGCGTATCACTGGGACCTGATGCTCTCTGGGCTCATTAACATACTGATGTCGCTGCTGGGGTTGCCCTGGATGCATGCCGCCTTCCCTCACTCCACCCTCCATGTGCGCCAGCTGGCGTTTGTGGAGCAGCGCGTGGAGGGGGGGCACCTCTATGAGACGTGAGTTCACCCTCTCACCCCCACCGCTAATCAGATGCTCAATTAAAGGTCGTCTGCAGAGCATGTGCTGACAGTAATTTTGAGGGCAACTGTATCCTTCCTGATTGCCTGATTGTCATGTTCAGTTCATCATTTTAGCCTCAGACGTGTTAAATAAATGTTTCAGGATTACGAAAGCACTGAAGAGTCATAAGCAGAGGTCACAGGAGATCTAATCAGAGCTTTTACTTCTGGCAAAGAAAAGCTATTTTGAGGTTTTGTCAATATCTCTGTTTGGAAATTATTTAAAATTTCTCAATTTGTCCTTCTGTAAATTTGTCAAAACAATGATTTTAAGTTTTGTTTTAATTTATTATACCATATAAAACAATTGCAGTGTAGCTACTCTGTTATGCAAAAAACAAAAATGGGGAAAAAAATGCAAATCCCCTAAGATTTAGAGAATAAAAACAATGTGAAGAGAAGTGAATAACAGAAGTCTACAGGCAGAAATTACGTATGTGAAAGACTTTGATCGTGGAACTACCCGTCTTTATCACTAATTAGTAATAAAATGTGGTTTGGCATTACTTTTTAGTATTAAATAACCAACCCTGTAGTTAGAATATGACCCACTTTACCCATTGAGTCACTGATGCTGTCAGCCCAACCGGACTAATATATCTAAAAACGTTAAGATCACTTTTAACCCTTTCCACTTGCATACAAACTACCAATTATCGTAATATCTGGCCAGAACCTCTTTTTTGTTTTTTTTTTGGTAGACGTTTTGGTTTTCTGACCTCGTATTCATAATCCCTAGTTGCTTTATAGACGGCTCATCCTTCACATTATGACCACTGACGGCCAACGTGAGGAAGCTCTGCTCATCTTGTTACCGTGCAGCGTTCTGCTTGGAAAACCTGAGTTCTGGCCCTCATGTGAAGGTTATTTTGGCATTTGTCACACTTGTCTCATCCTCCAACATGGCAACATCAGAAAATGTCACGATCCACGGACGACTCAGACAACGGATAGTCTTAAAGATATTTATTTCCAATCCGCTCTCGGGGAGATTCCCCGACAGTTCCGAACAGCCGACGTAGGATACGAGCCGTCCTGGATCAGAAAGCCAAAGTCCTCCGTCCGGATCCAGAGACGGAAGATCGAATACAATCACCGATAGAATCGAGGTCAGACAGTCAGGATTCCAAGGCCCGTGACATCCAAAACAATCCAATAGGGAGTAGGCAGAGACGAGGTCAGGCAGAACAGGATTCGAAAACCATGAAATCCAAAACACTTCCTATAGGGATGAGGCAGAGACGAGGTCAGACACAATAAGATTCAAAAAACCAGAAACTATGACGCAAGAGAACAAGGGCTTGAAGCGAACAATGTGGAAACAAAGACGATCTGGCAGAGGTGAGGTGAATCCCTGCAGACTAAATGCAGGAGGAACCAGGTGCGAGTGATCTTAATCAGGTGGTGTGTTTGCTGGCGGCTCGGATCTTGGAGTTCCGATCTGTGACAGAAAAGAGTCTGAGTTATTTATTTTGGTCTTAAGTCTCAAAGAGAGGGATTCCTCACAGAGGCCCACCCCACGACTAAGAACGTCCAAGGTATTCATTGCTAATATCCCAGGGTTAGGGTTAGGCCAAAAACTCCAGGACATTCTCGAGACACCGACTGGTCAGAGCTCATTTGGGAGCTTAAGGAGGGACCTGTTCAATATGAAGCAGCTGATCATAATATTACTGCTGTGTGTTAAAAATCCAAGTAGTTTCAACCAAAACACCCAGTTCTGGTCTCATTAGACCAGTAGTCTTTGTTGTCTTTCTGTAGACTACGCTGCAGGACCAGTGTAGTTTCACCTGGACCATTACAGTGATTTCTGTTCTGATGCACTGTTTGGTTTAAAAAAAAAAAAAAAAAAGAGAAAGGCAGAAAAAGCCATCACCTGGATTTACGTAAATGGGGAAAACCTTCTATCTTAAAATTAGTAGACACTGATTAACATGTTTCAGCTGGTAACACCATGTTTGATTCCAACTGATGAAGTTGGTGTTAAATATTATACAACCATGATAATAAAAATAATACATTTTATTTAACATTGCCTTTCAAAGTACTCAAGGACACTTTTATAGTTAAATGAGAACATAAAACCAATAAAAATGACACGGAACAATATAAAAGAGTCCCTGATACGGATGTCAGGTAGGAGTTCGTTCCTTGGTTGGGGAGCAGAGTTTTCAGTCGCTCTGATCCCCGTGGTGCTGAGACGGGGGGAAGGCACGGAGAGATGGAGGGAGGAGCAGGACGTGAGAGAGCGAGAAGAGGTGTAAATACAGATTAGATCAGACAAATAGGGGAGAGAAAGGTTGTGGAGGGCTTTAAAGGTGATTCTGGATTTAAGCGGGAGCAAATGAAGCTGCTGCAGACCGGGGGTAATATGGTGAAAAAAGAGGGTTCTGGTGATGATGCGGGCTGCTGAGTTCTGGACCATTTGGAGTTTATGGAGAGATTTGTTGGGGAGACCAAAGAGAAGTGAATTACAATAATCAAGGCGGGAGGTGATTAAGCTGTGGACCAGGATGGCAGAGGTGTTAGGGGTGAGAAGGGAATGGAGGCAACTAATGTTGCCTAAATGGAAATATGCAGACTGGGTTATGTTATTGATGTGAGCTTTGGAAGTGAACTGCCGAGGATGATACCCAGACTCTTAATCTGAGGGGAGTGGGAAACTGGACCTGTCAATGGTAAGGGAAAAACTGCCAGCTTTGGCAAGGGAAGCTTTGGTACCCACGCAGTGAAGATCAGTTTTATTACAATCAAGTTTGAAGTGAAACAAATTTGATTTTAGTGAGGCAGTGGGTGAGGGAGGTGGGTAGGAGAGTGGAGTTGGGCTTACTGGAAAGGTAGAGCTGGCAGTCATCAGCGAAACCGTGGAACTGGATATCATATTTATGGAATATATTGCCAAGTGGTAGGAGGTATATTATGAAGAGGAGGGGCCCCAGGACAGAGCCCTGGGGCGCACCTGTGGTGATGGGGGAGGGCTGTAAGGTGAAGGATTTCAGCTGGATGAACTCAGTGTGGCCAGTGAGGTAGGAGTGAAACCAGTCGAGGGGGACGGAAACCAGACTGGAATTGTTCATACAGGTCGTTATGGGTGAGGTGGAAGTGGAGCTGAGAGACAACAGCCTTTTCTAAGACGTTCTTCATGTCGGAGCACACATCCTTTGTTTCTAAGGGGAAAAATGATGGGTCTTCACCTAGTACACAAAACAACTTAAGAGGTTGGTGAAACCACTAAAATGTCTAAACCATTGTCAACACCTGGAAGGGTAGTGGTGAAAGAAGGAGATGTGGTTGGACATAAAATCTGGAATGATTCTGACTGGAGATCCCTTAAACCACTGTTCTCTAATCCCGGTCCTCCAGGGCCTCTGCTCCGCATGGTTTAGTCTGTTAAACAGACTTTATTATTATTGTTGTTATTCAAACTTGAAATTTGAACAGGGTAATCGGATTTATCCTCTTCCAGAGCGATAAAGAGCAGAGAATGGAGTGATACACCCATCATGCCTTGTGCTGCAACGCAGGCCTACAGGGGCAGTATTACGATCTGCGGTTGCTTCTGTTGATCAGGTTGGAGGTTCAGTAACATTGTGCCAGGAAAAATGAGGTCAGCAGACTGCCTGAATATACTGAGTTATAATAGGGTTTAAGGTCTGAGTCCAGACCATTGAGGGTGTTTGGGACGTCCTGGAGAAGCCTTACTGCAGCTGTCTCACTCCCCCGTCAATAATACATGCTCTTGGTGAAAAATGAATGCAACATTGGATGGAAATAAATGTTGTGACATTACATGACAACTGTTTCAGGAGGTTGGTCCATCACACTGCTACAGTTTCTGACTGGGCCAGTCGGGGTGTTCGTTTTTATTTTCTTCTATTCTTTCTCTCATAAGGGCATATTAAGACAAATGTTTCTGTATCTTCAGGTAAGATGGAAATATGGTCACACACTACTCTGTCTTTTTCTTTTTTTCTAGCGGGAAAACACGGTTTTGACATTTCCAAACATATTTTAACCAAACACTTTTTTTTTCTTACCAATTCTCTGGCCCTTAAAATTCAGTAGAATTTGCTATAAATATTCAGAAGTTTTAAATGGAAAATTTGCAACAATGCTGAGAATAAAAAAAAAACAAGCAGTGTGTTGTTTTGTACAAAAAAGCAGTTGTTTTCCAGGGCTCATTCAGGCACGTGTTGTTTTGTTTGATTTGCCGTTTGTTGTTCCTCAGTATTGTCCAGGTCAAGGAGACCCGTCTGACGTCTCTTGCTGCCAACATCTTCATCGGTGTATCTGTGTTGCTGCTGCCCGTCCCTCTGCAGTGGATCCCCAAACCTGTACTGTACGGCCTCTTCCTCTACATCGCCCTCACCTCCATTGACGGAAACCAGATGTGCGACCGCATGGCTCTTCTCCTCAAGGAGCAGGTGAGAAAATGTGCAGCTTAAGAGGGCGAGTTAATGAAGGTATTTTTGTGTGTTTGAACCCATTATGCAACTGTAAGGTTCTACAGATCAAATATTTGACTGGATGCCGGGTACAGCAGGACCAAACCTGAGTCACGTAACCTGCAATGTGGATGATTGAGAATTATGGCAGATTGTTAGAAACAACAAACAATACCATCTTTGTTTTGTATTGGCCACGTGAACGTGCAAGAAAAGAAAAAGGCACTGCTAAATCTCCTCTTTTTTAACCTCAGAAAAATATAAAGACATGTCTTTTGTAGCATTTTTTTCCTTTTCCTGATTTTCCGTTGGAAGCTTTCCTCAGTAATAAGCGAGCCTTTCTGCTGCCCTCTATACCTTACACATCAGCGCCTCCCAATGGTGAAAAGAGGAACAACTTTAAAACGTTTATCCTCTCTTTCCAGGAAACCTGAATTGAATAGACAAATATGCCGTGACATTGATTGTTGGGGCCGTGTTGTTAACACTGAAGGATGAGAAACAGAGAAACGCACAACTACTGTTGTTCTGTTTGTTTATTTTTTTATGACTAAACACTGCAAAGTTCCTTTAAAGCTACATTTGAAATTTCTGTTTTGAGTTAGATTGGATCTCATGTAGTTTTTTTTCTTTAGTTTTTTTTTTTTATTTCTAGCTCTTACAGTAAAGATATTAAGCCATTTTATTTTAAAAGGTTGGCACAGTTTCCTGGCATGTTGATGCTTGACATCAACATGCCAGGAAGATGGGTAGGCCGGCCTGCTCCTGTGATGTAACACTACCCTGCAAATTTGATCTGCTGACTGAAATAATTATCTTCAGACTCATCCAGCCCCAACAAACTGACTTTTTAAATAAGTAGTAACTTCAGACACCCAGATATATGCTCTCAAACAAGGAAAAAGGTGGATTTTCTTTTCATAGCATGTACTTTAAATGTTATTTGATTTCACCTTGTGGACTTAAGTCGAATAAAGATTCTGAAACACTAATTTTCAGACCTCATACATTTGAACATTTCAGTTGAAATGTATTTTTATTTTTAATGTATCAGCTGTTGTTGGAAAGGCTTGCACGGCTGAAAGCATTTCTTAGAGTTGTGTAGGCCATCCACTTCCTGTCATGATTTCTTTAAGACTGCAGGGGTCCTGAGGACAGTGAGGAAAAGTAACCAAGGAAGATTGTAATTTAAGCTGTTTTGATCCTCTTCCCTCCTGCAGACGTCTTACCCACCAACCCACTACATCCGCAAAGTGCCCCAAAGAAAGATCCACTACTTCACCTTCTTACAAATGATGCAGCTGCTGGTGCTGTGCACGTTTGGCATGTACCCAATACCATACATGAAAATGATCTTCCCTCTGGTCATGATTTTCCTAATCCCAATCAGGTATGATCGTCATCACTTGTTCCAGAAAATTGTTTTCTCGAGAGCTTTAAACCAGAGTCACATTCAGCAGCACATCAGTGTGGATGTGCACTTGGAAATGAATGCAGTTGTCTTAACGTGCTCCTGGATGAAAATGGTTTGTAATTGCAGTCACGTTGGAGCGTATACGTGTTATAAACTACACATCGCTCCAAACAGCAAGATCTTATTAAATAAATACAACAAAGGGTTCATTTGGCTGCAGCTGGCGCAATAAATGTTTTGTGCTTCAGATCACCTGTTCATTCTTAGTAAACTGATGGGTGAAAACGGTGCGTTCAGAATAAACAGCCAACGTATGTTGAAATATTTACAGTGAAACATTAGCTCGCCGTGCTCCTTCAGTCGGATCAAACAGGTGACGCATCTTCAATAAAACCTGGTAGTTGGTGCTAGAAACTGGAGCTTTACGGTTAATTAAAGAGACTGTGTGTGTGTGTGTGTGTGTGTGTGTGTGTGTGTGTGTGTGTGTGTGTGTGTGTGTGTGGTGTGTGTGTGTGTGTGTGTGTGTGTGTGTGTGTGTGTGTGTGTGTGTGTGTGTGTGTGTGTGTGTGTGTGTGTGTGTGTGTGTGTGTGTGTGTGTGTGTGTGTGTGTGTGTGTGTGATGAATTGATTCTTGCTTGTATCTCCGACACCCAAGAGGCCTTTTTTAACTAAACTTTCATCACTTTTATCAAAGTTTTGTTTGTGCCATATTTGACTTTCCTGCATCAAACAGAGATTCATGAAGTGTGTTACTATAATGATCCATTAAATCCTGTAAGTCACAATACTGCTGTTGGCCATAGGCAGTGCAGCATGATCAAATACATCAATTCAAATGAACTCATTACTTTATTTTTCTTAGTGATGTCACAGCTTTGATAGAGAGTGTCTAGAGGGCGTCTTCAAAGTGCCGTTCGTGTGGTATATGAGTCCGTATATTTGTCAGCCACGTGTGCTTTTATGAGTTTAAGCTGCAGTGTTAGAACTTTGAGGGACATGACATCACTGACTTACTAGTAGCGTCTGCTCAGTTTTCTGTACCTGTAACAGAAAATGATCAGCATTATCAATCAATGAAGTTGTGCTTCTGTCTGAGATAACCAATTATGTCTGCTCTGTGTTTAGGAACAATGTGCTTCCTCATATCATTGAGGCCAAATACTTGGACATAATGGATGCCCAACACATGTAGCTGCAGAAGAACTTGAGCTCCAATCCTCAAAAAAAGATCTCTGGAATTTAAAAAAAGGAAAAAAAAAAGAGAAAAAGAAGATAGGATAAATAATAAAAAAAGCATATTTTTCAATGCAAAACTATATGGAAGCAAAAAGGAGAAATACCGACTGTTTTGATTTTTTTTTGTTTTTTTGTATCTCTTAAGTAGATTCTTACAGGTAAAGCACTGGAAACATGGGAAGTTGTGTAAGGAAGACAGATGAGATGTGGTAAGCTGACGGCATCTCTGTGGAAAAGTTCATGGGGGATAAAATACAAACAAGATAATAAAAACAGAATGGACTGTCCAGAACTCCTTGTTTCACCTCTGTTCAACCCGGATTGTTCCTAAACCTCCATGTTCTTCTTTCACACCTTCACCTCTAATGGTAACACTTTACAACATCCTTACTGCAGTGTACATGTGTGTGTTTTTACCTGTGGGCAAGTGTTTCGAGTACTCCCGATACTGAAAAGGTGATGAACATGCTGCCAGTGTACATTGCATTGTACTATGACCGGTGTAATGGCACAATGCAAGTATGAATACAATCCCTTTTGGCACTTTACTCACATTGTGTTTTTACACAGTTATATAGGTGTTTTACATGCAAACACCGTGTTTATAAGTACCTAAATACTGTTGAGTGGGTCAGTTAAAAGCACTGCATTTTGGCCTCTGTAAAGTACTTTTACCTTTTGTACATCTATCACTGTGCAGTGTTACAACCTCTACATTCCTGCACCTTTTAGTCGTGGCGAAACATTTTTCTATGAAGGACACCCTGAAGGACACATACGTATTTAGTTTCTAAGCCAGTCCAAGAAATATCAGTATTTGATGAGCGAAAAAGGCGTGCGAGTGTGTCACAGACACAGAACCAATCTGCCCTTCATGTAGCTTCTGCCAGCTCCTGAGAAAACTTGTTTTAAAGGTGGAACAAGTCTTTAGATGAATCAAAAACACATTTCACGGGTATTTATTATATGTAATGATTTAGAACAACAGCACAAACCAAAAACACAGAATATTTATCTTATTATAGATATATTAGAATATATAATGGCAATATACAAAAATTATTATTGGTCAAATTGAGATGGGATATTTATGTATCATAATGACATTTTATTCTACAAGTAAATGATAATTTTGTACTCTAAAGTGAAAGTATGATTTTGCGTTTGCTCCTTTACATTCCACTGTCTTGTCGTTTGTCTTCCACGCGGCGTTGCCGCCGCGTTTACATGCTGAAGCCCCGCCCTGCTCCCCGTCATAGCCCAACGCCGTTCTGGTGCATTACTAGTGAAGGCACGTGTCAGGTGAAGGAGAGAAGATAAAACGAAACGACCATTCAAAGGTCTGGCTTCAACAAAAAATGTCCTTTTATATTTGACTTATTATTTTTTTGTTTATGAACAAATTCTCAAAGATGAGATTCAGAATAACTCGGTCTTTTTCTATTTAGATGTTATGATTAGAACTGTGCTTGCAAATGTTGTCATAATGTAATAATGCAGCGATATGGAGAGATTTATCTAGTTAACTACAGTTCAAAAGAAAAACTACGAAAACATTCTAAGCACTGGTTTGCTTACAGCATGTCTCACCTGGATTTTTCATACATTGTGATGCCAGTTGACATGTATCCTACACACACAAGTAAAAAAGAAAAAAGTAGCAAGTCAAAAAGCAACTTTTCAATAAAGTGAATGCAATGCTCAATATTCAGCAATACTGTGTATAAACCATAATGTCACTGGTGAGATTTGGGTTTCCCGCTGAAGGTACACCCATCTCTGAAGATGACAGGCGAGCTGTTTTTTTTTTGTTTTTTTTTTAAACGGCAACTTTTCTGTCTTTACGATAAAAACTGCTCTGCTGATTCAATTATTTAACACATCAAGGAGAAAATATTTAGCCTGTCAGAGAGGCATCTACAGTGCTTGATTTTATTTCAGTTCTGTTGCTTTCCCAAAATTCAAATGGCAGCTCCCTCATGCAGTTCTGTGCAACTTTGTCCCACAGATGTGAGAAAGATGTCCAATTTAAGCAGATGTCTCATGCTGAGATAGCGAGGCATGAAAGGAAAGCTCGGGAGCATTTGCATAATCCTTGGACTAAGCCTTAAGGCAGCGCTGTTGAAAGAAGAACGAGATTGTGAGGTATAAAGTAATATGTACAGTTTGCAATGCAAAGTTTAGTTTTATCAAACATTAATTATAATCCATGGCAAGGTATTAGTTTCTAACTTTGGACTGAGAGCAGAGATTTAATTTTTCTTCTTATGTGACAGTACTGTTGTTCCTTGATATTTTCACTGTACTGATGATTTTGGAATAGCAGCAAACTTCTCTCAGAGGACTTGATATTGGATTTAGAGTCAAAAACATACTACTCTGTGAAACCTTCACCATCTTTTCTCCTGACTGGATTTGTTTTAAACTGCGTACTGTGGTGTTTTGTTTCGTTTGTTTCTCTTTCCTGATTTCATATTACCTACTTTTTCTAATCATGAATGTATGTGTGGATTTTTATATAGCATACTTATTTAGGTGTCAAACAGAATCTGTAATTTTGTCAAAAAGATCAGCTATATTTGTAAGCTGTAATATGTAAAATTAAGGAAAATGGTTATCAAAAAGAATGTGTTGGTTTTACTATAGTACATATATATATATGAATACTATACACTGAAAAAGAGAAATTATCTAAAGCTGTTTGCCAAATAAAAGTAGTAGTGATGTAAATACGTGAGTGCTGGTCTTCACTGTCAGATACTTTTGGTCCACAGCAAAACACCCCAAATCAATGTTTACATCATCTTTCCAGCTGTGGTTTCATAGAGAGCTTTTGGACTCTTGGAGCGTGGTCCTGTACCAACACGATAAGAAAAGGCCTCTAACAAATGGTTTGGTGTATTGTCCACCTGTCCTGGCTCTGTGGGTGGAGTGGGTCATCCTCCAATCAGAAGGATACTCTTACCGTGGAGCATCATCCTGTAACCTTGGCTGCTTTCAGCCGTGTCATTTTTAACTGCATCTCAAGAGCCTCCCATCACTTCATGTACTGTGGTTTCTACCAAACAGGCCTGTTTCTCCAGCGTCCACGTGGTGACGCTGTTGTGCCGCACCTGCGCAGCCAACCGCGGTCCTCGTCGATTTCAGAGCTGACTGGGATCGTAAACGTGTCACGGATGATTTAAGCCAAAGAACAGGCGGTGCGGGCGTCCAGGTCAACGTGACCCCACTGGTTAACGGTCCCACCGCGCGCGGCGTCCTGTTAGAGAGGGCGACCCCTTGTCTGTCCGTCCTTCCGGCCGTGCGCCCGGTGGGCCGGTCGTGCGTCCAGAGGCGGGGGGTCGGGTCATGAGACTCCAGAGGTGGGCTTCCCTCTGTGATCCGGCAGCGGGGTGTGTCTGGTCCCGCAGGAGGCTCGTTGTCGGCGGAGACCACGTGGGTGGATTCAGTCGGTCCGCTGCTAGCATGGCGGAGCAGGCGAAGAGGCTGGCCGCGTACGCCGCCGTGGACAACCACGTCCAGGTACCGCGGAGCGGGCTCCGGGTTCGCCGCCTCACTTACGTGGTGTTTCTGCCTTTGTCGTTTTGTTTTGGACGCGTTTGACGGAGTTGGCGGCCGGTTAGCCGCGGCGCGCTAACAGACGTAGCTTCGGTTTCTGTTATCTAACTTTACAGTTTTACAGCGACTTAACTCACGATTTAACTTTGTTTTGCGTTAAGGACTAGACGTGCTGCGACGCGTGTTTGGTGCCAGCATAACTGACTTTTGTTTTTATAATTGTGGACAGAAATGAAGCTAACGGTGTTATGCAAGTTTCTGTAAAGTTGAAAAACTCCCGCGGTGGCCGCGACGGTTTTAATCTTAACGTTAAATAAAAGGGCTTTTCCGCCTCATAATGCACAAATATATTGTTATCGTGTCTTTTTTGTATAAGTATTTGAGAAACAACGTGTCACGGGGTCATAAATGCTCCCATCCCACCAAGCTCTTTAAAGCATTTGCTCTTTTGTAAGACTTTTTTTAAGACTCTTGTAACCACGTTTGTGTCTCCCAGAACCACGCCGTGGTCGGAGTGGGCAGCGGCTCCACCGTCGTCTACGCCGTGGACAGATTAGGTGAGAGATCTGTGCGTGTTGTACCTGTGTCTGCGCGGTGTCACGGGTTCGAGCCCAGCTGACACCGAGAATCAGTTAACTTAAAGAGTTACTGACATGACACATTCCGCTGTTTCACACGTGGGTCGTCTCATGTCGTCATGTGTTGTTGCAGCGGAGAGAGCTCGCCAGGAAGACCTCAACGTCGTGTGTGTGCCCACCTCCTTTCAGGTTGGTGTTCAAAGTACAGCATGATGCACTGTTATTTTCACACCAGTGTGTGTGTGTGTGTGTGTGTGTGGCCATGCCACTATGTAATATAAAACTGCTTTATTATCAACAACCCAGTTGCGTGTCACAATAAAATATTGGAAACATATTGAGATTTCTACCATTTCATGAAAAAGATTGGCTTAGTTTTAATTTGATGGCAGCTACATATCTCAAAAGTTGGGACAGGATGATGTTTATCAGCTCCTCTTTCACAACAGTACATCTGAGGACTGAGCGGTTTTGGGAGAGGAATGCTGTCCTGCTCTTCTCTGATATTGGATTCCAACTGTTTTGAAAGGGTCAAAGGTCTGGGGCCTGTTTCACAAAGACGAGTCAACAAACTAACTGAATAAGTTGACTCTGAGTTACCGCGACTATAACAAAACCATCATCAATGGAGCCCCTGTACCGCGATTCACCATGGCAACACATAATGAGCAGAAGTGTCTTCCTGTTTCAGTTCGCGAGAACGCGTTAGTGCAATTGCATAGTGAATACTTGTGTAATTTCATACAAAAGTCTAACCGGGGTGCTGCAGTGAAGGAAAGACAGTTGGCGTGAGAGACAATTGCAGAGTGAGCAAACGTGTCGACGAACGGGTTTTTTGGTTGAGCGGGCGCACCGTGTTCAGAGGCCTCGAGCATGTGGGCCACGTTTGAGTCTCAAGTAGAGACTGAGTCCCACGTTTCCTGTCTACAGACGGTAAATAAAGGTCACTAGTCACAGAAAAACATAGGCGAATTAAAAATATGACTGTTTACAATATTGCATGAATGACGTGTGTGTTTTAAATGATGTGTGCTAACGTGACACAAAAAAGGACCAAACTTTTTAACACGTCATCAGAGTACAAATCATGACGGGGTTGACTGCATTAAACTGTTCAGGTCATCACTTAAATGCGCGTTAAGAGCGATTTGTCAGATGAAATTTAAGTGGTTTCAGCTTCGTGAAGTGGTGGACTGCAGGTCACTTCAGCACACACTGGTACTGCAGAGACGTGCGTTTGTATTCGATGCTGGATGTGGGTTAGTTTTGCCTGTCTGAAAGATATGTCAGTTTCTGAAGAAGAGGACGTCTGAATTTGAGTTTATGTGCCTCTAAAATCTGTCAATACCTTTCAGCATGGATGTCTTTTCAGGACATGTGAGCTGGTCGTTTCAGATGTGGGCTTTTGAGCGAAGTGCTGATAATATGGTTTTGCAGTTGTAGGTCTTCCTGCTTAGTTCTGATTGTTTGCCAAGATCCTGTTTTTTCGCGGTGGTTTACATTGAGTACGTCAAATGCTCCTCATTGCGAACTTCATTGTGAGAAGGCTTCTGTTTTGAAGAGACCCGTATGTGCAGTAAGACGAAGCGCTGTCAGACGCGGTGTGTCGGGTGTAAGCAAAGATGCCAAATTAAAAAAAAAAAAAAAAAAATGTGAACAAAGATGGAGCACCAGTGAGCCTGTATGAGTTCTCTCTGAATTTGTTGTGCAGTCGAAGTGAACAAATACATGAACTAATGAGAACAAACCTGAGAGAAAGAAAAGCAACATTTAACGTTGTGGAGCGATTGCGTCCACATCTCTACAGACGCGTGTAGATGTGTTGCTGCTATCAATGGAAAATGAGCTTGTATGTTTCAGGAAATGGATTTTTTATTTTTTATTTTATTTTTTTGCACCACTTCCTTTGGTAGTTTTGTGGCTGCCACATTTTTCTGTTGTCTCTTCTTCCCACAGGCTCGACAGCTGATTTTGCAACATGGCCTCACGTTGTCGGACCTGGACAGGCATCCAGAGGTATGATGTGCTCATAATACATGAATGTGAAGCTGCAGCCATGAGAAACGTTCACAATACGCAGCTGTTCAAACCCTGTTCAGCTGTTCAGATGGTGTTTGGGGATTTTCACACCTTCGCAACTGCAGAAACACGACTCCTGCAACTTGCACATGTAGAAAAAGGATCGTTTGTATTTATAGAGCTCACATCCTGCAAAGAACCGGCACGACATATTTAGCAAAAGCAATACTTTAAATAAGAAATTACAAAAAGAGTTAAACAACAAATGGACTGTAAACATTTTTCAGTTTTATTTTAAGAGTTGCAGTGTCTCTAGCATTACTTGGAAGAATATTTATCTGTTTGGAGCATAATGACAAAGTGCTGCTTCACCTGGTTTGATTGTACTTTAAAGACAACCCAACAACTACTGGTCAAGGTTAAGCGTGAGAAAAGGTGCAGCATCAGTCTGGTTGAGGTGCTATATATTTATTTAGTTTTGGTGGAATCAAGAGAAAAGATCATTGCCATATTCAAGTTTGGTGGTGACAAATGCATGGGCTGTTTTTTTAAGCATCGGTGACACTGTTAATATGGCGGTGAAAGTTTTAGGCTTTTATTTCTTTATGTATCCAAGTGGGAGCATATTGTACATTAAAGTGGATCTGAGATAGAGCCTTGTGGAACACCGCAGATCATAACAACTCTGTGGGACAAAAACGGGTCAGTGGAGATGGTGAAAACCCCTGTCCAGTAAAAAGACGACAGACCAATTCAAAAGCATAATTGACAGTCAAACCCAAGTGTGAAATTTATTGAAAAGATCTTGTGATTGGGTGTCAAACGCTGCACTAAGATCTAAGAAAACAACAACTGTTATTTGTTGTTGGTTGGTTTAGCTGATAAGACTTGTGAAGTTTGTTTGTTTGTTTCTCATCTGTGATGTGGTTTTTTCATGATGCCCCCACTGCTCAGCTGGATGTGGCGATTGATGGAGCAGATGAAGTGGATGCAGAGCTGACTCTGATAAAAGGTGGAGGGTGAGTACAGCTCACCACAAAGGTCAGGTTAACCTGAACTCTCTTACAATCCGTCTGTGTTTTGCAGTGGCTGCCTGACTCAAGAGAAGATTGTCGCTGGCTGTGCAAAATATTTTGTCGTCATTGCCGACTACAGGTGTGTATCAGTTTACGTTGAGATGAGAAGTCGAATGGAGCTGGTTGGTTACGAGCGAACTGTAAGTGTGGACATATTTCCTTTTGCCTTCCAGGAAGGACTCTAAAGCTCTGGGCCAGCAGTGGAAGAAGGGAGTTCCCATTGAAGTTATCCCCATGGCGTACGTTCCCGTGTCCAGGATGATCGCCAAGCGCTTCGGAGGGGAAGCCAGCTTAAGGATGGCTGTCAGTAAAGCTGTGAGTGGATTCTAACGTCTGTATCCGATTGTCATGTCATTCGCAGGGCGTCACACTGTTGTTTTTACCTCTCAGGCTTGTGGCGCTGCAGGACATGTTTCCGAATGCATGTCCTCATATCCACGGGTCTGTTTGAAGGGTCAGGTGGTGCGTTCTTTCTTACAAAACCCTTTTTCTTTTTGACACAGTTAAAACTAAAAAAATCATAACTAAACACCTGAAACGAAGCTCCCGTTTCCCAGGCTGCAGGTCTGTTCCTTTGAAACTACATGAAAAGACTGAAAACGCCGATAAACAGTCAAACATGGAAGAAAACGAAGGGAGGAGAGCGACCAGCGTGATGGAAGTCAGACTCGTAACACCTCCACATGCTGTAACTGCCTCATTAACGGTCTGCAGAGTACAACTGGAAAGATTGTACGTTTGTTTTGACTGTCGAACCTGGAAACCTTGAAGATGAGACGTGCCCGTGTTCGTTCAGGCGTTTCTCCGGTAACCAATGATGAAGCAGATTGATGTTGGGATCTGGTTTACTTGCAAATGCTTCAGAATTGAGTCCTCGGGTTAATTTAGCTTTCGTTTCTTTTAAAGGACCTCATGAATGTCTTAGTAATGAAGTGAATCGTGTATTTCTTGCTCTCAGGGTCCTGTCGTCACTGACAACAGCAACTTTATCCTGGACTGGAAGTTTGATCAAGCTCAGAACTGGAAGGAAGTCAACACTGCGATCAAGATGATTCCAGGTGAGGAATTCTCGCCACAGCTTTTGTTTTGCTAAGAAATCTTTGCATTTGCGTAATGCTGTTAAACCTTGTGCTGATTAGTTTCCAAGGTTGTTTTTTTTTTTTTCTGCACGGGTATCTGAGAAACGAATCCTCCCGAAGTCACCAGCGATCATAAACGGGTTCTTTGGGCTCGTTTCCGTCTCTTGTATTTACCGGCTGCTGTCTCTGGGCCGTGTTTAGGTGTGGTGGAGACGGGGCTCTTCGTCAGCATGGCTGCACGGGCATACTTCGGCATGGAGGATGGAAGTGTTCAGGTTCGGGATGCTCCAGTCCACTGATGAGTTTGTTCATCACCGTCATCTCTGCTGTTTGGAACAACCTCACTTGTCCCTCAAGTGCCGTTATCACCATCCACTCTGGTTCTTGTACACAGCTGAATCAGGGAGGTTTTCACCCACAATAGAACAAGTTACAAACTGAAGACAACAAGATCCTTCTCATCCAGCAGGTGGTGCTTCAGATTTGATGAGTTTTGATTTGCCTGATGATGAGAATTGTAAATCCCACCGGGAATGTTGCTGTATTTAGGGGTTTTAAATGGTTACAGAACTGTGTTTCTGCAGCAGAATAAAACTAATTTGTGCCTTAGGATTAAGCTGCTAAATTCAAACGGGTCACCTGCATGTGCTACAGTATTATCTGCTGGCTGATCAGAATCAAAATGCCCATGAATCAAATTGTTGATCAGATGTTTGTTCTGGTAATTCTGTTAATGAAATGAGTTGCTGCAACAGCACAAAGAATACAGTCCTAAAACTGCAGTCTTTTTGGCTGTTTTATTAGATGTGTGACGTCCTCCACATACCGGACTGTGTTGATGCGTGCTCTAAGAAATTTAGTTTCCTGATAATCCGTCCATGAGAGAAAAATGAAAAATGTTGATAAAGCAAACAAAAACGAGCGGTTATGCTTGCTCTTCCAAACAATTAAGCTTTGTGCGTCATCCACCTGTACTGAGGCTTATGTTCATCTTTCTTTTGAAAGCATGGAAAATAGTTTCCTTCGTCTCAGCTGCTTCTGAAACTGCATACTACATTAATGGTACATACTGATATATGGACTTGTAGCAACCAGTACACAAACAGTTCCACAGGCTGCATAAAGCAACGTTTTACTTCTGGAGGAATTCCAGTAGGAAACTCCCCAGTCGATTGTGCGTATGGTATTCCATAATAAAACGTGCCACTTCTGCAGAAGCCAGTCACAGCAGCCACTCGGCCAGCTTCCGGTCAAGCTGTGGACAATGTGCACAGAATACGTGCGCTTTGATGCACCTTCCTCCACTGTTAGTCTTTTTGTGCCTGTAAGTAACTTCCAGGATGGTTATGTTCTGGTCACAGGCGTCTTCTGACTTGGTCTTAATTTTATAGTTAAAGTGATGGGTATTTATAATGTTTAATGGTTAAATGATATCAAATACTCATTTTTATTTTTTTATTTTTTTTTTACGTGCCTTGGCATTCCAAATGAAAAGACAGCCTCTTTTATTTAAAAGTAGCAGACCTCCGGATATGAAGCTGGTCAGCACCGTTATCTCCTCAGAGGCTGCATTAGGGGTTTCATTCATTAATTATTGTTTCCAAAGGACTTCAAGACAAGCAAATGCCACAGACCACAGTATTTAACAAAACTTCATGAAGAAGCAGAACATGGGTGGTGGTGGCGGCGGGGAGGGGGAACAACTCAGTAAATTTGGTACCGATCTGAATTGGTCTAGTCTTCAGAACTGCATTGAGGAGCTTTATTTTTAAAGTTTTGTAGAGATTGAGTTACTTGTGACAATACTACCTTACCCCTTACCTCCAATAGTGATTGTTTAATGAGACGTCCTACAACCAGGTTCCTTTCTGCAGCATCTGTGTACCAACTGCTTGTAACCTGTGATTGACTAACAATGCCTTGGCCTTTGGCTTATTTTGGTTTTTTTTTTGTTTTTTTTAAAGTATGCACCTCTTTAAGAGACCCATATCATCCAGGCTGGGAGATGTAACAGAAAAAAGGAAATGCACTTTGTATGCAACTGTCTTCACAGCTCACTGCAAGATATGTCTTCAGATTTTGTTGCAGCCTCATTCTCAAAAAGAGGAAACGGATTGTTTGTTTGTATTCTTCGTCTTCTCTCGTTCTTGGTGGCCTGGAAACTGCATGGTTCAAAAAAGGAAAAAGTGTACATGATAGGTATTTTCTGCACCAGCATATATTTTTCCTCCTTTACCAGTTGACTGTGAATATTTTCTGTGAGGTACTACATACTTTGCCAGTCAACACGGGACCAAAATGATAAGCATGCTTCTTTGTTTATTTCTGATTATCCAGTACAAGTTTTGTCCACAACTTATGTTCGAGTGCAGAGCTCGATCCAAAGCTGGAAGCCTGAGGCAAAACTGCGGCATTAAAGCATTTTTGTTTCTGAAATAAATGTTGTATTTTGCTCAACTTTTTGGTTTAGTCTGACTAAATGTTTAGGAAAAGGATTTTCATGTCTTTACAACCGTGGTGCTGCACTCGTCTGTGGCCACAAGGAGGCGCTAAAAATCAACTTTTACCCGGCCAGGAATTTCTTAAAAGAAAAACAAACTTATCGTTATATGAACTTGGAAGTCATGAAATGCGTAACTCGTGCACTGTGAAATGAACACACTGCGGGCGTTATGTCGTTTGTTAAAGTGAAAGTGAGAAATGACTCGTGACCAGGAACAGGAACTGGACCCGTTTTCTAGACTCAAGCCACGTTGATGCTTTCATGTGTACCAACCGGTCCTGACAACTACGGCTGAGTGACACTCGAATCATCCAATCAGGTGCCTCCATTTGGTCAACGAGGCTTAATTTGACCAATGGCGTTGTTGTTCCTCGCTCTCGTCTCTCTTATTGAACCAGCGCCTCGACGTCTGACCAATGGCAGTTCTCAGCGGGAGTGGCCACCGGGGACCTACTTTACGTCAGCGTTGCTGGCGCGCGTGCGTTTCTTTGACGGACAGCGGCTTGTCCAATGAAGTTGACTGTTTGGGGGGCTGGCACACTCTCGAGCCCGCCTCTTTGACTGACGGCTCTCTAACACAATTGCGCTCTGCTTAGTAGGCGATGACGTGTGATTGACAGAACAAAAGTCCAATAAGAAACGACGACATGAAAAGTTTACGAACGTGCTGGTTTTACAGTCCAATCGTAGTGTAGAAACAAGGCGGGATTTGGCGTTACCAAGGCAAGTCTCAATCTAGTATAAAGGGAATAACATGGTGTCCCAGAGGCTGTTTATGTTTACTTAAGGAACACATTCGAGGGGCATTTGTAGGCACAACGGAGTCGTCTGTGTTGTCTCACTTTCTAACATTTTAACTTGGTTTTTATGTCGACATTTACAAGGCCAGTGGCATGTAAATATCATAGTTCACTAATGTGCCAGTCTTACAAATGGAAAGGGGGCTTCACTTTGGAAACGTGAGCATTTCCCTGGTGCTCCTGCTGCTGCTGCTGCTGTTCAACGCGCTCACGGGATTCGGGACTCCGCAGGCCCAGGGCTCCGCGATCGGGAGGGAGCCGCGACGTGCCGCCCGGGGTTCAGGTGGGACCTCGGCAGAACATGGTCCAGGAGTCATGGAGCGCAGCTTGGAGAACATAGGCGCCCCGGGCACCGGGGCAGACGTCACGGTGGAAGACGACGAGAACGGGTCGGCTGGGGAGTTCGACGAGCCATACGGGGATAAACTGGGAAACGTGCCGTCCAGCAGGTAACCGGTCCGGGGACGCAGCACAGCGGACACCTAGGAGCGAACCCCCCCGGGAAATGTTGGCAGCGCCGACAGCGTGACGTAGTCTGCACAAATGCAGAGAAGAATAACATAAAACGACCCGTTTTCATGTTTTATTAGCGATGGGGTGACGATGAATGAAGCTGCTTTTGCTGTCCCGTCTTTGACGCTACTTTTTAAGTAACCTTCCGCCTTCTCGCTACGCTCCAAACTTGTGGATGTAGGTGTTTGTGTTTCACAGATATGAACCGCGTTTTAATCCCAGATTTCTTCCTTCGTCCCACTGGGAGGGGGGGAATGTTGTCGCGGAAATGTCATGTGGCGGCCGGGGACTGTCAGAGCAGAAATTAGGGAGAAACCGGTGGTGATGCGGCGACTTCGTGTCCGATTATGGGCGTAGGCAGTTTTCTCAAACTTTGAATGGAAATTCACGTGACAAATAGACGATCGGGATGCTTATGCGGGTTCCGAAAATCCGGTCACTTACTCGCCTGTACGTTTTAGTATTGAGAGAGATAAAAGCGCTTTTAGAAGTTCAATTTAATTCCGCTTGACGTGAAAGGAGAAAAGGCATTTAAAACATGCTCCCGAAAGTTTGAAGTCGGATAAAAAGTTTTCTCTTAACATTGATGCCAACCGCGGGAGTCGGATTATGTGCGGAGACGACTTAGGGATCTTGTTTTTGATTGAGTGATTTGAAGCTGAAATGATAAATAAGCCTCTCTGGAAATGTGTATATATATTTATATAATAAACGTTTTAATAACGAGCACGTGCGCACTGCGGTCGTCCGCGCAGTTGAGTTTTTTTATTTTTTTTATTTTAGGGACAACCTACCCAAGGGTTTTTGTTCTATGAAACAAATAACGAAGATGGTAATTGTTTAAAAATGGTTCGACGTTCTTCGGAGAACAGTTTGCTTTAAATTCCGACAGGAGCCCGAAGATGAAACTCGTGTCTGTCATATTTCGACTTTTCTTTCAGCTGTCTTTCCGCCGCTGAGACTTTGAAGTGCCATGGTGCGTTTAGGTTAGTGTAAGGAATCCTTCCGCTCGACCAGACAACAGACGTGACATCCGCTCGCTCTCCGCCGCCCGTGTCTCCTGACAGCAGATAGGTCGCTTCTCAGGAGAGAAGAGGCTGGTTATGGTCTTAACGGTTAATTGGGAGTTTAAGAAGAAGTAATTATAGCGGTGACAAAGAGGCTCTGAACCGTGGCATCAGATGCTGGAGGACCGCCTGATAGTCCTGATCTGTTGCAGGTTAAATCAAAGAAAGGATGGCTTAGTTCTCCTTACGCTTCATATGGGGGGCTTTTTACAGATGCAGCTAAAAAAACATGAAAATAAGAGCTTTGTGGCCTCCATCACTATTCAGATTTGAAACTGTTAAAAACTTGATCCGAAGGCATGCTGCTCTGCTGCGAAAGTCCTCACGAACACACCAGTCTAAAGTTTTCTGTTTCACTCAAAGCGCAGCTGCTGCTGTTGCTGCCCAAAGTGAGATGCAGCTCTTGGCACAGTCAGTGCAGCATTGATTTAGTCTTCCTTGGTAAACAGTAGGCTTGACGCCCACCTTCGATGTGTGGTGCAGCTTGTTCTTCACAACATTCCTCCTCTGTTATTTATTTATTTTACAAGGTCCGTTGCAGGTACTTCTTGACTGTGGGATAGCTTCTTGAATCATCATTATTTTAGTACTTTTTCTCAGTTGAAGCAAATTCTGTCCCACACTAAATTATTCTCTGTGTAGTATTTTAAGCACTCTATTTTTTTCAAAAGGAGTTGAAGTCAAATTGAAAACCTTCTCTGAGACAAACCTTTTGAAGATTTCTGGAGCTTTTTCTGACCATAATATTAATAATTGCTGCTGCTGTATCTACTTGGTGGTTAAAAATGCAGCCAGTTTATCATTTTCTGCCAAACTTTAATCTTGAACCTCACTTTAAAGCGTCACCCCACCCCCACCCCCCAATGAGGCATTGCGTTTTAGCTCTGGACATTTACAATACCATATGAATCCTGGCATCTCGCACCAGGGAGCCGCAGAGCGCGCCGTGAAGCCGGTATGTTGAAGCTCAAATCAGGAGAGATGTGTAGTTACTTTCAATAAAAGTAATTTTTAAATTTGAGTTGTATTGATGCTGCTCAGACACTGTTTACACCTGGTCTACCAGCAACTGCAGGTCTGTCTAAGGGGGGAAAAAGTTGTGTAATAAGAGCGCATGCAGAAGATTTTGTGTGTGTGTGTGTGTGTGTGTATATATAGTTATATATATATAGTTAGGACAGTATAATTGTTGTACGTTTCTAAAAATAGCACAGAGTCTGAGTGCCAAATATGAGGCAGGCTGATTATAGGTTTGATTACTTGACATCCACTTTCAGAGATGGATTAAAAGTAAGTTGGGTGGATGCTGCCTTCCTTCTCTTGGTCACTAAGAAAACTGTCCCAGTAGTCGGGCTTCTGCATGTTATTTACAGTGCAGCATCTACAAAAGAAGCTGACAGCAATAAGCAAATGGGGCAGTTTGCTTAGGAAAGAAGAAACAAAAAAACATGCTATTCCCCTGCCAGTCACCTCAGCTGCTGCAGTACAACTCCGGAGCGCTCATCCCGGCGCTGGTCACACCCTGCCGCTGCTCACGGTCTGCGTCTTCATCTGTTCCTAAAGCAGCCATCCGTTTCTCACCAGGTCACAATCTGCATCACCTACTTTCCTCATTCCTGCTGTCATGATTGGCCCATATATTCACTTTGTTCGCTTTTGTTGAATATATTTTATTTACGATTCCTTGGAGAGCATCTATTTTTACTTAATATATGAACATGTGTACAGTAAAGGTCATTATTTTAGGAATTAAAATAGCCTTTAAGGCAGATGCAGAACAATGAACAGGGGGGCTTCATCTATAAAACACAAACATCTGTCTCTGTCTGTGTTTGGACCAAATAAAATTAAAACTTAAACACAGTCTGATCAAACCCTCGCTGTCTGTGTTCCAGTTGCGTTTATTCTTTGTCTCTCGCTGAGTTTGTCTCACATTCACCTCCTCTCTGCTCCGTCCCTGGTGTTCTCACACTTACACATTGCGTTTTAATGTCCCCCCTCGGGTTTGTACACAAGCACATACGGTGTGCCCTGCTCCCACCTGTCTGCCAGGACTGTTGTTGCTGTACTTCGGGAATGTCATTGGGTACGTTTATCCTCAAATAGGCCGTGTTTTTTTGTTTTTTTTCCGACAGGTACTGAAACACTTGCAGTAGAATACTTGGTTGTCTTTGTAGAAATATGTTTTCTTCCTTGCCTCTTCAGTGCTTTACGTAGCACTGCTTCCTCTGCACCTGAAGCAGACCCGGTCCTGTGACGCAGGCGCAGTCTTAATTTAATTGAGATGCAACTTTTATAATACACTTCTTTTTTTTTTTTTTTTTCCACGACATTTGAGTGTCAGGTGCCACTTTCTACAGGTATAAAGAATCCCACTTGTGTTTTTAAAGAGAATAGACCCCCTTTTTTGTCTTTTCTTCCAGATTAGCTTTTGTAGTTGAGGACTTCAAACACATTTGTTGAAAACAATTTTAAAACAAGCCTGTGCTGCTCACATGTCAACATTTTTTTTTTTTTTTTTTTTTTAAGTTTGATTTTATTTTTTTTATTTTCTTCAATATACCCCCCACCCCCACCACAACTCCTGTATCCTGTAATCTATAAATATTCTAGATGTTTGCTTTGATGCATCCTTGGGATTGTGACGAGCGCTGCTGTCGTGCCGCCTGACAGCTGTCGCCTCACCCTTCTCTGCCATCTTTATGTTAGAAACTCCACTCTGGAGACTCGGTATTTACATCTGTCTCAGTGCATGTTTAGTGTATGTCTGTGCCGGTGTGTTTTGAACTCATTTGT
Source organism: Xenentodon cancila (assembly GCA_014839995.1). Lineage (NCBI taxonomy): Eukaryota > Metazoa > Chordata > Actinopteri > Beloniformes > Belonidae > Xenentodon > Xenentodon cancila. Next base: position 24,154,155 of record CM026210.1, on the reverse strand, counting down.
GTGTGAATCATACATGCAACAGTGCCGGCGGGCTTGACGCATTGGTGAGAAAGGGCTCCACCGGGGTCTCTAGTACCTTTGGGGACCGCTTGCAGGTGAGAAGCGAGAGGACAGTAGCTTTGTTTGAACCTGTCCCCCTCCACCCCCCACCCCCAGGGCTCTGAGGATGCAACAGCACTTCTGGGCCGGCTTGCTTCCAGGCCGGCTTCCACCAGCCTACTGCTTAGCAACAGCCAATGGACCAAGAGCAGAGACTTTGTTGGCCAATTGTGTCTGAAAGATGGGCCAGTGCTTAGGATTTGAGTCGGGCCACATGGGTCTGGTTACAGTAAGGTAAAGAATGAAGTGGAGAAGAGGGTTTTTTTTACTCGTCTTCTCTCTTCTGTTGTATTCTGCTCTCTGTAACTAGGGAAATGTGTGTTTTAATAATAGTCGCTGTCTCCAAAATAACAGGTCATGATGTAGATGACTGACGTCCCTCTGGGAAGTTTTAATTGAGCCTTATAAACCAGTTCTTTAAACTCTGTTTGCCGCACAGTGAAGATGTATAAATTCATATTTCTAGATACCAAACACTGTCACTTCAAATAAGCTTTAAAAATCTCTTTTCTTTTTGATCCTTGTTGTCTCTTCCTTATGTTTTAATTCCTGTAGAAAAGCTTGTCTAACATGTTAATGTACTTTTCCCCCCTTTTGTTCCTCCTGTTGGATTGTTTAAAGAACTCTCCTGCATTATTCATCACTTCCCTGCTTTTTAACCTTTGATGATCTTCTGGGCGTTTGTGGCTGACTTCCTGAGTCTTTGCACTTGATCTATGTCGTCTGCCACAGAATCTGAGATGCATCTGACACGGCCGTAGCAGGTTGTTTACAGTTGCGTATACCATGAGAAATCGCAGTCAGGTCTTCAAAACAATGTTGAAGAATACTGGTTTTTGAATACAATTATCAGTGGGAGTGAATTTATTAGGTCATTTGCTATTTTGGTAAGTCGGCAGGACCCTTCTCGCAGCACTGCAGTATGGGTGGGGCAGAGGCAGAAAGGTGTGATTCTCAGAGAGAAGCGGGGAGGGGAGGTTGAAAACAGAGTCGGCTGTTAGTTAGCAGGACCACGTTGTCTTGTTTTTACTCTCCCCGTCTCATCACTGCTTAGCAACAACGAATCAGCTCCTCGGATCAGAGCGGCCTCACAGCCAATCAGTCAGGAGGAGTGTGGCGCCATAGAGTTTGGATTTTTGCACATGTGAGGAGGGGAAAGAGGGTGATGGCAACACTTTTAAATGGTGTGTGTGTGTTTGTCCTGCTCATACAGAAGTTTTTTTTTTTTGAAACCACACCCTTTGCTCTCTGCTGCACCGACAGTGATGGGTACAAGGTCAGTTTCTAAGGCAGACTGCTTACAGCAGCGCTCACGCTCGTGTCCACTGAAAGCTGCAACCCCTGTGAGAAACACATAAAACACTAATCACTTTTTTGTTTGCCAAGTTTGGTGTCCAGTTATATAAACCCCCGTATCTCAAGGTGTGCTCCAGTATCTGAACATCATGTGAGGGTTAATTGTGCACCAAAGTGACATTTAAAAACATCTTTGTTGCACTCTATAAATGAACTTTGTTGTTGGCATTTAATGTATTTGAAGAGTTTATTAAGCACATTTGCACTAAAAATGTGGTCGTTGACTGCGTTTTGTCATAATCTTATTTGTCGTGTTTGAAACCTTCCCTGCTTGGGACTATTTCTGGAATTATCTTCATGCTGTGCACAGGAAAACTGCACCGGTGCGGTTGGTGGTGCTGGGTGGTGCTGGGTGCGGCCGGCGCAGAGCCGCATCCATAACTTTGCCCGCACGTGCTCCCCACGCTCTCGTATTTTTGTCCTGCCTCCGTATGGCTGTACGGTAGGCTCGGTGGCAGCTGCGCGGCAGCATAACTCCACACTCCAGCCTGAACCCAGGCTGCTTGCTGTTGCATGGTTACAGGCAGTCCTGGCCTGCCAGTGGCTCACGGTTTGCAGAGCTGTCCTCCCATTGGTTGAAAGTGGAGGGGAACTGCGTTTCCATTGGCTGTCGGGAAGCAGCCGGCTCTCAGGATTGGCCCGGCTCGGAAGCCTGCGCTCCTTGGAGACTCGGCCTGTGTAAACATCCTGGTTGTTTCTTTCAATGGGAGTGTTTACCAGCAGCTCGGCTGTGCCGGTGTGTGCAGACTGAGGCTGAGCGTCTCTGAGGAGAACAGTGTGGTGAGAGCGGGGCTAATTGGCTCCCTACTCCACCATACGCTTTGTGATTTAAGAAGCGCTCTACACTATTATGACACTTTGACAGCATTAGAGGCGAGGACGATAACAGCCCACAGTCTGCTGGCAGCCTCACCCGACTCCCTCTTTCTCCCTTTTCATTCTCCATTCAAATGCCGTCTTCAGTGCGTCTGCATCTGTCACGCGCGGCGGCGGCGTCGGCGGCGGCGGCCCCACAGGCTACATGTTATCCCTTTGGTGCCGAGCAGAGCCGAGGCATCTCGGGGCTCACACGCGGTAAATGCACTGCATCTGGGTTGGAAAGGATGCAGCGGGGATGTTGGTTTTTTTTTCAGCTGTTTTGATTGGAAGGTTCAGTATCATTTTGTAATCTCTCCCTCCTTTTTCTCCGCGATGCCCAAGTTGTGGATTTAAATGCCCCCACTCCCCCACCTTCAAACGCTGCACTCGTCCTTTATCTGGAGAACAAAGAGCCCACAAAAGCCTTTGATCACCCTTTTTTAAAATGAAATCTCTTCTGCACTATTTCCATCTCTGAAGATGAACTCAATGTTATCAGTGACTTTTCTTTTCCTCACTTCTACATTCACAGTATAACTTCCAGTGGGGAGGGAGGGGGGGTTGGCCAAGTGAAGGCCGCCAAAGCGTCCGCCCTCTCAGAGCCCACTGCTTAGCAACAACCAATCAGCCTAATATTTTTGGTAAGATCTGCAGCCAATTGAGAGAGTGAGAGCAGCTTTCTTCTGTGTTTTCATTGGTGGCTGGGAGGAAAACAACGTTTTTCTTAGCACCCTGCACTTGCAGCGCTAGTGGAGAGGGTGATGATGCTTGGAGCAGATTTGGGGCGATAATCTTGGCTTTGATGGGGTGGAAAGACATATTGGCCATAATTATTTAGTTATCCAGTTTGCATTTTTTACAGACTTGTAGCTCCAGTTGAACTGAAACAAGCTGCTTCTCTAAAACGGTAAACGCTTCTCCCTGGAAATGACTGCAGTAAAACTGTGCCAGGAATGTTCCTGAATTGGCTTTGCACCCTTCCAAAGGCTTAACATCCTTGATGATCATGTTGTTCTTGATCACTAAGGATTGTTGACAGTTGAAATCAATAAGGTCAATCAGTAGTTGTCACCAGCTCTGTTCAAAGGCAATTCACATTTTTGAGGTGTGTGTTTTTTAGATGTTGTGCCACTTGAGTGATTTCTGCTGTTATTACCACCGGTTACGAGTAATCATAGAAACAAGAAAAGTTGTTTACCAGTAGGAGTAGCTGATTTAAAATTTCAAAAGTCCAAACTGAGACCCCAGATCTCTGAGTTGAAGAGGAGACTCGTTGGCTGTAGAGCAGGAACAAGGTGAAGAGTGAGCAAAAGGGAGTTGGAACCATCTCTTCACTACCTCTTATTTGCCAGTATTATCTCTCGCAAATAAGATGTAAAAGCACCGAGCACCAAAAAGGATCCAGCCAGAGCTTTCGGTAATGTAGTACTACATGTTTCACCGAGACATGGCTGCAGGAGCGTATTCCTGACTCCAGACCTTTCGGTTACGGAGACCTTTGAAGAGCAGTGGCAAAAGTGATGATGGATGTCTGGAAGAGTCAATGAACTGAACATGTTTTGCAATAAGTTTGGTTCAAAAACGAGATCAGCATCCTCCTGTCCTTCCCCCAGACAAACAGACCTTCCCACCCTCCAATGACTCACAGCTTCCCTGTGACTCCTCAACTGTCTCATCTTCCACCTTGGACACGGGTCTTGGTGCTGCTTCATCGTTGTCTCCAACCACACTGGAAGAAGCTAGACTAGGAAAGATGCAGCTGGAAAGACCAGATGATGTCAGTCCCAGAGTCTTGAAGATCAGTGACGTGGGATTCTGCAGCCCCTGCCTAAGCCCAGAGAAGTTTCCAGTGCTGTGAAAGACATCCCACCTTGTTGCAAAAGCTCCTTTGTACTGATTTTAACGCAGCCTCTTCAGGTGTTGATGACATTTCTGTGGCATGATTTGGTTTAAAAGTAGATGAAGTATACCAGCTCTCATTTGAACCATGTCTTTACAGCTCAGTTCATAGCAGCCGGTCTGAGGTGGTAGAGTCTCTGCTCCTGTCTTCCTTGAGGTGTGCATCATTTAAAATCAGTGTTACAACTTTGACCTGCCCACACCAGAGAAGCATAAAATGTGATGTTGGGCTGAGAAGAAGATGGAGGCTGGACTATTTTTTTTTATTTGTTTATTTTTTTTAGTCATGGTTTTTATTAGATGCACCAACTTTATGGCAGTTATCACGGTGCACATTAACCAAAATGTACTATTGTAGTTCAGATATCTTCTCACCATTTTATTTCCTGTTTTTACATCACCTGGGAAATGAAGGGACTGTGGCGCGTTGCTTTACTTCAGCATCTCTAGCCGCCTTCGAGGGAGGCAGTTAAATTCCAGCGTGTCGGTTTCCAACCGAGGGAAACTACTTTGGTCCCATCTGTTTGGATTTGAGGCATTAGCTGCTCAGAGACAGCGTGCACACTCAGCAGGATCTAGTTAGTTAAATAAAGCTAAGAGCTCTGTTGACGGTCTCCTGTCTGGCCGGATAAAGATCAATAATCAAGATGGGGCCATCGGCAGAACCCTCAACGCGATTGACATTCAGTGCGGCAGAAACTGTCAGTTGGGTGAAAGCTGGGGCCGGATGTTTCAGTTTATTCAAGTCGCTCTAACAAAGGAAAGAGAAAAGGTTGATTTCTGTGTAGGTTCATGAACAGCTATGATATTTTTTACTGGGATTTTGCACTGAAACCCTTGAAATTGTTAAACCATTTGCTGGAGTTGTGTAATTAATCAAGTAAAAAGGCTTCACTTAAGTACTTAATTTTCAAATGTTTTCTCAGGGGTACGGCGCTGCGCGGGTGCTCGTGGACATCCTCAGCCTTGTGTAAAGTCAATACTTCCACTTCCTGCATCATATTAGAGAAAGTGAAATTGCGTGCGTGCGTGTGTATTTGCGTGCGCTGTACTTGAAGTTGATGCACAAAATCTGTCAGATTTGTGTCACTCATGTCTGTATAAACGAAACACTGTTTCCATAGTAACCTCTCCTCCACACAACACAAAAGGTTCTCGGGACCTGATTCAGATTGAATCTGCTCTTTAAAAAACACCCAAACCAAACAGGTGTGACAGAAGTTTCTGCTGAATAGGGTGAATAACTGATCTGTCCATAATTTCAAATTGCCGTTTGGAAGAAACCTTTTTATCGAACTTCCTGTCTCACCTTGACGGTAACTTGAGTAACTCTATCCCGTGTCCTCGGCTCGCCCCGACTCACGGGGCTGTTATCTCTGGCGTTACTGATATCTCTGCGTTTCGGATCAGAGTTGCTTCGTTGTTTACAACCTCCCAGAAATCGAGCTGATTGAATCTGTAAACTCGGAGTGTAAACCAGACTTTATCGACACAGAACATTATCTTTATTGACACACAAAAAAATGGATTCTTGCCAGTAGTGTTGAAACTAAATGAACTCGTCTTCCACACTGCTATGTTTTTATCAATTTGATCCTAAAATTCATTCTGTCTTGGTTTTAAAATAGTGCTCAGTTGGATTTTATCGGTTGTTGTCACAGAAACGATGCCTAAAACAGGTGAGGGACGTGTTAAGATGGTCTTTATTTTCAGTTTCCTTTCCAGTTTTTAGACGCTCCACCCCCACCCGTGATCGTGTTATCAATGGATGTATAACGAGGCAAAGCTGAGAATTTCTTTGTCTCCCATGGTTGCAGTGAAGTCAGTGTGGAGCAGAATCGGTCATATTTTAGTAATCCTCTCATCAAAATGCCTCTCAAACCAGCTGACACAGTTCGTCATGGCACAGGTGTGCTGCGAGCCTCCAGTGGAGGTCACCCTGATTGGCAAACAGGAGCAGTCTCCAGAGGAAAGAGAGCATCTGCACCTCTGCTGTAAAGCTCCTCACACTTTAGTGTCTCATCTGTGATGGTGTTAAACTAACCCCCTACTGGGACAGCAGCATTGAAGGACATTTACGAGAACTTTTACTTCTTTTTTTCTGCTATTTTCAAACATTATGCTGCGTGTGGAGATGAAAGAGTGCTTGGGCAGACAAGACAGTACTGTTAACATTGGTTTCTAGGGCTTCCTTTTTTTAAAGTTAAAGCGCAACAGTCTACAAAAGCTTCCTTTAGAAAGTATGTTGAAGTCTTTGTGCTCTGTCCTTAGGTCTCTTGTGATCATCAGCACCCTGGATGGGCGGATCTCAGCTCTGGATCCTCACAACCACGGGAGGAAGCAGTGGGACCTAGATGTCGGTTCGGGGTGCTTGGTGTCCTCCAGCCTCAGCAAACCAGAGGTAGACGAAAACATGCTTTTGTCTTGTGTTTCTGTACGTTGGAATGGAAATCCTGCATCATCACAAAATGCCAGTTTGTTCCTGTCTACTCTGTTTGCTTGCTTGGTGATTGTCTGCGCGTAAACGTTTAAAGGGATATTCTGGCGTTAAATGAACCTTTTACGCTGCTAACCTATGCTCCGCTCTGGATCGAAACGACTTCAGTTCACGTGCTTTTGGTCCACAGCGAACACCACCCTGCAATAGACTGCGGATTGATTTAACCACAAGATGTTGCCTGAACTGGAAGACAATCATAGATTGGTGCTCCGAAAGATGCTTTAGAAATGTAAACATCAACAACACATGTTAGCAAATAAAAAAAGTTCTGATATGTCATTTGGAGGTTACGGGTGCAGACTTGGCTACGCGCCCCTCCCCTCTCTCAAAAATCTTTCCTGACTTTTTTTTTTTTTTTTTTTTTCCCCTTGGATGCCGTCTGTAGACTTTAAAACCAATATTTGAACTCGGTGCACTTTGAACAGTCAGTAAAAGGGAGCTTATGCTTTTATTCCATCTATCTACACACGCTCACGTTCGCTACACACCAGACAAGCTCCTCACCCCCACATAAATGTGAAAGCAGCAGTTTCGCCCGGAGGATTACTGTCTTTGACTGTGGAGACGTACATACACGAGCACACCCAGACTCTCGCCTGCACATGTATACAGAAGCTTAAACCGCCCACACCGACATGCAGAAAAGTGAAATGCAGCCCAGAGCAAGACCAGAGCGCCGCTCTCAGAAATTCATACTAGAGACATGCTCGTGGCTCCCTTTGATGTGGACTTGCTCTTTGTGAGTCTTTCGCCTCGGGGAGGAACCCCCCACCCCCCTGCTAACAAGGGTCTGGGTGGCTGCTGAGATGGGTTGAGTGTTGGACTGGTGCTGGTGAGACACGCTTGAATCTGAGAAGCACACGTCTGCTTCATTACTGCGGGAAAACACACCAAACTAAGCATGTATATTTAACAGGAAATGTTTCAAGCTCTGCCTTAGACTGTGATTTTATATGATTTCGTTTCCCCCAGGAATCAGTTATTAAAAGTGTTTTATGAAAGTTATGAGCAAGAGAAGAAGTTTCAGCGAATCTTAATTGCCGCTAAGACACGTTTTTCATCTACATTTGATGTCTCCATTCAGCCTGAGTCCGTTTCTGCCTCACTGAAGTTTACTGACGTGAAATTTCACAATTTCAAGGACATAAATTATATCTTAAATCAGCCGCTGAAATGCAGGATTGGATTTAAATAAAACGTGAAGACTCGTGTCTCTTTTCTGCCATGGGGAATTAGAAGTGTTTGGTTCTTGTCTTTCTGTATTATTTTGAAAAGGGAACAGGATTTCTTGTTTTTAAGCTCAGATCTTGTACTGCTGTTCCAAATCTCTGCCCACCCACTCGAAAAGTCGTTGTTTACATGCAGATATGCTCTACTTCACATCGCGAGTGTATTTTGCTCTCCAATTCCCAGTTACAGATACAAACATCCTGCTCTGCAGTTTAAACTCTTCCTCTTGCATTCGGGCTTCTTCCTTGCACTTGTGAAACTTCTGTTGTTGGATTTTTTTGTTTGTTTTTACTTGCTCCCTCCCTCCCCTCCAAAGCGGTTAACTGATTTCAGCAGATCAAACGTAATTTTATTTCAAGTCGCTTCAGTTTTGCTTATTGTGCAGTTATAACTGAGAATGAGCAAACTAACACGATGAAAGCTTCACTACATTGAACTAAATACAAAAACATTGTTTTTGTAATATTGGAGATGCGGTCGAGATTCGTTACTTGATTAATTGCATCAGTTTACCTATTTTATTTTCTCGCATGTCTTTTTGTTTACGCAGTAAGGGCAGGGTAATTTAAAAAAAAGAATTAAAAGCAGGTGGTGTGTGAAAAGGGAAGCAGTGTGTGAGACTTCCCAGGAAGTGTGGAGACATTCGTAGACATTGGCACGTGCAGCGTCCTCCTGTGTGCTCATGTTGTGAAGGAGGATGCTGACTGTGTATTTGCTTGGTTGTGTGCTGGACTCTGTCTTCACCTGTTGGCTTTCATTTAGCTGATGGAGTGGAACGAGCGGAGATGCCCCTCGGCTCTGAACCCGTTGACTTGCTGTGACGTCACTTGTTATGATCTGTGGAGCGCGTGCATGTGTTGTTTATGCCCCTGTACTGTTACAAGCTTGAATCCTACCTTTCCCTGCCTGGCTTTTCTGCTCCATGTACTCTTTTGGGAGGAGGCCCTCACCACCTCCACCCTCTCCATCCTGCTGTGTGCTTAGCAACAGCTTTATTAGTGCTCTCGGAGTCCCTGAGACACCAGTCTGCTCGGTGATCAGAGGCTTCAGGGGTCTGCTGTCGCGCTATTGGTCGGCCTCAACATGCTGAGGCACCAGCAGCCAGTCACCCGCTGTCTCTTGCTGACATTTTTTTTTTTTTTTTAATTTATTTATTTATTTTATTTTTTTCTGTTCCCCTCAGTGAAACAGGGAATGAAAGACCCAGAAACGGCATTGTGTGCAGAAAATGAAGCCATCATATTGAAAGAGCAGGAGTTGCTCCCGAGTGTTGGGAGCAGAAGGAGGTCTGTGTGGCCGGTCAGATGAGGAAAGTCGGTGCCGGTGTGGTGTGAGTCATGTGGATGGGTGGAGCTAAAGGGATGAGGGGGGAGAGGTGATTAGGGAGGTGAGGTAATGCTTTAGACCAGGGATGATGTCATCACATAACAGACAATACAGCCATGCTCACTGGAAGACGCACACCTCTGCTGGCATGCAGCATGAATGAGTGAACTGTGGGAGAATCTGATTGATGACCACGCTCTGATAAAGGCTCGATTACCTCCGTGTGCTTCATGGGACAGGCAATAATTCTTCTAGCACAGCAGAGAAAACAGAAATAGCCCACTGGGCAATATCTTTGTTAGAAAGGCAATCTTCCCTTTTGGCTAGTTGGATTTAGTTTTATGTAATGTTTGGTTCCAGCGTTACGGCTCTGCGCTCCGGCGCTGTGGTCCTCCTCAAAGCAGACCAGTGAAGTCGCCTTAGAGGCCAAGCGGGGCTCGTTAGCGTTAGGTGAGACTTGACACTGTTTGACAAGCTCACTGGAGCATCAGCAGCAACACACACAAACACTTGTACACCACAAAAAAACCCACAACCCCCACTCCCATTTCCCACTCCGAGTCGACCTCCACACCCCCTTTTCCTAAGGGTGGGAAACGATGACATGATTCATAACATCAAATAATTATCAAAGCTCATCTGAATTAATGCTTCTATACAGTTGTAATAAAAACAGCCCACGTGAAACAAATTATACATGTACATTAATGATTTTGACACAGAAATTGTTAACGGCGTGTGGAGCATATTACTTACAGGCTTTTAAGTGCAAAAATAAATATGTTGTTTTAGCTCCAGAAAACTTTTTAGGGTGCAAAGTCAAGTAAATGATCGCGTTAAGATAGATGAATGACTCCAGTCTCTGAATGCATTTCATACATAAAAAAAAAATGGTACAAGTTGAATGAGTCTCAGCTGGAGCTCTTTAAAGATTAATAGGTTCATGAAACCCACAGCAAAAGGAGGCAGACGGAGGCGGAAACGTTTATGCTGACAAGTCAGTTTTTTTAATCATTTAGCATATTTTTTTAAATCTCTTGAATATTTTATTGTCTCAAGATATAAAAATGCAAAATCAAAGGGCTCGTTTTTATCATTTTGCATTTAATGTATGATTTTAAGATTTAACAAGATGCCATATAAAGATCACAAATCCTTTATTGGAACAAAGATTTTACACACACAGACATGTTAAAGACATGCAAACAGATGGATGGTGGGCGGGCCAATCATATACGATTCATCAACGTCAAAGGATGCCGCTATGGGCTGCCATATCATATTTTTTTAATTGTTGCTGCTAAAATGTTTAAACCTTCTCTGGCAAGAGTTTCATCTTTGTCCAACAGTGAAGAAAACAAAAAACAAAGGTTATCGCAGATCGAGGTGTTGTACAAAGTAATAAAGTGCAGAAGATGAATATCAGTGTTTGTGCGACTGGCAGCTGAAGTGTAGTGGTTCACTGCGTCCGTTTTCCTTCTTTGTTTTCCACTTTGGAAGTTTTGGTGTAAGATAATGAAGGTAACATGGTCTTCTTGGCAGGAGCGACTGTTTTTAATTGTTGCAGTTACAGGTTTGTCATATAAACCTACTTCTACCATACAAATATAATTGTAACCTCTGACACGTGTACGTGCTGGAGTTTATTTCTGTTCTAACTGGACTCGGTGGAGGCAGAGCCATTCGCTGTGTCCACCGAGCAGGCGTTGGAGCAGCTGGTGGAAGGTTAACTGGTGTCAGAAGGCTGGAGCAGATCAGAGAGGTGGATTAAAGCATCAGGAGCAGGATGACTCATCCACGGAGACTCGGACTTCTCTCGGCCGTAAGCCTCTTTGCAACCCCGCAGGCAAACCCAGCATAGTGTCGTGATGTGGTCAGATTGGTGACCACTTTTCCCTGCACTTTCTAAATTCATCCTCCAACCCCCCAGGAAGGATGACATCACTGCTGCTCCTGAGTCTGCTCTCTAGTAAATCATTCTGCCACACTGTGCCTCTGCCTGGCACGTTCATTTTTTTAAATATCGACTCTAATTCACTGATGTCTGATGATCTTTATAGGACTTCCAAAGCAAAGTGATTGACAGGATACGAGTTTGACCCCAGCAGCAACGGAGCAGCACCAGCAAGTCAAAGCAATAAAGCTCCAACTGCGGTTGGCGACCAGTTTGCTGAAAGTGGCAACTCAAGAGTTGATCCACCAGAGGAAGCTGCTATTGTTATTTTGATATTTTCTATGTACTTTTATTTATTTCCAGTATTATTCTAAGTGAGGTGATAATTTAAGTGTGACCAACACACTTTTTTTTTTTTTTTTTTTTCTCTTCCTGACAAGCTAAAGCTGCTGAGCTTAAATGTGGATTAGGGTCAGGTTTTTACGATGATGTCATCCCCGCAGCCCCCCAACAGTGAGCTCCTCATGCTCGCACATTTCATAAAGATCCAAGTTAATTACTTAAGTCCTCAGTTGTGTAATGACCCCAGGTCTGGAGATTGAGTCCAAGTATGCCAGCGTGTGACGTGGCTACTGCGCCAGTCGGTGAGTGTTTTAGAGAGCGAACGGTCGCGCGTCTGACCAGGCAGAAAAGGAAATGTTCAAACCAAAATAACCAAAAAGGAAGTCCGAGAGGGTTCATGAGAGTTGAAAGTCACTGAATGAAGAAAATGAAAGAAAACGTGCAAATAATGAATAATTTTAGCAGGAAAAGTGTTGTCCAGTATTTTATCTTGGTGGTGCAGCGCTTTGACACTTTGTGCAGCAAAGACAACGGTAACTGGATCTTTTTGAGTCTCGGTGGCCTTGCTGGTACCTTTTCTCCTGGATTTTCTTTTTCCTTCTTTTAGTTCCTTCAGTCTTGAACAGTTGAGCTGTACTGCAGGAGAACACCAAATTCACGCCCCTCTGTTTTGTCCTGTGATTCTGGTGGTTGAAGACAAAAGTTACAACGAAGCCAACGTGGTTTTTTTTGTCTTTCAGGTGTTTGGCAATAAGATGGTCGTACCGTCACTGGATGGTGCCTTGTTCCAGTGGAGCCGGGACAGAGACACTATGGAGGCAGTGCCTTTCAGTGTTGAATCCCTGTTGGAGTCGTCGCACCGCATCGGAGAGGACACGGTCCTGGTCGGGGGCAAATCCCTCACTACTTATGGCCTGGGGGCTTACAGTGGCAAGGTATGTCTGTGTCCAAGTCAAACATTGTGGCGTCTCTGCACGTTTATTGCATGTCAACCTGGTCTAAAGAGGATGTTTTCTTGCCTCAGCTGAGGTACATCTGCTCTGCAGGAGGCTGCAGCCGCTGGGGGGACGACGAGGTGGTCTCTGAAGATGTGCTCCTGCTGCAGCGAACTCAGAAGACTGTGCGAGCCATCAGGCCTCGCTCAGGGATGGAGAAGTGAGTTTGTGCCGGTGAAGCCATCGCTCGCAGCCGTGAAACCGCGACTGTGTCTTGTGTTTCAGAAAACACTGACCGTCAGCAGTATTCAACAATGGAGTGTTACAGCCACCTTCAGTCTCCAGCCAATAAATTATAACATCGTGTGCATGATGTTATAATTCATTTTAAATAAAAGTAGTGATTGTATGAGAAGTCATTGCATGATTTCTCAAAATAAAAAAAAAATCTTCCTGCATTTTTTATTCCTGGTCCTTATTTTATAATTAAGGCTGTAATGATTAGTCAACTTAATTTATTACATTGATTATATAAGTATATATAAAAGTGCATGATGCAGCATATTGATGCCAACAGGTCATATAAAACACCAAAAAAAGTATCCCAGACAATCTCAGGTCTTTCCAGCTTGGTGGTAAATGTGGAAATGCAGAGGGCAGTAAAATTTACAGTGTCTGCTGCCAGCAACAGCGAATGAGAGATGTGAAACAAGAAGAGAGTAAAGAGCATCAGCGGGAGAAGTAAAACATAATACAAAGGTTCGTTTCCTAAGTATGGAAACGTCTCCAGAAAACTATGCAAAGCTGTCGATTCAAAGCAGCTCTATGGCCAATGGACTACCAACTGATTACCAAGAGAAGGTGTATGTGAATTGCAGTCCAAGTTGTAATGTGACGCTGATGTGGACAAAATGATGCATTTCCATATTTGTGAGTCCTGAACTGAAGTACCACTTAACACGGTGCTCCACGTCTCCCAGTTTTAACACATTTCACAATTTTACTCTCAAGTTATGACTTGATTTCCATTAAAAAAATGTTGTTCTTGTAATAATCTGATTATAAACTGAAAGGTCACTCGTCGTCGTTCGTCGGTGAAGCCTTTTAACTCCTCAGCCAGGAGCCGTTTATATTGAGATGATTTTTATTTTTTTTTTTATTTTTGTGCCACTAAACAGTTACTGTTGCTGAGCAACGTTTTTATTCAAATGACATGAATGGCATTGATTAACTTAATGATATATGTTCTCATCTTGATTTTGAATTCTTGGTCCTTGTTCAAGGTGGAACTTCAGCGTAGGAAACTTTGAGCTGAAACTTGTTCCGGAGATGCCGTCTGGAATGAACTTCCTGGAGGGAGAACTGTCAAACGGTGACGCCTGGAAGGAAAGTCAGTGGGTGATCACTGATGAACCAAAAGAGGCGGAGCAAACGGAGCACAAGCTGAACCAAAACCAGCATTTGGACCTCGTTATCAAAGTGTCTGTTCCTGACTGGAAGGTCATGGCCTTCAGACCGGAGCCCAGTGGGCAGCTGGTCTGGGAACATCAGGTGAGATGCGTTAAAACGGAAATGATCGTTATTTAGCAACATTAACACTGGCTTCGGTTCAGTCGTGCACAATACTCACTGTGCAGCTCCGCATTCGTGGGACTTCAGCTCGTGTGTATCCAATTCCTGCTTTTCAGTTTTGCACACCCATTGCCTCCGCCTGGCTGGTGAGCGGCGGGAGAGTTACTCCGATCAGCCTGTTTGACGACACCACCTACAGTAGCCAGTCCGAAACTGAAGAAGAGGGTGAGGAGGATACGGAGAAGGCCAGGGGCGCCCCAGAGTCCAGCGTGTACCTGGGTGGGTTCTTGCTCCTCCACGTTTACATCTGCGTGCAGGTCCCGGTGGATGCAGGGTGATAAGTCGTTGCCCTTGTTTTTTCAGGAATGTTCCAGGGGCAGTTCTACCTCCAGTCATCTGTAAGAATCGCTGAAAAGTTCCCTTCCAAAGCCGTTGCGTTGCAGAAGGATATAATCTCTGTACCCACCATCAAATGGAAGCCACTTATACGTAAGTCTTAACAAGTCTTCACCAGGGGGGCAAGTCTGTGATGGTACAAAGGGAAAAATGACCAAAGACTGTCTTGATCATTAAAGTTTTGAACAATGATCACAACAGTGATACTACCTTGAGGACAAAAGTAAACTTTTCTCAAATATGTGTTTGATGTCATGTAGATACCGTGTTCACCGTGTTCCCTTATGGCCCAAAGCTTTGCCCTTTTATTCCTTTTAGTGTGAGACTAGGCTAAGATGGTTTTCCATATTGATTTCTGAAGAGCGTCTTCATCTTGTCCTTGCAGATTCCCCATCTCGAACTCCAGCTCTAGTGGGCTCCGATGAATTTGACAAGTGTCTGAATAACGACAAGTTCTCCCATGATGAATACAGCAACGGGGGCTTGTCCATCCTTCAGTATCCATACGGTACGAGCTCAATCGTGCACGTTGACACCATCAGATGCAGTGTTCTACACATGCATGTTGCGACTGTTGGCGTGATAGCTTTTCAGGAGAAACTAGTTTGAAAGCGCGTTTACTGACCTCTGCCTGTTCTTCTGCAGACAACGGCTACTACTTCCCCTACAGCAAGCGATACCGGGAGAAACGCAACAGCGCCGTCAGCCTGATAAAGGTAAACGAGCCAGGCGCTGACAGCCGCAGGAGAAAGGACCCGGTGCTGCTGCTGCCCTGGTGGAAAGAGATTCTCGGCACCATCATCTTCTGCATCGCTGCCACCACCTACATCGTCCGCAAGTTCTTCCACCCTCCTGCTCCTGTGGCCTACGTCAGGGTGAGACCTTGCTGCACGAGCACAGTGCTGATGATGCCCTTGTCTTCTTTTGCGTAGAGGCCTTTAACATGATTGCATTCATGCTGGTTGAGTTTAGTATCAGAAAAAGTTAAATTCATACATTTTTTTGCCCCCTCTCTCAACCCCCGTGAAATCCTCAGTACCAAATTCTTTTTTCTTTTTCTTTTCTCTACATCTGGACTATCTTCCTGTCCATCAAAGCAACGGAAAGAGTCAGAGACACAGTGCCAGACGGACAGCAAGTTTGACCTTGAAGTTGTGGAATCCAAAGAGCTGGTTTCCATGGAGACCCGCTCCAGTGATTATGTTTCCAGGTAATTTATTAACAGACCGCAAAGCAGCATATTCCCCATTTAAATTGTTTCTGCAATAGCTGAGAAGTTCCCATTAAACTACGACTGTTTCAGGAATTATTGTCCTGACACTTGAAAGTTAGATGTAAGGCTCACACTTTGAAAGTGTAACTACAGAGGGAGCACTGTTACTATGGTGATCAGTGGTCTTCCAGCCTGCCTTGATAGGACAAGGTAGAGATGGGAGATAGGGCTCACAGTAATGCATGATTGGGTAACAGCTGTTTGCCATCAAATGAAAATGAACCGAGTCCACTCCTCGCAGAGATCGCCCCGCCCAGCAGCATCTGCCACAGGGTCGGAGTGTCTCCTTACATCAATGTCAGGACATTGTCAAAAGTGTTTTTTAACTTAATTTTATTATTGTTGTTTTAGGACATACCAAATATGATCAGCAGCCAGAATTTACAGGCTGCTCAGACCTTCTACAGTCTCGTCAACTAAACTGGAACATTTAGATGCTTAAGCTGAATAATCCACCTTTACCCACTCGAACACAAACATCAGGGGTCATTAAAGTGCACATCTTTGCTCTGCTGGCATCACTACAACAATATTTTCTTCTATTGATCCACACTGACAGAACTGGCGCCCCCCACCCCTTCTCTTGAAAGATCCTGCAGCAGTGCATTCACTTTTAACGCAGAACTTTCCTGAAATACGACCAGCAGCTGTTGCAGCAGCTGAGGCAAGCGTGAGTCCCGGGTATCTGGGTGGAAACCAGGAACCGAAGCCTGATTCGCATGTGCCAGCATGTTTCACGTCGAAGGCAGCCCCAGATTCTTTGACGGGACAGAGCAGGCGACCTTTGATGGGGTGGAGGTGTATCTTTTTCTGCATCAGACATCATGACATTCATTTTGAATTATTAATCACGTGGAGCAGAACCTGCCAGTTTCTGGGACTGCTGTTTGAAACTATGTTTAGTTTTATTTTCAAAATGAAACAGTGTAAGCTGAAGTTGGCTGGAATGTTTCTTTCCAAGACTTCATACACTAAATTGATGTTCATCATAGATAACGTTACACTGGTAATCACACCACTGGGGGCGAGGGCGAGAAATATGCCGATTGTAGTTCCGTCTTTGTTACCGACTGGTGACTGCGTTCATACAGCGTCTTTTAGCTCAGCTGAGTCCCTGTTTGAACTCCTCGGGACTGCCTGTTGATGAGACTGTTTCTAGCATTTGAAGTGGCGCCGTCCTTCTCTGCCTTGTGATAACGCAAGTGTCTCTCCTCAGGTATCTGACAGACTTTGAGCCGGTGCAGTGCCTCGGCCGAGGGGGGTTTGGTGTTGTGTTTGAAGCCCGCAACAAAGTGGATGACTGCAACTATGCCATCAAAAGAATCCGTCTGCCCAACAGGTGGTGACCCCTCGCCGGCCGCAGCACGCCGCCTTGCTTCGGGCCATTAACTCTTCCTTTATCTCACTTTACATCAAAGCTGTTGAACCAAATTCTTTGAGCAGTGGCTCACTTGTTCAAAAATACACAGCTAATATTTGTTCTGAAATGACAGTTATGCCTCAGAAGTTTTGTGTTTGTTTATCCAGTGGATGTTGTACGGTGCTGCATGTAATTACGTTTTATCTCTGGTGACGCCTGGAGACTAGCCTCTAAATGATTTTTATACCATGTCTTCAGAGAGCTGCTCATGAAACCCTTTCTGTTACGTGTCAATCCTGCCAGCACAATGGAAAACATACGGTTGTGGAACCTGCATGATTAAGAAATGGAAACGGTTGATGAGGAATTCAGTTTGCTTTTGCTCAGACCATCTAGTGGGGACGAGATGACGCTCACTTTACCATAACCTGATCAATGAAGCTAAAGCACAGCTGTCGTTTCATCCAGGGAGTTGGCTCGTGAGAAGGTGATGCGAGAGGTGAAGGCCCTGGCAAAGCTGGAGCATCCGGGGATCATCCGCTACTTCAACGCCTGGCAGGAGAGCCCCCCCGAGGGCTGGCAGGAGGAAATGGACCAGAGGTGGCTGAGGGACACCAGGTTAGTCGGGACGTTTTTAAACCTGTTGCCTTGTGTGGCTCAGGAGGTCAACCAAGCCAGAGGTCTGACTTCTGCTGTGCAGCAGTGTAAATCCAAACAGAATAACGTGGTTCACTCTGGGGGAAAGTTTGAAAACCATAAATTTAACTCAACTTTATGTATTACAGCACTAAAAAGAACACAGTTGACCATTTTTATAATGAAACAGTAAGATCAAATTGACTCTTTGTTCAAAAGTACAACAGGATGAACAGATATACGTGCTCGTATTAAGGTCTTATCGTCAGTGATGGTTTTCTCCTCTTTCAGTACTACTGACTGGCCGATGAGCTTCCTTGACCACATGGAACCGCTGTCGGTCAAAGTCCCAGTCTCCAGCTCCACGTCCCCCACCTCTGGGCCTGATGGAGATGCTCTGGAGGCATCCGTCGCTTCACAGGCCCTCATTTCTAACAGAGTCGTGAGCTTCAGCATTGGTGACGGAGACTTGTCCTTTCAGCCGCTACTCGGCCACGACAGCCTGATGTCAGAGAGGGACAGCCAGCCCGACCCCGACGCCTCGGACACGCCCCACTCCTTCGAGCTATGCCCTCCGCGTGGCCCAAGCGACTGCACTTCCTCCTCCTTCGATATCGTGTTCGAAGATTCCGGCTGTGACCGGGATGCTGATGCGGACACGGACACAGACACGGGCTCCAGCCCAGTCAGTCCCAAAGCTTTGACGAAGAACAGTTCGTCTTCCTCGCACACCAGACGGCAGGAGTCCGTCCCCACCTCCTCTTCTACCCCTCCTCGACCAACCTCTCTTACCCTGGCTCTTCCCACAACTCCTCCAACACAGCGGGTCCAGCCTTCCCCAAAGGTTAACATCTTTAACTCAATGACAGTTTTTCCAGCTTATCTTCAAGGTTGTTGTTTTTTTTTTTTAAACTGCAGTTTTACTGTAACATACATTTGTTTAAAAAATGTCAGTATTTGTAAAACTTTGGTTAAAAGACAGGTCACGTTCTGGAGTCCCCTTTACTCAGCCCGAGTAAGTCCTGCGTTCCCTGTGTGAAACACAAACAGCCGTGTACTGAAACCTTCCTTCGTTCCTCCAGGTGTACCTGTATATCCAGATGCAGCTGTGTCGTAAGGAGAACCTGAAGGACTGGATGGCCCAGCGCTGCCAACCAGAGCAAAGGGAGCACAACCAGTGTCTGGACATCTTCCTGCAGATTGCAGAGGCTGTTGAATTCCTGCACAACAAAGGGCTCATGCACAGGGACCTGAAGGTCAGGACACACGATGTCTGCACTGGGAAAACGCAAAACACATCATTCCTGTTTGGTGTTCACCTGACCGGACAGAACATGTTGAAACCTAAGAATACATTGATGACTCGTGTTCATGCTCGGTACCCCGATATAACCGTCACCTCTGGTCCCTCCAGCCTTCCAACATCTTCTTCACCATGGACGACGTGGTGAAGGTGGGAGACTTCGGCCTGGTGACTGCCATGGACCAGGAGGAGGATGACGACGAGCCAGTTGCTCTGACCCCCGCTCCACTTCTTACCCGGCACACCGGCCAGGTTGGCACCAAGCTCTACATGAGCCCAGAGCAGGTGAGGCGGCATTTTACTTGAGAAATCTTGTTTGTGAGGGCGAGCTTGTGTTGGGAATCATCTGGTCCTGTTCTGTGCTTGTTTGCAGCTCTCTGGAAACTCCTACTCTCATAAGGTGGATATCTACTCTCTGGGTTTGATCCTTTTTGAGCTGCTGTATCCTTTCAGGACCCAGATGGAGCGAGTGAGGGTGAGTCATCGAATGGATATGTTTATATTTCCTTTTTTGAACTTTTTCTCTCCTAATGAGTCGTATAATAATAATAAATGACTCTGTAAGTAGACTTTTTTTTTTTTTTAATTGGCTAATTGGCTTATTAGACTGGTTGTTTACAAAGACTTAGTTCAGTGTTTTGAGAAATAACAAAAATGTTATAATCTAATGATAAGATTTTCAGTTAACTCATTCATTTCTGTCTTTTTTCATATTACTGAGTTATTTGATCCTGTGTTGAGAGAGAGCAGTAATGTTTTTAATGCTTTGTAGTTTTCTTTGCAAGTGCTCGTATGGAGATGCTCTTATAGAATTGCTTTCACAGTAGCAGTCAACCATGAAGCCTTTGTCTTAGTCACAAAGGGCCTGATGAGCCAATGGGGCAACTGCACTCACAGGTGTTTACATCCTTCCTTCCAGACACTCACAGAGGTGAGAGCGCTGCAGTTCCCAGAGGTTTTCTCCAAAAACAACGTTCAGGAGGTGAGTGTTCGTCTGCTGCCACCTAGTGGCTCGATGTTTGCAGTGTGAGCTTGGGTTCATTATCTTGTTTACAGCTTTAATTTGTAATGAGATTAACATAATCCCGTCGCGCCACCGCTGATTCCCCAACACTTGGAAAACCCTGACAAATGACTACTTGCTGTTTCTTGTACTTGAAGTTGTGTATTGTGCATTTTAAAGTAAATATGTATATATTCTTAAATGTGCCTCATGCTCCAGAAGCACTCTTTGACAGTTTGAGCCCTATGAATCATAAATGAATGGGGGACAAATAGCTCGTCATTCCGCATATTCAGGTAGTTGGTTGACCTCCCTTGTAGTCACATAGTGTTGCTAAACCTCCGCCTGACCACCTGGAGCGACCCCAGATCATGACCTGCTATGGTAGGCGCTGGGTGACGAGTGCATCTTTTCATCCACTGCTTCAGTTAGTAGGAGTAGACACTGGGTTCCAGTGATGTTTGTGGTTCAAATAAAGCAGCTGCCGCATGGTCACCGTCTGAAGGGTGCTTCTCTCTGTCCACAGCTGAACATGGTTCGCAGCATGCTGTCGCTGAGCCCCAGCGAGCGCCCCGACGCAGCAGAGATCACAGGGACGCCCCTCTTTCAGGAGCTGGAGCTACCTTGCCGACTGGCCATGAGGCAGCGTTCCCGCACCTACAGCTCCTCTTCGATGGGCCGTCCGTCACGCCAGACATCGACTACCTGAAATGGATCAGCCCTCATCTATGACCTCCCTGTCCCACTTTGCCCATGTCTCCCTATCATCCTCCTACTGGTGTACCATTCAAGAGAAAAGCTTCTTCAAACGCCTGACTGGGTGCTTCATCATCACTTCAGAAGCCAAAAATAACAAATGTGCAGGAATCTTATCACAAACACTGACACAGCATCTTGCACAGTGGTAAAATACTCCTTTCATCCAACGTTTGTATCATTCTTCTGCCCAAATTCCCTTTTTTAACCACACGTGAAGGGAAAATAATATTTTAAAAGTGGCAGTCTTCCTGTAATATTCATAAGCAGACCTGGCTCGAGTGGTGCGTATAATTCTCGGTGCAGATTTTGAAACGCTGTCTGTAACAGTGCAGCCTTGACTGCGTCCACACGACCCTTTGTACATTTACCTAGTAGTTGCTTTGTTTTTGTTTTTTTTTTTTGATTGTCTGTAACGATAAATCCTCACTCTCACACAGTAAACTGAACCATCTACAACGTCAGGATAATTGCAGACATGCTCAGAACGATTTCCCATATGAACTGCTCGTGGCTCGCTGCTCAACGCTGGGCCAGCGTTCACTCACCCACGTTACACCTCAGGTGTCAAAACCAAGGGGACACTCCAAAGGGGCCTTTGATGCTTGTTCATCCTATCTACCAGTGGTTTACACTGGTCACAAGTATGAGCACTGCCTGATGCTCTGACACACAATATGCCTGACTTGGGAGACCAAAAAAATGAAATACAAAAAAAGGAGACGTCTTTTCTTTCCTATGTAATTAGTTTGATAAGAAGGGGTGTATTTCGCAGAAAGAAGCTTGAGTCCTGTCCACCAGATGCGACCTGCCTTTATGAAGGGGCCGTTGGCCCCTGCAGAGTGAATGCTGAGCCGTCGGCTCTGGTCTTTTTGCATGTATCTGATAGGAAAATGAAACGGTGAATGTGAGTTTATAATATTAAAGCCAGTACTTGGACGAGGTTTTACAGAACGATTCTGAAGTGCTCAAAGATTTTCTACCACCACCACTTTATTCTGTAGAGAGTACCTAACTGATGAGGCAACCTTGTTTATATCCTTTTCTTTATTAATTCAGACGTTAGGCTCGATCAATGTTGTACATATTGTAAGGCACTATTGCTTGTAAAATGCTTTTTTTATGAAGCAACTGTAAGATAGTGTGATATACTATACTGTGAGAGAGGGGACAAAGAGATGATCTCTGCCATTAATGGATAGCTGAATGTCGACGTGTGACCTCCAGAGACACTTGATGGTGGCCACCTCTTACGAAATTATTCTCAGTGTTTGCTTTCTCACGTTTGGGGACCCGAGTGGAGGGTTTGCTTCTGCTTTGAACACCAGAGGAGAGCTCGCAGGAACCAGAGTGCCATTTTAAAGTCAGTTAAGTGTACTTTTCCGTAACCGATAACTCACCTCACGTTTTGGGTTTTAGCTGTTATGATCCAACACTGTCCTGCTGGTGTTCCTGGTGAAACGCATTCATCCAAAAAAAAAAAAAAAAAAAAAATCAACGAAATGCTGGGATCTGCAGCTCTCCCGGGATATAGGAGAATACCATGAAGTTGAGAAGTAGATACCGTTTTGCTCCCTCTGCAGTGTTTACAGGGGGCTTGGACCTGCGATGGGTTATTTAATCCACATGAGCATCGTTTAGTTTGTTTAAAGTGCTGGGAGAGTCACATGACCCGTTAGGAACTACATACACAAACTGTTAATTGTAATTGTGCTTTCTATGATTGTACTTTTCTAAAGATTTTCACCTTTTTTTTTTTTTTTTTTTATTATTCTGCTGGGTTTTTGGATTACTGTAGTTTTGAAGTCAAATTGATGTTCATCCATCCACTTGCTCGGCCTACTGAAGATGAGTCATCCTTGTTGTAAAGTTGTCAGTCTTCTCCTCCCAAATGTAAACAACCCGTACTCCCACCATGATAGGAAAATGCAGATTTCAGTATGATGCATCCGCCTAATCGGGGGAAGGTGAAAGCCTGTGCTTTAAACCAGAATTTTCTTGTGAAAGACTTTATGAAGGTGCATTTCCTTTCTTGACAATGTAATACCTTCTGCAGAGGTAATGTTTCATGTTTAATACTTGATTCAGGGTGAATCTTTGTTCATAAATTATCCTGAAGGAAATCAGTTTAAGTTGCGCAGCACAGATGGGTTGGTGGGATGAAACGTTCACAACTTTAATCACAGTAGTAAATAATGTGTCATCTTTATACCATTTGAATTTGGTTACAGCATTATTGAGTGTATTACCAGTGGTTCTTCATATTTTCTTCTTTCTAGTCAAACCAAGAAAATGTGATCACACAGTAGGTTTTACATGCTTTGTTAAATCCCCTCACTCCCGCCACCCGGTAGCTTTTCCAGGGCATTGTTTAAATGAAGAGACTCTTGTCCGACTGTCTGATGCCTCTGGCTGGACATGGAAGTTGCATCTTCTCATGCACAACTCCCATTTCTCTGTCCTTGTTGAATTGTAAATATGTTTATTTGCTTTATTTATGTTTTGATGCCGCAATCAATCCTTTTTGGGTTGGTGTTATAATGAATGTGCTTCATACAATGGAGTGCATTTGACAATGATGACTTCTTACAAGTCTAAATTTAATAAACGGTTCTATACAATTTGTACAGTTGTGTGTCCTTGGTCATTGTGTTGAGCAGGAAAACATCCCTGATTCTAATCTGCTGGTGCCCGTACAGGAAATTAAGATGTTTCCTTTTAGATCAATAGAAATATGCCTTTGCATTGCTTGGAGTCTGGTTCGTTTTAGAGTATGTGCAACTAAGTTTATATTCAGTGTATGAAATGTAATTCAATGCACAAAAAGTTAGTACACTATGATTTTTAGGGTAAACTATCTAAACATCTTATTGTACTTTATTATTGTTATAAAGTTTCTAAGCATATCAGGGATGAAACAAGGCTGCACATGAGCAATATTGGATTTCTTGTTTTTAATTAAGACGGCGCTTATTGAATCATTTGTTAGGTTAAATGAATCCCTCATTTCCTCACCTGCTTTATCATCAATCCTTCACTCAGGGTCACGAGGGGCTCCGGCTAATTCCAGCTCCCTACAGCTCCTCATGTCGGCTCAGGCAGTTCCGGAAAGCGCCACTCACGAGAACAGACCTCGACTAATATGAGCGAACTGATAACTGAGACCTTTGACTTGTGCATGGAAGCTCTTTTCTAAATGGAATGTCTTGCGCACGTTGAGAGCGCACGTTCGGGTATCTGCAGTAACTACCGACTGAAGGTTTGAGCAAACGTGTTCTTGTGTCCTTAAGCGGTCTGTTGAGTAGCTCAGATTTGTTTTTTTTAAATGCATTATTGATGTAGCATTCAAAAACATTTTTCAATCATTAATCCACTTTTGTGAGGTCTTAAATGCCTGTGACAGCTTGTGGTCAAAATACCAGGAGAATACAGTGCAAAAGCATCCTTTTCAATCGAGTCCTTTACATGACCTCCACCAGAGCCGGATGCACCACCTGAGGCAGCATCCATAGGTTTTCTGAAGGGTTTTTGAAGCCTCTCTTTACTCACACTGTGAGGTGCCATGCTGCAAACAGGCCGAGGAAGCCAGCTGGAACGTATTCACCTTATCTCAGTCACCGTTAGTTATTTTAGCTTGGCTGACTTGGCTTATGCTTATTCTAATGAATCATATTTTACATTCATTATCATCAAATCTGTCCAAAGGTCCTGATTCTGGTGTCACTACCATGACAACATTCAACATGAGTCCTGACAGGGCTGCGACGAGGACTGGCAAAGTTCCTGGGCTAATTGACTGTGGGCCCCAGCAGATTTCCACAGGAGTGCTGCTCTGGTTCCCGGCTCCTTCTGTCAATCCACGCTGGAGGAGCTGCAGCGCTGCAAAACACGTTCTCTCCAAAATATAACCGGTCACGCTCTGTTAGGGCTTTACTCGTAACTCAAAGGCTGTGCTCGGAGGTCAATACAGTGCTGAGTAGCGAAAGTGATGACTATGCCGGCTGCCATTCAAAGTCCATGCCCCTAATTATACATACATTTGCTTTATATAATTTTACTTGATGTGGTACAAAAATGTTCACCCCCATACGTTTCTGTTGGATGTGGAATATGGGTACAAATACCAAAACAACGTTTTTGAACCTGGCTGTAAATGTTTACTTCTGCTGAAACGTTGGACGAAGCTGGAGGTGAGGGGTGACATGAACTCAGTTTTGGAGCCGGCCCCTAGTGGTCAGCCGAGGAATTCCTTCCACCATGACTTCATCCGTACAGATGGAATGCCATTCCTTGCTGCCATTGTCCAGCATTTGGGGGTGTAATTACAAAACAAGAAACAACAAATAAGTGACAGCGCCGATTCCTTCAGGATGAACGTTGCCAAGCCAAACCAGCGTTATTTAGAAAGCACTGCGCAACCACTGACTAAAGACATGACAGAGGAGTGAGAATACACTGGAGTAAAGTCAGTAAAGGTTCAAGACACTAATAAAGCTGATCCCACTGCATCCTGTAAGTCTGAACATGCCCTCACTGAGGGCCAAACTTTCAAGAGGAATAAAACTCAGAAATCATAATCAATCAATCGATCTTTATTTGTATAGCACTTTTCACACAACAGTGATGACCGACGTGCTTCAGTTAAAATCCAATGAAAACATGGGCTCAGAAAAAGGTTATAAGACACAGAGTTCGAACGATATATTCCAGTAAAAAAAGCCAATGATAAATAAAATAAAATAATAAACTTGAATGACAACATGCTTCAGTCATATTGAAGCATAATGTTTTCCCTTCAACACCTCAGAAAATGTATTGAAAATACTAAAGTAGTACTAGTTGTAATAATACTAGTAATAATATTATTATTATGTTAGATTTTAAGAACTAAAATGATAAGTAAATCATTGATAAATAAATATAAACGTTCAAAATAATAACATTGAATAAAAGTTTTCTTTCTTTTTGCTTAAATTTTAAACCGTGCCTTTTTCCCTAATTTGTGATGATGTTCTAATGTCTCTGTAAAGCACTTTAAATCACCTTGTTGTGGAAATGTGCTATACAAATAAACTCGCCTTGCCTAAAGTTTTGTATTTATAAGTGCCGCCTCAGGGTAAGTCTTTGACTAACTGACTAATTAATTATGCTAAAATATCTAATTTTAACTTTTTTTTCTTACCCTCTGGGCTTGCGTGAGCTTATTACTGGCTGAAAAAGCTAAGATGCAATGCTTTTGTTCTGAAAATACGGAGCAAGTTTTCTTTTTTAATATATATAATGTACAGTACGAAAGGATGTGAGGAGCGGATTTATCTCGCGGCATGACAACAAATCCTACACTAAACACCTTTAGGTCTAACACACTAGCTTGTAAAAGGTCCAGATTTGATTATTATTAAGAGTTTGTTCATTTCTTGATTTCAAAATAAAAGTTTGAAATCCTGCGCGCCTCCGCAGCTTCCGTTGCGCATTCTCGTTGCCATAACGTCACTTCTGGATGTCAATATGCGGCTCGGTGCGGCGCTGGGGAACAGAGCCACGGGAAAGATGGAAACCAAGTACCCATCGTAGACCTCCTTCTCCGAAGACGCCCAGGTTAACTCTCGGGAAACGGCGCCCTCGTTCCGATAAGCGGAACCACAGCCACGGATATTTCATCGGCTCGTTACCACCGAGGCAGCGAAGCTCCAGCTTCAAGCAGCCATCTTTTGTGGGAGAATGTACGGGGCGACGCGGCGGGCCTGCTCGGGCTCCGGCCGGGCCCGGAGCTTGCTGATGCTCACAACGGCGCTCCTGCTCTCGGGTGTCGTGCTGCTGTCCGGGTTGCCCGGCTTCACCGAGGCGAAGGAATGCGACAAACCGTGTATGAACGGACAGTGTAACAGCGCCACAGGCAGCTGTGTGTGCTACCCCGGCTGGGTTGGGGACCAGTGCCAGCACTGCGGAGGGCGATTCAGGTACACCGGACACACGACTAGAATAAATCTGCGCCGCCAGGTTTGTTGTCAGGGGGCCTCCACGCTGTCTGCCTTCAGACTCGGTTGTAGCGTCACAGACCCTGCTTTCAGGTGAAGAGAGGAGCACACCTGAGCCGTGAAAACCCGGTCCACGTCTCCATCCTCCGCCACAACGAGGGTGCACTTCGACCTGTTGTCCCCGATGCTGAATGACACGGTTGTAAGAGACTGTCACGGTTGTAAGAGACTGTCACGGTTGTAAGAGACTGTCAGTCCTAAGTTGTGCCATCTTGGCATTCAGTCACCCAAACTTTCCTGATACAGAGTTATTAAGCCTGGGCTGACTTTTCAGCAATGGTTCGACCTAGAAAGATACCCAGATGGGTTATGCAATTAAGTTTTTCTTTATCTAGGCGGTTTGTAGCCTGCCGAGCATGATAATCTGATTTAAGAATGAGATAATTTCCTCTAGCATCGTGATTTTCTATTGGTGCAAATGTTTATCTGTCAAAAGCAAAGGCAGAAAATCCCCACTCTCTCTCACACGTCATATGAGCTGTTCTGTCTCACCTTGTGTTAAAGTGTGCAGTCAAACCACCAACCGAGCAAATGTTTTCAGCTGTGTTGTGTAGGAGCACATGGCGATCCCTGAGGTCGGATCTGTGGGGTAAGAAACCCGCGCCTCCTTCTGTTGAACAAGAATAGCGGTGGACATCGAGAAGAGGCTCATTTTTTCTTATTTTATCTGTCTTCTTTGCAGGATTCTTGTATGAAACGCAGCATCTGCTGGGGTAGTTCTGAGGCCCTGGACAGTGTAACTTTTGACGAAGATAATTGTTCTACATTAACCACAAGTTACCCTCAGCTCAGGGTCAGAGTGGCTTGGGCTCGTTCACCTCTGCGGAGGACTTATTTCAGTTGAGCCAGGTAGATCCGAGCGGTCAGTCCAACCTGTTAACGCTTACCACTTCATAAACACACACAACTCGTATTTTGTTTCCCTTCTATGCCCACATCTGTAAGTTTTCATTAACACTAAATGTAGGCAAACGGCGACACTCAGTAGTGTAATGACAAATGCAGCATCCAATTAGGAGAAATGACAATTAGTAACAACATGTGGTTGGACAGCATGGACCATCCAATTCTAGCATCGCTGTTTTTTCTGTTCTGTTACAGTAAAGAAAGCCAGCCTGCAGCACTTGATGACAGCTTCACTTAGACGAAAGCAGTGATTACATTATTGGTCACGATATGCAGGATTAAGTCTGTCTGCACGTCCTGCCAACATGGCATAAACAAGCAATGAGGCGAGTCCACGCTCTTTGGGCTCAGGTTGGGAAGTTTGTAGCGCAAAAATATTAGTTTTATTTTATACTTTTGTGCCAAGCTGGTGTAAAACAAGAGGAGCAGGAGGCCTGGGGAGTTCTCAGCATTCTCAGCAGCTGGTCGTGGTCAATGACACGGGAATCGCCACTTATTTTATTTCATTTTATTTTTTCTTTTTTACATAAGCCTTGCTGATTGCTGAGCACATATAAACACACGTAAAGCCCAAGGTTACGTGCTCTCTGGTTTGTCTTGGTGGGGCTTAAAAAAACCACAGGCCAGTTGTGTATCAGTTATAACAGTCCATTACTGTGAGACGTCATCTCCAGCGTTTCCTGGGGAGCCACGGAGATCCAGTTCAGCCAATTACACCCTCAGTTTTATCTCAGTCTATTTTTTATATTCTTATTGATTCTTATAGGTATTTGGGTTATATTATACATATTTGTCCAAATGTTCCCTCACTGCTCAGCATTTGTAGAGCAAAAATCAGGATTGGAAATTTAGTCAACCATGCAAATGCCACTGCAGTTGCTTATAAAGATGGATTTCTGACAAAAAATGGGAAAAGCCCCTCAGTTTCTCACTCACTGTATGTGGAGCATCAGAGCTGAAGTCTTTCTTTTTTTTCTTTTTCTTTTTTTCTTGCAACTGGGACCCGGTATGTGCGTTGTAACCTGTAGTATGGAAGGAGGGAAGGTGGTTCTTCTTGTCTGCGAGAGGAGTGATGACCTGACCTGAATTTGAATAATAACATAACACAGTACTGACTCACAATGTTTTTATATGTTTTACAACCATCCACACACACTGTGCCTCATCACTCTGATCTATCTCGTCTTCCTCACCTGGTGAGCTTCATTACCTCCAAGTGAAGTGGAAACCCCAGCACTTTGGGAAGCCACTGTGATTGGGATCAAGTGGATGTCTGGTGGTTTTTCAGGGAGTGTCTGTGGTGTGAGGCCACGTTTAGCATACAGACAATGCAACTGTCCATGGATGGAGGATGGAGGATGGAGGATGGATGATGGTAGGTGGAGGATGGAGGATGGTAGGTGGGGGATGATGAATGGAGGGTGGATGATGGAGGATGGAGGATGGTAGGTGGAGGATGGTAGGTGGAGGATGGTGGATGGTAGGTGGAGGATGGAGGATGGAGGATGGAGGGTGGAGGATGGTGGATGGAGGATGGTGGATGGTAGGTGGAGGATGGAGGATGGAGGATGGATGATGGTGGATGGAGGATGGAGGATGGAGGATGGAGGATGGAGGATGGTGGATGGAGGATGGTGGATGGAGGATGGAGGATGGTGGATGGATGATGGTGGATGGAGGATGGCGGATGGTGGTAAAAGCAGTTTCATGTGGAGGGATTTGTGCCAGACTGGAGTTCGACCTAACCAGGACGGCAAAAATCAACACAAATGAGCGCGGGAGCTTTGCTCCCAGCTCCTTCAGCTGAACCCCGGCGACATTTACAGCAGCATATACCGTATCGACTCGACGGCGAAATCGGCGAAACTTTGTTCCACATGAGGCTCAACCCACATGTTGGATGGTTGGTGAAGTTAAAGCTGATCACCATAAAACTACGGTTTTGTAAAACTGCACTTTGCAGCAATTGTTGTTCATTCATTCATTCATTTGCGCTCATCTGGATTTAGGTCGAGGGGTATGCACCTGAACCGTCAGACAGCACCTCGCCATGACCCGGGGACGGAGCTCCACCCTTTTCTGCTTTTATTCATTTTACTATATACTGTAGTAACAGCTGTTGGTTGTAATGTGGACGAGTTTAGCCTTAAGGTTCAACACTGTCAGCTCTGCTTGCTCATATCAAATTATGGCAACTGAAGGAAGCTTTGTTTTTGGTTCAAAGATACATTTGATAGCATTTTCAGCTACTATGAATCTTTTTCTGGATATTTTTGTGCAGGGGGACAGGATGGAGAATAAGTGCTTTGTCCATGTAACACTGAGCCTGTGTAAGCTTCCCAAACATGTTCATGTCCTGAGATCAACTTAGACTCTGTTTGTAATTCAATCAATGCATAACTTTGTATTAGTAAATGAAATGACTGACCTCCCAGCTTATCTTTGATTTAATTTTGAATTAATACAATTCAGTATCCTTGGAAATGTCTGTTTTAGTCTGTGAAACAAACTCAATCATCCACACCCAGGAATGTGTAGTTAAAAAGAGGGCAACGCAATATATTAGAAATTTATTGCCAGTGCTATATTAACAAGGACAATATCAGTATTAAAAAACCGTAACAACCCTCCAAAATAACGTCAAACCCTATAAATGAAAATAAATGTATATGCTTACAGAGTAGGTACAGACGGCCACGCCTGCCCTGGCCCCTTGTTTTACTGGAAAATACTGTAACCAGTTGCTTATGAGCCAGCAAACCACATGCTTTGATGTGACAACATGTCATTTGAAAACATTGAATATTAAGTTCGTATATGGAAACTGCCCTCGTACTGCGCATGATGCTCAATACTGTATCAAAGAACAGACGGTTGTTGTTGCACTTGCAGATGCAGTAAACCTGCATGTTTACCACAAAGCAGGAATATGAACTATTCCTCCAGCTTTAACACTGAAAAGGTTTACGTGCAAGTGGCTGGAGTAAGTAGGGACTACTAATTTACCCGGTGTTTGTCAAACCCTGTACTTGGTTGCAGCATTGTGGGCACACAGCACTCACAGACTTGTCACCACAAATGTTCAGGTCACAGCTCTTCTCCATCTCCATGCGTCCCACTTGGGCCTTTTTCCACCAGAATGGTTCCAGCGCTGGTTTGGAGGCAGCGCCTGACTTAAAGCCAACTCTTTGGTTTTCGACAGCCAACTTGGAAGTCGGCATTAGTTCGGAGCGAGGAAAACCGGTGCTGCGTTTGTGCCAGAACGGTGCTGGTTACCTCAGGGACTAGCTGTTAGGATTCTGATGACAAACCAAAATCTGTAACTGCCGCTGTTGGCTCACATCTGAGTCAGGTTGGTGGAGGACAAAGTCATGAAAAAGAGTTTACTGAGAGGGACACTGAAATTAAGCAGCAGTTGACCAAGGAAGTGGAAAATGAATCGAAGGTGTAATGACACAACAAAGATTTAGATTTAATAGAGTAAATATAGTTAGGTGTTTTATCTACTCAAAGGAGCAGATATAAATCCTGTTTTTAGCAGTAGTCATAAATATTAGAACTGTGTATGTGCATTAAAGTGGCACAAAGAAACGTTTGCAGTTTAAATCTCGTAAGCTTCATTTATACTGTTGTGCTTTTTCTTCTGAGATTCACTCTTCAGTCTTCTGTGTGGTCACGCTTGTTTTCTCCACCGTCATTACTTTCCTGAGCCTCTTCATCATCTCTACCATGATGTAACCGAGCTCTTTCATTGCGCGACATAGTGGCTTAGGGTAATATGTATTTGTCTGAAGACACGGCCAGGACAGGTGTCCAACGGTAATTTGGGTGGTTCTTGTTGTTGGTAGGGAAGAGAGACCACAAGAGCAGGACGACGCTTCCAAAAGATAATCAAATATACCTGCAAGTGACATTGGAACTGATGTTACAAAGTTGGACCAGCTTTGAGCTGGTTGTGGCACAAGTCCAGCACCAGGACCTGGTTCAGGTTGGTTGAGCGAGAGTAAGTGGTGAAGTACGTTTAGTAACTTTGTACAGATTTACTGGTTAGACCAAATTGTGTATTTGTTGATGACGGCAACGCGCAGATCCTCACTCAGCTCTTTGTTTCATTCTGCTAGATGGTGCTAACTGGAATCTACTTACACCCAGTTGTTAAATGTGTAACTCTCCTTCTTTCCCTGTTTTGCACTGAAAAAAACATCTCGATTCATTATTTTGGTGTCGGAGTGAATTTATTTCTGGGAACATGGAAAATCGCATGAAATCATCAAACCCGGGCTGCGACTATCTAGAGTGAAAACGTGCGCCTCTCCTCTGCCATATCCATTTTTTCTGAAATGCATTTTTAAAATCTCCCATCGGCATCTTTTATTTGTCTATCCAAGCAGTCTGTGTGGAAAATGGTTGGGCCTTTTTGTCTGAGCGTGCTCTTTTCCCCTCCAGACTGCCACTGAACAGGACTGTTGTCGCCTCTGAATGAGGCGTCCTGTTTGCCCTGCTCTCATGTCAGCACCGCTGTGTCATTTGTAGATCACTTGGCTCTGCTGCAGGGACCCTGCATCAGAATGGGCTGTTGTTGGAGCATCAGTCTGAATGCCAGGCTTTGCTTGCAGCAATTTGTGCTACTGTCGGGAAGTGCAAGCATGTGCTGCCTCATTATTCAGTTCACAATAGTTTTTTACTTGTATATCCAACAGCTCAGTAAATGTGCAGGGATTTCTAGCAGTTCGCAGTAGTTTGTAAGGCCTTGTAAGGTTTAAATGGTCAGGATGTCTAACTGAGGTTTGCTGGGGCACCATGCTGGGAAGTGCTGAGGCTTCTGCATTCAGAAACAGCTTTATGGGCCACACTAACACACTATCACATGTTTCTCTGGGTATTTCCTGGTCTTCTGTTTAATCTTTTACAGACCACAGTTATCTCTCACACCAAAATTCCCTAAACTTTATTTAGCTGTTTATGCTTCTGGGCATGCCAGGTTCTTTATGGTGGTTAATGTTTGGCTTTAAAGTTTCTGTTCAACTAAGAAGAGCGTGTCATTAACCCAGGTTTTAGACGCGTCTGTCAAAGATTACTGCCAACTCTGTAGGTGAAATGTGATTAGATTTATAAAGCACCCTTTCATTCCAGGAAAAAAAAAAGTCTATTCTAAATGAGCATCGGGAGGAAACTTGATTTAAGCTGCCTAAATGAATTGAATAAATAGCTGATTTTAACATATCTGGTCTGCAGAACACTTCCGCCCACCAGCTTCAGAGCCAGCACAAGTGCATTGCTGCAATATAACTTCATGTGTTTTGGCCAGTGAAGGTTTTAACAACACCCTTGGCCTTGGACCTTGAGCTGGTGGGCCACACAGCTGCCTGAGACGATTGGCCTATTTCAGCACTATGGGAAGGAAGTTTTCACAAACAAAGCCTTGCAGCATGCTTGTTTCCTAGATACGAGTTAAACGTTGTGCAATATTCTAGACATATTCTCACCCTGAGTTCTTGGTATAGAGTGAGTCTGCTCCCAAAAGTGCTTCACAGTAGCTGCAGCGTCCTGTTTTTGAAGTGGAAGGATATAAACTGAGATAATGTTTACACTTCAAAATTTAGTACAACGTGGGAGACAAATTGTTACTCTTTGAGAATGTTGTGCATGAACCTTCATAGACATGAAGTTGTGGAAAACAGCAGACGTTTGACATGGAGTTTGTTCTCAGTAGGCCTTCGGCTGAACCGCGTTGACGCTGTGTTACAGACTGGTTGCAGCTCGGGACCTACTTCAGTAATGATACAGTCTCTGCCTGCATCCCAGTGTCCCTCGTGTAATCGAGCTCCTCTCTGCTGCTGTGTCATCAAGTCAGAATTGATTGGGCAATAACAGGCTGGACGCTGCACTCTGTTATTAAGTGTTTGCATCTTCCCGTCACGCTGTCGGCTCCATAATGTGCTGTCAGCTTTGGTCATTTTCAGCCACTTTGTTGCTTGGTTAACTACTGAGCTGCATGAGATAGAAACTGATTAATGCTATTATTGTTCTGCATACATTTTCCTCTAAAACCTCTCGGTGTGCTGATTAAAAGTTGGATCAAACCTATTAATCAGTTTAGTGAGTTCATAGCACCATGACCTGTAATATTGCAATGCTGTAATGTCCAACTCTAATGCACAGTCCAGTATTTGGGACTTAAGTGTTCATTTATATTTCTTTTCCTTCCATCTTCATTTCAGGCTGACGGGTTCCTCTGGTGTTCTGACCGATGGCCCAGGAAACTACAAGTATAAGACCAAGTGCACATGGCTTATTGAGGGACAGTAAGTACCACGCCTCTTTTTGCATCTGTGTATGCTGCTGACATCACATGTTTGAGGTGTGCTGCAGGTCTGAAATGAGAGAAAAGGGGTTATGTGTGATCCTGTAATGGTTTTCAAAAAAAAGGTCCTTACATGAAACGATGCAAATATAAGTTAAACTCTAGAGTAGTATAGAGAGAGTAAACTAGATGTGATTTTCTGTATAATGTTATCAGTTTTGGAGGACGTTTGCCCCATTCTTCATCATAGTGTTGCTTCAGTTCATTAGTTCAACGAGGTTTTTGTTTTATGGATGGCTTTCGTTCAGTCGAGCTGTTTCTGCTCTGGTCGCTGGTGTCCTTGAAATGATTTTCCTGCTGCATAATGCAGTATATAGGCATGCTTTCCACGTTGACAAGATGCTCTGACATTGATCCAAGAACACTTTGGCATTCAGGGAAGTTCATGGTGACCCAGGTCCTGTGGCTGCCACGTTCTGTTTGGAAAGAACGCACCTTCTCCCAGCAACTCTTCCAAGCAAACTATATCCTACCACATTTCTTCTTTTTTTCACCCTAAAATAACAATAAAATTTGATGTTTTTTTTTTACTTTGCAGTTTCTGATCAATGCACAGTTCAGGACTAAATCAACAGAAGTGAAGCGGGGTTTCGGGTCCTGGGTGGGATTTGTTGATGAGGATGAGGATGTCTGCGAGCTTCTCATCCTCAGAGCTGCGGACGTCATAAATCGACATATTACAGAACCGTAATCTGCAACTGGCTGCTAAAATGAAACGCTGCCACTTTGTGAGACACGAAACGTGGGTCATTAACAAACCGAAATGCCTCAGAAAGAAGTCATTTGCTCTCAACGACCACGACAGCAGGAGCGGCGGAGGGAGACGGCTGGTCATATTTGTGCAACACGATTTGGGCGTAGTCGCTACGTGAATCCCGGTGTTATTCAGCATGGATCCCCCACCCGCTCCATCTCCTGCATCACCCAGGTCTTCTGATGTTGGATAAGCCATCGAGGTGATCAAAGAGCGAGTTCTCATGTTGCATAGTAGCACTCGATAACGCCTAATGGTAAATAGCTTGTACCAACAAGTGTGGCAGACAAGCTCCACGATTCACAGAAAATGGACCTGCCATTGGCGCTTGGGCGGGTGTTAGTTTCGGGCCCTGGTTAAAACCCTTCCCAGATTGAGGGCCAGCAGCAGCTGCCCCTCTAAATTCATTGCTAATATCACTCTTCCTTAGTATAATGTCAACGTGGACCTGAATGCTCCAGGTTCCAGGCTCCAGGTCCTCGAAGATGGGAGACAACATACAATCAATGAAACTAATGTATATATAGAATATGTGGGAACTGGCAGGTCACAACTGGAGTGGAATAAGAAAACGGGCCAGCACAGGGCTTTAATGTGTTTCATTATGAAAGGAAACCTGTTGAAATAAAAGTCACGGGAAACATGGGATGTTTCTTTAATTGATCCCAGACCAAATCCCACTTATCTCAAGAACTAAGAGTGATAAGAGAAAACACGAAATGGCTGTGCTCTTATTTACTTTATTTAATCAGTTTCTGCCCTTTATTGACATGGCAGAAGGCTGTTCTCTGAGTTCTCTCAGAATAATCACCAACAACGACTAATTATTAATATTAGCAGCTGATGGATGAAAACTGGTAGCAAAGTTCTTTGGCTGCAAGCTTATCCAAACCCTAATCTTGTTGATTACATTCACATTTCAGGCTTGCAGCCAGCTCTGAATCAGTGAGGCGACTTGGAGCTGGAGAGACCGGTTTGCTACTTTGAGCTTGTATTCATGTGGACTGACCATGAGATGGTTTCTAAGCTTCCTGTTCCTGGATGGGCCTTCTAATTACACTTTTATCTGCTGTTTATCACTTAGAAATGGCACATTTTATATAGTGCATCAATGCCTTGTCACATGATTTAAAGGAGTATAGCGCGGTGATGTGGAGCATGCATCAGACTGACAAGAATATCTAAACAGAGGCGACGACTCTGATACGCCTCAGTCTTGAAGTTTAACAAGCCTCCTCTGTAGTTGATTGTGTTACGGTGACTTGCAGTGAATTCACAGGCATTTGTCTGATTGGTAAAATAGGGCTGGACTGTATGCGTTCTGCTCAAAGGAGCCCCGCTAGAAACCTAAAAGATACTTGATGGTCATTAATTGGTCATGAGAACTCGTCTTCTAACTCTTGATTTTATTTGCTACCAGGAGGAGAAACGGACACTGCTCGGCTCTTTTTGTTTTTTGTTTTAAAAGATGAAGAAGAAAGTTTAAAAAGGATCAAAATGTGACTATTTACAACCTTTTACCGTCCATTTTCTACTTAATTGTAGTAAATAGGCCTTTGTGCTTTTTCTTTGCTCTTGAATGATTTCATTTTGCCGTGTTAAGCAAATTTAGCACTGCAAAGTAGTTAAGGCTCTCATGAATGTCTTCAATCAAAAACTAATTAGACGGACTTGTTTTGCTGCCTCGCTGTCTGTAAAATACCCAGACACGTCAGTTGGTTTCGTCATTTGTGTCGTTTGTGTGCAACAGCAGATGTAACCTGCTATGCCGATTCTATGACGACTGATTTTATACTTAAATCTAATATTGGGAATTATACTTTTTGATACAGCTTTTACAATTAAAACTGAGAGCACGAAGGACTGTAAAAGAATAGTAAGGGGTTAAATGCTGACCTTTTTCCTTATAGTTGTAATGAAGACGCAAAGAAAAGTCTGTTATGAAGCTTTTCCACCACAAATCCATGTACATTTTTTGTTGGAGGTGGTAAATATGTTCTGCCTTTCAGGTAGTTAATTATCCATCTTTTATGCTTGTAAAATCATACCTGTTAGGCTTATGTAGTGAAATCAGGCGTCACAATTTTGCAATCAGCTACTTCAGTTTGTGAATCGGTCGCTTTTAAACTCGCTGCTCTCTGAGGAGGCTTGAGTAAATGAATAAAGACATGTGGACTGTATAAGGTTATTTCACATTGTCTTCGTGTAGACAGCTGTTGTGGACCGAGCGTCTAACAGCCCACGTTTGTGTCCGACAGGCCCAACACCATTCTGAGATTACGGTTCAACCACTTTGCCACCGAGTGCAGCTGGGACCACCTCTACGTGTATGATGGGGACTCCATATATGCTCCCCTGCTCGCTGCTTTCAGGTACGTCTGCTAAAACAGCTCAGATAGCTGGCTGCTGCATCCACATTCATCAGTTTATGTTTCAAAAACACGGATTTTAGTGCTCACTTTGGTTCCCTCGGGTGATGCTTCTTCACTGGGAAATCCAGTTTCCAGAAAATATTAGGACATTTTTCAATGTGTTCTTTGGTTTGAACCTTTATTTATCATGTACAAATGCAAAAGAAATGATTTTCAATGTCTTTATTGACCAACCTGTATTGTATTAATAAACAGCAGAGGAACAGAAACGTCACACTAACAAAAGTAGAGAGAAAGGCATATTTACCACTCATTGTGTTTTATCATCCTTCCTCTTAATTACACCTTTTAATTGTTTGCAAACTGAGTAATTGTTGCAGTTGTGAAAGAATCCCTAGTTTGTTCATTCTTTAAGAAAGCCAGACTGCAGCTCCTCAGCAGACTGGTCTTTGTTGTCCGGTTATCCTTGTCTTGAAGCACCACTCTTAACTAAGATGTTGATGTTGACAGTAGGAGGGCAAGTCAAGTGCACATGCTTGTGTTTTTGCAGTCATGCTGTTGTAAAGATGAAAAATGAGATGAGATGGTAGTAGCCTGTCTCAGAAATGCCAGAAAGGTCAGTATACACTTGTGCATCAATGTTACCTAGGTACACATGTGCTGCTGACCCCCATAACATCATATATGATGTTCTGCTTTTTAGTCAGCAACAGTCTAGATGGTCTTCCTCTTCTTTACACCAGGGAACCCCTAGCCCAGAGGCACGGTAAAACATGGATTCATATAACCACAGAAAATGTGTCCCTCTGTCTATCTCCCTACTTGCAACATAGCAACTGTGGACTGACAGTGGTTTTCCAAGGCACCAATCAAACATTGAGCTTGTGTGGCTGTTTTGATCACAGTGGGATCTCAACTCGACTGTATTTGTAGAGAACTTTAACACAACAGCAGCTGAAAAAAAGTAGTGAACACAACATAAAGCCATTTAAAACCATTTCTCATGCAGTGAATGTTTTCTTTAGGTCTCGAGATCCTTGAGAGCTGGGCATTTGGATTGACAACACCCTCACCAGTTGGGCAGCTGATTATAGAAATTCCTTAGAACAGTGTTACTCGTGTCCTGAATCATGTGTTTCTTTTAGTTTCCATTACATTTAACAGGCGCTTTTATCCAAAGCGACTTACTACAAAGCAATACA
The DNA here is from genome assembly GCA_014839995.1 of Xenentodon cancila. NCBI lineage: Eukaryota > Metazoa > Chordata > Actinopteri > Beloniformes > Belonidae > Xenentodon > Xenentodon cancila. The sequence goes on along the minus strand of CM026210.1, from coordinate 24,115,781 downwards.
ACCAAGGGGAGAACAGTCTTGACTGTGATCGCCTTGTGTGAAGAGAGGGCAAGGCCAGTCTGTGTTCTTGTGAAGAGCGCAGTGCTTATGAAGGGGTGTAAACCGTCATGATTGAGTTTATATCAACAGGTTTCAGACCCCGAGATCACCTTGTAGCAAGAGACGGAGACTTGTTTAGTTTTTTTTTACCAACCCGTGTACCCGTCCGGGTTGATTAAAGACCAGATGCGCTGCTGCAGTATAGACCTTTTCGCACCAGCTGGAAGAGCAGCTAGGTGAGCATTGTGGTAATTAAGGTGAGACATAACCACAACCTGTACCAGGAGTTGAGTTGCAGCCAGATAAGGTCTTATTTTTTGTTTTTCGGTAGCGAACAAAGTGGCACGACTGTGAGACCGATGGCAACATGGTCATAGAAAGATAACTGGTCATCAAACATGAAATCCAGGTTCTTTGTAACTTTTGTGAAAGTGTCAGTAGTAGGTGTGATATTTATGTCAATTTTGATGCTGAATCTAGTGCAGAGATTGTGGGGTCATCCTGTGGGAATGACAGCTAGAGTTGTCTATTGTCACCATAACAGTAATGTGAGAAATTGTGTGATCGAATGATCTGGCCCAGAGAGGTGGTGTATATGGCAAACAGGAGGGGCCCAAGGATCGAGCCTTGGGGAACCCCTGTGGAGAGGTGATGTAATGAAAAGGTTAGGTAGGATTGGATAAGGTTTCTCTGCCCCTTTCTAGTGATGAAATTAGCAGTCTTTTCCCTTTATACTTGTCTGAGAAAGGTTCAAACAAATTATGTTACAGATTCAGTTCTTTGTTGCATTTCAAAAAACTTCCTGAGTCATTTGGATTTGTACCAATACCAAAAAAACAACAACTTAGAAACTGCTTTATGCTGGTTTGTATGTTGCTTTTGTATCATTGAGAAATACTATGAAATTGCACACAATAAAAGTGTGTTTTGCAAATGCACGACTGGTTTGGAGAAAAACGTGCATCAAAAAGTTACAAAAATACTTGACACGCCCCTTTTTTAATGTTGTAATTGCAGCGGACTGATTGTTCCTGAGCGATATGGGAATGAGACCGTTCCTGAGGTGGTTTCTCAGTCCGGCTACGCTCTGTTACACTTCTTCAGTGATGCAGCCTACAACCTGACTGGCTTCAACATTTTATACAGGTGAGAGAAGCACGACAGACGGTGGTTTCTTTCTTTGATTTTCTGCACCTGTGTCTCCAGTCTTATCTTTCCCTTCCTCCCTGCTGTTCCACACTTTGGTCACCGATTATTTTCCTGGTTCTGGCAAGCTTGTTTTTGGTTCTGTTTAGTTTTGGCTTTTTGTTTGATTCGTTTTGTATCCTGCTCAGCAGCGCTTTTAGTTTAAATGAAAACATTTTGTTTGGCTCTCTTGCCGCCTCCGTCTCCTGCACTTGTGTCCTGTCTCCTTACAACACATGGCTTGTACCGGTATCTTGTATCTCACTCCCAGGTGAAAGAGCAGTAGGGACCTCTTTACGAGAGAAGAGGAGAGAGAAAAAAGGAGAAATGATGCCTTTAAATGACATTTGCTTATAAATCATGAATATGTGAACAGAAAAAAAGATTTGCTCACAGTAATGCAAACATAATTGTTTTCGTGAACTGAGAAAACTAGAAAGACTCAGAGTAAAGAACAAGTATTCTAAAATAAACAAAGGAACCTTTTCTTTGTAAACATCTGCAAATGGCAGGGTGGACCCCCATGGCCCCCCTCGGTCAGTGGTACCATCACCATAGCAATAGGACTGAAATCACGGCTGGATGAAAATGAGTTGCCCCAGGGCCCCTGGTCTTTCTTGTCTTCGGATGAGGAGCCGAAACATCAAACCATCAGGCCCCAAAGGAACATAAAAGACTGACGAGGGCATTTTGTGGCATCTGACTCCCAGATGGCTGGCTCCCATTTTGGGAAGAAGGACATTAGCATCCCGCTTCGCTGTCTCGCTCTCCTTGTTTAGTTTGAAGGAAAACATTTGATGATTTTTTTCCCCAAATAATTATTTTTCAATTCTGCACACAATCTGTAGTGTTTTCTTTACCAACATAAAGCGAACTGTAGGTAATGCCTGTTTTTATTTGTTCTGTTTTTTGTTATAAAAAAATAAAAGTTTCCAAACTTTTACTGCTGTATTGATTATGGTACGTTAAACACGGGTTCTCCTACCTGTCGTGTCTTTGTTCTTCTGGAGCGGTTGGGCAGCTGCGTCGGAGGCATTCATCATTTCTGTATTATAAACACAAACCTCTCAAAACCACAACTTCCAGTCCATTGCAGGGCCACGCAGATTCTCTCAGCCCTAGGGCCATCATAGAACCAGCGGTCCCCTGAATGACCTGGTTTGGGATTCAAACTGAATGTGATCCACAGCTACTCGCATCACTTGCATTAAGTCGTTGCTGTCAACAAAGGTTTGTCCATCTGTGATCTGCAAGGGCTCACGTCCTTTTTCCTACAGCACTGAATGGTTAATGTGTGTGTGATGGAACCCACAACATGTTTTCAATGAGTGTTTGTGTGTCATAAACTTCAGCACATTGTTAACCAGTTAAGAGGTTCACATAGTTTTTCTTCCTACTGGCTGATTTCAAGGGGGGAATGTGTGATTGGTTTCAAACGGGACGTTTTGCAGGCTGAAGGGGATTGATTGAACCTAGAAATCAAGACATAAAAAGCTGCCAAATGTTCTCTGCCAATGCCAAACAGCTTATACTGCTGTTGCAACTGACTTTTGTTTTGAGCTTCTGCCAATCGGGTACCAGACCCTACATCTCTCTAGATGTGGGTTTGATCCATCAGGGTAGGAATGGTCGGTAATGCATCTTTAAACCTCTGGATAGGTTTAAGTACAGATGCAGATGGAAGTGTTGAGGTTTGTGTTAGTCTGAGTCCCTTACTTTACTTCCTTTTTCTGTCTCTTTGAAAGGGTGAATACATGTCCAAACAACTGCTCCGGCCGAGGCGAGTGTCGTGTAGGTAACTTCACTGGTTCGGTTTACTGCGAGTGTGAACCCAACTGGAAGGGGGAAGCCTGTGACGTCCCTTACTGCATGGCCAACTGTGGCTACCCTGAAAGAGGCCGTTGCCAAGGAAAGACCTGTGTCTGTAATGCTGGATGGCAAGGTGGGTTGCAGCACTGTCACGAAAACATATTTGCCAGCTTGAATAACTGCAGAGCCACCAGTATCGCTTCAGCAGGCTTAGATACGCAAAAGCTTCCCTTTGGGTTTATATTTTGCACTGAAGTTAAACAGCGACTCTCCTTTCAGGTACAATAGAATATACATATATTTTATGAGAGCATAACTTGATTTGTTTTGAGGGCTGAGGGAGATTAGTCTGTTATAGCTTGGCTCCTACCGCGAGCCATGCTGGCCACCCTCCTTCTGTGAACAATGGTTTCTATACTAGTTCAGAGTAAAAAATATCTAAGGTAGCATGGAGAAAGTCACCATAATTGTTTGTGTATGACCCTTTCCTGGATCCCGGCCACTCGTGCACTGTTTGTGATGATAACGATCGATAAGGTCGCTGGAGTCAAATGTTTCCTGCTAAAAAAATGCTTGCACAAGATTGCAGAACAGAGAAACGGGGTTGTTTTCCGCAGGTTAGATGGACAGACGCATTAACAGGATCTTTAACTATAAACCCATCTCAACCCCACAACGACCTGCAGGATTATAAAGGCCAACAGGAAACGGCCAGTCTCTATTCCTGGATGGATGTTTGCCAGACATTTTTCCAGAATCCTTCCCCTTCATTAGGGAGTGATTCCTGTTTATTATAGCTTTATTGTTCCTGACCATTTTCCTCTTTTTTTTTTTTTTTTTTTTTAAATAGCTGACTGCAAGAAATGAACTCATGACAGCTACAGAAGTTTGTTTTTATGTCAATGTGGGGACGTCTTCACAAAATGCTGACTGTTTGCTATGTTGCGGCTTCATTTTATCGTTTTTGCTGATCTTTTGGCAGTCTTCTATTTCTGCCTCAAATTGTGAAAGAATGGATTAACCACTGTGCCTCTTTGGGTGAATGTCCTCTGGGGCCTTGACTCTGTGGTTTCCCTCCCTTCCTAGGACCTGACTGCTTTGTCTCTGTTCCTGCCAATTCCTCCTTTTGGAGCCGGGAGGACTACCCTGAAGCTGGGCTGGCCAGGGCTTCCCACAAGGCTGTAGTGGAGCAGGGCATCATGTGGGTCATCGGTGGCTATGTCTTCAACACCTCTGACTATCACATGGTGAAAGCGTAAGTTTGTTCCCCAGTGAAAGTCTTCATTCTGATTTTAGACATCTGGCTGCAGCTCATGAGAACATGTGTATGTTAGTCTTCCTGTTGCTATGCAGCTGAAAGTTGAAGAAATTAGATTTTTTTTTTTAATGCACATGTGCATTGTATTGAGTGTTGAAGTAGAAGCCATAGACTTCCTGTCTGCTAAAAGTGAGGAGAAGAACTCTGCACTGTGCAGACAATGACTATGCAACTAAAAAGATTTAAATGATATAAAAGGGTCGCTATCTTGCTTCATGTTTGGAATATATGAGGTTACCAGGAAGTCATAATGGTTGTTGTGTTTTTTGTTTTTTTTGGGATGTGCTGACAAAGAAACTTTGCAACATTTGACTTTAGCATGACGTGTTGTGAAAACATATCTGCTTTTAGGATGGGATGAACCTGTGCATCCTCCTTTATTGCTCCACAATCAACCATTATTTCTCCCAAGTGGAGTTTAGAAATCAAGACATCTGCCAAGGTCTTTTCCTAGATCGGTGTCCGGGTTACTCGCTGGGTGACAGCAGAGATGAGGCACAACATCATGAAATGGGAAGAGCTTGACATGTGCATTTTATCTTTAGCCATTTAGTAGATACATTTATCCAAAAGAACCTACAAGTGAGGAACTTTAACCATTCAACCTTTTGCATAGAGTGAAAGTGCATTTGAATCTGTTTAAAGGACAATAGCAACAGAACAGGTACAGGAGTCAAAGTAAGTGTGAGTTAAGTGTTCCGGGGTGATGGTGGTGTTGTGAAACGAAGTGTGCTCCAAAGACATGAAGCTTCAGGACACGTTGAAGGTAGAGCTGGACGCCCGTGCTCTGACAGCATTCAGCAGCTCAACATCATGGAACCACAAACAACCACAGTCCTGACGACAACTGGCTTGTGCAAAGCGATGGCAGTGCCTTGTGACTCTTTTGAGAGGTAAACTAGGGACAAGGAACACAAGCTCGTATGACGGAGTTTTAAAAAACGGACTCCAGACAAACAGGTCATTTTAATTTACTGTTGTGTTGGTCGGATTCATCAGTAAATCCATCTTGATTTGATTTACTAAGATCTGTCCTTGAACTGACATGATGAATAAAGTTGGTTATCATCTGCACAACTGTGACGCGAGAAGCCATGTGGTTGGATCACTGGCTCCAAAGAGGTGGTGTTGGATGCAAAGAGAAGGGGTACCGATGCAAACGCAAACACATGCTCCTAAAAGAAACTTCTAAATTCACTCTGAGTCATGGTTTTCAATATTTTTTTTTTTTTTTTTTTTTTTTTTTTTTCTGTAGCTATAACCTGAGCAGCAAGACCTGGCTGACCCTTGACCCCTCTGTCAACACTGTCACACCACGATATGGCCATTCCGTGGCTTTGCATGAGGTATGTAAGGGGGCGTGTAAACACAACAGGAGTCTATATGCGTCATCTGTACTGTGGTGCATTGTCCCGACCTGTGTGAATGCTGCTTCAACGGGCGACCAGAGAAGAACCAGTAACAACTGAATGTGAACTCCTTTCCTTTATTTGTGCTCAAGTTCGATCTGTTGGAACTAATGCACTTATGTCTGGATGTTTGGATGCTGCAGTGAAGTTTTGTTTGTTAGCTGCAAAAAAAAGATTGTAAGGAGATGCTGATGGGAAAAACAATACAGATGTAGACTCAGATGAGCAGCGTCGATGTCTGGTTCCAAACGGCCTTGTCTGAGCCGCGCTATTTGTAAGAAACAAATTGAATCAGTGTGTGAATATGTTATGAGTTAGACAAAACCAAAACTAAAATATCACTCCTGCATAATGGATGTGATTTGTAAAGGTTTGCAACCAAAGGTTATGTACTATTTCACGCTTCTGTGAGCGCAAGTGTTCATAAAAACCGATGACAGTCCCACACTGCTGATTCTTTTAAAAAAGGAATTTGTGTAACTGTACTTTTCTTCTGTGAAGATAATGTGAAAAAAACATTTTTTATAAAGTGTGAAGCTTTGCTCTAAATTGATGCTGAAATTAAAGAAATGTATAAAAGGTCGAACTGAAGCATAAATACATTAGCATAAAGTATTTGACCTTCAGCGGCTTCTCTCAGGTTTTCACATTTAATGTGAATTTAATGTGAATTGATGTCATTAGAATGATGCTCATGACGACCGTAGTGTAGATGTGGCCGGATGGGAGTGTAGCCTCTTATGTGCTGTAATCAGTGCATGTGCAGGAGTCTAGTTGAAAGTCGTTTTATTTTTTTTTTCTGGAGAATGGGAGGGATATGAGGGAGAGTGGTGGAGATGGAAGTTGGCAAGCTCAAAGAAACCTTTCAGGATTAGCTAATCACGCAGTGTCCTTTACAAGAAGACTGGTGCCAGGAGCCCAGAAGGGTTGCTTCTCCAGCCCTCAAGGGATTAGATCATGGAAGCTGTGGTGACAGACTTCCAGGAAATTTCAGGCAACTTTTTCAAGGGCAAGAGGAAAAGTGAAGAGGAAAGTTGCTGGTCTGGACTGGAGGTCCTGACAGGTAATGGAAGAAGGACTCTGAGGACCTCCGGAAGCAAAGCAACAGATTCTCTTTTGCTGAAGCCGATGTCTCAGGAAGCCTCATCTACATCCCCGCCGGAGCTTTCTCAAGCAGTTCAAGAGCTTCTAGCATTTGGATTCGATACCTGCCTTCTTAGTCACCACATTAGTCAGGAGAGTTGCGTAACATTTCTGGACCTGGAAATGCCCCATCACTGTCATTTGTTCCCAAGTGACATTTAGGAACCGTTTCCAAAAACCGTCATAACCAAAGTGAATCCTCTTTTGTGATCACAACACAACTACATGTATTCGTAAATCAGCTCTCTTCTTGTTGCAGCTGACTGACTTTATCAGAACATGGTTTTACAAAAATGTGCAGTGGTGGTCTCCTGTTGAGTTGAATTCATTATCGTGGTTTTCCACCTTGTTTTTATGAATTTTTCTTTTCCTCAGGGGAAGATCTACATGTATGGAGGAAAGATTGACTCTACAGGAAACGTGTCCAGCCAGCTCTGGGTTTTCCACATCCAGAACCAAACCTGGGTTCTACTTAGTCCACGGACCAAAGAGCAGTATGCTGTGGTGGGACACTCCACCCACATTGTGCCTCCCACTCAGGAGGGGGAGGGTCCTGTCATGCTTGCCCTGTTTGGACACTGTCCTCTCTACGGATACATCAGCAAGGTGCAGGAGTACAACATCGGTAAGTTGAAGATGCAGCCGAGTTTGTAGAGGGACTTCAGTGACCTCAGTGATCTCCAATCAAGTACTGTTATAAGCTCAGCTCCACCCCTGGGCAGGTGTAAACCTTCTTCTCTCTATCTGGTATTAGTTTACGTTGTGGTGACATGAAGGAAGTTTATTTTTTCCTGAAGTTGCTCACAAAACAACTGTTGTGTGACCCTCAGCTAAGAACACGTGGAGCGTTCTGAGTACTGACGGTGCACTTGTCCAGGGCGGCTACGGCCACAGCAGTGTTTTTGACCCCAGCACCAGAGCCATCTACATCCACGGGGGCTACAAGGCCTTCAGCGCCAACAAGTACGGTCTAGCCGGAGACTTGTACAAGTTTGATGTGGACAAGAGGAAATGGTGAGAATTCCTTTCTGCGCAGATTAGAACAGGATTGTAATTTAATGTTGTGAGTTTCCTTCTTGTCAAATACTTCATATGGTTTAAATTAATCTTACTCCTGAATACCAGATTTGCATCATAAAAAGCTACGTTTATCAACACCTTCAGTCATTTAAAGACATGCACTTGTGTGTGTTTTTTCTGCACTGTTCATCTAGTAATGGTGTTCAAATAAGGAACTTCCTAAAAAAACACAAATAAAGGAGTCTATTTACCTTCTGTGTAATCACTTTAAGCAGCTAGTCTGCCTGTGTCAAGGTTCCAGCTTCAGTTTCCTGAAGTGTAACAAGCATCACTCTGTGGATGTGCAGGACCATTCTGAGAGACAGCGGCTTCTTCCGTTATCTTCACACGGCCGTGGTGGTGAGCGGGACCATGCTGGTGTTCGGAGGGAACACGCACAACGACACGTCGATGAGCCACGGTGCCAAGTGCTTCTCTTCTGACTTCTTGGCCTACAGTTTGGGTCAGTAGCACACACTCGCATCCTTTTGCAGTCTTCCTGAGGGTACACCTTTTTCTTTCCTTCTTTCTTCTCTGAGCGCGTTTGTGTTCATACATCTTCACACATTCAGGCAGCAGCTCAGTAAAACTGCAGTGTGTTGACACAGAGAAGCTCCCATTGACACATGGCGTGTTTCCAGCTCCTGCGTGACTGGTTAACCACAACCATCTTTTGTACAGAAAGATTGTTCAGAAATCTAGAAGTAACACTAGCACAACTAAGTTTGCAGTTTTGCTGACAGGCTGCTGCAAATGGTTAATTTACTTTTCTACACAACACGTCTCCCGTTGACTCGGTTCTGTCGCTCTGCATCCGTCACCTTGTGCTTTGCTCTGATTGGCCAACTGCGAGCAAAGGCAGTTTGATAGACAACCGCTGGTGCCGCCCCCTGGATCAGGAGGTCCTATGGATCCCATTTTAATCTCAATAGTAAATATTCATATTAATATTTTAATAATAGGTAATATAACATACCTGCTGTTATTTACTGTATCGATGCAAAGTGTATAAAGCAATGAACAAATTAGGGCTGGGACTTGTAGTGGCTGTTTGAACCTTTTATGCATGCTTTGGCTTCTTCTGGTAGTCACAACCACCCTTCTTTCGAGGGTGGTTGTGGTTTAGCTGGGAGAAAGCGTGTCGGGTCTGTTTCTTTGGAGTAAAGGTGGAACCCCTAACTTCCCAACCCCCGGCGGGCTCATGGGCATGTGATTGCAGATGATAAAAATGTAGAATTTATTAAAAGAAAAAAAAAAAAAGAAAGAATTTAGCAGCTGGAAGGTGTGGAAACACCGATCTTTGTTCCTGGTTCTTTCACATATTTATTCATGGGGGATTTCTTTCAGTAGTGTCGTTTTTCAGCAGGGGATTATTAAAGTGAATCACAGCTTATTTACAGAGTCTTGTGCTGTTCGAGTCATATTCAGCTGAACAAGAGCATGTCTGAAGTTGTGTGCTCGACAAGAGCGGGTGGTTACTTCAGGGTGGAGGAAGTGATACATGTAGTTTTATTTGGAAACTCCAGAAGAAGCAGAATGATGGCTGTTAAGACGGGTTTCTCTCCTAGAGTGGAGGAAATCTAACACAAGCTGGAATATCTTAACTTGGAATCAGGCTCTGTCACAAAATGATGTTAATGTTAATAGTTTCATTATGACTAGAAAATAACTGTAAATGGTCCAAACTGGACAAAACAACAAAACTAAGGGTGGTTTGTATGTTTGGCTCAGACACACAAGAAGTCTGAATAGTTTGTTTGTAGTCAATTTCCAGACATAAATATATTTTAGGAACATTTTTAGTGGCCCCCATCAGTCGCCGTTATAACACCACAGTTCAAACCATCTGCTGTTGGGAGCAAGTTTAAACGTGAAGTACACAGCACAAAAAGCTGCGTGGTTAAGAATCTCGGGACGTCCCTTTGAGCTGCTGTTGACCGTGGACCTCACGTGGGCTTCTTTGTAAATCCGAACACGGAGTGGGCAGAAATGTCCAGCGTAGGTGCTGAAGTTGTCAGATTCTCTTTGTGTTTGTAGTGGCCTCATCTTCTCATGTTTTCTCTTGGCTTTCTAAGCGCCCACTTAAGTTCCCATTTTAAAGATATTTATATTTCTATCAGGCAGATGTTCAGCAGCTGAGATTGATTTACTGATTCCTTGTGTCCGTATCAGGAATGAGTGTAGCACAGAACATAGGATTCCTGCCTCTAGTTATTAGTCAAATATAATGATTATCTAATGTTCTCCAGTGTCCTAATAGAGGTTAACAGTGCTTCTCAGAAAGGATCCTGGCATTTTTTTTCCTGCTGTGCTGTCACAAACTGCTCATTAATCTGAAGGTTCAGTCTCGAATTCCCCAAAGGCTGCAGATTGCCCCCAGGATGTTCAGGCTTTCTGTCATTACAAAGATGATTGACAAGCAGCACAATTAAAATCTTGGGTGTGAACACCCTCTCCTGTCTCCCTGCAACCAGTCTTCTTTTGAAGATTGTTGTTGCCACTAAAACAACAATAGCAAATACCCTTTTGCTGGAGAAACTGGTGGAGAGGGCTGTATTGACACATTCGACTTTGTTAAAAATGCCTATTCATTATTGCCATAATGAGTCTTTTCAAACTGTGTAACTTCAGCAGTTCCGCTTTTACCTCACTTCTCGTTTTCTCCCTGATTTTTAGTCAGGAGAGGAAACTGGCTAAATAACATAACTCCTACCCACGCCATCTCAAGCAGCTGCAGATTTGACGTTGGCACCTCTGGCAATTATTTTGTTATTCCAGTTGAGCTGGGCAGCACTTTCAGAGGGGCTACTTATTGCCCCCTCTTAACCATCTTAACCAGCTGGAATTTACTGGTTGTCTGCTGTCCTGACATGGGCTGATAGTGTAATAAATCTCGACTGAGGGGCAGCAGACCTTCCCACCTGCAGTACTACCTCTGGACAGTAGAGGACGCTGTCTGCACGTGAAAGTGGAGCTCTCAGCCTCGCCTCTGGGAGTCCATGATGACTTTGCACTGCACTGACTGAAAGTGTAGTTGGCTCCTGAGACTTTAACGTTCAAGATGACATTAATCCTCCTGTCTGCAGTTAGTTTTAGACATTGCTTCATTTTCTGTGTAACGGGCCTAACAGGGCCCATTTGCACATAAATGTATTTTTACTTGAATGCAGAAATGGATTAATTAAGTAATATACTAATTTAGCAAACTTGATAAAACTACTAGACTGCACCTGTCTTTTTGTGTGAATATCAGTCACAGAGTCAAAATAAATTTCAAATCAATACATTGTTTATTTAGTCAGCTGAAAGGAACCAGACAGGAACCACAAGCTATTGTGGAGTTTTTGTCCGATACCAGTTTTAGGCAGCAGACGCATGTATTGGTCGAGGTATTTTTTGAAAGGTTTAGGAGCAGTTTAACCTCTTGACTGTGTTTGAATTGTAGCATGTGACGAGTGGACAGTGTTGGGCCGGCCGGACCTCTACCACGACGTCAACCGCTTCGGGCACTCTGCAGTCTTCAGTGACAGGTAACCATAAAACACCTGGCAAAGAAGGAGCTCCTGTAAAATCACCTCAGAGCTCTGCATCAGTCATTCACAAGGATTCAATCTACAGTTTCAGTTCAAAGAAAACAATTCCCCAACGATTAAATTCAATTAAAGTCGACCTCAATATAGATGATTGAGCTCAAACTTGAGACATGGAGCACTGATGAACTTTATTTTATCTGTAGATTGTTAGACTTTAAGTGGAAGACACGTAAACATAGAAAATAGAGATTAAAGACAGAAGAAGGGCTTCACGCTTTGGCAGCCGAAGGGCTATTCAGTTAAAATATCATGCTGGCACATTTTGTAGTGTTATGGGCCAAAAATAAGCAAATGAACCTTTGATCAAGGCCAAAGTGAAATGTATTTATAAAGCACACTTAAAAGCAACCAAGGTTGACCAAAAGTGCTTGTGGGCAGCAGCTGAAAAAGCAGGCACCTCTATTTTTAAGTCTAGATTTGGGAATTTGAAGGACCGTGTGGTTGGAAGACCTCCGTGCTCTGACGGATGTAACGACATGGATAAACTCAGGCAAATACGGTGGTGCAAATTCATTTAAACGCAACATCGTCGATCCCTCCAACTCCAGGTTTAAAGGGACATGGGGGTGGACAAAACCCAACTTCCTCTGGGCTCGGTGGCATATATTTGGGCGTCTGAAAATCTGCCTTTCAGTGAACTGATCCTCTTCAAGCCAACAGCTGGAAGATGATCGTGTTCATTTAAACCTGACTGCCATGTGGAGTATGTTTGTCTGCAATCCTGGGTGAGAATGAAAGGACGGCACAGGAGGTTAAAGGTACCAATGAACCTTTACTGAAAAGAAGCAAAAACCAAAAGACAATACCTCGTTAACGTGGGACAAAAACTTGGATGACTGCTATAAGATGGAGTATTTTTAGCCAGATATATGAATAGACTGGTGGAAATGGCGCTGAGCTCAGAAGTGATGACTCATCTGTTATTATCCTCTGAACAGCCAGCAGAGTGAGAAACTGTGATCCATATTAAATTATACATCCTGGTGCAGAAAGTGCTGGAAACATTAACATGAATCACAGGCTGTGTTGGAGCCGGTCCTTGCAGATGCTTCTGCTCTTCAGAAGCAATTCAGTCGTAGTTAACCAAGTCGTGTCTTCACTGAGGGCTCGTGTTTCAGTGCAGTAACAGGACTTCACTGCGCTTTTCCATTTTCACTTTGAATATTGAACACAGATCATTTATGAACAAGTAAAACAAATGGCATGTAACCCCCACTTTTGTCTCTTTACATTGTCTTCCGGATGACTTTCAAATTGATTTTGCTCTAGATTTAAAAGGCTCCTCCCCTTTTTCTCCAGTGTTTCTGTGTTTGTGAGGTTAAGCATAACCCCTTAAACTCCGCCAGCAGCCCTGCTTCTAAACTAAAACATATTTAAAAAAATGCATTTGATGTTCAGGTCTTCCTTTGAATGTTTTTCAAGTCTGAATCTTATTTTTTGATCCTGTATAATATTCCTCAGAATGCATCCTTCAAACAGTGTCTTATTTATACATTTATATATGTTGAAGACGGAGTGTGACTTGGTCCTCTCCATGCCTGCTCTGCATCCTTCGTGTACCCTGCTTGACATCCACATCCACGCGTTTGAAGTCTGCTCTCTGTGATCTGATCAGACCTGTGCAAATTAGCCGTTCAGCCTGCCCAGTAGTCATCAGCAACACACGCAGACGCCCACCCTATACGAAAACTCAGCAGCTGTACAAAGGCCAGGGAGGAAAATTTTTAACACCCTGAGCCTGGCATCCATGTACTCACGCAGCGGGGTTGTCCTCCAGATCTGAGGGCAGTTGTTGGAGATTAAGCAGACTTGTGAGGTGGAGGCTAAACCGAAGAGAAAAGGAGGATCACTAAGATAACGCTTCTCTACCTCTAACTGTGCAGAACCGGACAAAATGATCACATCTTTTTCTTTAGCGAAACCCTTCACATAATCATTACATCTTCATGTTTTTCAAAGTCTTCGTTCTCTTTTCTCTCAGTGTGATGTACGTGTTTGGCGGCTTCAACAGCCTGCTACTGAACGACGTCTTGATGTACACCTCGCCCAGCTGCTCGGCCTTTTCTAGCCCAGCGTCCTGCAGCCAGGCCTGGCCTGGGATCCACTGCGTCTGGAACAGCACCCAGGAAACCTGCCTGCCCTGGGAAAGCAACACTAATGGTCCGGAGCAACAGCAGCTTCCAGCATCCTGCAGCACAAGATCATGTAAGCGACACCGTCTCTCCACTGATTGATGCACCGATGAGAGTAATGTGAAAATAATCCAAGATATTTGTAGTTATGATGCCCAAATGAGATGCACAGACCTCTAAAAATGATTTTCCACACTGTGAACTTTATTAATGTAAAAAATCCCAGTTTTGTGGTGTTATCTAGAAAGTTTCACGTCCATTTGCTTTTTTTATATAGGATTTAAAAAATATCTCTCCTCGAGTCACTCTTTCCTTTATCCGCCAGTCAATCCCAATTCCAAATTAAAGTTTGTGCTTTAAAAGCATCAGTAGTGATGTCCTCTGTCCCTCCGAACGTTGCAGATGCTGATAATGATAATAGGTGCAACCAGTATACAGACTGCTACAGCTGCACCGCCAACACAAACAGCTGCCAGTGGTGTTCAGGCCAGTGCGTCTCGATGGGAAGCAACTGCACTGCTGCCACGGTAAGAAAGCATGCTCATAAGGTCTCCAGCCCACTCGGGGCTTTCAGGACCGTCGCATCCAACACGTGCTTGTACTGCAGAAAAAGGTCGGCATACCAAAAACGTGCACCCTCCTTCACTTCTAAGCTTTGAACTATCGAGACCTGGTCAGGTCTAAACAAAAGATAAATAATAGATAACCAACACATGCCATGTTACATCGACATTTGACATTATGCATTTAATAGAAATGACGCGAAAACGCAGAGGTACAGTGTTTTAAACAAAAGAGAGAATCTACTTTGTTTTTCTACGCATGAAAAATTCAGTCTTCCGCAAAGTACCTTCTGTCAGTGGATATGGAAAGCCGGATCCTTCAGAGTGAGTTTGTGTGCTACATCTTTCAAGCCGGGAGAAAACCAAACAGGGTTGATTACATTTGATGTTGTTTATGCAGTGCAACAGGACAGATGTGTCCATGTTGTTTTGCATGGCAGCATGAAACACACAGTGTCAAATGAACATTGGCCGCTGTTTTTAACACTCAGAAGCTTAAATCAAAGGTGGTTGGACCTTTTTTATTGATTCTTGAAGATATTCCACTTTCAGGCTTATAAACTGTCGAAATCAGACGTAAAACTCTGACCCTGCCATCATTCCTGTGGTCATTAGGGTCTTTTGTGCACGGAATTATATTGTTTATCTGGTCAGCATGCGAGATGTCTTGGTCACATAAATCAAGGTGCAAATGGTTATGAAACTCCCCGGAGACAAAGTCAGCTGAACTGAACTGGGTAGGACCTGCACGGCTGCGATGTAAGGTGCACTCACGCTAGGGAATGTGGACCCCGCCCGACCACGATTTTCGCCTCAAGACTGGTTGCGATATAGTAATGTAAGAGGTCAGCGGGGTCATCGGGAGGGAAGGTCAGGTCTGCCTGACCCTTTTCAGGTACTCTGTGGCCGACTTGTTGAAGGCTCCTCGTAGTTGCTGTTTGTCTGCTGAATCTGCAGGTGTGTGTGGCTGTGCTGAACATCCGATATGTTCCCCTCTGGCAGCTCAACTCCCTCAGCTGTGATCACTTTTCCTTCTTGGACACCATTGAAGCGCATTTATCCAGCCCGTGCATATGTGGCATATGTGGACCAGAGAATAAGAGTTGATATCTGTTTTCTGCTTTGTCTTCTCAGGGGGCCATAGCAGAGTATGAAGTTTGCCCCAAGGACAACCCGTCATTTGTGTGCAACAAGAAAACCAGCTGCAAGAGCTGTGCTGTCGACCAAAACTGTCAGTGGGATATTCGCAACCAAGAGTGCATCTCACTGCCAGGTAGCTGAAATCCACTGGACTTCGAAAACTGGCACCAAAGCTGCAAACATGACATTCACTTCCAAACTTTAACTCCACACAAAACTCCACAAAATATAGACTATTTGTCTTTTTAATGTAGGTTTCCATGTTATTAGCTGCATTAAGATCTAAAATACTAAATATATAATAATACTGAGAGGATGTTTGTCCATATGAATGCAGCCTGGTGGCTAAAAGGATATAGTTTCATTGCAAAATACATGTAAGAGCATAACATCAAAAAACACAGCTGAATTATGTTCAAATTAATTTCAATGACTTTTCTCTCATTTCTTGTAAAATATTGCACAAGTTAACCATATCAGACATGTGAAATGTCTATATTTTCTCAAATGTATATGTTGAAATGGTTAACGTATCCGACATCTGTTCTCTCTGATCCAGAGAATGTTTGTGGGGAAAGCTGGCACTTGGTGGGAAACTCCTGTCTGAAGTTCAATACAGCAAAGGACACATACGATAATGCCAAGCTCGCCTGCAGGAACCATAATGCTGTCCTGGCGTCGCTCACCACACAGAAGAAGGTGGACTTTGTCCTGAAGGAGCTGCAGATCATGAATGTGGTGGTAAGGAGGAGGAGGATAATTATCAGATTAGAGAAATGTACCGTTCTCATCTGTGGGGTCATCAGACTGGTAGTGAACAAGATTCAGATACAACCTACAAAGCAGAGTGAGGTAAAGAAAAAAGGAAGGGAAAATACAACATTACAGCCAGCAGATGACACAAGAATAATTCACGATGACAGTCGGCGTCCTCTGATTGTCATGTTGAAACGGAGTTGGTTCAACAAGAAATGACACAAGGCTGCCCGAAGGAAAGCGTAAAGTAAGCGGTTTCATTTCACGTCTGATTTCTGACTATAGTTGACTACTGTGCGCCTTTTTCTTTTGTGTCATTGGGTGCCTTTGGTGGGTTTTATTTAAAATATTTGGACCAGTAAGCATGACAGAAATTTCCTCTTGGCAGGTAATTTTTTTTCAGAGCTCAGATATTTCTTACTTTCTCAGGTGGAGAAAATAGTCATAAATCTGTACCAACAAGGGAGCTTTTTATATCTTGAGTTATTGGCCACATATCTACAGATATTTATGAAAGATGGATGATGCAAAGTGCAGGTTGGACTATTCTGCGGCTGTTTGGAAAACTCAAATGTACCTGAAATCCTCCCAGCTATTCTGTGTCAAACAGCTCAATTTTAAGTCAGAAGGGGCTTCAAAGCATTTACATATTTTCATGAACAAGGTTTTCAAGTTTCCTGCTGCTGAAATAGTCTGGATCACCATAAATCCGGATAAAGCTCCCGTGCAAGCGGTAAAAAGGGTTTTCATGAATGTTTTTACTAATTAATCAAGCATTGCAAAGACACATTTCACATGCTTAGAAAGGTTTACTAGAATTTCAAAGGTCATGTATAAAAATGAGGCCGTTATTGTTCCTGATATTAGAAAAACATGCAACATCTAATATAATTGTTGAAAATTGTGGTAACTTGTGATATATAAACCAAAATGTCTGTGTGGTGTCAATGTCTTTCTGATTTGATGCTGACAGTAAATAGATCCAAAAGGAGAGGAAGAAACAATCCAGTTCCAGCAACATTGTTTAATTAAAAATTAATAGATTATTAGACAAATGCATGGCACCTGGAAAAGAATAGACCACTGACTGATTTTTATTTTTTAATGGTTTATTTATTATACTGATATTGTGATGACATTAATGATATAATGTTGTATCCACCTGATATTAATGTAGAAGTCTTAACTTTCCAAGATTTAGAGGAAAGAAAATATCTTTTTTAGGCAAAGAGGAACAAGTGCTGCTCTCTGAGATTACACACACAAAAAGTGATGACATTGTTTTATTTAAAAAACTAAAGAAAACAACTAAAATCCTTGTGTGGACTTGATCAGTACAAGGCCACGATGACACCCTGGGTGGGGCTCAGGAAGATCAACGTGTCGTACTGGTGCTGGGAGGACATGTCGCCGTTCACCAACACCACCCTGCAGTGGCTGCCCGGCGAGCCCAGCGACGCCGGATTTTGCGGCTACCTCGCCGAGCCAGCATCCAGCGGACTGAAAGCGCAAACCTGCATCAACCCGGTTAACGGCAGCTTATGTGAACGGCCAGGTGAGCTCACCGCACCAGGTCATTCCAGGCGCCCATCCTTCAGGACAGCACGTCATTTGAATTGATTTTAAACAAAAATCACCAGCTTTTTCTTAAACGAGCTGCAAACCCCAGCGGTTCTGCTCTGGTTAATGGGGCGTTCTTGAAACACAATTAGTTGTTTTCATGTGTGACAGAGTGTTATTCCTATTTTTGTTCCCACAACTTTCTGAAAACTCCATTTCTTTACTTGTGCTGTGCACACATAAAGATGTATCGAGGCCTTTTTCTTGTAATGCGTCTTTAACGACTTTGTACCTGAAAGTCATTACTCAGTCCAAACAATGCATGCAGATGTGGTCAGAGTTTTTCCTGTGGAGCTCAGGATGAAATCACTTCCATGTTAACGTCCATACTAAAAGCCACGCCTCCACGTTTCTCTTATTTCAGCCAACCACAGTGCTAAGCAGTGCCGGACCCCGTGTGCCATGCGAAGCACCTGCAGCGAATGCACGAGCACCAGCTCGGAGTGCATGTGGTGCAGCAACATGAAGCAGTGCGTTGACTCCAATGCCTATGTGGCCTCCTTCCCCTTTGGCCAGTGTATGGAGTGGTACACCATGAGCACTTGTCCACGTAAGACTTCTCATCCTGTTGTTCGTCGTTTATGTTGATTCAGAGTTTTATTGACAATCGCTGCCATTTCCTAAAGGCACACCTGTATATTCCATATAAAACTCAGTCCAAAACTAGTTCTGCACTGTTCTGTTGTTAATGTGATACAAAGTGTGAACTATGTCCGTCAATCTTACGTTAACTTTCCTGTAACACAAGAAAATTACAGAGACTAAATGTATACAGGAATCTCATTAACATTCAAAGAATATTTGTGAATTCTACCAATATAAGGACCAGTAATACAGAGCCTGAAACTTGTCTTTGCAGTAGTAATAAGCGAATGCATCACTGCATCACTGAAGTTTTCATATCGTAAAGAAGAATTGTAGAGCTACTGCTCAGCAGCCCACAGATCAGGGTCTCACAGGCTGAAGCGCATCAATTAAACATGAACTATTCAAAGTGTGCAGAAATCTCCTAAGCATTCCCTGGGCTTGTTGCCTAGCTGTGCCTATATTTGAGAAAAATAAAAGCACACCCTCGTTGTATTTGTATGTAAGATTTTACATATCAGGACAATAATAATCATCTGACCCTGACTAGGTCATGTGATCTCAGATTACCAGCAGCTAAAAGCGATCAGTGTTTTGGCAGAACCTCGGAAGAGTTATTCACAAATGAGTTACGTCAATAATCTGAAGCAATGTTGAAAAGAACACTAGAGCGAATTCTTACACCATAATTATAGAGACCGAAAACATGCAGAAAGCAGCTCATGCTTTCAGGATAACGGATGGGAATTAACACGTTTCCCTGTTGTCCAGAGGACGTACATTGGCCGTGTGATTCTGAGATGAGCTGAAGGAAATGCACTTTGAAAAACTCCAGACTGGTCTGACTTGATTTCTGTGTTGTTTTGGTGCAGCGGAAAACTGCTCTGGGTACAGGACATGTGGGCAGTGTTTGGACCAGCCCGGCTGCGGTTGGTGCACTGATCCCAGTAACACGGGCAAAGGCCAGTGCATCGAGGGTTCCTACCGCGGGCCTTTCCAGACCTCTGTCCCAGCCCCGTCCACTCTTCCTGGTCTGCCCGCCAGCCCCCAGCCTGCTCTCAACGTCAGCATGTGCCCCAGTGAAGCCAAATACAACTGGTCCTTCATCCACTGTCCAGGTGAGGGTTGCTGGAGGTGTTCTAGAGGGGCAGCATGTGTGTCTGTACATGTATGTTTGAATATTTATGCGCATAACATCATCCTCACATCTTGCTGTGTGTTTGGCAGATGTAGATGTCATT
The DNA here is from genome assembly GCA_014839995.1 of Xenentodon cancila. Taxonomy (NCBI): domain Eukaryota; kingdom Metazoa; phylum Chordata; class Actinopteri; order Beloniformes; family Belonidae; genus Xenentodon; species Xenentodon cancila. The sequence goes on along the minus strand of CM026210.1, from coordinate 24,096,189 downwards.
CTGTCATGCAGCAAGTAGTGATTACTGTGTTTTTTTGGAAGTGCATTCTGTGACCCTTCAAGTCAACATTATTCCCTGCCATTTTTATCTTAAGAGTTTTTATAAATCTGAGGTCCAATACGCACATTTGTGTTTGCAAAAATACCTGTCATTCTTTTGAATGGGTTTTCTCTCAGTAATTGATGTTTTGACAGATAAATTGGTGACTCGTAAGTATGAGGTGGCTGAACACGATAAAAGACGAGCGCTTAGAATTCCAACTTCGAACCCAAAACGTTGATTCTGCAACAATTATCAGGATGTTTTTTGTTGAGTACTGTAACTGTAACTGATGTGGTATGTGCTTCGTTTACTCCTCGACAGCTTGTCAGTGTAATGGTCACAGTCAGTGTGTCAACGAGAGCATTTGTGAGAAGTGCGAGGACCTGACGACCGGCCAACATTGTGAGAGCTGCGTCTCCGGCTTCTACGGAGATCCGACCAACGGGGGCAGCTGCCAGCGTGAGTATCCGCGGGCCGTTCGGCCCGATGCTAAATCAACCAGTTGTCTTTCTGCACACGGCTTCACTTAACTTGTCAGTGTTTTACAGTTAATTTTTATGGAGCCTATTTTCCTGATTCCTGGCTGCGCTGCAAAGCCTTCCCCGTGGATATTCAAGATTTACTTCCTTTACAGTCAATACTGACACTATCAATCGCACAACAAATCAATTGTCTGTTCTCTGGACGGGTTAATTTAGCGCCCCGGTATATTACCGCTGCAGCGTATGTTGTGTAATCTTTTTTTTTTTTCTGTTGCCCTTTAAAATATACATACATTTACAAGGTTCTGCATCTGTGGCAGTTGATCAATAAAACAGGCTGAAATGGTATAGTGTTGTTTTTTCATCATTGTTAAACACTTCTTTCTGTGAGTACGAAGTTTAAACAGTACATAGAGTAAAAGTCCATTAGTTAAAGGTAAAGGTTATAACAGAATACATTTGGACTAAAAGTATTGCATATAGATGATTTATTTTGTTTTCAAAGGCTCACATTTATTAGTCACGATAAATTGGGGATTGTTTTGATTTTATGCAGTACATTATGGATTCTGCAGCACCTGGTTCTTGTGAAAATAAGATGGTTTTTTTTCTCTCTCCATGGTTCGTGTCTGTGGTTCAGCCTGCAAGTGTAACGGCCATGCCAGCATGTGCAACCCCAATAATGGGAAGTGCTTCTGCACCACCAAGGGCATCAAGGGGGATAGATGCCATCTGTGAGTTTCTCTTCACTCTACTCTACTCTATATTCCCACTTTTTGTTTTTGGTCTTTTGCATGACTGCTGCATTATTTGACAGCATGTTCGCGCTGTTACAACCTGATCAAGAACCAGCTTCTGTACTGATTAAATGGTGTTCATCTTTGAACGTAAGAAGGTGATGTACTTGCAGCGAGTTTAAAATGTAAATGGTCATATAATAATCTTCTGAAAAAATCATTAAGAAAGTAAATTTATTGGCCAGTTGTAACTGTGTGCTGAAGTACTAAAGAGTGCCAGCCCACATTCGATTTTTCGCATGTCTAGATCCTCCGTACCCATGAAAGTGCTTACAAGCCAGTTAATCAGTGATTAATTTGAGGGTCTGGAGGAATACATCGAATACATGCAGGACAGCGATACCCCAAGATCAGGGTTGTAGGTTACCGTAACAACCTTGAAAAGGTCTTAAAAAAAAAAAAAAGACCTAAACTAAAACCAAACTTCTGGAAACTCAAGGATTTTTTTTCCTTCTTTTTTTTATGAATCTATTAAACAAAGACCTGAAACCACATCTGCGTACTATTTAGCATAATTAAAAAGGTAAAAACACGAAAAGGCCCATGTCCCGAAGTCTTTGGCGCCGTGCAGCAGCACCTGTTCATTAGTGCTTGCAGTGCCGGTCTTACTGCTTGTTTCCTCTCTGGCTTTCATTATTATTAAAATTCTGAGGAATCATTAACACTTTAAATTAAGTTTCCAAATTTAGTGGAAATATAAAAATGTCCTTTTAAAGTTTTTCTTTTTTCTTTCAAGTTCTTGTAGACGAGGACTTTGGGTAAATTTAAGTTACTCACCTTCTTATTTGCTTTTCTTTATATTGTGATGTTACCCTAGTTAACAAGGATCAATCCTCTTCCCTTTTCTCCTTCTTGTGTCTTCTTTCTGCTCATCTGTTCTTTACTCGCCTCTCTCAGGTGTGAAGTAGAGGGCCGTTACCAAGGCAACCCCCTCAAAGGAACCTGCTACTGTAAGTGCATCCCCAAATGTTAATCTTGCTCCAGGTATGGAGAGCAAGCAGTGCGAGGTGTTACTGTTGTGTATGGTTCATGGCAATGCAACACTGGTTGTGTGAGGATCCTTTAAACGAAATCTGATCCGGAGAAGAAGCAGCTCATATTTAGTTGGCAGGTAGTCTGATGCAAGAGCGAGACGCGGATGAAAAGTAAAAAGTTCTGGAAAGATCTTCTGATCGAGTTTTACTCTGCGAAGGCCGACAGTAGCTGAGTTTAACTACTGCGGTTTTGTTTCAAGGATAAATTCAAGGCCAGAGTAGGTGATGGGATGGAAGATGCCACCTGAGCAAGATCTCACCACGGAAGTTGTTCCCGTTTTTTCCAAATGTTTTTATACAGTTGCATACCGTAACAACAAGCAGTGAATTATTTATTACTCCAGTGGGATTTTTGCTTAGAGTAAAACAATTTGGACTATATATATGGACTATTAGGCTTATTTCCAGAGGGGCTGTCTTTGAAGTGTACCAGGAGCGCGTGAGGTGAGCATTGGAGGTGATGTTGCCAACTGTGCCAAGCTCACGGAATTTTTCTTCCAAGAAGAAAGACTGTTAGAAATCAGTAAAGCGAGATGAAACTCTCATGTTGTATCAGCAAATTTATGAGGCTAGTATCAAATGTTAATGCAAACAAAACATTTAATAAATGAGTATTTGAATAGCCTGATATATGATGCCTCATAGAAGATCAAATTTAATTTGAGGAAGAAAAATAACAGTTAAAAAAAATCACGCTTCAGGTATGATTTGTGTTTCCAGCAAAATATCCCCTTAATGAAATTATTTTACATCCTCTGAGCAGCTGATAAAGTTGCCCCCAGAAAATGATGATGTTGATTAGTGAGGAGGCAGCGTAAACCATACAAAACTTAATCTACACACACAAACGGAGCAGAAGGGATGGAAGAATTCTTAATGATATCCAGATGGTGTTGGAAAAACCTGAAAACTCAGATTCAGCTGGTTTTTAACCCTAAATATGTTACTGAAATGATGGCAAACGGACTCCCCAGCTTAGTGCACCAGAAAATCAGCAAACGTCTGCAGAGGTTTGATGTCAGAGCTGCTGTTTGCACATTACATACTGAACTGTCTAGTCAAGCATCCCGGTGGGAGAGACTGAAGAAGTCCTATGCAGGAGGAACTTGGTGAACTGTCATTTAGACAATCAGATATACACTATAGGTCCAAAAGTGTTGGCTCACCTGCCTTGACTCACATATGAACTTCAGTGACCTCCCATTCCTGATCCATAGAGTTCAATATGACGTTGGTCCACCCCTTCCAGCTATAACAGCTTCAACTCTTCTAGGAAGGCTGTCCACAAGGTTTAGGAGCGTGTTTATTGGGAATGTTTGACCATTCTTCTAGACGCGCATTTGTGAGGTCACACTGATGTTGGACCAGAAGGTCTGGATCTCAGTCTCTGCTCTAATTCATCTCAAAAGTGTTCTATCAGGTTGAGGTCTGTCAAGTCCATCCACACCAGACTCTGTCATCCAGGTCTTTATGGACCTGCTTTGTGAACTGGTGCACAGTCATGTTGGAAGAGGAAGGGTCCAGCTGCAAACTGTTCCCACAAAGTTGGAGCATGGAATTGTCCAAACTGTCTTGGTATGCTGAAGCATTCAGAGTTCCTTTCACTGGAACTACGGGGCCAAGTCCAGCTCCTGAAGAACAACCCCACACCATAACCCCACCTCCACCAAACTTTACACTTGGAACAATGCAGTCAGACAAGTACTGTTGTCCTGGCAACTTGGTGCACTTGCACTTGCTGATGTATGGCTTGGATGCAGCTGCTCAGCCATGGAAACCCATTCCATCTTTGCACCATGCGCCTCAGCATCCGGTGACCCCGCTCCATCAGTTTACGTGACCTACCACTTTGTGGCTGAGTTGCTGTTCTTCCCAAACACTTCCATGTTCTTGTAATACAGCTGACAGTTGACTGTGGAATATTTAGGAGCGAGGATGGATTCATTGCAGAGGTGGCATCCTATCACAGTTCCACGCTGGAATTCACTGAGCTCCTGAGAGCGACCCGTTCTTTCACAAACAGTTGTAAAAACAGTCTGCATGCCGAGGGGCTTTATTTTTTACACCCGTGGCCTTGGAAGGGATATGAACACCTGATTCCCATTATTTGGATGGGTGAGCCAATACTTTTAGCAATATAGTGTATAACTTGAGAGCAGAACTTGTGCTTCACCTATTAACGGTCATTTGTGTCCTTCTACTCTCACAGACACTTTACATGTGTTTGAGCTGCATGTGGACTTCTGTCGACACTCAACCTGCTTATGAGAGAGTCTTCTAAAGCCAGCTTGTGTTTAGAACCAGCTACAAATCTCACTGATTCAGGAGTGTTTTGACTGATTCATGCTACTGTGCAAAGAGAAAGAAATCCCTTATACGTGGAAGTGGAAGCAGGAAAGTCCCGGGCTGAAAAGTGGTCGCACTCCGGCCCGGATGAGGATGCTGTGAGACTCGGGTGACGACGGACACCGAGACAGACTCTGTAACACAACTGTACTGATTCAATTAATTACTTACACTTAATTAATTATTCATTTTCCTTTGGGGATTAATAAATAATCGTAAATTGAATGAAAGTACAATTACATCAAAACAACATATTTAAAATACTCTTCGTCTTGAAAGTCAAATTCATTTGTCCAAAAATGATCAAAGTTAAATGCAAATTAAAATGCACGTTTTACAATCAATTCACATTAAATTTAAGTGACTAAAACAGTATATAATAACCTGAAGTGTATGTTAATATTGGCAATATTCCAATTATATCATAACAGTAACAGTATGTTATAAATAAACAGGAATGTAACACATAAAATAATCCAGCTAAGTGTTTCAACCCTGCATGAAACTGTTTTTTCATTCTAAATTCACAACATTTAGGAAGTGAGTTAAACTGCAGTAAATGAAGCCGATGTTTTGTTATTCTCTTTGAATGCTTGAGGTCCAGATTGAGGGATTTGTTTTTCTTTTCTCTTTTTTCTCAGTGTTAGTTGAATTTGCGAGGCTTTCGTGTGTTTAGCCGGATTCAAGCAAGACTTTTGCATCTTATCTCCTGGCTGTTATTAAACGAGCAGCTTTTGTTGGGGTCACAAATGAATCACATGAATGGACCTGCAGCTGGAGAAGAGCACAATCCGCGTCTCCTGCTCGGAAGTGGTGTTACCAGTCCAAAGACAAAAATATAACTTGGTGGCAAGTGCTCTTTGCACTGATTTTGAGACGGATGAGGCAATTTTTTTTTTCTTTTCCTGAAAATAGTTGCTGGCGTGGCTACTAAGTGACAAAGAAAATGGGTTTTCCCGGGCTGGTCATTTTAGTCCAAGATAGTCTGGAAAATGGAATTCAGTTTCCAGATCATGAGGAAAAAAGACTGCAAAGTGTGAAATGAACAAGAAAGCCCTCATTTGCTCCTCCTCGTGTTGTAGGATGACTCATTGGCGCTGCAGAGACGGTTTTCACGACCGTCATCACAGAAGATGCACAACACGTCAACTCAGTCGCATTTTAAAATGAAGACATAATGGAGGGAATTTACTGTCTGAAAATACTTTCTCTTCCTCCCCCCCTTCACATCAGACACACTCATCATCGACTACCAGTTTACGTTCAGCATGTCGCAGGAGGACGACCGCTACTACACTGCCATCAACTTTGTGGCCACGCCTGAGGAGGTATGTTTCTGACACACGCCCCGCCGCTGCCCCGCCGCTGCCCCGCCGCTGCCCCGCCGCTGCCCCGCCCCTTCAGCAGCTGTCTTCTGTCCACCTCTGAATCAGTTTACAGTCATGCCACATTATGATGCTGTGCTTTTTTATGTCCTGGTTGTTATCAAACACCTACTTTTCTTTTTTGATAATTTTATCAGCTTGGTGATTCATATTTTAGTGTAAACTTTTAAAGTGTTTCGACAGTTTTAAAGGTTTTAAGAACAAGATGAGGAAACATTTCGAGTTTCCGTCTTTATCATTTTTCACCTTTTTAGAGCTATTTTGATGATTTGTTGATGAACATTGCTTTTTAGTCAGAAATCTTAGTTTCCTTCTACTTTTACCTTCTTTAGGCTCCACTTGGATTCTTAATAAGAAATAGTTGCTGAAGTGAGGCGTTAGTCAGGCCTCTTTTACCTGAGCATGTTTCATGCATTCACAGGCGAAGGACACGTCTTCTCTGATTCTTCACAAGTTTTGTTTCTCATCAACTAAATGCACATAGCTGATCCAGAGATCCTTCCTGAAATTGCTTCCATTTTTTTTTTTTTTTTTTTAAACAAAGATGGAAAATAAATGTTTGCGTGAAAACTGCTGATAGTATTTTGGATTTTTTTTTTTTTTTTGTCCTCATTCTCTCCGCAGTCAAACCGGGATCTAGACATGTTCATAAACGCCTCCAAGAACTTCAATCTCAACATAACTTGGGCGACTAGTTTTACTGGTAGGTAGTGATGCTTAACGAGTTCATTGACAGTGAGTTATTGGTGAATGATTGTCAGTTAGACTGATTTTTGTCTATAAACAAACTCCTAATTTCATGGTTTAGATCAAAATGGTAAATATTGATCTTAGCGTGGGATGTGCAGGCAAACGCTTATTTGCACATTCTTCACCACTGGCACATTCATTTTTAAGTAGGGATGATTAATTGACAGCAAGCGAAGGTGACAGTACGTGCACACTGTTAATTGTTAGAACAAGTAGTTTTGGAGTTAGGCAGAGGAAAAATTCTTCCTCTTTTCCCGTTTTTCTCATTTCTGCTTAACTCCGAATCTGTAAAAAAGCCTAAAGATGCTGGAGTTGGATTGTCAAATGTGCAGGAGTTTTAAAGAGTTGGTCTTTTTTTTTCCAGCAGATTTAAATGTTCTCATCTCACGTTGCATCTTCTTCCAGTGTATTTATCTTTACCTGTTGTGTTGACCTTTTTGGCTTTTTGTACCTCTGCCCTTTACTCATCTCCATCGTTTTTTTCTGCATCATCTTTTTCCCTCTTCATTCATCCCTCTTTCCTCCTCTTATTTCTATCCTTCAGCAGGCACCCAGAGTGGAGAAGAGATTCCCATCGTCTCTCGGAGCAACATTAAGGAGTTCAAAGACAGCTTTTCCAACGAGAACTTTGACTTCCGCAACAGCCCGAACATAACTTTCTTCGTCTATGTCAGCAACTTCACTTGGCCGATTAAAGTTCAGGTAAACAAACATAACATGTACATGATCACAAGGCGGTTGCCTCATCTTGATGTTTTAGTTAATATAATAGGATGCATTAATGTTTGAAGATGTTTACAAATGGTCACAGTTGAATTTTTAGGATGAACTCTGATCCCTTTTGTTTCTGTGCAGCCCAACGTGTGTTTTGGCATCTGAAATGCAAAAGAAGAGTGACTCACTTCAGTTTGGTCAGAATTAAATTTGCCTCGGTATCTTGGAATCTATAACTGTTTGATAGCGAGAGACAGTAGAAATACTGATGTCAGGAATTAAATGCGAGGGTTAGGTAGGACTTGTCGATATTTCTCATTTATACAAAGAAGACCATCTTATCTGCTTTACTGCTGTTTAGTAAAAGTTTCAAACGGTTATGGTGGTTGTATCTTGCTCCATTTGTGAAGCTAAGCTGGAAATTCAACAAATACGGCTTTAGATCCCAAACTGCACTGCTTCTTAAAAAGAGCCAGATGGGTGGGAGAAAATTGAAGAGGGAAAAGAGTTGTGTGTCTGAGTGATAAGGACCTTTCCTCCAGTGCTGATGTTGCCGTCTGGCAGTAGGAGTGAATGAGATACTTTATCTGCTTTCCTGATAGCCAGCAGAGTGTTTAAGTAGCTGCAGTCGGTGCTGCTTTGTGCCGTTTTGAGTCCTTTTCCGGTCCCGTTCTGGTCCCGTTCCACTCCTGTTTCGGTCCTGTTTCGGTCCTGTTCCACTCCTGTTCCACTCCTGTTTCACTCCTGTTTCGGTCCTGTTCCGGTCCTGTTCCGGTCCTGTTTCGGCCCTGTTCCACTCCTGTTCCACTCCTGTTTCACTCCTGTTTCGGTCCTGTTCCGGTCCTGTTCCGGTCCTGTTTCGGCCCTGTTCCACTCCTGTTTCACTCCTATTTCGGCCCTGTTCCACTCCTGTTTCACTCCTGTTTCGGCCCTGTTCCGGTCCTGTTCCTCCTGTTTCGGTCCTGTTCCGGTCCTGTTCCGGTCCTGTTTCGGTCCTGTTCCACTCCTGTTCCACTCCTGTTTCACTCCTGTTTCGGTCCTGTTCCGGTCCTGTTCCGGTCCTGTTTCGGCCCTGTTCCACTCCTGTTTCACTCCTATTTCGGCCCTGTTCCACTCCTGTTTCACTCCTGTTTCGGCCCTGTTCCGGTCCTGTTCCTCCTGTTTCGGTCCTGTTTCACTCCTGTTTCGGTCCTGTTCCGGTTCTGTTTCACTCCTGTTTCGGCCCTGTTCCGGTCCTGTTCTGGTCCTGTTCCACTCCTGTTTCACTCCTATTTCGGCCCTGTTCCACTCCTGTTTCACTCCTGTTTCGGCCCTGTTCCGGTCCTGTTCCTCCTGTTTCGGTCCTGTTTCACTCCTGTTTTGGTCCTGTTTCACTCCTGTTTTCACTCCTGTTTCGGTCCTTTTTCACTCCTGTTTCGGTCCTTTTTCACTCCTGTTCCGGTCCTGTTCCGGTCCTGTTACGGTCCTGTTCCGGTCCTGTTCCGGTCCTGTTCCGGTCCTGTTACGGTCCTGTTCCGGTCCTGTTCTGGTCCTGTTCCGGTCCTGTTCCGGTCCTCTTTCGGTCCTCTTTCGGTCCTCTTTCGGTCCTCTTCTGGTCCTGTTCCGGTCCTCTTTCGGGCCTGCAGGTGGACTGATGTTGTTCAGCTCCTGCATTTAAGACCTGATTCAACAACCAGCTTTGTGCACTCATTCATGTACTTCTTTTATAATTTGTTTTACTTGTGAAAAACTCAAAAGAAAGCATTTAGTATGTTTGTATAGTTTATATACTAGCTATGAAAATCCAGTTTTGGCTTTGTTTTATGTGTGGAGGGCTTATCGTGTGCTTACCTAAAATATATTTACAGACACAGGTTCTAATTCTTTATTTGGCAGACACTTTGTCTACACAGCTTAAGCAGCAGTAACCGCCAGTAAAACCTGAATAAAAATACAACTGGCGTCTTGCGACTGTTAAGGGAAACTTTTACTGTGAAAGTGGAATTTATGTCAGAGCTTTTATGATTTTTAAACACTATATTAAAGTGAGACACCCTCTGCAAACAGTAGTTTTTCAACTTTGTGTCAGAAAAGATCTCTATCACATTACACCATGATAAACACCGTCATAAACGTCTTTGAAGGCTGATTTTTGTTGTCTTCTCTGGGGTGGATGTACAGTGACCCAGAAGAGCCAACGACGAAGCGACTGATTTTTCAGAGGGCTTTTGGTGCATCACTCCAGACTACACCACAGCCCCAGCGTTTACTAACTAAAACTGGATCTGCAGCACTTTAAAATTCTTTGGATTTTGAGGGTTCAAACCGCCTGTAATTGTTTGAATGTAAAAGTGATCAGTTCTGAATTTAATCACCTCAAGTCCAGTCGCAGCTTCTGAAGTCGGCTATAAAACAGCACGATTTTTCTGAAGGATGCGACTTTCCAACATCCTCGAGAACCCTTTTCACTGGGCCTTTGGAACGTAATGAATATCTGTTTAATCACATTGCTTTGTTTGTGGCACGTTGCCATGACAAAGACATAATACATCTACGCAGACGCTGTGGTGAACTTTTATGAGGTCTTACTGCTCACATAAAGCAAGATTGACAACAATTCATCACTCTGTCCTTGTACCATTTGCTTTTCAGAGTAATGGAGCATTTTAAGACAGATATGACTGATTAAATAGCCGCAGTATTTAGGTGAATTGATGCTCGTACTTGAAATTTGGTCAGTTTCAAAATCCCATTTTGAAAAGTATCTTTAGCTCTTTTTGAATATCTGGGATTCTAAATATGTTTCAGGAAAAGGAGTCTGAATGCTCTTTTGCATCAGTGTTGATTCAGTTTGATTCAGTCGGTGAATGTGCTGCCAGGGTTGTCTGGCGCCGCGGGAGAGCGAGGTGCCGTGGACCTGGCTCTTTTCCTCACCCCATGCAGGCTATCCCAACGGTGTGACACCACAAACCGTTTTGGAAGTGATTTGACTGGATGTCCAAGGCAAACTACCTCCCCATGCCCTGCCCCTGAGGAGGGGTGGGGGGGAGAAAAATCCAGCCTCCATCTTCCATGTTTTGCCTTTTTGAGGGGTTTTACTTCTCAACTGCAGGCTGCTCGCCAGCCTCAGGAGGTCTCCAGCACAGCTCCACAGCACAACAGAGAGCTTTTCCCTGCTCATCCTCTTCTGATCCATCCCATCTTCTGACTTGCTGGGTGGCATCATGTAGAAGATCACCCCCTGTTCCTGAAACTAAAGCGCAAAGGTCAGCTGAGGTACCGGTTTTCCCCTCTTCTTTTTTTTCCTTCTCTCAAGAAGCTTTATCTTCATCAGCAAGGTAACGTTTCTACCTCTCTCAACCTGCTGCCCCTCCTTGTCGCCAAACATTTTAAAAAAAGTAATTTCTTCTTACTCTCTTGCTCTTTGCATTTTTTTTTTGTACTCTCCTTGCCTTCAGCATTCTGCTGCAGTGTGGCACTGGATTTTGTATGTGTGTGCGTGTGTAATCGTAGGCGGTGGGTCCTCCAGTGTTGGCAGGCAGAGTTCAGAGTGTTGGAAAACTGTTCACAAGCAGCAGCTGAAAGAGCAAGGGCAAAGTGGAATGTTAAGTTGAAACACATGCTGCATTCAGAGTGGGCTGCGTGCAAGCTCAGGCCTCTCTCCAGGCTTCGGCGGGCCACTGTACACAGCTCTGTTCCCTTTGCTCACCCTCCTCACACTCCACCTCGAGGTTACTTCTATTTGCTTCTCAATGCTTTTCTTTCATGTGGTCAGAAGTTGTCTGAGCAGCTCAGAACAGTGAGTGACTACATTGTAGTGAATCATCAATTTGTTGCATAAATCAGCTAAACTTGACTCCACAAAAGGAAAAAACAAATCATTTATAGAATACATGTCAGTGTCTGAATTTAAAGTCCAAAACGCACAGTGTGAATTCAGTACATTAACCCACCAAGATCAAACGACAACAAAGGTAAAGCAGAATGAAGATGACTTGGTCATTGCTGCAGCTCAGGTCATCAGAAGAGATTATATTTCAGTAAATTGTGTTATTGTGCTCCTACTTTTTAGCTTTATTTCCTGATGAAGAATGGATCTGAATTTAATGTTTATAATTAAATGCAAATCCCAGACTAATTACATTAAAGAGCTCTCATCTCCCACGCCGTGCCTTAGTGAACATGTCATGATATGGTAGAGATTAGAACAGCCGCTAATTTAATGCCCCGTGTTGGAGCAGCAGCAGCTGCAGCGATCAGCTGTCTGCAGTCTTCTGCACATCTGTGTGGAACCGTGCCGTGTTTATTTGGGCGATGCGCGGCGGCCTGGTGGGTGGGGCCCACCGACGATCGTAGCGCTGCGAGGCAGAGACGGCCCTTTCTGTCAGCTCGCCGCAGTTTTTTATTTTTATTTATTTAACCAGGCGAGAACATTACGAACAGAGTCTTGTGTCCAATATTGGCCTGGCAAGTGCTTAAAAAACCCCCAAAAAACAAAAACACACACACTTGAGGGGTAAATGAGAAGGGAGAAAACAAAACACAATCAAGCATCATGTAGAAAAAGAAAAAAAACTATGCATAAAACTTTAATGAATAAGGGTTTAAAAAAGTAAAAAACTGCATTAATTTACATGAAAGATCAACTTGAACACATTAGGTAGAAACCAGAATTCGATTTTTACAAAAAACGCTCCAAGTTGTGCTCTGTTGTGCTCCTTCAGGGCTACTCCTTAACATCTGAAAATCTCTCGACTTTAAACATAAAAGGTAACTTTTAATCAGAGCCAGATTATTTGATTAGTGTATTTTAATAAACATTTTTATGTTCTTGAAGGAAGAAAAAAAAGCCTCTCATTTGAATTTTCTTTCACATTTGAACATTCTGATGTTCATCACTGGATGAAAAGATGGATGAAAGCTGTTTTATGGGTCACAGAGAAAGAAGACGTGACCAAAACCTGCACAGAACATAACACATGCAAATGCCGTATAATACGCACCCTTGAGAAGTAGGCGGAAAGTTGTAGAATCGCCCTCGTTCCTCCCCACAGACGCACGACAAAGTAAGAAGGTGCATATCCACTGTTTACTGCAAACAAACAAAAAAATCAGCTTTGGCAGTTTAAAGTTCTGATTCATTTCTTATTTGGCAGAACTTGTTAAGTTTCTTCCCACCAGCAACTTCGCTACCTTTTGAAGCTCAGAAATAGTTTAAGCGGTTGTCAGAAGGCATTAAAAGACTGAATATTTCAAATCTGAAGGCCTGGAGGCAGGCTGACAGACACCGCTGTGAGATCCCTTCTGACTCCTAAAGCTTCGACCTCTGCTGGGCACCGTCAAAAAAAAAAAAACCCCACAAAAGCAACCATGACTGAAGCCTCCTCTTTCACCGTCGGCCTGCCTGGTGAAGCCACACCACCGCACACAGCCGACGCTTGAGATAAGCTGCTGCAATAACTTATCACACATGATCGCGGCGTGGCGGCCTGTGGGGATTTTCCTAAATTGAGCGAGACAGTGACATGCCTCAGAAGTGTCTCCATGACTCTCTCGTCTTGAAGGCCTTTTTTCTTGCAGAGGGAATATTTTCATCAGAGGACTGTGCATGTCTGTAAAAGTAGATGGTTTAGTCCGACTTCGGTCACCAGGCGTAGCTGGGCTGGCAAGGTCTCAAACCTGCACTAGTTTTTCTTGAATCATCATTGTTGTCACCTGTTTACATTCTTAAGCATAACATATCTCTTTCAACCATTATTCGAACACAAACGTTGTTTTTGAGCTATTTAAATCCTGCTAATGGTAGTGTGGTCCTACAGTTACTGGAGGACTTTTCTATTTCACAGGAACTGGATTTACCTCCAGATCACAGAACTAGCTGAGTCTCTTCAGATTATCAGTGTACGGTTATTGATCCAGTGGATGCAGATATACCGTGATTGGTTGGACACAATACCTGAGTGCACCATTACAATAAAAAAAGAATTGTGCTACTTGACAGCAGCTTCTAAATACTTCAGGAAAACGGGAGGAGAGCAGAGAATCCCAGAAGTTGAGTTGAAATATGACAGCAGAAGACGTGATCGTTATGGGTGTGAAGCCGCTGGGCTGGCTGTTTCATCTCATGAGTATTGCTCTGTGCTTTGCAAATGCAGCCAGAGGAAAAGCCCATGCAGGACTGTTTTGTTGGGGAAATCACCAGTTACCGTATAAGAGAGAACCGTATTAGACTTACTTGGTCCAAATTCATTTTCTACTCTTTGACTCTTGGAAATTACCTGCACTCTTTTCCTGGTGGGTCTGTCAACTTTGAGTTGGTTTATTTCCTGGGTGTTATTCCAGATGGATGCCAACCTAACCCAGAGTTATTGATTTACTTATTTTCTCAGCCTGATCCCTGATGATAGCATCTTTATGATGCTATCGGTGTAGAGAAAAATGATCATATGGAGAATTTGACACTCGGCAGCAATGTATTTGTTATCCAGATGGTGCAGAGTAAACGAGACCCTCATTTATTCAAGGTATTAACATGTGATTTTTCTTTTTTGTCTTTTATTTACCACAATACATAAATGATTGCTGATCACATCAAAGGTTTTGCTGATTTTTTAAAATTTATTTTGGTCTTCTTTTTTTTTTCCATTCTTACAGCTCATTTTTGGAGTTGTATGCAAATCTCAGCTTTGCTCGGGAATAATAAGTAGCATTGTTGATGAATTCTGGTGCAAGGTGGTACTTCAGAGAATAAGGATGAGGGGAGTGAACGCCGTTACTGTGAGCTGCAGTACCGCTGTGTTGCCAGACAGGGGCAGTGTTGTGTTGTTGGAGGAGTTGGATGATTGTGAGGCAATGTGGATTGGGGATGGGAGGTTGTGGGAGTCGGAGTGGGGTAGGGGTGGAACGGCAATGCCAGTGTTACCCCTGGCAACCTTGATCACGACAGGTTGTCATTGGAACAGTTGCACTTGTGATGATTACATGGAGAATATTTCTGCCCACGTGTGCAGGAATGAAGGTGTGTTTTTTTTTTTTTGTGTTTTTTTCGCGCTGACTGCGGGCATCTGAGAGCCCTGACGGGCTGGGTTGTTGTCTCTTTGATGCATGTCAAGTCTGGAGCACGAATGAGCAGGCAGACTGGGGTCCTCCCAGTATTTGTGATGGAGCTGTGGTGCCTTAAGGAAGAAAAAACTGGCTACTGCAAATGTATGCACTGCAAAACATAGTGACACATCTCGACAGCATACAGACACCAATAAAGGAATCGCAGCGTATTGCACATGTTTACGTTGACTCCACAAGGTCACGGAAAGTCTAAAGCCTGTGTATTCGAGCTGATAATGTAATGTGCTCCCTTATTAAAATATATGACTGCGCTTTGTCTTCTCTCCCTTTTTTACAGATTGCCTTCTCCCAGCACAGTAACTTCATGGATCTGGTGCAGTTCTTTGTTACGTTCTTCAGGTGAGTGTAGAGAGACCACCTGGGTTTAAGCAACATTTGATTTCCTGCCTTACAGACGAGGAGTTGGGTGATTCAGGCTCATGTGTCGTTTTCTGCCCACAAATCTGCTTCTACTCTGTGGAAAAAGAAAAAACACAAATCGCGTTTGAACCCTGAACGCCTTTTTACTAGATTCAGATTGAACAATTCGACATAAAATGACTGCGCCTTTCTGTCAATACAAATCTTAAGGAGAAAAAGTCATCTGTCCTGCAGTGAGCAGACACCCTTTTCCAGTCCACAACAACTTATTGATCTCCAGTTAAAGTTAAGTGAACAAAGCTGAATTCTCTAACTTTTGCCTATTTTTTTCCCCATAGTTTCTTTTATTAAAGCAGGACTCTGTGGGATTTGTTGTTCATAGCGTACAAAGACAGATGCTGCATAACAATTCAGGATTTTATCCGAATACGTCTGCTTGCATTTGTTTTTAGCATCAGATACAAACAAGAAGTCAAATAAAAGAACAACATTAGTTTTCCTGACTGCATTTGTCCCTTTAGGATACTGAGTGCTAACAGGTTGAGTGTGATTGGTTGGATTGATGCAGTGCCGAAAAGCTCTAATGTTACAAGACAGTCGGTGTGTCTCAGCAGCATCAGAGACCTGACACCAAACCAGGAGAGACTCTGCTGGTGAGTCAGTCTCAGTACGTGGAAACGTGGACACCCAGGCCTGAGTCAGCGCTCCTGTGTGACTCCCATCCTGCGTGAAGATGCCCTTACAGTGTTTTCAACCACCAACTGAACACATTAGTTATATTCACCGTAGCCGGTGTCACACCGGTGTAGGAGCCATTATCACTCGACTATTTATAGCCGTGAGCATGACTGTAACCATCTCAGCGTTTGTTCGTTAAGTTGACGTATTTCGTAAACGTAACACTCCTCCTCCCCCTCGATCTGTTTTGGACTTTATCACATCCTTCAGCTGCTACTTTCTCACCGTATTGACCAGCTGGCCACCAAATTGCCCGTCCAGAAGTTCCAAGTTGTAGAAAGCTTCTTTTTTTTTCCTGTCTTTTAGTGAGAACCATCTACTGCAGCTAGAAACGATGCTGACGTGCTGCAACTCAGTAAAAACAGTTGTGTTGTTCACTCTGGAACAGGATTTTTACTTTACCACAACATTGTGTACTGTTGCTTTTTAGCAATTAAAAATGTTTTAGAGCAGATGTAGATGGTGTTAAACATAGTTTACTAAATGAAATCCAATTTTAAGGGCAGAAACAGTTGAAAGTAATAATTTTAAAACAATTTGATAGTATTCTTACTCCTGGGTTTTGCTGGTATGTCTGGTGCTCTTCCTCCTTCCAGTTTTATGGCTGATGTACTTTACTTTACCCTGATATTTCCTTGGTTTTATTGTGTTGCACAGTCACTTGTATCTGCGTGTCTCTCAGAGGTCTGACAGCTTTATAATGTTTGCAAGTCTGATGTTCACATTCACGATGCTGTACGATGCACCACATTTGCAGTCCTGCCCATCACACTAAACCGCTGTGAAATCACAACCAATCACCTTTGACTGTTCACTGAAACTTCAAAGTGCTGTCAGAAATAATCGCTTTCACTCAACTATTTCCGTTTTTTTATAATAGAACTATGTAACTCTATTTTAGTTGGAGCTAAACATACAGCAATTTTATTCCTTCTTTTCAGAATAAGTAGAGGAAGAAAATAATGAAATTACCTTTTAATTTGAGTTCTATAACAAACCATCATAAAACGCAAAACTGCTGAAAGCAAGATTACTGTGAGTGTTTTATTCAGGGATGACTCGTGGCTCGTTTGAGTCGGGACATGATGCTGGAACTTTGCGGTGGTCCAGTGACGAGGCTCCGGCTCACAGCTGTGTTCTACCAACGATCCACGAGAACGGTGGAACCCGATTGACGAGTATCATTTTTACATACGAGGGCACAATGCCGCAAAGTACTTCACGCTGTCATGAAAGCCAGAAGAGGTGTTTTGACCTTTTTTATAAAACAAGACTACAAAAGTTATTACATTTGGCGGGAACACAAACACAAAGTTGTGTTGTGTATATATATTGTTATTTTTTAATCTTGGAAAATTAAACACCAAAACGTTGTTCATGATTTCGTATTGTCAGGAGTTGTAAAATGACTCTTCAACACAGCTGAGCCTTTTAAATATTGTTCTTTGTAACATTGCAGGGGCTGATTTTGTGTGAAGTCTAAAAAATGAACTTTGCTCGAGCTCAGAGTCGTGCTGTATGAACTCTGCTTCTTCATAAACTGCTGTAATCTACTATTGATTTTAAAAATGAGCTTCACAAAAGGTGCACACGTGTATTGTGAGGATTGTTGGTTGGTTGAATGCCTGTTACTTCTGTAAAGTGTCCTGTAAGGCTCCGTGTGCAGCCTGCAGCCCAGGGGACGATTGCAGGCCTTTTTTTCCTCCTCTTTACATTTGAGCTCTAAACATTTTGTCCTGGAGAAGCTGGTGGCTGCTCAGGCCATGCTGAGTTTATTTCCATGCTATGTAAGGGCAGAGAGATTTGGTGGGGCTGGTTTAAAGGATTCCTTATTTACTTTGTGACTTGCTGTTTCCAGTTCAGTGATAGTAAGGAGCTACCTGAATAAATTGCCCTTTTTTGCAGCGGTTTTCTGAGGCATGTAAATGTTTGGACGCTCAAACTCATAAGTGCTGCAACGAGAATCCCAGTACCAGATACCTTTCCAAAGGAGAATTTTGACTTTTCAAAATTTCCATGATGCCCCATTTGGGTTTATATTCAGCTTCAAAAGTAGAAGGAAATGTTTCGTATCTTGATTTTTTTGCAGCCAAATTGCAACCTTGCAGTCTTCCCATCAGGGTGCTTTCATGTTTACACACCTGTAGTCATTTGAAAATTAGTACGTCAACTATTGCAGAAAATAATTTGCACCTGCTGTGTGTGGTGGAAACGGATGTCATAGTGTCCATAATTAAAATATTCTGTTTATCTTAGTCTTTCTCTGCTTTCTGCATCTATCCAGCCACCCGTCTCCTGATTTCTCTGGCAGTAGATCAGCTCCTAACTTTTCCTTCATGCACTTCTCTAGCTCTCTTTTCTTCTGTCCTTAGTTTTTTTTTCTCCTCACTCTCACTTAAGTTGGCTTAATCCCAGAGCCCCCCCCCCGCCACGGCTTCAGTCCTGATGACTCGAGACCTAAAGTTACCAAGCCTCGTCCCTGTTTGCCTCTGCTTCTTTGGGTCGTCGCTGTCTGGGTTGTAGGGGAGAATAGGGACGCTAATTAATGTTTAAAAGGAAAAATTGTATTTTTCTCATCTTTACTCCAGCTATTGGCATCGAAATTTCACTTGCTCACACTGTGTTCTTGCCTTGCTCCCTGTGGGGACAGATGAAGGTGTTGTCATCCTGTTATCTGCAGTACCAGCACTGATCCCCCCACCAGCATTCTCCAGCCACACAACAGATGCATTAAACATCAGTGTTAACCACACACAGATGCATTCACATATTCACATCCAGCTGTTCAGCAGCCTCTCACCTCAGGCTGACGCTGTCCAATCATGGCTTGTTATAGTGAACGCTTCTTTTTTTCAAACTTTTTTTATTTCTTTATTTTCAGCGTTTGAAGTTGAGCAGAGGCGTGGACTTGGCGCCCTGACATATATGGCAAACTTTCTTTGAATGTTCAGCAAATTGAATTTTTTTCTCCTGTCATGCAAATTAAGTGTTTTCTTGCAGGCTGGAAACAGCCCTTGAAAATGTAAAATTTCTGAGTCTGGGTTTAAAAATGCATTGAAATGTTTTCTTGGCTTCTGCTGTGAGAGAAAAGCTCAAGTCTAAAATTAAAAACATAACGGCTAACGCAAGCATGCTTTGATGGAGTGTTGACTTGAATGACAAATTTCTTGGCAGCACAAGTCCAAAAACCGCTGGATAGAAGAAGCCAAGAACAACATGCAGCGTTTTAATTCTAATATTCGCTGTGAAAATTATTTCCCTTCTTTAAAAAGGACTTCATATATTATCCACATTGACTTTCTTAAATCTTCATAAAAAAATTTCCTGAATAGTGTGTGTGTGTGTGTGTGTGTGTGTGTGTGTGTGTGTGTGTGTGTGTGTGTGTGTGTGTGTGTGTGTGTGTGTGTGTGTGTGTGTGTGTGTGTGTGTGTGTGTGTGTGTGTGTGTGTGTGTGTGTGCCGAAAATATCATGAAAGTCCTGGAGAGACTTTTATTGCCCTGTTGAGCAAACAAACACCTTCCAGGACTTACTCCAGTTGGCTCATCATCGTGGGGTTGGAGTTGAAGTGGCCATCATACACCTGCTTCAATAAACCCACAGTCATCTGGACAAAGCAGCAGTACTGAGACGATCATCTTCTTAGGATTTCTCCAGTGCATTTAACACGATCCAGCCTGCTTTACTACGTAAGAAAGACCAGAAGACACAGGTGGATGCCTCCAATCACCTGGATTACTGACTACCTGACAAACACAGTTTGTGAGACTGAATTGTTGTGTGTCTGACCAGGTGATCAGCAGCACAGGAGCACCACAGGGGACTGTACTCTCACCTTTCCTCTTTGCCCTGAACACCTCAGACTTCCAGTACAAGTGGAGTCCACAACTGCAGAAATCCTCAGATGACTCTGCAGTTGTGGGGTGAATCAGTGATGGACAAGAGACTGAGTACAGACTGCTTTGTGGCATGATGTGGGAATAATCATCTTGTCTTGAATGTGAACAGACAAAGGAGATGATTAGGGATTTTAGGAGAAATGGGAACATGTTGAACACTATATCTGTCGTGGGAAATAAACTTGAGTAGGTCGAGGAGTATAAATGATTTGGTTTTCACATAGAAAACAGTGGGTTGGCGATATAACATTGATGCTGTTTCTAAGAAAGGACAGAGCAGACTTCAGTGTTTGCAGTCATCTGTTGGGGGAGCAGCGTCAGAGCCAGTGACTAAAAAACACGAACAAACTAATAAATGAGCCTGGCTCTGTTCTGGGAATGTTCTGGAACCTCTGGAGCTGGTTGTGCCAAGACAGATGCTTCATAAAAAGATCCACTGCAGATCCACTGCGACACAGCCTGCTACGGAGATCTTCCTGCCCACGACTTAAACCATCTATAGACTTTTAACGAAACTTAAATGATGACAGTTTCTGCAAAATGCAGTTTATCTTTAAGAGTATTATGGGATTATTGAATTAAACTATTTAATTTTCTGTTGGCACAATGGAGTCCTGAACTCTTGTTCTACAACATTTACCACAATTTTAAACAAAAAAACCCAAAAAACTTAATTCGACCTTGAAATATTTGGTGGAACACAGACGTGTGATGTCCCAGAAATCTTTCTTCCTCCCCAGAAATCTTTCGTCCTCTGGGACTAAAATAAAATGTCGATGACTGCTACTAAAATAACTTGCCGCAGGCGCTTCATTCCTCAAAAGTTCCCTCATGTACTGCACCCAGTTTGGGAGCGAAACCTTTGTCCAGGCAGTGTTGTGTATGTCTGTACTCGTTATCGGTTGATTAATTCAGAAATTCATGCCAGCTGTGAATGCTGACCCATTAATGATCATGATAAAAATAAGACGCGTTTCATCAAAACTAACTAGTGTGAGCTGATCAGAGGACTGATCCCATAGTTCGAAAACGGGACCCGTTTCCTGGACCATTCTTGGGCTTTGACAGCCACGAATCCCGAACGAAGGTTCCAACTTTTTCCCCCACCCACACTCGTGTGTCATCAGCGGGAGGAAATTGGATTTGCCGTTTTCCAGTTTAAGCAACGCGTGTCAGATGCACCCACCGAAGCCAAAGAAGAGCCTCACTTTACCACTGAGACTCCCCCAGTTTGTTTGCTGCAGGATAAATTGGCCGATTTTGTTGTTTGATTAGTCTTGTCTGTCAAAAAACAGAAAATCACTGCGACTGTGCATTATGGATGAGGAATTACGAATGATGCACCCAAAACTGACAACATCATTTTGCACCAGTATTGAAGCACGCCAAACTCACGTTGCTCTTACCACACGGCCTCCTCACTGACTCCAGTGACGGGTTGGAGAATGACGCACAATGAAATATTGATAAGTGAATTATAAATTGCATTTAAGATGTAGTTCCTGTCGCTTTGCAGCGTCGTGGCTGTATGAAATGACTTTCTAGGGGGTCTGTGATTTGGCCGGAGCTGAGGCGTTAAAAGACAAGATGCTGGCTTGTTCCCTCACCTGCCAATGAAGCCGGGGCTGAAGTGTGTGTGCGGCTGGGCTTCATTGATATTGATGAATCATCCTGCCGCCATCAAGGAGACTCGAATTCTCCCGAGAGGAGTGTTTGACTGGGATGTAAGTCAGTGTGAGCACGAGGTCTTACTGGAGGCTGTTGTCTCTCTGAAGAATTGGCTGTTACAAACACTTAGTCTCATTTCAAGCCACCTATTGAGTGACTCTTCAGTTTTTATGTCTTTCTTGTCCAGTGTTGATCCCTAACCCTACCACGAGTGTGCTGCAGCAGAAACACCGTCTCACCTTTTTCTCAACAGTTTATCTTGTTACGTCAGTTGGGTAGTCATTGTTTTCTGTATTCAGTGTTCCGGTAAGGGATGTTCCGATATATCGATCCCAGTATCGGAAATACTTGCAAATGCTGCTGAAAGTATCTGTATCAGTATCTGTAAGTATGTACTTCTATGTACCATTCAATTACTTTATTTTTATAAACAGAATCGCAATTTTTCAGTTTTTCTCTAAAAGCCGGGGGGTTATTCAACACCACCTTGAAAATTCCTGGTGTGAATCTCCAGAAGAGACGAGATTTGTTGGACCTGGCTAATCATCTACCATTAACTACCGTTATTGTGCTATTTTAGGCTGGAAAATCCCACCAGGAAAACTGCAATACACTCATTACAAAAACCAACAGTTTGCAGACTTGATCCACAACAATGATGGACGAAACTGTAGATTTTCTTGTCCTACATGGTTGTTGGAAATGTTGGATTTCACTATGTGACCGAACATCTGAAGCCAGGATACTGTTTCCGAGGTTGGAAATGCGGCTCTGAACCTTCATCTGCAGCTGCATAATGCAATTTTTAAATGAACATCTTTATCTGATGTTGATTTTAAAAATGTTTAGGTACTTCTAAAGATGAAACACACTGGTATTAGAACAATACTCTATATGGGCCGATTCCCAAAGCCCAGGTATCGGACTCGACGTCAGATCTGTGTGGGAACAACTCTACTTCCAGTTGTGTATCTTTGTGTTTGTGTCCCTGAAATTGTTTTGGACATTACTTAAACAGCAATTTTGGCTCAACTGTGCATTGAATCAACAGCTTCAAAGACTGAACATAAAGACCTTTTATTTGTAGAAAGATAAACGTATCTTCAACAATTTTTGGATCAACAGGTGGTAAAAAGCTCGCATCACTAAAATACTTTGTCAAAACAGCCTCAGGCAGACGAGCTCGTCAACTATTCTGTCATCAGATCCCCAGGAGATGCTTTAAAATAGGAACAATTATTTTATTTTACGGCCAGAAATATACTTGCTTTTAAGCATATGCTCACAGAGGCAGACTGTTCCATGGATGTAATTGTTGATATCATTTGTTTGTACTGTAGCTGTTACCTAAACACGGCACGTTTCAGTTCAAAGGATGCGTATAATGCTCTTTGTCTGAAAGGTTGACGCGGTTCCCCGAGGTCTTACTGAAAAGTCTGAGTCACATTTTGGTCAAAACAGCACGTGACAGCAGTGCAACGCCTGCTTTCTGTCACTCCTTTGCGGCTCCAAGCCACCACCATCTGTTTTTTTTTACATTTTCATTTAGTTTTTCTTTGAAACCAATGTTGTACTTTTACACTGCGAACTTCAGACAGACAGCTAATGCAGAACAAAGTGAAGTTGGGAAAAAATAAATATAAACTGGAAGAATCTGCTCTTGTCTGGGTCTGTGATGCAATTGTCTTCTGCAGGTTTCAACGGGTCACTGAGAGACATCTTTTCACATTCAGCAAAGCAAAGAAACCACAGTTTGGATTTTGTTGAAACTTCAGACAGCCAAAAACCTTTTTATTTTTCTTCTTCACTTCTCCTTTCAGTTCAGGTTATCAGATGGATGATCAGATCTACAATATCTACAAATGATGTAAAAGCTGAGCCACAGCAGCAATTTATGAGATGTAAATCATGCCAAACATCTGTAATTGTCTCACTAGTGGTAGATAACATTGAGTTCTAGTCAGTTTCCAGCTGAACTATCTGTACAGTAGATACTTTAGTTTAATGCCTTTTTTCTTACGAATGCTAAGTCAGTGTTTATTCATAAGGTTCACTTGGCATGATTGTAGTCGCATTTTTACGATGCTATCGTGAAATCTCTTAAACAGGTGGGACAGCTGACCGTCGATCTACACTTGGCGTAGCCACATGTGGCTGAGATCAACCTGCAGTCACAGCAGCGACATGCTGTCGAGTGCGCCAGCGTCGAGCAACCACTGGCTCTGTTCCTCTGTGGTTTGGCCAGTCTCGGCATTGTGCAGAAATGTGACAAAGATGTCATGTTGTGGTCCTTTTGTAGCCTTTGGACCACACAGTTTTAGTGGCCGACAGCTCACTCTATAAGTGAACATGGCTCAACTTGGGACAAAATCCTGATTGTTTCCTGCTGGAAGTCAGTGAAGTGGAAGAGGAGCAATTGCACTCCATTTTACAGACTTTTTCCCCTGTGAACATGCTAAAATACTGGTTTTGGAAAGGAAAATAAATGTGGGTCCCAAGCTGCCTTATGGAGAACTGCACATTCTCTCTATGCTGGTCGCGGACATCTGGAGCAGTCTGATGACCACTTCTGCATGTTTTGGCAGCTTGAGGAAGCTGCCAACATCCATGAATACTTCTGCTTCGATAATCACCATCTTACTCTTCAGTCAGTAAAACACATCTGCATCTACAATTCTTCCAGTCAGTGTTTCGCTCATAACATACACGAAAACATGCATGCACTTACGCTTTCCATTCATCCACTGGAGTCAGCTGGCTACTCCAGATGAACGGCCTCCTCACATAAAATACTTTGACAGGGCTTTTCCTTTTATTTTGTTTTGCTAAATTCTTCAGAGCTTTAAGCTGCCTGTACGACTTCTTGTTGGAGCGGACTCAATACAGTCACTTCCAAATGTCAGTTTAAACTACAAGCTGTTGACTAACAGCAAATCATTCTTTATTATTTTGCATTTGTTTTCTCTCCATCATTATGGAGCTGAAAGCTTTTCTGTCAAGTTTGGGAAGAGGTCAGTTGCAATGATTAACTGAAAGGGAAGTGATATTGACACCATCTGTGCTATGCACTTCATGGTACGTGCGCTCACTGTTCCTTCAAACACATGTTTGTGTTGGTACACAAGTGTCGATCCCCATCTCTGTCAGCAGCAGCAGCAGCAGCAGGGACACGCTGCAAGATAAAGGATTGGTGGCAAGACAGCGTGAGGACAACTGCAGGACAAAACAAACCGTGGTCTGATCCCATGCTGTTAACTTAAAATAATCTGGACATGTAGCCATACCGATCAGTTTATGAGGCAACGAGAGACCATACATCAGCGATATGGATTTCATTTGGCAGAAACTTCACTAATATTCTTAACAATGTGGCTATCAAATTCATTAATTAATTCATTAATTTCTCTCTTCATCTCCAAGACGGAGTATTAGGACGACACGAAAAACAACATCTCTTTATCTCTTTACATGCACCAGCCGTAGCCAGTTTTAATCCAAATTCTTAATTGCTTTTTTCAATGTAGTTAATCATAGATATTTTCTAATCTGTTTCAGTTTTATCTAAATTAAAGACATTTTAATATTTAAATGAACCATACATGTTTAGTGTTACAAGTCAAGCATTTCTTTTTTTTGCAGGTGATACCTGTGTTAAAGTAGTTGGGCAGGTGTTACACTGGCGTTGGGCAGGTGTTACACTGGCGTTGGGCAGGTGTTACACTGGCGTTGGGCAGGTGTTACACTGGCGTTGGGCAGGTGTTTCACTGGCCGTTGGGCAGGTGTTACACTGGCGTTGGGCAGGTGTTACACTGGCGTTGGGCAGGTGTTACACTGGCGTTGGGCAGGTGTTACACTGGCGTTGGGCAGGTGTTACACTGGCGTTGGGCAGGTGTTACACTGGCGTTGGGCAGGTGTTTCACTGGCCGTTGGGCAGGTGTTACACTGGCCGTTGGGCAGGTGTTACACTGGCGTTGGGCAGGTGTTACACTGGCGTTGGGTGAGTGTTACACTGGCGTTGGGCAGGTGTTTCACTGGCCGTTGGGCAGGTGTTACACTGGCGTTGGGCAGGTGTTACACTGGCGTTGGGCAGGTGTTACACTGGCGTTGGGCAGGTGTTACACTGGCCGTTGGGGAGGTGTTTCACTGGCCGTTGGGCAGGTGTTACACTGGCGTTGGGCAGGTGTTTCACTGGCCGTTGGGCAGGTGTTACACTGGCGTTGGGCAGGTGTTACACTGGCGTTGGGCAGGTGTTACACTGGCGTTGGGCAGGTGTTACACTGGCGTTGGGCAGGTGTTACACTGGCGTTGGGCAGGTGTTACACTGGCCGTTGGGCAGGTGTTACACTGGCGTTGGGCAGGTGTTACACTGGCGTTGGGCAGGTGTTACACTGGCGTTGGGCAGGTGTTACACTGGCGTTGGGCAGGTGTTTCACTGGCCGTTGGGCAGGTGTTTCACTGGCCGTTGGGCAGGTGTTTCACTGGCCGTTGGGCAGGTGTTACACTGGCCGTTGGGCAGGTGTTACACTGGCCGTTGGGCAGGTGTTACACTGGCCGTTGGGCAGGTGTTACACTGGCCGTTGGGCAGGTGTTACACTGGCCGTTGGGCAGGTGTTACACTGGCCGTTGGGCACATTTTTCTTGAATACTGCATCTCAAAACTTTACTTTATTGAATGGAAACCCTTATATATTAAATATTGCCTTCATTTTCTCAGGCTAGACTCACTAATACAAGCAAACAAGTTACTTAAATAGCATCTTGCAGTGATCTCAACCATTATCCTCAAAAGTAGCACCTTGTTGTGAGCTGCAATTTCCCTCTCTATAAAGTCGGGATGTATACATTGTTTGGTAATTGTAAATATTCCGGAAACCCTGCTGCCGCCTCAGACACTTTTTTAGACTTAAGCACAGCCAGCGTTGTTTGCCGTCGTTTGCGGCTCAGACTGGCGGACTCGTTCTCTCATCCCCGAGAGACACGAGCGAGCGCGAGCTGAAGTGTACCGAACAAACAGTAAAACCCTGCTGCTGATGGAAGGACACTCCAGGTGCTCAGCAGCCGCAGCTGCCAGCGTTGTGCCTGAATCCCAGCCCTCTCTTCCTCTCCATTCTTTGGTCTAATGTTTCCTTCTTTTTTTCCTTTTTATCTGAACATTTGCTGTTGCAAAGCACCTTGTCTGATTTTCTCGCTGCTTCACCATTTTCCCATGATGCCTGTTCTTTGCCTTTTCCCCTTCCTTCCTTTTGTCTTTATTCCCTCACCATTTCTAGGCTTGTTTTCATCTTCCTCTAGGGCCTGCCTCTCTTTCTGCCACATTTCCTTAACTTTTCTCCTATTTTTTTATTTAACCAGTTCCTTCTTCATCTCTTCTCTTCTGTTCTGTTCTGTTCTTTTTTTTTTTTTTTTTTTTTTTTTACAAAGTCTTCCACTCTTGTATCTGGCCTCATTTCCACGGGGACGATGAAGCGGATGGACACAGAAATCACCTTAATTGAAGCTGCTTTGGGTGTGATTATTATGGCATGGATCACTCTGTTTGACCTACTCAGTCATGATGTTGCTCCTGTTCATTACCTTCACCTGTACCCAGCAGTTTTGGCAGGCTGCTACAAGGACAAAATTAAAAAAATGAGATGAGGATAAAACAAAGTTCAGTTTGTTCCACCTTCCGAGTTTTCATTTCCGTCGCTGACATTTCATGCAGGCAATACTTTTAGTAGTGTGTTTGAGTAGTTTACCACGGGTAAACATCGGTGCACATGTGTAAATGTTTTTTGTCACGAAATAAGGAGCTTTTTTCTCCTGGATTTCTTATTCAGAGAGGAAAATAAAAAGGTTGTTTTCGAAGCCAAAGAAACGCAATTTCAATTAGGGGTTTGCCTGAACTCTCCGGAACTGAAAAATTGATTTATCCGTAACTAATTACCATGTGTTATTTCCCATTAAAGGAGATCAATAACACTTTTTTTTTTTTTTTTTTTTTCAATTTGAGCTAGATGCCAGCGTGCACACTGCAGCAGCATAGTGTATTTTGAGGGTGTAGTTCTGCCTTTTACAACATATCAAATGTGAGTTTCTTCTGTGTCCCTAACATAGATGAGATGAAGGAGTTTATTCATTTTTTCCCCCTCCGTCTCCCAAAGCAAGATTAGTGAGAACACAAACCATTTGCAGCCGCTCAGGTGATAAAGCAATTTGTATTGCGCTTTGTGTTTATCCATTATTCTTTTCCAGGTAGCTGGATTTAGTTTGAAAGATCCCGCCTTGCTGCAGATGCTGCAGGTCTTGGTGACGGCGAGAGCAGGCCAGAGTGGGACATCTGTGCGACTGCTGCGGCTGTGTGATTCAGTGGACAGAACACATCAGCCGTGGTGAAAATGCAATGTTGTTTGTCTGCTGAGCAGGTTTCATTTCCCACCCTGGAGTACAAGCCAGCAGCAGGCGGGATTAGTATTCAGCTGGCTTCAGAGAACAAGACCGGTGTGTTGGTGTTTGCCCTGTGACTGTTGTCTTGCTGTCAGATTAGCCAGTGACACGTCAGAGGTCATCTCTCTGGCCTCCGCAGCCTGCGGCTGTAATACACTTCCTCTGGCTCTATGTCTGCTCCTCACTCTGGATATCTTCCGAACAGCTTTCATCATTGTTGAGCTGATTTGATTAAGAAAGGTTTGCGCATATTTCCCTTTACCAGCTGTTTGCTCCTTTCTGTCACGTAATCAGGTGTCTTACGTCACAGGTTCATTCAGGCCTTAATGTAGAAAACCGGTGGTGCTCTTGATGTCTGTTTTGGCTGCATGTCTTACGATAAATGGAATAATTCAGTTCTTTGTTTGCATTTCCCTTCGGTTTTTCTATTTTCTCATGGAGTGGTTACCTTAAGGTTCCTGTTTGTTGTAAAGGTGTTTGCTCTAAACGGGGAAGGTGCTGGCTGTGAACCACGTCCAGAAGGAGGTTTGTTTGTGGTGATGTTTATGCTTTATTTCTTTACATAACCAGCAACACACGTCTTTCCCACCATGACTTAAATGTACTGTGTAAGTGGACTGATGACAAATGCATCGTTTGACTATGGCGCCTTACACCCATCAGTGTACTATTGCCAAGCTTCGGCATTTGTCCTGACCGGTGTTGATATTTTGGAATTTCTCCTGTTTTTACACAGTTCTATGTGCTATGGGATTTTTCATTAAACTGAATCCTACGGTACCTGCATTTCGTTTGTTGGCCACCTTGTTACTGTTTTCTTCTGTTGTTTTTAAACGGATGTCTGTGGTGTGAGTGGTGCCTTTACTCACAGCGTCTGCTGCAGCTGCGAGCCACTGTACACTAATGACCCGCTACCCTCCAGTGTGGAAGGGTTCTGTCCACCTAAATGCTTCTTCTCATGTCTTTAGTGCTTTAACTTGAATCCAATTTGAGGGTGGGAATTGAACCCTGCCATCTCAAAAGCAAAAATAATTCAGTCTTTTTAAATCTCCATTCCTAACTATTGTGCTGGTGACTTAAACATCACTTAAGGTAATCGGTGCGATCCTGCACGCTTCAATGCCGCGTTGCGTTTGAAGGTGACCTTTGAAGCGGCCGCATGAGCTGCTGGATGCTCATTTCTGGCGCCTGCTGTCCTTGTGCAGTGAAGGAACTGTTGGGTCGGTGAAAACCGCAGCCTGACAAACGAGGCCCGTTTCCTGTGCGGATCTTGAGATTTAACGAGGTGCACAGCTCTGTCTGTTTCTGTTTGGGTCCACTTTTGTGTTTGAATCTGTTGCGTTCCGTTTGTCTGTCTACCGATTTGATCTTTCTTTTGTTCCCATGTTTCTTTTTTCTGTTGAGACTGTTCTGGTCTCTAATCTCTTATCAGTCTTTATCTATTTTTGACCATTATTGTGAGTTTTTTTCTCGTAGTCTGTCTTTCACCTGCTCTCGTCCTTTGTCTTTCTTTTACCTCCCACCCTTGGCTATGAAGGGAAACCTTTGATGTGGGGCTGATTTCAATTCACGCAAGTCATTCATCAGCCATGTGTCACTCTTAAAAGAGGCAAGGAGAAAGGAAGATCAATAAAATGGGTAAAGGGATTGATTCCTAAGTGTAGTCTCCTGCCTGGGGAGATGAGGAGAAAAAAAAATCAGTGAATGACTTTAGTCCTGGAGGTGTGGAGGGCCCACATCTGATGACGCCATGAAACATGCAATTTGGACTGTGGTCCGAATATTTATGGAAGACATTTATACAGCAGATCTGACCAATGAAGGATGTCTTTTCTTTTGTTGTTATTCAGTGAACTCAGTGCCTTTTGAGCACTGATTTTGAGGTATGAGTTAAAAAGCCTAAATAATAAAGTAATAAAAATCCTTCAAGGTGAATTTGTACTTTGTTCCAGAGGCTGTATCTGGAAACCCGTGTTGTAGTCACACATGCCATCCTGCCACTGACGCTTCTCATCAGCCTCCGACAGTGACACGAACTGAAACAAGGAAAGTCTGGCTGAGAGAACAGAGAAGATGACAGAAGATAAGCTGAAACCCGAGATTGCTGCAGATGTCATCTGCAGTGTATTTACACTCTCACTCAGAGACTCAAGTGTTTGTCTGAGAGAAGAAAAAACAGTGGCACTGCCAGAAAGCTCCGAGACCTGCCACCCCGACCTTCACCAAATCCAGGCTTTTCCGTTGATGTATATTTTTGGGAAAACAGTGGAGCAAGAACTTTGTAGGCAAAAAAAAATCCCGTCCATCCATAAATCACATCCAGCCAAAGGCAGGATGAGAGAGACTCAAAAATTCAAACTGAGCTGAATCATCCAGATGCAAGTCGGGGACAAAAGGTGATATTTATACAAAAATACTGACGAAGTAAAATGGTCTAGTGAATGGAGGTGTTAAGGCCAGGACCATCTTGCATCTGCTCCTCACCTCAGGCTCGGGGAAACCTGAAGGAACGCTCCGAGTGTAACAAACTTGTTTTGAAATCGCACAACTTCACCTCTCCACAGCTGCTTCTTCTGACATCAAACGTCACATCACACTTTGTATTGTGAAGCAGTGACATCATCCTCAGTTCGTGAACCTGTGAAGATCACTGGGATTCTGTGTGGTCGCATTTTCATGGGAGCTCGTCTATCCTACATTTACAAGGAGCAGCATTTTAAAAAGGCGCAATTAAAAAAAAAAAAAAAAAAAAAAAAAAAGAATTCCCAACTTACAACTGGTAATAATTGAATAACCTGTAACCTTGTGTTGCGTTGCCTTGACAGCACATCACACGACTTCATCAGGTGGAGTTACAAGAAGAGAGTGAACCTAAACCTGTCACTCATCAACTATCAAAATAAACCAGTACAGACTGGAAAACGTTTCTGTTGACTGTCAGAAAAGAACATGCATGAGTTTGCATAATTATGAAGACAAAAATCAGTCTTCATTAACTCATTTACACCAAAGAAAAGAAAGTGGCACTCATCAGCTGACGCCATCCCTGCAGTGTTTCTTGTTTCTGTCCTTTCCCTGCTGCTTAGCCTTTCCTTTGGGCACTAATGTCTTCTTCCTCCCTGTCTGTCCACAGCTGCTTCCTGTCCCTGCTGCTGGTGGCTGCCGTGGTTTGGAAAATCAAGCAGAGCTGCTGGGCGTCACGGCGACGAGAAGTAAGCCTGAATCTTGCGCGTGGAGCAACTGTTTAACATTGACTGCTGAAACAGCGTGAACACAGTTGATGCTGGACATCTCCGGTCAGCGTGGTTGAAAACACTGAACTCTAGGGTGCCTTTGAACACTTCATCAAAACGTTTAGATGTGTCATTGCACATTAGAAGAAACTAAGCAGCATACTTTGCGGAGGTAGGCTTACTTCCTGTGACTGATGGAGCCTGTTTAAGCTTCTGAACACCGTTTATTTAGTTTTATGACCTGTCAACAGTTTAAAAAGAAAATAAAAATCCACTGTAGGCTCATCGGGGAGCTGTGATGTGACAAGATACAAACGAATTCAAGGACATCCGTTGTGCCTTGAATACAGTGTTTGTTCTTTAAAGTTGATGGTTTCTTGTAGATAAAAAAATGCTCAAGAAAGTGGACATGTAGTGGAAACTAACGGCTCGTTTGAAACAGTCACGGTTCTTATATACTGTATGCCTTTAACTTGCACAGTGAATTAAGGGTGTGAAAATCGGATCATCGCGGCTTAAAAAAGATGAGACAAAATTGTAACTACCAGAGCAAAACACTTAAAGTTTTTGGACATGAGATCAAGCCCCAGTTTTTTAGCTTGTTTCCCAGTTTCCTGTTAGGGAGCTGCTAAGAGACTAGTGATGCTTTTATCTCCACCAGGCTTCAGTGCTGGAAGTTGCTTATCTTGAAATGACTATTAAAAGAAAGTGCAGATCATTCAGCATTCAACGGCTGACCACAACAGGAGCACGTCCTGCACAGCAGCTCCTGTTTTAAAGCCCCAGAGAATTTCTTTCTGAAAAGCTGCCGCGGCACCTTTGCATTGTATTGGGTTTATCCAGTTGTCAGCTAAAATAACCCCAAACAAGTTATTCCAGACATGAGTTTGAAAGATGGCGTTCTGAACAGCATCGTCATAGTTCAGGCGGAGCAGCTGGAGTATGACATTCAGAGCGGTGGGCTCTTGCAGGTGTAACATTGGAGTCCTGAAACAAGTGAAGCAATGAGAATAGCAGCTGTCTATTGAGGCGTGAATGAAGGGCACGTTAGATCAACCTCCAGATATCTCAGCACCCCTGAGTTTATGAACATCAGTGGTAACCTTGAGGCTCACATTTCATCTTAAGAAACACTTCATTTTGAGCTGCCAGCCATTAAAAGTGCATTACAAAAATGTGATGACCTTTCCTAATTGTTCCAATGGCGCAGCTGGCGGCGTCTTTAAAAAAGACCGGAGCTTTCCGTGACAGCTCTGCGTACGAGCACTGCACACGGACATGGGATAGAGATGAAGATGACATTGATCAGAAAAACAAATTCATTCTGAATCTTAATGCATTTTGCTGATAACTTAAAGGTTTGGAGACTGTTTCTTAAAGTCTCTGACATAACGAGTCTAAAAGCTCTTTATTTTGTCCAGGAAATGACTCTGATGGTTGAATGACCGCACATGCACATATGTCAGACCTGGTATTGTTTTTATGCGTCTGGTTTCGCTCCACCACGTCGCAGATCCGCCGTCGTCCAGCCGGGCCTTCAGCAGTCTGACTTTAGCGCAGGAACTTTCTGTTCACTCGGGTTCTCCGAGCACAACCAACAGCCCAACAAGCTCCAGTGTGGTTTTCTGTTATGCTTTACTTGGGCTTAATTGCACGAGCTTTGTTTAATTCGATATTTTTCTTGCATTGCTTTGTTGTTTTTGTTTTTGATGAGGATTTTAAAGTGACTGAACCCTGTTTGCACTGCGATAAGGTCTTAGTTCTGTTAGTTTGTCAGCGAAGATGAAGATCAACAAATGCGGAGACCTGGAAGAGCCCATCACATTTTCTTGTGGCTATGGATCGTCTGTTTTACATTTTCAGCACCATGCACTGGTTGTGTTGAAGGTTACACTCTCTGCTTAGCTTAAATCAAACCAATCACACGTACAATTTTTTAACCACTATACACGGACGAAACTCAGAAACAACATTTAATTATTGCCTCTTCGGCAATCTTAAATAGATTTTTCTTTTCTTTTAAGGATGAGATTTTAATGGTGTAATACTCTGAGCCACCAAAAGCACAAAAGAAAAAAAAAACAAAAACAGAAAGTTGTTTTTAAACAGTAACATGCAGATGCTGAGAATAAAAGGATGCAAGGAAATTGCTTTTCAAAGCTAAAATGGCAATAGCACTGTGTACAAATAAATTACAGCCTTAATCTGCTCGGAGGTGTCGCATCAGATCAAGATTGTTCCCCGAGTCATACATCTATTTACTGAAATTGGTACATTTTGAAAAGACTCCTGAGCAGAACACAAACCGGTTAATTAAGATGATAATTTCTGCCAATCAGAATTGCAAATTCAGCTGTTAGGCAACAGGTGGCAGCAGCCTTTCTTGCAGCATTTTTTTTTTTTTTTAACATTGCATATCACTTTCCATATCCACCTTTTCACACACGCTTAGAACAGTGAGGTAAACAATAGTGCTCCGTGTGCATGGTTATATTTGAACACAAAATGTTGCTGTAACTGCATAATTACCCCACGTGCACAAACGGTGGAAAAACTATTTTAACTGCTCTTAACTGCATATTCTGTATATATTTGAGTGGTTTTCCCACACATCCTTTTTATTACTCTTCATCTCGTGTTGTGATGTGTAGTATTATAATGGAAGAATTTAAAACAGCTACTTTTTTCTCAAATGAAGAAATGATGTGGATGTTTGAATTTTTAAGTTAATTGGTTTTGGAACAACGGTTCCCTCGCTCGGCAGACCTGATTCCATGCACATACAATGTTTAACCTGACACATAGCTGATGCAGACAGACTATTTATCCTGTTTTTGCTCAAGATTGGCTGTTTTATTATAGTGTCTGGTCTTCTAAAGCTGCTTTTTTCTTTTCGTTCCAGTCCTGTCCCTCAGGCATCTTTCTTATGAGTACTCCGTTCCTCCATGTTGCTCAATGTTTGCATCAGATTTACAGTTACACATGTTTCTGTCTTCTTTTGCCCTTTTTCATCACACTTATGGCCCCTGTGCAGTGGGTTTAGGGGTCACAAGAGTTTAGGCTTTGGTCCTGACTATAAAACTTTTTCCACTGGCAGCTTGTCATCTTAGTTTAAAAAAACAAAGAAAAAGAAAAGTTCAGGCTCATTGTTCAACCAAAGGCATTTTAAGTCCCTCCGAGTATCTGTTAAAGGCCTCGCATGCAAACGATAGTGTGAACTTTGTCGAGAATCGTGATTAATTTTCATTTATATATATATATATATATATATATATATACACACACACAGGAGGTACATGTAGTGTGTGTTTTTTGTTTAATCGGTCATATAATTTAAAGTGGAGGAAGCAGGATTTTAGATTTGTATTTGCAGCGACTCACAGGAGGCTGATTGAAGTATTTCAGCTTGACTTCTATGAGCCTTTCTTTTGTGCATCATTATATGCATCCTGTGGTTTTGACTATTTCTTGCACTACCACCACGGAGGTGTCTGTATGGTCCAAATTTTATTTTTCAGCATGGCATCTACTTGAAACATGAAGGCAGACTCTTGACTTTCACCATAATCCATTTTTGCTCACATTTGGCAGGATTTAATTTCAAGTCCAGTGTGTAAAGTTTGAGTCTATGGTTTCTGTTCAGTGTGGAAAAACACTGCAGTAAACTGGTTGAGACGATCCAGAGCCCATCTGGATTGTGGGTATCAGTGTTTTTCGTTTGTGCTGTTTTGTTTTTTTCTGTCGTTCTCTGCTGTAGTTATGTGTATATGCGTTGCACTTTTTAAATGCACGTGTGTGTGTGTGTGTGTGTGTGGGCGTGCATGCACACACACCCCTATACTGTCTGAATCCTAATCAAAGCCTTCCTTTGACACCTGACAGTTCCTTTGAAGGAGGCTAAAGCTGCCAGATGGCATTAGACACCCCCAACCACAGCATCCATTTCCTGCCGTGGAAGACGCCGGCCCTTTAGACCAAATAAGCCCAGCTCCAGCTTGAGCTGCCTGCTGTCAGTGCAAGTTCATTATTTCTTCAGTAACATTGTAGTACAGCAGGTGACCAGTCTTCAGAGTGGAGAGAATTGACTTTTATATGATCTTTTTATATCTCCACTATTTTTACTTTTATAATCCATAAAGAGAGACTAAGTCATGAAGGAGAAATGTTGCCTCCTCTTATCAGCAGCCAACAGTCGCAGCAACACATACAGGTTTCAGGGATGGCTTATAGAGGCCTGTAACTAACACAAATGCTAAAGGCTCAGTTGTTTTTTGTTTTTTTTTTTTGTTTTTTTTTTGGGTGTGTGTGTGTGTGTGGGGGGGGGGGGTGTGTTTGGAGATTAGAACGTCACCTAATTACAGCAGAGATCCAACAGAAGCTGAGTGAAGTAAGGGATAAGGGGAATAATATCTCATGATGCAAAATGCTGTAACAGCAGGGCCCCTTGAAGATTCACTTTCTTTGCTTTAGGGCCAGAATGTTTAATTTATTTGATTATAGGAGGGTTTCTAGCAGTATGTACTAATTCATAAATGGGCTGCTTTGAATGACTTCAGGGCATCTCACACCCTCTGACATCTCAGACCGTTCCGTCTCACTGTATTTCCACAGAAATGTCCTCCTGCCAGGATGTAAATGTATCCAACATCCATTGTCAGCCAAACACGGATATAAATTGTGCATAACTTGACTTATATTAGACGGGTATTGCACCCCGAGGTATTGACAGAAATGCAGAATGCTGTTATGTCTCTGATGATTGGTGATTTGACCCACATGATAAACTGGGCTATAGATTCTTTACATTTGGGACGCGAGACAGAAGAGCGCATGAATGTATTGTGATACCTTCACATATTTATTACCCCATTAAGCTGCCCTCCTCATCCCCTGCAACACCTCACCACTGCTGCCTTCCACACACTAATAAATATGAATGGCAACTGCACTATCAAGGCTCTAGCTTCTGTTAAAAAATATCATCTATTATGCCATAAAATGAGCGGAAAGCTGCTCAATGGCCTGTGATGTGTAAACCGAGCTTTACTTTCTTCCCCCACACCCCAACCCAATCAAACATTTTATAGCTCAAGTTCGCGGGTAGTAATAAAGTGATGTGCAGCAGAGCCTCCTGAAAAACTCTCCTAATACGGGAAAAAACACTCGCCTCTTGCCTGGAATATATTGTGGACGTCTGTTCTAGCGCTCGCTTTCATCATGTGAGGACGTACACTATTGGCACGCAAGTTTCCAAAGAGTGGAAGAAGATCTAAAACCTTAAGGAGATAAGAGCTAAAACCTTAAAAGGACGGGTTGCTGTGAAATGGCTGCAATCTGTGGCAGATGGCCTGGCACGCCTTCACTTGAGCACATAAATCTGTGACTTTAACTTCTCGCACTACTCAAACTGCACCGTACCCAAGCACCGTTGACCACTAAAACGCTACCAGTTGCTGTCAGAGCCTCTTTTCCGAGAACACGTCTTTTTCCAACCCGTGTAACTTCCTAACTTGTCGAACTGTACTTTCCTACAGTCACTTCCCTACTTGGTTGGAGGCGGCAAATAGTTTTCTTGGTGGAGAGGTTTGGTTGACTGCACAACTTCAGAGTACATTCTTTGAAAATGTGTGGATTTAAAGCCATTATTGGCATCCACAGTGTAATTATTGGTCTTATCGTGGCATTTACCTGTATAAAGTAAAAATTCGTAAACAGCTTTTCTCTTTTGTTCACTTGCCACGCTGGTAAATTCAGTGCTACTTCTGTTTGGTAAATGAGAATGATTTGGCTTTTATTGAATCGGTATATTTCCGGTCCATGTGAGTAAGTAGTTTCATCAGTTGGCATGTAATTCTGCCGTAAAGCAGAAAGGAAGCAACCAGATTATTGAATGTATCACAGAAGCGTTGTCACTCCCGTCACCGTTGCTCCACTGCTTCTTCCAGTATCCGTTTCCTGGTCATTTTCATTTGCAGAGTTAATAGCCTTATCATATTGCATATTGGATCATGTTTGCACCTGCAAAAATAAAATATTTCATTGCATGAACTCATGTCCTTAAACTTTTGACGAACTTTTCTTCTAATCTAATTTTCAAGACATTTTTCCCCCTTTTCGTCTCATACACCTCCCTCTACTCATTCCTACAGCCTTTTCTCCCTAGGAGATGTCGTTAAAGCTATGATACTTGACATTTCCTTTTCGTTTACCAGGATCTATAGATTCAACCTTGAAAGGATATTCCTAGAAAACGGTTCTAAATCGTGCGCTTACCTTTTCAGTCAGCTGTGATTCCAGCTTCACCCTCAACATAGACAACTACTCCGTTTCCACTCCCCTCAGGCTCAGAGTCTGGGACTCGTCCTCCACAGCATCCTATCATTCCACACCCACATCAACAACACCATCCGGTCCGCTTACCTCCACCACCGGAACATCAACCGCCTCCGCTCTTTACTCACTTCTAACAGTGCAGCAACCTTGGTTCATTCTCTGGTCACTTCCCACCTGGACTTTTGCAGTTCTCTTCTCTCTGGTCTCCCCCACTAACTCCTCCATAAACCGACATCACCCCCGTTCTCCATCAACTCCACTGGCTTCCCATCAAACACTGTATCAACTATAAAATCCTCCTCTTGGCGTTTAAGGCCGTCCATAATCTCGATCCCTCATACCTCTGCCGTCCTATACATCAATATCCCCACCCGGTCTCTGAGATCTGCCTCCACCCTCAGCCTGACTGTCTAGAGCCTTCAGCCACTCTGTTCCTCGTCTCTAGAACTCCCTCTGCCCTGACATCAGGAATATCGATTCACGTTTTAAGTTGGATCTCAAAACCTTCTTGTTCAGACAGGCATTTGAATCATAATGTCCGTCTTTGATGCTCTGCAGCAAACTCTGCTGTTTTCTGTTGTTTTAATTAAATTTTCTATGTTTTATTTGTTGTACAGCAACCTTGAGTGCCATGAAAGGCACCTTACAAATAAAATGTATTATTAATATTAGTGGTAGTCGCTTAACTATCTCCTCTAATGCTCTTTCATCCTTTTGCTGAGTGAAGATGATTAGGACTTGCAGTGAAGTTAAAGGTGCCATAGCAGTGCCCTTGTGCCTGTGCCCCAAGGCCCTGCAAAGTGCTGACTCAGCTTTTCTGTGGGCGACTGTGTCACAAAGCCCTCTCTTCTCGTCCCCTCCTCTCCTGTCTGCCCTGGTTCGTTCCCTTCCCCGTTGATGGAGAGATTTGTGTGACCCCTGACCTGTGCCATCACTGCTTGTCTTCAGCTTTCAGCGATCCTGACTTCTGCTGCTCCGTAGCACATATACATGAGCACGCTGTGCTCCAGCTCTTCAGAATGATGCATCAGTGCACTAACTCAAACTGACAATTTGATATTTTACCATGAAAGTGCCTTTGTTAGGTTTTAAAGTAGGCTTTATGGAAAATGCACCATGTAGGAGAAGTAATAAAGTTGCTTTGTTGCTGTACTGCTTCAAATCCATACATGGATGAAAGGGGTTTGTTGTGTGACTTGACGTTGTTGCCAAAACACAGTTCCCATGGTCTTATCTGTATTCTTAGCCTTTTTCTGGTTCTTCGCCTTATATCCAAAACACTTCCCCACGGCACTGTTGCCTTTTCATTTTTGGGTAAAATCAGTTGGGAAGGCTCCTCAGCAGCAGACTTTTCCCTTTAAAGTTAGTTTTATCCTGCAGGAACCAGCTGTCGTCCATGTCTGCAGTGGTGTTCAGTTCCTCTCAGCTCATTAGCAAAGATGGCACTTCTGCTTTTTTGTTGCCAGTGTTGGATTTCACGCATTAAGGAATTTTAGGACGGATAAAATGAAAAACCATGTTACTTGAACTATAAGTTAAATGGTGATTAAATTTGGTATTCGGCGACTGTTTGACAGGCGACTGTTTGTTGGTCACAGGTGTGGCACCTGTCCAGGTACACCGGTATCCCTACCAGATTAAAGGTAAGAGTTGTCCACCTGGGGGACAACCGGGAAAACTGCAGGACGATTTTCATTCATTTAGTTTGTATTTTGCATTAGTTCGTACAGTCATTCAGTCGTACAGACGGACTTGCACAAGTTTCCTCTGCCTCTGAAGAAGCAAAGGCCTGGAATAAAGTCAAGATCTCAAAGAGCACGTAGATGCCACATTAAATTACCTCCTATGATCATCTTTAATGATACAGAGGATCCTGCCACCAGCATGACCACACCTGAGCCAAACACCGGCCCCAGAAGCAGATGGCTGGATGTGAATGCAGTTAGCACACGAGCTTCGGGAGGAAAGGAGGGAAAGAGTCTTTTATCCTTTGCACTGCAGCTGTTACACCCTTTCAGTAACTTGCTGATAATGTTCGATATTCCATTATAATTTTGGAGTCATGGGAGTGCACTGTGACTGTGGGCGTCTTCACTGCGTCTTCCCCAAAATGAAATGCAACACGATCCAAAGGTTGTGGATGCTTCCCCTGCAATCGCTTTAACACCGACCACAATGAATGTGTTTCTGTTTAAAAACAGAGAAAATCAACACGACGAAAACATTTATGCGGATTCTGCAAGAGCATCAAGAAAAGAGAAGTTTTTTTTCTTTGCTGTTAAAAACAGATATAATAGAAACTATTTATGACTGACTCAGCTGACTGAACGATGGTTTAAAACTTCTCATCACTGCATCAAAAATGAAATTACATAAACACTGGCACTATTAAATGAAATATTTACATCCTCAAATATTTTACTTGATGGAGCATTGCAGAAGCGCTTCCGTGCCTTGCTCATCAGTCGTAGTAGAGGACTTGTCTCCTCCCCCCTTTTTTCGTCATGCTAAATTGTATAAATATTTGTTTTCAAAGAATTTCAAAAAATAATCAGTTTTTTCTGTACCTGTAGTTAAATTTAATCTGAGGTTGATCAGATGATGTAACTCAGGTTTATGCATTTATTCCATAATTTACTGTGCTGTTTGGTGTTTTTGTGCCATGAACTGTCTTAAGACAGAAACATCTTGTTTAGTTTAGGGTTTTTTTGCTTTCCCAGTCCTTTGTCTGGATGTGTGCCACCACATTTGCTTGTAATGTTTGCACATTCATGTTCCAGATGGCTACAGTTCGGGGGTGTGATGCTGCCTGCTCCCTGTAACTTTGGAGCGTCTTGGAAGATATCGGACTTATATTGGTGCTTTGTAATTGTGTTGGCGCAGCCAGGGTGATGGAACATCACTGAATGGTATCTGTGACGAGCAGTTAGACAGGACGAAAGTTCACCTTTAATGGAAAAAAAAACAAAACATTATCTACAACCCACTGAAGAGGTGGGTGGAGTAGAACGGCTGACTCCACCCCCTGAAACCTGGTGCTGCAAATGGGGTGTGACTTTTAACCAAAGTCTTGTTCCATTAAGACTGCCTAAAAGCCTTTTTTTTTTTTTTTTTAAATAAAAAATTTGAAGTAACCTTTAATCACTGTTGTCTTTTCCTGAATGATAGTTGGTTGATGTTTGTGTCATGTTGACCTTGGACACAAGAGCTGGTTGGGGTGTATCATACTGAAGGCTGATATCTGTAAACAGAATTAGTCCCTTGTTTGCTCCCAATTCGAGAAAAAGTAATTTTTGTACTGTTCTGGCAATCTGGCAAGCTTACTCGGCTTTCTGCATAACTGCAGTTTGATCCAGCTAAACATTATTAGCTTAGGACTAACACAGCCCAGGGGACATCCAGTAATTTTTAATAAGCAGCTCGGTTTTATCATCAGCCCAGATATGAAGTAAAAATGGAACAATGGCATAATGAGTCACCAACGCAACAGCACACAGTAAGAGAGCGGAGCAGCACCGCAGACGTCTCGCTGTACCGGTGGTGACATTTAAAGGATCTTTACACGAAACTGTCCATCTTATGCTGCTTCATCCGGACAATGCTGCTGGTTTCCACACCACTGTGGTTCAAAGACATTTTGCAGCTATGCAGATCCAGGCAGTACATTTTTGCAGCGTAAACCATTTTTGATGTAACATCAGTGTAAAATAGATTTTGTTTCAGTGACTTTAGATCTTCTTTTCAAGTGTGGTACATATAAGAGATTATGAAACCCACCTGCTGTGGGTCGTGACATGCCTCGTATACATTTGGGACGCATTGTTGTCTTTACCAGCTTAAAGCTTTTTTGTTTTTTGAACATGAGGTTGATCAGTGTTACTATTACGTGCCCTTGATTCAGCTATTTTAGCATTTAGTAAGAAATATTGTGTCCTTCAAGACTGACTTTTGAAAAAACGGAAAAAAAAAACAAAACAAAAGTTTGCTGGTTGGAAGGAACATATAGGGATGGCATTTCAGAATAATGTGTTTGTGCTACAGTTGTGTACAAACGTTAGAATCCACATATGAGGAAAGAATAAAAAATCAACAAATTGTAGTGGATCATGGCAATCGACAAATGAAGCCGATGTGGACAACACCAAGTACCCCCGGACTGCTCCCACAGGATTTAAGAGATGATCTCCGGCGCGTGTTAAACCTCTGTAAAAGCAGGCTTTTTGGTAGTTTGTTAGTCTGGAGCATCCAGATGTGTGTTAACACAATGCCAAGAGGAAAAGACGTAAGCAACTGTCACAGAATCAAATAGTTGCTGCATATCATTCTGGACAGAGTAATAAAACTATTTCCCAACTATTTTTAGTTCAGTGCTCTACTGTGAAAACGATTATCCACACGTGGAAAGCATTCAAGACACCTGTCAGTCTTCCCAGGAGTGGGCATCCCAGCAGATTTACCCCAAGGTCAGACTGTGCGGTGCTCAGAGAATTCCAAAAAAAAGGAAAAACGAAGAGCAATATTTGACCTTGCAGTCATTGAGTCGAGCGTGAGCTCGTCTGTATACCAGAATTTTCTTAAAGAGCATATCTACATAAGAGTGGCAGAAAAAATAAAGAGTCAAAGTTCTGGGATGGCCGAGTCAAAGTCTGGACCTCAACCCGATTGAAATGCTGTGGTGGAACCTGAAGAGAGCTGTGTTTTCTCGATGAGTTGAGGAAATACTGTAAAGAAGAATGGGCCATTTTCTTCGAGAACATTAGAGGCTGATGAAGCAATACAGGAAACAATAACATCCACTGATTGCTGCTAAATGTTGTTCTGCAAACGATTCATTCATTTGAGTACTTGGTGTCAGTTGGTCTTGCTATATAAATAAAATTTAAAAAAACCAAGCAAGATTAGTCGTGTGGGCACTAACTTTTGCACACGACTGTAGATGATCTCTAGTTATGTAATAACCTCATTAGCATTGTAATTACAGCTTAAATACATTTTAAATTCTTCATCTGAACACTATTCAGAAATGTCAGACAGAGAACCCAAAATAAAAAGTGACACCAAGTAGGTGGTCATGCGGTCTCCCTGAAACACGGGTATGAAACAGTTCATCTTTTATTTATAACTTATCCTATGTGCCACGTCACAGCTGACTGCAGCCAGAAAAGACGAGAGGTGCTTCATTTTTTCCCTCCTTTTACGTGCAGCGTAAACTGCCTGATCAAAGTAGCCAGCGCGTCACCTTCAGTCGTGAGCATGAAAGCTCATTTCGGCTGCAGCGCTGGCAGATTTTTGTTTATCTCAGCTGTCAGGAATGCTCAGCCATCCTCCCTCCCACCAATCTAGCGGCAGCTATATCCAACATGCCTCACTCTCTGCAGAGTGCAATTAAGTGGGAGGAAGCGCACTGTGTCCCCTCCTGCTCGGTGGTCTGTCTCAGCTGGAGGTAAGAGATGGATGGCTCAAGGTGACCCCAGCTGGCACTTTGACTGCCCAGCCCCCCTACCTGCATGCCACTTTTCCTCACGCATATTCATTCCCGACCAGTCCCTGCAGGCAGCTTACTTCAGAGCAGCGTCTCTCAGCAGCTTCTTGGTTGAGAGCCTGCTCCCCTCTGTCTTTTGTGTCCCTCTTTTTGTGGGCTTATGATGTACAAATCCAGCAGTACGTTCTTTTTCCAAAGAATCAAAACTGTTCCACAATTGTGCGTGGAGTATTGTTAATTCCGAGTGAATACAACATTATCTTCAGGAATAAAAGAAGGGAAAATCCAAACATTTTGCACTTGGAGCCAAAAGCTGCGAATCTAATGACATTTTGAGTAAAAGTAATCACATTTTGTGCATATATTCAGATGTGTGAACAATAAAAATCCTTTGAAACAAATTCAAATGAGACGTAGCAAGCAAATGATAAAATAAGTGTAAAGTGTCTAAAGTAGCCTTTAAATGTTTTGGAACCCGCAGATAAATTTTAATAGGTTTTCAGAACATCGTAAAAACACAAATATCATAAATGATAACAGAAATAATGTGTTTGTCTCTGATGGGAGCGAAGCTGATGTGTCGAGGACAAATCGTGCACAATAGGTGCCGAGGTGGCACTTGAACATCAACAATGATGTCGTCTGTTTTTTGTTTTTAATACACAGATGATCATCCTCTCAGGAGCTTTTGTTGCATGACGGCAAGGTAACAACTGCTGATGTCCAGGTGTTTTTCATCTGTTCTGGTTCTCTGATGACAATATTGTTCTAATGATGAGCATTGATTTCTTCATCGTTGATGTCAGCAGCGGCCCACAATAATGGTTGTGGCGACTGCATTTTGTAAACAAACATGGGCTAAAACATGTGAAGGTGGATTGACTGAATCACCCTTTATAGATTTCAGTAGATTAAGTATTGTTTTATCTATTTCTTTCCAGTAAAGAACGTCTGGTTTCTGTTGTGGGTTCACAATATGATGAAACGTGTAGAATAATTGGATTCTGGTGTAGTGAGGCAGGAACATCCACTGCGTTCCTCCTGTAAAGCTCTGGAAGGCCCTGTAGATGCATCGGAGTATTGTTTTAGATTCTGCTAGAGATGCCTTCCGTCTCCTCTCTCCTGAGGTCAGCTTTTGCTGCACGACTGCACAGAACAAAAGGCCCACTTTTGAGGTGATCAATCCTGAAGTGATAGGTAAGGAGGAGGGAGTTTGGATGAGTGAGAGAGAGCGAGAAGAAGAGCATCAGGCAGCGCTGAAGGTCACTTGCATAGGAAAATGGGAATCCTTTAGTAAATGTGATTCCAAAGGGAAGACCGTGTTAATAGCAGCCTCTACCAGCTAAGGGGAGTCGCCTTATTCTTGACAGAATGCGGGTTCATCAAAGTGAGTTGAGAGGCTCTGAAAGACTGGATCCGCTGCAGCGCCGGTACCCGGCTGCAGCGCCGGTACCCGGCTGCAGCGCCGGTACCCGGCTGCAGCGCCGGTACCCCGCTGCAGCGCCGGTACCCCGCTGCAGCGCCGGTACCCCGCTGCTTCTGCAGCAGTGTTTGTGTGCTGCCTTCAATTCTATAAGGGAATAAGTGGCATAAAAAAGTGACAACTGGGATTAACATATGCACAGGACAAGGATGTTTTTGTAAAGCTCGTGCACACATGATTTTAACTGCATCCAACTGTGGAATAAATAAACCCTTTTGTGTCATTGGGCTTTTTCTGCGTTTGTGAGAGTTCTTGTGTCAACACATGACCTTTTTGTTTCTGTGTTCCTAAAACACTTCTAAACCCTGTTAATCTTAATCCTGTAGAAATGGTGCATATCATTTGCCTGGATCAGGGCCAGTGTCTTCTAGTCACACTTAACAGGCTTTGCCAGTTTCCTGACCCCTTCT
Source organism: Xenentodon cancila (assembly GCA_014839995.1). Classification (NCBI taxonomy): domain Eukaryota; kingdom Metazoa; phylum Chordata; class Actinopteri; order Beloniformes; family Belonidae; genus Xenentodon; species Xenentodon cancila. The sequence continues at coordinate 24,051,505 of CM026210.1, read as the reverse complement.
CGCTGTGGGTGACTCCCATTTGATGTAGTAAAATTATTTCACCCTCCACTCCTCCCCATCCATCATGTCACCGATTCAAGGCTCATCAGAACTGCTGTCAAAGCTCCTCTCTTGTACTTTTTCATTCTGTTTCATCTCATTTAAAAGCTTCTTCTACAAGTGCCTTAACTTCCTCGAGTTTTTTTTTCCAAGCATTTCTTCTTCTTTGATGAGCCTCCTGTCCTCCTTTGTTCATTCAGCTTTCATCTCTGCACATCCCAGTTTACCATAAAACGTTGCTGCTTCTCTGCAGGCATGATGCAGCCACGCTGTCATTTCTTACGCCGTTTAGTTGGTGACATGACCAGAGTTTTAGTTAGGTGGTCCTATTCTTCAACCAACTGGTTTTGTTTTGTTTTGGAGTTTATTGTGAGTATTTAAAACGTACTTGGTCGTAACTATTAACTGGGTTGAAAATAACTCGTTGCATGTTTAAAGTTTAGATATCAGGACATTATAGCAACTTAACCTGGTCCATACCGAGTTATGATTTAATTGATTTAACAAAAACAAATAAAAAATGCAGAAGCAAGGTGTGAAACTGTGTGAACAGTGAAGAACGAATATGAAATAGGAGGGTAAGCAGCATTGTACTAATCAAATTCACTTGATTAAATCATCAGCATAAAGGGAACTGGTTTGGGAGATCCCTGGTGTAAAACAGCCAGGTGTGTGTCAATAAACAGCCACGGTGTAAAAAATATCATAAAGATGCTATTGCTGCTGCTCATCAATCTGGGAGGGGATGAGAGGTCACATCCATCAGTTCAGGCCATTAACGGCACAAGTACGAAAAAACCTCTGAGACGTTTAAGTGTCTGACAAAAACGTTTTATGTTGGTAGGAGGAGGGAGATCAGCGGATGTGGATGCGCTTTAATCTTGGAAGCCTTTTAGATCCTTTCTAAACAATTTTGAGTCCACTATTCTACGGTGAGGAAATTTTCACGGGTTTGAACGTTCACGATAGTTTCCCGTCTTTGTGGGCGTGGACGTCCCTGCAAATTCACGCCGAGGTCAGAATGCTAGTGCTCAGAGAAACTGCAAAAACCCCCCAAAACAAGTGCTTCAGACTCCAGAGACCTCAGTTAACATGTTAGTTTAGCGTCATAAACGTACAGTCAGAGAAACACCAGGGGAGTGCAGCTTGTTTGGGACGGTTTCTAATCCCCCACTCACACACACCAGGGCGGTGTCCTGGGGTTGCTGTCGTTTCAGTTCGAACGGGGGTGACGTCGAGGGCTTCCAGCTGAAGTTGTGGGATTTCTTTGTTTTTTTTGTATGTGCAGGGTCCACAGTATGCAGTTTTACAAATGGTCTTGATGTTTTTGTTAAATGGACTCTATTTACTCAGTCATTGTAAACAAATGTATATTGTTTCTGGCTGCCTTTACTATTTTTTTTTCTATTTTATCTCAGTCAATGGGCTTTGTAAAACAGTCCTTTCTCACATTTGTCATTTAATTAAACAGCCTTCTTTGATATTGTATTAATTACAGCTGAAAGAGATAAGTGCTTCTAGCGTGTACAGTACGTAGAGAAGAAAGAGAAACTCAGAGTATGGGTTAAATGGGAAGAGACGTGCATCCTGCGCGGACAGCAAGATACTGGTGGCTAGGAATACGAAGAGTTGGGATGTGAGGGAGAGAGAGCAAAGATGGAGGGAAAGCGGAGGGAAGGATCAAAGCCTTCCACGTCAGTATTCCCAGCATGTATCGTCTACCACCCTCCCGCTACCACTGCCTGAAAGATGGCAAGATGAAGTGAGAGAAGCGGGAAGACGCTAACATTGCTTCACAGATGGAGAAATCCCCCCCTCTTTTTTTCTATATTTTTCTCACTCCATACGTCTCACTCTGCAGTTTTCCCTCACTGGCTCTGAAGGATGATTGAGAGCGCTCCCCTGACAGCATTCTTAAACAGACGCATCAATAAATGAATGGCTTGATTTAGTGTGCTGAGATGTGCTGCTCGCGTACTGTCTGCGTTTGTCCATCCACGTGCGCAAGTTACAGGACGCCGGGTGTGGATGTTTGTCATTGTTTTTGTGCATGTTCTTTACTGGGGATGTCATTCATTCACATTTTCCAATGTGATTTTCCAAGAGTCCAAGTCTGAGTCATGTGATTTTTGAGTATTGGCCAATACTGAGTCTCGATCCCATACCACAGAAAGAAAAAAAAAAAACATCCAAATTGCAAAAACTTAAAGCTGCTGTAGCACTGAAATCACTGTCCAATTTGAACTAGAGTGAGGTCTTCCGGGCATGTCCGAGGAGACCCCAGGGAAGACCAGGACACACTGCACGGACTATGTTTCTCGGCTGACCTGGGAATGCCCTGGGATCCCCCCTGACGAGCTGGTCAAAGTGGCTGGGGAGAGGGAAGTCTGCGCTTCCCAGCTTAGGCTACTGCGCCCACGATCCGACCTCGGACAAGTGGAGGAAAGTGGATGGATGGATTCACCAGACTGCAGATTAAAATAGAGAGTTTACTCATTTGTATCTGTGAAACGAAGGGGAAAGGATGTTGGCGCGCTAGCCGGATTAAACACTCTTGATGATGATGGAAACTGGTAGCACATTCATCAGATCATTTCTTTCCCTTATTGGTATAATACTAATTCCAGTGCTTCTTATGTCAACCCTTATGCATTCATGTATCTCCATGTACATTTTTATTTATTTATTAATTTCCCCATTTCGGGCTCATCAGTTTTTATCAGTTTGTCAGTTTGAGTTAAATTGATTGTGTCTGAGTGAGAGTGTGTGGGTGTTTTTAGAGATATTACTGTATTGGAGAAAATATTAGACTATACAGGTGATTGCAGGTGTTTGTGACCTCCAGGCAGGCATGCCTGCGTGTGACCATCAGGTGTGAGGTTTATATTTGCAGCATTAGTCAAATATCATTTCTGTTCTTTCTCTTTCACACACGCACTAACTACCATGCAGAAAATTAAGAGCCAATTTAAGAGGATGGCGACTTGCACTGCAACTCCTCCAGCGTCTGGTTATCTTTGGAGTGCTGAGTGTTTACTATACAGCAGCTGCCTACTCACCGCACTGCATAATGAGATTTGTGGAAGTGTACAGTATGCTCGACAGGAGTCCTTCCAGGATGGTTTCTTCTTAAATCTCTGGCGTTCTTATAAGGGACACATTGTGGAGGGAAAGATTAGTCTTTCTGTGCTTGTGCGCACATATTTCAGTGTCTGAAATGACATAACACAAGTCTGTCTTTTTGTGTGGATCCTATAAAACTGGAAATATGTAAATTTAGGACCCGTTCAACTCAACTTCAAGTCATGCTGAATTTGTCACACTTTAGAAATGGTTAAGATAAAGCTCTTTTCTTTGTTTGTTTGTTTTTTCTTCCCAGCTTGGACATCTGATTTCTTGACTGCAGTTTGATTTGTTTTTTTTTTTTCTCCCCCCAAGGTAGACATCCAATTTTCTTATCTTTGTCACTGAATGCACCATCAGCAGGCCACTCGTAACTCCATCCATCACAAAACTGAATATCAGTAAAAAGTTTGCCTAAATGATTAACGTTGAAACGGTTGCTTAGTCTTTCCTTCTCTGGCGCCGTAACGAACAGAGGTTCCTGTGTGCTTCGTGCTCAGAGTAGAGCTGTGGTGGCACGCGTGTAAGCGGCAGTCGTGCTCGTGACGCGAGCGCAGACCAGCAGCGGGATTTATCAAATGAGAAACGAACTTCTTCAGCCAAACAGTTGGATTGGTGCACAGCACCATAAAATAAGATCCTTATTCCTTAGTGTACAGTAGGATACGACAGTTATGACAACAAGTTCAGTAAAATAATACTTAAATAATCCCGGACGGGAAATCGTGCCATTTCTGCCAGGTTACAATTATCATGAGTGGAAACGAACAAAAAAAAGAAGACAGTTTATCGCCTAGGTTCAGGGAGGGGGATTGAATGTAAAAGTTTGTTTACCGCAGCATTCAGTGGCGTCTCCATCAGCTCTTTATCCACGTAATCTATTCTGCGCCTTAGTTCTGTTCAAGAAGTCCAGCTGTTTACGGACAAAGATGATGCGTGCATGCGGATTCTCGCGTCCTCTGCATGCTGCCGACCACACAGATCCAAGCTGGGACGTTGCTGCGTGATGCGTCAACTTGAACAAAGAAAAAAACTTCTTTAGGTATATCAAAGAAGCTGGCATGCGAGTTAAGTTCATTATCTGGCTCACTGGGAGTGTTTAGCCTTGTTTGGCACAAAGGTTACGGATGTGATTAGTGTTTCAGAGGATTATGTGTGTGCTGTACCAGACTGGTATTTCAGTCAAGACAAACCAAATCTGACATTTGTTAAACTTTGAAAAGGGCTTTTATGCCGTGCTGCTGCCCGCCGTGCTGCTGCCTGCTGTGCCGTCTTCGGTCTGACTGGGCCGCGCGTCCTTGTGGTCGACGTGTCGCGCAGCAGTTTGTCTAATCATAACGACTCAAGAATAACCTCAGTGAGTTGCTTCGTTGTGTATGTTTAAATGTGTGTTGATGTGTGTTGGTGATCCAGCAGCAGCAGCAAAGGTTAAACTACTGTGATTAAGCAAGTTAGACACGTAGCTGGTGTTTGTAGCGGTAATGAGGCAGCTTTTTTAATTTTTTGTCTTTGTTTATTCAACCGTTATGGCTGTTATTGTTCTACCCCTCTGCATCCGACTATGTTTATAGCTTCTGCTCGTGGTTTTGCTCGTCATGACAGATTCACTTTATACTTGGTCTTCTGTTTCATGTTAGAGCTTTTTATGAACTTTCTGCACTAGTCTACTTTAGTCACACTAAGTCATTTTCACATTCTGCTTCATCAGCTTCATTAAGTCTTTTAATGCTTTATTCATTTAAAAAATTGCAATTGAACATCCTGTTGAAAGACATTATGAGATCAGCTGTCAAAACATTGCAAACTGTGTCTTTAGAACACATTTTGTGCCAGTTTTGTTAAGGTCTAAATGTTTCATATGTGTGATTCATGCCGCTTTGGTTGCAGAAGTTGAAATTGCTCTTCTTCTCAGCAGCTGCAAATGCTTTAACTGCTCATCTTGAGCCAGCAGCTGACGGCGAGATGCTACCAGTGCTAATTTGAGTGGTTCAGAGCTGCTTCTGAGAGATTCTGAAGGACCACTGGCCAAGTCTTTTTCTTCAGTGAAACAGAACCGTGTGTTTCTGAAGTGTGGTTCAAGGACGGGTGTAAAGAAGGGAGGCTGCACTTACCGTTGTGTTTTCAAAACCTGGCTGACTCTTACTGGGTTTTCCAACATGTCTTACCTGACCTTTCATCTGGAAATGAGGAAAACCAGATTGAGATCACCTGAGGAGCACATGAAGGTAGTTGGTGTGAGAGGAGGGGATGCAGAAGGTAGGGTTAGATGGAGGCGCATGATTTGCTGTGGCCACCCCTGACGGGAAGAGCCGAAAGGACCACAAATCAGTAAAATAGAGCTTTGCTCATATATACGAGCCTGTGGTCTTTACAGCGCCCCCAGGACGTCTGAAGTACGAGACGAGATTCACCAGTGTGTCACACACATTTACAGTCTACAGTCGCACACTTGTAACGTTGGCGTCTCTGACGGTGTTCAGTTTGATGCACTAGACGTGAAAGGAAATGTACGCTGAGCGAGCACCGGCAGCTTTGAGTAGTGAGACGGACCGGAGGAAACTGACAACGGACTTTATGGAGACTTTTATCAAGTTTGTGCAGAGATTTGAGCCTTGGTCTCACAAAAAAACACGCCTAACATGATGTTGACCTGTGTATCACTCACGACGGAGTTCTGCCCGGACGTGCTCAGACAGGGGTCAGCAACCTTTCTGAAACTGAGAGCTACTTCAAGGATACTGAGCAGTACGAAGGGATACTTGCCTGCTGGAATTTTATAATAAAGCACGTTTCTCCTACGATGACAGTATTTTATATTCACTTGTTTAAAAGAGCTGCCTCCACGTTTCCTCACAATAATGATCAAATTGATTCATCATAGTAGGAAACACATTTCTGAATGAAACATTTTTTTTTTTTTATTCTTAATCTCTTTTCTGCCAGGTTTGGGGTTAACAAACTGCACGTACCTCTCCATCGTAGCGCCGCCCGCTTGCATATTTCAGAAATGAGTGCATTTTCAAATCTAAATAAATGCCAATGGGATTTAAAAAGAATAGCAATACATTTTAGACATTGACGACTGCTGTTGTTAAAGACGAGCCTGCAGGCAACTCGCGCGGTCCCTGCTGGCGGCTGGGTGGCGGCTGGGTGGCGGCTGGGTGGCGGCTGGGTGGCGGCTGGGTGGCGGCTGGGTGGCGGCTGGGTGGCGGCGTGCAGAGTTGGCCGCCCTTGGCTCAGACACACGTGCGCTCACAGGTGAGATGCTCGTGAGCACTCCGGAAATTATGTTGGATAAACCACCTGAAACAGAGACAAAAGTATCTGCATTTTTTAAGACGTTTTACGCAGTTGTAAGTGTAAGAAGTGTAAGTTCCAGTCCAGCATGGAACAGACGTGTGATGACGTGACTAACTAACAATTCAGTCTCAAATTCACCGACGACTAATTCCGCCATCAACATGTGTCGACCACGTGGATCAGTCGTTGGAGCCCTAATCAGCTGATTGTAATACAAATATACCGACTTCAATAAAACAGGATTGTAAAATCCTATGTAAAATGTGTTTATCAGCTAATGTCAAAATATATACATTTATATGCAGTGAAAAAAATACTCCTTTGTACTTTATTTAAAGAAAAAGATTGGTAACTTTTCTACCACATTATTATTCATTTAAACTACATTATTGTTTAATGTATGTGAATTAAAAGTTAATTTTGTATGTATCTTACGAGACAAAGACCTCAACTTCTGCCCTGACGTTGGCATTACAAGTCCAAACTAAGTCCAAACTAAGTCCAAACTAAGTCCAAACTAAGTCCAAACTAAGTCCAAACTAAGTCCAAACTAAGTCCAAACTAAGCCACGGCTTCCGCAAATTTTGGATTTGCGTAATTGTTCTCGTTTAGGCAAAACTCTCCTATAAAGCAAACCTTTGATACAGTAAATGAACAGCTTTAGTTGTGTGTGTGTGCGTCCGCAGATGAAACGGTTGATGGATGTTGTTTTTCTTGGTGATGTGGTGCAGTGTGTGTCAGCATCTGGACTTTCATGTTCTTCAGCGTCAGGCCTTCGTGCATTCTAAGTGAGACATGTCCATCTTCTCTTTACCGCAGTGTTGCAGAATTTAAACCATCTCCGTAGACGGGCCTGACTAACAAACATCCAGTGTTTCCTCAACATTGACACTTAAACCAGTTCAGAAACCCGTAAAAGGACACAAGTTTGAAGTATTCTGTGCCAGTGACAAGTCAGAGATCCTGATTTTATGGCAAAATCAGATTAGTTATAAAAGCTTCAAAAATGATCTAGTTGGGTCATAATGTTAGTTTCAAGCAGATTATTGTCAAAACATCCATAATATGTTATCATGGTAAACATCCAGCGAGTATCTATCATCAAAGTGTAAAACTGATGTTTGACTAAGCATGCTAATTGCAGAATAAACTTGTCATTTATTTGCAAGAGAAAAAATACGGTCCCAATTTAAATTCCATCCAGAATATTTTTACAAAGCAAACATCCACACACTGGCAACAGGAGTTAATTAAATTCTCTTTTACAAGATTGCAAAACAGAGCAAACCTTTGTCTGATGATGAAGGCGTGATGATCAATGACATTGTCTGATGCCTTTCACTGCTTAAATAAAATTAAATAAATAAATAAATAATGGAATGAATTAACAACAGCATCCCGTATTTTCTAGAAACGATGCTGGCTTTATCTCTGGTTGTCAACAAAACTCTGGCCAAAAGATCAAACATAATACAACACGTTACATAGTAAAATAATAGGAAAAAATAGGTGTTTGTCTTAATGACAAGCAGTTCGTTGGTGTTTTTCAGTTTTAGGTGTTACTCAGCAGGACCTGGAAAAACTAGTCCCTGCATTCATCTTCAGTAGTTTTGATTATTGTACCAGCATCTTTACAGGACCACCTGAACCATCAGTTAGACAACTGCAGCTCATCCAGAACTCTGCTGCTCCAGTCCTCACTAAAACCAAAAAACTGGACCACATCAGTCCAATCCTGAGGTCTTTACACGGGCTGCCTGTCCATCAGAGGACAGACTTAAAAGTTCTGATGCTGCTCTATGAAGCTCTGAATGGTCCAGGACCAAAATCCATCAGTGACCTCCTGACCCAGTAGGAACCTTCCAGACCCCTCCGGTCATCTGGATCTGGTTTTTATCAGTTCCCAGAGTCAGAACCAGACATGGAGAAGCTTCCTTCAGCTTCTCTGCTCCACATGTCTGGAACAAACTCCCAGAAAGACTCAGATCAGCTGAAACACTCAGTTTATTGAAGACTCACCTGTTCTCAGCTGCATTTGAATAAAGACACAAATCTGCAGTTTTACTTTTAAGCTTCAGTTTTAAAACTTGATTACATTTTAACCACTGATTTTGTCTATTGTTTTTTGTTCTTTCTTTTGTTTACATTTTAAACCATGCTTTTTATTTATGTGATGTTTTAATGTCTCCGTAAGCACTTTGAATCACCTTAATGTTGCACAAATAAACTTGCCTTGCTTTGCCTTACTCAGAAAACCATTAAAAAACGTTTTAACAGAGGCGACTCCAGGAAATTCAACCTTCTAGTTAGACATGTCTGCAGTCAAGTACTCAGAACATTGAATGAAATCATTTGCTCCACATAAAGAATCTGTGATATTGAATTTCTTCTACAGAGGGAGCCCTGCCTCATGCAACGTATTAAACCCGTTAAGGATTCCAGTATGAGCTGTCACTTGCAGGGCAAAGGTGCTAACATGTCAGCAAGCACATTTGTCTGCCTCAAAGGCAATGAAAGCAGATTAATTGAAAGCTGTGAAGGAGTTCACTGAGGCAACAGTGTCATCTTTCCACACAAATTTTGTGTGTCATTTCTACTATCAGTGTGCCTTCAAGTTGCATTGCACCACTGCTCTTTTCTTGCACCTTTTCTTTCCCACTGCGATGAAAAGAAGTCTAACAGATTCCACCAGCTTCCTTTTCGTTGTCTAACTACACACACAACTCATGCCCGTCAAGGGACTTGGGAGCTTTTTGTTTCTCTTTGGGTTGAAGGGGCCAACAGACATTTCAGATGATCGTTTGGTGTCCCACAGTATGTTTGACCTCTTCCTCTGCTTTGTGTGTTTTTTAAGTGGTTCATATATTATGTGATGATGTTGTGTGTGTGTGTGTGTGTGTGTGTGTGTGTGTGTGTGTGTAAATAAACTGCATCAGTGTCTGCTCAGACACAGTTTATTTACACACACACACACACATGTATATATATATATATATATATATATATATATATATATATATATATATATATATATATATATATATATATATATATATATATATATATATATATATATATATATATATATATATATAATATGAATCTTTTTACAGATGTCGTTGCGGGTTACTTTTTTGCTTTGACAGTCAACAACACAGGCGCATCACCGCGTTTATTGTGCCTTTTTATCAACCCTCTCACCCACTACTGTTGTCTTGTATCCTCTATCAGCCACTGCATCTTTGACATCATTACAACCCCTCCTCTTTCTCCATCTCCATTCATCCAACTCCGATTCTCCTTAGTTTCTTGTCCATTCTAATTATTTAGCTACTTTTTCTTCCCCCTTTCATCCTCCCTCTATAATTACCACCCCCCTCCTCTTCCTTTGGCCAAGGTCCATGTTATAAATCAGAACAAAATGAGAATGTGCCGTTGCCTTCCTGTGATGGAGGGAGAATAAATATGATTACTCAAGTACAGTTTGAAGGTGCTTGTACTTGATTCTTTTCTGTTATAAAGCACTTTATATTTCTGCACAGCTGTTATACAAGAACACTGTGAAATACTTTTCTCTTCATTATACTGATGTGACAACCTTGAGAAATGTCAGATATGACAAATTTATTTTCAAACAGAGTTTGTATCAGATATCTACATTGCTCCTCTCTCTGTATCTGTCGCTCTGTCTCTCTGTGTCTCTCTCTGGACAGATATATGTATCTACGTTCGATCCATCCATTCATCCCTGGTTCTTCCCCAGAGGCAAACGTTGTTAAACTTAGTTTACTGTTTACTTTCTCAGAACAGTTCATTACGAAGTAACTTCAAGTAATAGCATTACTCATTTCTTAGTAGCAAACTTAATAAATAGGTAAATACTTGATAGGGAAGTAAATTAATTTTTCATACAAAATGATGACAATAAAAAAAAAAAACGTAATAATTAATATAAGTAGACAATATTGTGAAAAGATTCAGGAAGTCCTGGGAAATCTTCAGTGCATTTACGTGCAGTTTAACGGCGCTGCAGCTGTTTAACTCCACTGCTTCAACTCGAATTCTTTGTCTCAATATTCGTGGGACTCGGAGGAATCAATCTAGCAACCAAAGTGTGTCACACCTGCCCCACAGTAGGAAATTGGAAAAACAGTGAAGAGTGAATTGAACAGACTTGCAGTTTGGCACCTTTCATACATCCTGTACGTTTATTTTGTCTTCTTCTCTATAGTCTGACTAGGAAGATTTCAGTGTCACTGAGATGTTAATATGATGATGAAATGATTTCAGTCAGACTAATCCAATATTCTTGTTTATTCTTCTGTAATGTCACGTAAATGCACTGAATGTCCAAAGGCCTGGCCTAAACGCCGCTGGTGAAAGCATGTGACCTTCGAGTCCTCAGGTGTCGCTACATCAGAAAAGAAAGCATCATCTGCTCATGACTTTGTCCTCTGACAGAATCGGTCTCAGGCCCCAGTAAGGTTTGTTAGATCCGACTGTCGACGGCTGGTGAAGGACACATTCACACTCACTCTCACACAGGCACAAGAAAACTTACATCTGCTGCAGCATCAGATGCAGATCAAACAGGGTTTCCTCTGCCAATCTTGGCACTAAACCACCAAACATATGCAGACAGTCCTCTGCATCTGGAAATCGTATTACATAAGGAAGAATCCCTATATCAACTCGGCGCAGAAACACTACAGAAGTCCCTGGGAGCAGACTCAGCGACAGAAGCATTTACAGATTGTGTATACCAGACCAACCTGCCTGCAGTCCAGATCTGTCTCCTAATGAAAAGCTGTGCTGCGCTCTAAAGAGAGAATCGGACAATAAAGACCACAGGCTGTTGAGCAGCTGAAATCCTTCATTCAGCAAGAATGAAGACAAACTTCTCCTTTTAAAACGGCAACAGACAGTGTCCTCAGTTCTTAACTGACTAAATAGTGATAGTTTAAAAAAGGGTCTGGTAAACGTGCATCTGTCTTATTTTTGTATTTATTCATCAATTCTGTCGAATTAAGTAAAAAGGAGTTGATCATAAATTCAAAGTGAAAGATTTGCGACCCCTCTGCCGACGTGGGGACTCTTGTTGAGCCGGCACCTCTTCAAATGTCCCTCTTTCTCGCTACACGTTCACTTGGTGGCGTCTTAGGCCAGCGCATCACACATGATTTCAACTCTTATTCTGCCCTCATGTGAGCAATGTTTGACTTTTAGTTTTTGTTGTATTTTAGAAGGTCTGCCAGCTTTTCTAAAAAATGTGATTTTTAAGGATGGAAACGGTTGTTTTGTCCAATGCAAAATTACCTTGTAGAAGAGCTCTATTCATCTTCTTTCCCATGGACAGGTTGTCAGGCTTGGCTTACGTTGCGTTGTCACCCGTTTCACTCGTTTCATTTTGGGCCACAAAAAGCTGTGAGAAGTTGACGTTGATTGGAGAAAGTGTATAGTTACTATTTACCTGTCAGCGACCTTCACATGGCTTTCTTTCCTTTTCTCCAGCAACTTCTGAGGGAGATGCAGCAGATGGCCAGCAGGCCCTTTGCTACAATCAACGTGGCCTTGGAGACAGACGAGGAGCCACCTGACCTGATAGGAGGAAACGTCAAGGTTAGTCCAACCTTTTCTTAATGAAATCCCAGCTAAACCCCAGAGATGGCCTTTTGTCCGGGTTGACAAGACCGGAAGAAAGTAAGCTCCATCCATCACTGCCACTGTTGCTCATCTTCTTTCAAGTAAGAGCTTAATCTGGTGGTGAATTGTCTAAAAATGATAAAAGGCTCTGGGTGTGAGTGTGTGTATGCCTGTATGAACACGAGCCCCCTCACGTCTGTTTTGTGTGTTTGTGACACAGAAAGAATAAACACATCAAGCTGCAGAGTGCTGCAGAGTGGATGCGTGCAGCCAGTGTGAGGCGAGAGCAGAGAAAACTTTAAATTGTTACTTAGTCTTATATAACTGTCATTTTTTTCTCTCTTACACTCTTAAAATACTTTTTCTCTTTTTTTATATTGATTGTCAATATCAAGTTTGGTAAAACCCAAGATCCATATATATATATATATATATATATATATATATATATATATATATATATATATATATATATATATATATATATATATATATATATATATATATATATATATATATATATATATATATATAAATCTTGCAACAGTGTTTTTCCTTTTTATGTGTGTGTGTGAGTGTGTTCCCTTCACCAGCCCTCTTGACAGTCTAGCCATATTTTATTGATCCCTAGAGGCGGAAAAAAAAAGAGGACTAAGATCACCAAATGTGGGACATGAAAAACTAGAAAAGAGTGGAACATAAAAGAAAAGATAAGACAGTGATGGATGCCGTTTGGTGTCTGTGTGATATGTTTTAGTGTGTGTGTGAATGAGTGTATGTGTTGTGGTAGAATAAAAGTAGACATAGGACAACCAGGTATTTACAAACAGATGAGGACAGAGAAAAGGGAGAGGAGCATTTCATTTACCATCGTTTCATTTTGGTGTGTGATGCAAAGTGTGTGTGCAGGGTGTTTGGGTGTATGTAGGTTTCCTATGAGTGTGTGTGTGTGTGTGTGTGTGTGTGTGTGTGTGTGTGTGTGTGTGTGTGTGTGTGTGCGTGTGTGTGCGTGTGTGTGTGTGTGTGAATATATACACAACATAGAAGTATCTTAAACTGCTTGTATTTATTTAAGTGTACCAATATAAATTTGTATACATACAGTCAACTAGTACATATACATACTGATTGTGGGAAGAGAACAAGAAAAGAAAAGAAAAGAAAAGAAAAGGGGAAAAATAATTATTTATATATATATATATATATATATATATACATACACACATAGAAATACACATAACACGCAGTTTTTCTGTAATAGGGACAGGACGACTGATCTTTTTATTTATTTTTTTTAGAGTACATAATCGTTATACTGACTATGAATGTAAAATACATGCACACATGTACATGAGCCTAAATTTACATACATACAGATATACATCGATAAACTCATGTATAAATGTGCTTAAATATATATACATACAAATAACTACTCATATAATATGAAAATATACATGTATACACATACACACATATACCTAAATTTAAGTATAGACACACACGCATTTATATACATATACACATACATAAATACAGACATATACACAAATAGAGTAATAATAATAATCATCATCCTTTTAATAGTTTTCTTACAGTAAGAATGTTGGCTCTTATCGTCATTGGTTACTGCCACCAACATCCTCGTTACATTAGAGCGTCCCAGCCCCTCCAGAGCAACGGTCGTGACCGTATCACAACCGGGAGGAGGAGCAGGAGGAACTCACGGCCAACGGGCTCCACCCCCCAGCGCCACACCACTGCCAACCAGAGTCCCAGCAGGACCCAAGAGCCAAGCCTGCGAGAGGCCCCCAACCCCATCGCGGCCCCATCCAAGTAGCACCGCCACAGAATACCCACCATCCCAGCCGACCCACGTGGCCCGATCAACGATCCGCCGCCAATCAGGCTGCGAGCGGGGAAGGCGGTGAAGAGGGAGAGAGAGTATGGAGAAACCGGAAAGACCAGGACGGCCACCACCCTCAGTCCGCCACCTGCAAGCAGCTCGACAGCGGCGGCACAGAGGGAATGACAGCCGAAACCCGAAGGCAGCACAGGACCAGGGACACGGAACCCGCCAACACTTGCCAAGGCCCCAGACATCCACGCCGCAGGGCCAGTCCCTCACACTAAATATTCTGATGACATAATGGCATCACATTTCCACAGTGAAATCAACAGAACTCATTTATTTCTGAAGTTGAAACTCTTGCTGCTTCTTGAAAGTGAAGCTAATATAGTTATAACAGTTGAGGGAGTCGAGTATAGCAAGCTCTATCAGGAATCACTTTAATAGAAATAAAAATAGAGTCCCATCTCTGCCTCGCAAATTAAAGCCAAAAAAACATTAATACAACTCGCTACATTTCCACCTCAGGAAATGAAAGTTTGACTGCAGAATATTGGAGTGTAAAAAGATCAGATAAACATTAAAAGCAAAGAGGAAATACTGACATTTTTGAAAAGTTGATTTGGCTTAAGGGTCAATCTGAGTCACGGATGGTGAAAAGACGTTCCTTTGCAGTTATGACACATGCTCGGCAGAGCTGCAGTAGGTTGGAGTAGATGTAAACGCAGATATTCACCTTACAGGCTGCAGCGCAAAACACCGAGCAGCAGGAATTGTGCAAGATGAAATTGTAGTTGAGCATTCAACGGGCGCAGAGCCTCCGGGAGGCACACATGTGACTGTGCCCTTTGTGATGAATGACCTCTGAATTCAAGTGTAGTGCAGAGTTATAGGGCTGTTTCAGCAAGGTGGCTCCAGGGCCCCGACTCTGACAGGGTCCATGCATCTCTAGGAAGCCGGCTCACAAGCACAAGGTTACTCCTGGCGAAGACTGCAGGGAGCCGGGTCAGAAGTGAAGCAAATTCCTGCCTTTTCATGCCTGTACTCCTGCGTATGAAAGCCGTCCAGACATCCTCCCCTCTCAGCCCTCTTGTGTCTGTGTCCTTTTTTTTGTTCACCTGTTAGTCATTGTATTCGTTCTCTCTTCTGTTTTCTGTTTTTCCTGTTTGGTGTCTTGTTTTTGACACATCCGTGGTCAGATTTGCTGTTTATACGACCTCCACCCTGTCCGTCCTTCTGTCCGTGCAGACACACAGAAGCAGAGATTAAGAGAGACTGAACTCACCCTCTAACGGTGGTGATTGTGGACTTCCTCTGCTGAAACAATCAGCCTTATTTGAATTTGTCTCATATTAGTTTCTCTCAGGGTTCACAGTAGGCATACAAATATGACTGTAAACACATTATTTATTTGTGACTTAACAAATTAAAGCTTTTTCTCAAGGGGTTTATAATCCGTACAGCGAGCAGCGTTCTTGAGTATATTCAGATGCAACATCCATATGCGGGCAAAACAAAATGACAACCGTGTGACTGCGACTAGTTTTTTTTAGTTTAATCAGATTTATGTTCCTTTCTTTTGTTCTCCTGTTCTTACCTTGTTTGCTTTGTTTAAAACTCCCTCTGTCATTGTTTTACCGTTTTGTTTGATTCTCTTTCTTCCTTCTGTTCTTCCAGCTCTTATTTTGTTCTTTTTCTTTTACTCATTTTTCGTTTGGGATTTTCTGTTTATCATGAATTTCTTTTCCCTTTCTTTGATTCCCTTTTTCTTTTGTCATCTATTCAGCTTATTTCCCATTCACTTTCTTCCTTTGTCCAGTTTTGTCCTCTTTTATGTTTTAAATCGTTCTTTCACCCCCCCCCCCTCCCACTTTGACTTTAACGTTTTCTCTTCCTCTGAACTCTTGTTTTCTTTTGTCTTGTCTCCTGTCTCACACCCGTACTTTGCTTTGATGTTCTCCTGTAATTTACTGGGCCTTTACCGATCTTATCAACCGTCTGGGATTTTTCTTTTCTTTTTTTGGGCCTTATCTGCTGCTTCTGTTTGTATGTGTTGTCCTCTGTGGATGCTGCCATGTGTGCAAACGTTGCATTGTGTTGTAGAGAGAAAAGATACAACTCGCTGTTAAATCAAACCTCCTACACCTCCTTCTCCATCTTTACGCTAACGTTTCTTCTCCCAGTTCAAGTCCTCTTTTCTTCTATTCTTCCCGGTTTGCTCTCCTCCGCCCCATCAGGGCAGAAGCAGCTCAGGAGCAGAGATCCAATTTAGATCTTCCTCCTCATCTCACTGTGCCTTCACCTGCTCAGGCTGTGAATGTGCACGCTCCTATCTCCTTCCTGCTCCCATCGAGCAACTCAGCGCAGGTTCTTCCACCTGTTTCTGTGGGGGTTTTGTATACATGGGTTTTTTGTTGCGGCAGTGCATTAACACTCGTGCTATTTCAGACGGAAGACACCACACTGCGAGCTAAAATTCATTAAACGTGTTTAAATGGGTCCAAAATGGCCCAAGTGAAGAGTCATTTTCACTTTGCTCATTGCATGTGGGGCCTGCAGCATCGGCATCGCAAGGATATTACTTGTGTGATGCCTTCCGTTCTGCTTTTATTCATAGATAGCCTGGGACGACAGAAAATCGAGATGTATGAGCGGCGGGACGGAAACGGTTCAGTTCGATCGAACATGATTCAAAATAATGTATTGTTAGGGGTGTGCTTAAAAGTACTCAATTTACCTGTTTTTAAGTCAGCCTACTGAAAAGAACTGAAAAATGAAGCAAAACAATTTTCCTTCTTTTGTAGACTTTACCTGTTTGAGAACTTTTTTTTGTCTTTTTTTTTTTAATAAAGATGGGTTACTTGTTTTCTATTTTCCAAAGAATCAACTGCACAATTTTTTATTTTCAATTAAATTTCAAGAATATAACTCATCAAGTGGAATTTAGGACGTTTAAAATGCCTTGTTGCATTAAAAACTGTGAACTTATTGAGAAAAGCAAAGCTCAGCTGACTTTAGATTTACCTTTGCTGTTCTGTGTTGTTTGGTTGAAGTCTGTGCCAAACAGTTTCGTGCTACAGAGAAACCAGCTGAACCAACTCATCAAAGGTGGCTCGGTGGCGGCGGCTGTACCTGGTGGGTCCTAGAAACACCCGGGCTGCTGCTAAAGTGAAGATGAAAGCAAAGCGGCGTGCAGGCACTTTGTGTGTACACATGAGTGGGTGTGTTTGTGCGTGGGCTCAGCAGCGATCATACGTGCTGGGCTAATTACTGAAGGTAATTTAACAAAACCTTTTCGCAGCTCTGCCTGGCCAGTCTAGATAAGTCTCCAGAGTGCTGCCGGTGGAGGAGTTGGGGTGGGGGGGGGTGTTGGACACTAAAATACAAAGACATCTGCTGAGAAACATTAACACACATCCTCTGAAGAAGACCACAGGAAAATATGCTGCCTTTGGAAGCAGGCAACAGAAAATAACCTTGTGCTCAACAAATTTAAAAGCATTTAAATGAGTAATTGAATGTCTTAGGTGTCCTGTTTTGATTTCTCCCTCCTTTTAATCCCTGCAAAAAAACAATAGAAAAAATACATGTTAAGGTGAATTGTATGCCTGTTTTAAGACTGCATTACTTTATATTTTTTGATGAAAGATGAAAAACCTGTCTTGTACCCTCAAGTTGAAATGGGGGTTTTACTTTGCCTGCCATACTGATGAACCCTCATGACAAATTGTGAAACAAATCAAAATGATCCCATTATCACATCCCGTATCAGCCTGACAGCAAGTATCCTCCAATATCAAATTTATTTGCAGTACCTTTCCCCCTCCAGAGATGCCGGTGCTACAAAATGAGACAGGAGCATGTAAACAAGTGAGAACCTAAGAGCAGCTTTCAGCTGCTGCAGTGGAAATTGGACTTGGCAGACAAGTCTTGCAACAGCCTGAAGCTTTGAAATTAAAAGCTGCCATTCTCTGCCGTTCCTTTTTTTATTTTTTATTCTTTTACTCCAGATACAGATGTGTTCAGGTTATTATCCTTGCCACTCATTTTTCTATTGTAAAGGCCCAGAATGAGAAATATTTTGCCCGAGGCGAAAGCTTATTTGTGGATGGGAGCAAAGCAAAAGTTACTTGACTGCTTCTAGCGAGGCCAAATAGTTTCATCTGTTCTTGCACCAGGGCATCAAGGAACAGAAATTAGCCAAGTGTGACATTGCCCTGCCTAATGCTGTGCTGGAGCAGTTGTCAGTATTTTTATTCCCATTTCTCAGCAGTCCATGTCAGCTGAAAATAAATGACATTTTTGCAGCATGATTTTGAAAATGAGATGAAATGATGCTTGTAGGGAGTGCTTTTTTTTGTCTTATCTCATTATTACATCACCATTCATTTACCAGGTTCTCTAACACATCACTTGAGTTTTTAAATGTTCTCTTCAGAAAGGTCTTCAGGGTGGGCTGGAGGCCTTTTTGACAGGGGTCCACAGTCCTCTTGGCCAGTTTATATCTAGTGTGGACAGCAGTGTTTCTGGAAATGTTTGCGTACGACTTCTTGTTTGCATGAGGGAGTGTTAACCTGCCTTTGTGGATGACACAGCCGACTGTGGTGTTTGGGAATGTTCCCGAGCTCATGTTGGGATTCCATTGCAGAATCATGCCTGTTTTTTATGCATTGGCACCTCGGGACACACAGATCACAGGTATCCAGTTTTCCTTTGTGGCCATGTGCAATGCACACAGAGATTCCTCCACATTCTGAGAACCTTGTTGGTGTTATAGTCAGTAGATTTATCAGGGGGCGTCGTTCACCGTTGTGTAGCATTTCCTAAACTCACGTGAAACATGTGTTGCCTAATAAGTAGTTAAAGTTTCTTAAGGTGTTTCTGTTTTGTACAATCTAGTTTTCCAGTCTTTCTTTGGCTCATGTCCCATTTTTTTTTAGTCAAATTCAAAAAGATCTGAAATATTGAGATTTGAAAATTGTTGCATTTGGTTTTTAATAACTTTTTACAGAGCGTGCCAGTGTTTTTGGATTCAGTGACATATTAATGCATCAGATTATGTTCAAGCACAAATATTCCTTTTCCGTCAATACAATTGGGACGCTATGTAAAATGTAAGTAAAAATCCATTTGCAAATGAAACCATATTTTATTCTCCTTAGAACATAAAAGACATGTCAGATGTTGAAACAGACATTTTGCCATTTCATGGAAAATATGGGCTCATTTTGAATTTTCTGTCAGCAACACATCTGTCGCTGTTTACCGTTGTAGCATTCCCAATCCCTGGTCAATCAGAAGCATAAATGCAAAGACGAACATGTTGTGCATACTACCAGATTTTATTTTCTGACTATACAAATATAAATCTTTGAGCTACAGCTAATTTTCTGACCATAAAGGAGACAGTGTAGCAAAGCAAAACAACTGAAACAGAAGGGAGTGAAAGAAAATGTTTTTCCTTGATGGAATACATTAAATCTAAGAAGAATCTCCGTTTACTCTTTGATGAGGCGTTTCTAAGTTTTTCCTTTTCTGAGTCAAAGGTCATAGAATAAACAGTGTCATATCCCATGAAGGTTGTGAGGTCCTGTGAGACAAACTTGTCTTTATTTTGGCTTTTTTAAAGTAAACTTGACCTGACAAAAGAGAGTTGAAGATTGACGGGAAAAACACAGAGTCACGACCAGCCTCATAGCTGGAGAGGTTTGTTTACGTTAGTCAGGATCTTTTCTCAAAGTCAGGACTTAGTTACCACAATTTATTATTAATTTCAGCATTTCAGAGCTGAAAAGCAGCACGTAGCTTTGGCAGCCAAACGTTTGCTGCCCACCAGGAACCCATTTATCTGCATCTGAACTCTTCCCCCCTATCAAATCCAAGGTGGGCTGTAGGGCTGTGTGTGTGTAAGCACCACATCAGCACTGCTGAAAATTGTTTCAAGCTTGGAGACATGCATGAAAAGATCACTCAAACAAACACAACCTCCTAATAACCTTTTCCAGCCATCTAGTACAGCTGCACGAATCAATCAAGCTGCAGTGATCTGCATGCGGGGCAGAAAGCCCTTTTTTGACTACGAATCTTTAACCTTGCTGTCTTTTCGATCTGTGAGAGCGAAGCACTTTAGAGCACTTGGACAAAGATCTCAGCCTTCTCAACGTCTAGTTTTTCTTGTAACGGGAAGGTCGTAAAAAGGTCTACAAACAGAACTAGGGGAAAAAAACCCATTGATTTGATGACTAAATTAGCTGTTGTCTTTTGCCCCATACAGGTTTTGAACAAATGCCTACACTTTTGTAAAACACAAAATACAAAGTATTCAGCCACCTTCTGCTCTTGTTTCCACGACGAGCAGAACAGTTGAACTCTTCTCTATTACTATTCTCTTTTGAGAATTCCACTTCCGGTTGGAAATGACACAAACAACTGAAAGTGAGTTATTCTTTTAGACGTGTCAAAGTTGAACCATTTCCAGGTGTTTTTGTGTTGTGGTGCCTTTATAGGGGAAAGAAACAAAATCAATTTCCAGAGTTACTGCGCCGTCGCTGACGATAACGGAGGGGGAGAAATGCCCCCAGCTCCACGAAGGAGCGCTTCTGTGACTCATGTTGCGCACCCTTCGTGAAACCACACTCAGAGTGCTTTCCTGCAGTTTTGTCATCAAATCCTACATGACAAGTTAAGATGTTTGCCAGATAGACCTTAATGATAGAGTCTTACCCTTATCCAGCAAGCCCTGTATACGCAGCGGTCATCTACCGCAGAACAGTGGCAGGAGGTGAAATGTCTTTCCTCGTACTGCCCCCAAAAACACACCGTGGACGCTGTAAATATGTCGCAGGTGGAGAATGTCCTTTGCATTCGTAATTTTGACCATTTGGCCGACAAAGACACGTGAAACAGAGACTAAGCTCATCTTGGCACGTCACCTTCATGATGTGGACCGAGGTTCTTCTTTGATGGAAGGGTGCCAGTCATTTATCCTCGGTGTGTATATAAGCTGCAGTGAATTTACACACTCGCCCACATTTAGAAACAATCAGGTCTTCGTGCCGCCTCCCCAGCTACCTGTGCGATGGCCTCTGCGTCCTGCTGCTATGAAAGCTATGCCTCAGAGAGATGAAGCAGAATAAATGTGTAAAATGGGTCAGACCCTGAATATCATTACTGTCCGTGTGTATTTTTACTGCGTCTGTCTTTTATCCAGAGAGAGAGAGATAAGCAATGATAAATTAGTGTCTTAAGAGTATCTGTGTCACGTTGGAAGGTAATGTTATTCTCTACTGGGATGGCAACTTGGGACGTTCAACTCTTCAGAGAATAAAGATCCACATTGGAAAGGGCTGAGCTGCGTGTTTGGAGGGGGGTACGTGTGTTGGATCCGTGAGAGGCAGTGTTTCATGTCTCGATTAGAAATTAAAAATATAAAGCTGAACAGACACATGCAGGCAGTTATCTTTATGCAGGCAGGATGGCGGGTTTTTATATCACATCTTGTGTCGAAGTAAAGCCATGAATATTGGACGAGGCGAGCAGCACCAGATCTGGACAGTATTTACAGGGGGAAACTCATATCCACATGTGGATGAGTTGCTGATAAACAGGAGATAATGGTATTTGTGAGTCAGGTGTGTCAGACAGCCTATAGCGACAGGAGTGCACCGCTGACACAAATCTCTTCTCCCAGCATTCCTCTTGATATCAGTGGCTCTGCATGCAACACACATACAGGATAGTCTTGAAATTGTGCACAGTGGGGGATTTTATGTGAGGATGGGGTCCAATTTGTGACTGCAGATCAGTGTGTGCATCTTGGCAGAGAGTGAAGTTGTTTTTTTGTTTTTTTCTAAGGATGTTGCTGACACAAACAAAAACAGTAATAACAAAGCTGCTGTTATCCATGTTTTCGGAAATTGCCTGTGTTCAACAGTATTTGGTGGGCTTCTGGTGTGTAATGCTGTTTTCCCGTCTTTCTCCTTCTGTCAACAGTCTGTCCCAAAACCCATCGCCCTTGAGCCTTGCTTTGGCAACAAAGCCGCTGTGCTCTCCATCTTTGTCCGGTTACCCAGGGGATCCGGCGGCATCCCTCCTCCAGGACAGTCTGGTAAGAAGCAGCTACTAATTCTTTCTTTTCTGTCTCTGATTCTTCTTCACTTCCTTTAACACCCTCTTTGTTCGATCTGATTTTCTGTCTGTAGCTTCAGCCTGGTTAACCTGCAGTCTGACAGTTTTGGGGCTGTCGACCTTTCTAACAACTTTTACTTGTTTTTGTTTTATTTTCGTTCACTGGCTTTGCTGTGATTCAGATTTCAGCACACACATACACATTTTAGTTACCACTAAATTAAGCTGGTGATGTTGCTGGTGACGAACGTCTGCTCACAAAATGTCATTGTGATGTGGTGATTTAATGAACGTTGCAGGGAGTATTGATCCTGGTAACTTTTTTAAATTAATTGAAATTCAAGAGCTCCAAACTTTGAGTTTTTTCTGTTGTTCTGGTAATTACACTACTAATAATTAAACCTATTCATTTACCTGTCAATCATGACAGCCCATCAGTCAGGTGACTATTTGTACTTATTATTCATCTAGGTTTAAAAAAAAAAGACTCAACACCAGCAGCAATACCTCTGGTGGGGGAGGCACGGAGAATCTTGGGAGAGTTTTATTAATTCCTGAAAAAAAAGATTATTGCAGTAAAAATAATTAAAAACAGATTATGAAAAACAAGTTGTGATAATTATAATGTCACCTAGATTCATTGTAGAGGGGTGTAGCTGTGCACAGCAAGCTGGGGAGTGGTTGCCTAATAGTTACAGAGGTGGGCTTGGGCCTGAAGGGACCCGGGTTCAAGCTCCCGGGTGAACCACTGTGGGCCCCTGAGCAAGGCTTTTAACCCCCCAAGTGGTCTCAAAGCAAAGATTTTGTAGCCAGACCTGTTACAGTTCGTGAACGTGTCTTTAATGTCAGATGTGTTTCCAGAACCACTAAAAACCGCTGTAATTAAACCTCTGCTGAAAAAGGACTAGCAGGCTCTGGGTAACTCATTGAGGAGATTAATGACTGAATGTGCCACAGTTTTCTCCAGCTGAACAAAAACAAAACTGAGAATTGTCTTTGGCGCCAAAGAGAAAAGTGACAGGTCACCACAGACCTTCAATCTATACACCTAAAAGCCACCAACCAGGCCAGAAACATGATTCTAGTTATGGACTCGGATCTAAAGTCAGCTCAAAAACATATCAAGGTTATAAGATCTGGTATCTCAGCAGGACCTGGATAAACTAGTCCATGCATTCATCTTCAGTAGTTTTGATTATTGTACCAGCATCTTTACAGGTCCACCTGAACCATCAGTTATACACCTGCAGCTCATCCAGAACTCTGCTGCTCCCGTCCTCACTAAGACCATGAAAGTGGACCACATCAGTCCAGTTCTGAGGTCTTTACACGGGCTGCCTGTCCATCAGAGGACAGACTTTAAAGTTCTGATGCTGGTCTATAAAGCTCTGAATGGTCCAGGACCAAAATACATCCGTGACTTCCTGACCAAGTAGGAACCTTCCAGATCCCTCAGGTCATCTGGATCTGGTTTTTAACAGTTCCCAGAGTCAGAACCAGACGTGGAGAAGCTTCCTTCAGCTTCTCTGCTCCACATGTCTGGAACAAACTCCCAGAAAGACTCAGATCAGCTGAAACACTCAGTTTATTGAAGACTCACCTGTTCTCAGCTGCATTTGAATAAAGACACAAATCCACAGTTTTACTTTTAAGCTTAAGTTTCAAAACTTGATTACATTTTAACCACTGATTTGATCTATTGTTCTTTTTTCATTTTTTCTTTTGTTTACATTTTAAAGCATGTTTTTTTTTGTGATGTTTTAATGCCTCGGTAAAGCACTTGAATCACCTTGTTGTTGAATTGTGCTTTACAAATAAACCATCCTTGACCATAGACTGTTGTTTAATCAGTGTGTTGAGTAATATTAATAATACATTTAGTAAAAGTGGTAAGGAGTTTCAGAGTTTTGGAGCAGAGCGGCTGAAAGCTGCTGCTGATGTTGCTGAGGCGGGCAGTGGGGACAGTGAGGTGGATGGAGGAGGAGGATCTGAGGGAGCAGGCTGGAGTGGCAATCTGGAGGAGGTCAGATAGATAAGGTGGAGCAAGGTTAAGGATGGCTTTGAAGGTGAACAGGCGTTTGTAATTCATTCTTAGGCAGACTGGGAGCCAGTGGAGCTACTGCAGGATGAGGGAGATGTGATGGAATGATGGGATTCTTGTTATGATCCGGGCAGCAGAGTTCTGGACCAGTTGGAGCTAGTGGAGGGATTCTGGGAGAGACCAAAGAGGAGAGAGTTGCAATAATTGATGCAGGAGGTGACAAGACGGTGGACAAGGACAGTGAGGGAGGGGCGGAGTCGGTTTATGTTAAAATGGTAGAAGTAAGCTGACCTGGTCATGTTGTTGAAATGTGAATGGATCGACGGTGAGATATCGACGATGACACACAGACTCTTAATCTGAGTGGAGGGGACACTGAGAAGCTGTCAGCTTTGGATAATGATGAGTTTGTGCCAGGGAGGAAGAGCTCACTTTTGTCACTGCTTAATTTCAATAGATTTGGGGTTAACCAGGAGTTGATGTCGGGTAAGCAGGAGGTGAGGGAGGAGGGTGGGAGTATGGAGTATGGAGCCTGGTTTACTGGAAAGGTAGAGCTGGATCTCATCGGCAAAGCAATGAAAATGGATATTGAATTTGCAAAAAATATTGCTAAGGGGGAGGAGATAGGGGATGAAGAGATGGGGCCCCTGGATCGAGCCCTGGGGCACACCTGTAGTGATTGGGAAGGTGTCGGATATGAAACATTTAAGCTGCATGAACTGAGTGCGGCCCGTGAGATAAGAATGAAACCAGTGGAGAGGAGTGTGTGTTATGCCAATGGATGAGAGTCTATTGAGGAGGATGGAGTGTGAAATGGTGTATGGGGAGGATGAGGACAGAGAGAAGACCAGAGTCAGCTACAGTGAGGAGATTGTTAGTGATTTTTAGGAGGGCTGTTTCAGTGCTGTGACGGGGGCGTAAACCAGACTGAAAAGGCTTATCAAGGGAATTCTGAGTTAGGTGAGAGTGTAATTGAGAGGCAACACTTTTTTCTAGGATTTTCTGAGATAAAGGGTAGGTTAGGGATGGGGCGGAGGTTATTGTAGTTGTTGGGGTCTGAGCCAGGTTTTTTTCAATATTGGAGTGACAGCTGCAGTCTTGAAAAGTGATGGAACAATTACAGTGGTGAGTGAAGCATGGAAGATGGCAGAAATGAAGGTGAGCAGAGAGAGGAGGTAAGATTTGACCCGCGTTGTAGGGACGGGATTGAGCTGGCATGTGGAGGGCTTGGATTTCCTGATGGGGTTGGAGATTTCTGTCACATCAGGGAGTACAAAGCTGGGAAAAGGCTGGTAATATAGGAGAGGTTCAGGTGGAGAGAGAGGCAGTGGATTTAAGGACATGCTGGTGGATGTTGAAGATTTTCTGGATTTTGTCATTGAAAAACAGCATTAACGAACTACAGGTGTCAGTCGAGTACAGAAGTGGGGGGGTGGGGCAATCAGGTGGCTGGAGAATATTGTTGAGTAGTGTAAACAGAGTCTTGGTGTTACCTGATTGGACCTGATTAGACCAGAACAATAGTTTGATTTATTTAGAGTAATTGAGTCCATGTAGATTGCAGTGTTGGATATTCCTTCTTCCTAATCATCTTATACCCCTGTGGGCCAGGCTGTTCAGATAAACCGTGAGGTTTACTCACGAGGCTGCTGTGCCATCCCTGACCAAAAAAAAAAACAAAAAACTGGTCCACAGTGCACATCCTGAGCTTGGTCCTGTGGTCTTTACAAGACTGTGAGCCCCCAAAGACCTGGGATCAAAAACCATCTATTTAGTCTCAACAGCATTTGAATTAAGATGACTGTCATGTCACCAGTTAACAAATTTTCCAATTTCATGGTGATAGTTTTCTGAAGACTTTTGGACAAAGGCAAATATAAGTAAGAATAAATATAAGACAAATAAACCAAGAATATAAATATCATCTGCAAATTTCAAAACGCAGTTCTCAGGGTAGCTGTTTGTACGTTCATTTGCATCCAAAGGAAACGGTGCAGGGGGACTGGCGACCCTGCGGAGCACCGGCGCCGATTGTTCTGCAGGCTATGAATGTGTTGTTGATTCTGTCTCACTGACTTCGATCGGTACCTCTTATCTATCTATCTATCGACTCTCATCTCCGTCACTTAAGTAAACATGTAAGGATGGCTGAAGTGTATTAAAGGTTGAGCTAAAATGCACAAATAAAATCTGTGCGTATGCCATGGGGTTTGTCAGTGCTTGGCAGTAAACTGGGTGATACTGCTGACATAATCAGTTCCCCTCCCCCCGCCTGATGGTGAACTGCAGCGGGTCGAGTGCCAAATGGATCTCTGCCTTCAGGACAGACAACATATATTTCTCATATACTTCTTCTTCGGTGGCTTCAGCAGCAGTGCAGAGAAGATCTAAAATTCTCCTCTGTAGTGTCTTTGTAATGCCTCCTAGGGTCTCTCAGCATCTGGTTAAGTTCCTGCTGTGCAACCTCAACACTTGCTCTGTCATTATTTTTAAAAGCTCTCTTTCGCACTCTCCCTCGCGCTCCGGTCTGCTCTCACCAGTTGGATGGCTTTCAACTGGTGAGAGCGGACCGGAGCGCGAGGGGGAGGGGAACAAGCGACGTACGTTAATGAGAGATGGTGTAGCCCAGGACACATCACCGGCTCGGGGGGTTTCACATGTTGCTGTCTTAACCGTTTACATCTCGCCCTCGGTCGACGCCACAGCAGCCTGTGAGGACATTAACACCACTGTCTCGTTCACAGACGGCACATCCGCGGTCCCTCATTATTATTTCTGGGACTTCAACCATCCCTCACTTTCTGCCACTCTCCCTAACTTCACACAGTATCTCATCTGCCACACATAGGACAAGCAAACCCTGGACCTGCTGTTTGCCAGCACAAAGGATGCTTACAGTTCAACCCCCCTCCCCTCGCTTGGCCACTCAGACCACAACCTGGTCCTCCTTCACCCCACTTACACCCCCACGGTGAAGAGGAAACCCGCCATGAAGAAGGTGGTACGGCTGTGGTCTGAGGAATGCAGTGAAGACCTCAGACTGCTTTGAATGTACAGACTGGCAGGAACTTTACAGGAACTTTACAGGCTCCACGGTGAGTCCATAGACGTCCTCACCCACTGCATCATGGATTATATTCATTTCTGTGTGGGAAACACTGTGTTTCTCCAACAATAAACCAGGGGTGACCCCAGAGCTGCAGGCCCTGCTGAAGGAGAAATAGAGGGCTTTCACATCTGGAGACAAAGAAAAGCTGAGGGGAGTGCAAGAGGATCCTAAATTTAAGATTCGGAGAGGCAAAGAGAGCTTCAGGAGGAAGATGGAAGAGCAAAGTCCGAGAAGTCTGGAGGAACATCTTATCTTATCTTCCAGTTAATACGGTCCTTTATACCTTTAGTAATGTCGTCCGTGATTGTTTCTGTGGCTTCACTTATTTGCAGTTCATGAAATAAGTCCCAGTTGTGCACAGAAAGGGTCCTTTCAGTGTTTCTTTGTTATCTCTGTCCCATATGGTCGCTGTCTTAGTTTGTGCCTTAATCCTTTTCAAAACAGTCCTGCAGGTCGGAATTAGCTGAATAGCATTGTGGTCCAAGTTTGATAAGCTGGGCTTTGGTTTTGCAGTGTACGCAGTTTTGATGTTTTCATAACATTTATCCAAGCCCTTACTATCCCACGTTATCACGTTATGTACTGTTAAAACCAGGGAGAGAGCCTTAAAACCTCCTAAAATAAAAATTGTGCATGCAGTCTGCTGTTTGGTTTGCAGCTACTGCTGTGTTGAACATGCACTGCACAGATGATAAACTTAGACAGAGCTCCGTATGAGCTGTCCATGCTGCTTCTCTCGCCCTGTGTTGTCTACACCAGCGTTCATTGACAAAAGCGCAGAGTCCACCCCCTCTATTCTTCCCTGACAGTTTGGTTCTGTCCGCTCTTACAAGGTAGAAATTGACAATCTCAACAAGAGAATCGGGATGATGTAGCCAGGTCTCCATAGACGCCATCAGGCTGGATTCTGTGCACTCGCAGCAGATCTTCGTGTTGGTGGGGAGCCCCTCCACTTCACTGTCACGCCAGGCAGCGGAGGTCTATTCCATCTTCGGTTGAGACGCTGTTGCCTCTCTACGGTAATCTCCTGCTCATTGTTGTACTTTGATCAACTGGTGATGCTGTTTCCTGGTGGTGGAAAGACAGAAGCAGGTCCCTGCTGTGATGCAGCAGCAGTCGGCTCCAAGGCCCCAGTGCGGAGTTGTTTGACGGGTTAAAAACAGCTCCCAAACCATCGGTGCTAGAAGCAGTCCTTGTTCAAAGGTTATGACGTTCTGTCTAGTTGACACACTAATCGCTTACAGCTCAGTCACCACACAACACAGTCCAAGACAATAAAATCAATGAAGTAGAGTAAAGCTAAGAAATAAAATTATACAATGAAATGGAGACGGCAGCAGCAGAATCCGGGTCACCAGCAGGGCAGCACCACCAGGACCGCAACATGGAAACGCTGGAGATTAAAATAATGTTCTGCTTATTAAGATCCACAGTCACCCCCTTTGACACATACATGTTGAGGATGAGGTGACTGTTTCCACACCATTACCACCAAGCAGACCGCCAGTTCCTGCGCTCGGTCTCCACTCACAACTCCACAACAGCAGCCGCCTGAGTATTTTAGCGGATGACAGGCGTACGAGCTGAGCTGGAGAAACGGTGAGAATACAGCCTGCTTCTGATCACGCACACTCCCAAACTGCTCTCTAGTCAGTGAGGACACATGGATGACACTTTTTAGGTACTGGAACAAGACAGGATGTCTTCCTTCTGCTGGCTCAGGGCGTAAGAGTTGCTGTATAACCTCCTGTAGCTGGTCGCACAGGCCCGGGCCTCTGGGGCTGACAGCATCTGGCCTGGTTCAGTTTCTGTATTTTTACAGCTGCCTGTTTGGCTGATTGCTGAGGTCTGTAGAGGTGTGACAGGGAAACGGTGAGTCCAGAGAGAGGGTGACATCTATGTGGCTGGGGCCAGGAGAGGAGGATGCACACTTCCTCCTGAGAAGAGACTTGAAAGACATGTTCATGTCGTTGTCTCTGTCCAGACTTCCATCAGTCTGATGGCCCTTCTCCTCGAGGCCAGTGATGCCATCCCTGACCTCACATCCTTCACATTGTTCTGCTGGAGCCTGCTCTATAGCTTTTTCTTGTGCACCTCCTTGTTCTCTGTAAGCTTGACTTTAAGCTGTTTCTCTGCACTCTTCAGCAGCTTCCTGCCTCCCTCCCAGAAGGCCTTTTTCTTCCTGTTCAGTAACTTTTTTCAGGTCAGTGATGTTCCGAGGCTTTTTAATAGGGAAGCACTTCAAAGTCCTGGTGGGGATGGTGTTGTCTCCACACATGATACTGTGGCCCATCACAAACTCAGTCATGGCATTGATGTCATGGCGATCAGGCTCCGAGAGACGGCCCATTCTGCAGCGTCAGAGCACCGGTGTACAGTTTATTTAGCTTCCCGTGACCTCCTCTTGGGTTGTTTTGTTTACAGGTTGGTTCGAAGCAAGAGATGTTAAAAAAACTGGATTATGTTCTGCTTTCCTGAGTGGAGGAAGGGCAGAGGAGGTGTAAACATCTGCTGTATTTGCACTAAATAAATCTACAGTTTGAATGACCTCTAATGAAAAAGTTGACAAACGGTGATTATTTTGTTGCACTGTTGAGTTCTGGTGGCAAACCTCGACTAACTCATGAAAACAAAACTGAAAGAGAGCAGCTCTTCCAGTTAGACAACTATTTAACTTTTATTTCCAGCCAGCATGAAGTAATCAAAACTAATCATAAGAAGGTTCAGCATTGCTGAATATGTCACAACATCATTCACGTAAGAGAGATGCTTCCAGGGATTCATTAAGTAATTTTGAATTGAATTGTCTTAACCTCATTTCTGTCCTGTTTCCTTTTGCTTTCCCGCTTTCTCCCTGCGTCTGTGGAACGAACACTGCAGCCTGATTGCATCCTCCTTCATCATCCTTCTGTCTCTGTGTTCACACTTACAGCTGTTGTAATACACCATCATTCTGTGTTTGATTTCTTCTGTCTCCTCTTTCCTTTGTTCGGGAGCTCTGTGTTCACAGAATAATTTATGGTATTATTATAGTATTTTTCTTCATTTGCATGTTCTTTTTTTTTTTTTTTGCAAACATTCACCTGAGAAAAGGACTCCTTTACTTTCTATTATCCTCTGCTCTGCACCTTTCTCTTGTATGTCTCTTTTTATCTTTCTTCCAGGACAGCCTGATAGCATAAAGGACTGCTTCCCCCAGCTTTGTCTTCTTCTTCTTCCTGTTCTGTCTCCTCCACTTTCTCCTCCAATACTTCCAACAGGAACTTAACTGGGCTTCATTTTCATCAAGTCTCCACCTCCTCCTTCCATGTGGTCTAGCCTCTTTGCCTCCTGCAGTTGCAGTCTCCAGACCATCAGCATGCCTAAGGCCTCTATTAATTACCATAAAGTCCTTTGTCATAACAAAAAGGGTTAGGCTCCCGGTGGAGCGCTCCCTCGGGCAGCATTCGTTGAGACCATGTAGGCCGGGTTTCACCATTTCCTCGTGCCCTTGGGGGTGTCTCGTTATAATGCTTTAAACTTGTTTCTCATCCGGCTATGACCGTTTTAAATTCTCGAGCTGCCTTCTGTTGTGAACACCAAAACTTCGCAGCGCATCTGGTTTTTATTTTAGCCAGTTGCCCTTCTAACTCTCCAGCCAAACAGCCAAAGGGATATCTTACCTCGCACCCATGTGGTCCCAAGTCATCCAAGTCATGTGGTCCCAGTAGAAACTGACCGAGAACCTCACTTTGGCCAGTAAGACAGACCCGGTTCTGGTGGGTGTTGGTCCTCCTACAGGACTGCCCTTTGCCATCCAGTCTGTTCAGAACTTTGATGGAGAGACTTTCTAGGCACAGCCAAGGGGAGGTGAGGTATCCCAGGGTCTCGTTCATGAGTCGGCGTAGAACAGAGCAGGATGTTAATAGATGAGTCGTGGTTAAGAGGTAGCTGGGTCAAAGATCCAAATTCTCTCAAGTCTCAATCAGTCACAAAGTCTCAAAATGAAAGCATCCAGGTCTTTGCAGGTTCTTGTCTTTGCTCATGGTCCGTTTGTACTGTTCTGGTGTGTCTGTAGGTTTGGCGGTGGCCAGCGCCTTGGTCGACGTCTCCCAGCAGATGTGCGTCGGCTACAAGGAGAAGTCCGGAGGTCTGAGGAACCGTAAACAGCAGCCCACTGCACAACCATCCACCTGTATCTGAGCACATTCACAGTCCTCTTCTACCACCTCAACACTCAACGCTCTCTGTCGCCCCCCTCCCGCCTTGGCCCCCTCCTGTAAAGACTTGTGCCAGCACTAATCTGGCAGGGAGCGGTGCATGCTGGAACGCAGGAATGGAACATTTTGGTGAGGGGCCGAGTTGTCTGGCGGACTGAAGCCTCAGCAGCCTCCCCATCCTCCCACAGGATCTTTGGGTCCCATTGAAATGATCTGGACAAAGGGAGGGGGAGTAAGTGAGTAGCAAAGGAGGCTCTGACTCCTCCTATCCACCTTGAAAACGCATTTTACATTTGTCGACACCGCCTCAGTGGAGTGGAGGCGGCCACGGCTTGCTGCTAGAAGAGATTCTTGTCTCATAGTTTTTGAAACATCCAGCGACTTTGCATCCCTGTATGTTGATGATTTATTTAAGTTATTCTTGCTTTTTGTTTTTTATTAATTTGAAGGAAGGAACAAACTGGACGTGCTCAACTGCACAAACACACACACTTCCAAAAGGCTCCTTTCCAGGCTCGTGTGTCCTCGTGTAGACCGTTGTCGCCTTCTCGCCGCAGTCTGGCCCTCGACTTAGCCACCGGCACATTCAGGCTTCCGTCCATAAAGAAGGCATCCTCGGAGGCTGCTTGTGCTGCCAAAACCCTGTCCTGAGTCTGACCTCTCTGTCCCGTCTGCATCTTCTGCTGTTGTCTTCTGTGTGGCCTGTGTGGAGCTTCATCTGCCCATCTCTGTCACAGTAGCCTCCGTGGCATCGCAGCCGAGCGCAAAATAAGGCGAAAACCGCAACATAAGGCCGATAACAATAAAGGCGAAACCCCCACTAACCCGCCGGATTGCCAGCACGATTGAAACTTTTCCAGCTAATTACTCCCCAAGCTGCACCAAAAGCAAACAGCTCGGTTCACGCAGGTCGCGGCGCTGCACTCGCGCAGATGACACAATTGGTGGCGGAAAAATCCTCCACTGATCGTCTCGCTGGCAGTGTGGCACGAAACGAGCTGTAGACGCGCCGACTCGGATGGACTGAAGCGATTCTGCTGAGGGCAACGGTCCAGCGCTGTGATTGTTGTCGAGGAAATCCATAACCTCTAATTACCGGTCCCATGTCCCCGTGTACGCTGCATTTGGTGACATGATCCTGCCGTATGATATCGGTTGTCCCGCGGTCCGGAGCCGTCTACGGCTGCTCAGTTTTCCTCTCAGTGTTAATGTGTGTGTTCCTGTTCCTGCAGGCGCGGCATGTAAACGGTACCAGGTCAAATAGGCCTGACGGGATGCGTCATCGTCTGTGTGCTCTACAGCACCTTAGTTTAACGGACTCTTGGATTGGTCACCTCTTCGTAGAACACATGAACAGTGCTTCATGTTTTCTGGGAGTTTTTGCATTATGTTCAATATTGTATGATCATTTTTCTTTTTCTCTTTTTATTTCAAATCTACCCACTCTCAGAAATAAGTGCTCCATTTGTAAAGTAGCGTTAACTTTTCATCAGCGTGGGAAACGAGGTAAAGCTCTAAAAAGAACAAAGAGAACGCAGAAGAACAACAAAAAAAGCTCTGCTGGTTAACACTAATATGTTGCTTTGAAATATTGCTCTACTCAGCTGCTCGTAGGAGCGCCGGGGTGTCGGTCTCTCGCTGTTTCCTACCTTCTTCTTCAGCTCCGACAACAGCAGCAGTCCATGTTGGTCATTTTTGACCAATATAATTGATTACTGCGACACCTGCAGGGCGTTGACTGAAGGCAGACATAATTCAGTCTCATAAATATCCTCCTCCGCCTCACAAGGTTAACGTCCTGCTCTGCGGGGACGCTGGTAATAACCCTGAAGACTTTAGCGTATTTAGTTCACATGTGTTCGGTATACTAGAACTGCTCACCGTCTGGTTAAAGGGCACGCTTTTAGCAACGGGAAAAGGTCGCAGTAGAAAGCATGAAGTACGTTGACATTCTTTAATTATAGTGTGTTCACGATGCAACAACTCCAGGCGACGTCGCGGCCAAAAGAGCCGTCTGCTTAGAGGTCAGAGCACTGCTGTTGCTTGTTTTTTTATTTCCTTTAATGATATTGGGTTGGGTTTCTATTTACGTTGCTTCAGCAAAAACTTGGTGAGATGTAAAATTCCACGGCGAGGTGGGCGAGGTTGTTGACCTCTCACAAACAGTCACAAGGTGCATAAGGCATTTTAGATGTCTACCTCCACCTGAAAGCAGAGCACAGGCTCACAGAAACGTTTCCGTTGCCCCCGGTTTCGCTCCAACGCACCCGCCGTGCTGCTCAGGTGTGCGTACTTTCCTTTCACTTTGTTTACTTTCACTGCACGTCTATTTATTAGGTACCAAACCAAAACCTGGTAGCGCTGTTGGTCTCATTTATGAGGAAACTTGAGAAAAGCCTGAAGCAAAAGTGTGACTGAGCAGATGGCGACAATAGAGACACGAGAGCTTAAACATATCCCATTTACCATCAAATGATTGACATGGCGCCGCCACGGAAACGCCTGAGCTGAATCTTTGTGCAACATGTCCGTCCCCTGCAACATTAGCGGTGCTTTTCACGTTCAGTCTGCGAGTTGTGTTTCGTTATCTCGCTTCACTTCCAATAATCAATGACAGAATTTCTAACCAAGCTCATCTTTCACAAGAAGAAGAGACCTCACTTTGCAGAGAAACTCTTCATAAATGAATCTGTAATGTAAAGACGATTGTGGGTTGTGTTTTCTAACTTAATGAATGTAAAACCAGAATCTTACGTTGCCACAGTAAATTATCGAGCTGGAAGCCGCCGGGAACCGTTGATCATGGGTTCCCTCGGGCCCCCGGGTCGGGCTGGTGTCTTGGCTGACGCTGACAGAGTCATGGGTTCCCTCGGGCCCCCGGGTCGCGCTGGTGTCTTGGCTGACGCTGACAGAGTCATGGGTTCGTGTAGGAGCTGATT
Organism: Xenentodon cancila; assembly: GCA_014839995.1. Taxonomy (NCBI): domain Eukaryota; kingdom Metazoa; phylum Chordata; class Actinopteri; order Beloniformes; family Belonidae; genus Xenentodon; species Xenentodon cancila. The sequence goes on along the minus strand of CM026210.1, from coordinate 24,017,136 downwards.
CCTGGCGCTGAAGTTGTTTAGGACACAGATGTCTGTGGACCGCCGTCCATCGCTTGTTCAGCGGTTCAGGCGGGCGCGTCTGCGTCTCGCGATGTGGGGAAGGCTGATTTCTCCGATGTGATGTTGGGCTCGGACACTTACAAGAGACATTTGTGTTTTGTTCGTTTTATGTTACACCCCCATGTGAAGTTGCAGTGTTGGTAGTGAGGAACAAGCGAGCATCTGTAGACATCACTCTGCCTAGATTCGGCAGCGTCTCGTCGGGTTCCTACGGTCTCAAAGCAACAAAAGCCATTATGAAAATGGAGAAGAAATATTGCAATTTCAACACTTATTTGGGACATTTCACCTCCGGTCCACCCACACAGGCGTTTTCATCTATTCTTTGCTGATTATACACCTTTTCAGGAGCTTGTGGGCGTGCACTGACAGTGATTGAGTGCCCTGTTGCTCCTGTTAGGCAGGACAGTAAATGTAATAACATGTTTCATGCATCATCAGTGCATGATATTTGCTTCTGTGTTTTGCACAATTACTTTATAAGGGACTTATAATTCTGCCCCTCTGGTTATTTGCTGTAAGGGGATAGGTTTGGCCAGTAAACAAATTTACTTTCCTTGTTGTTCCAGTAAACGGTGTGTAAAAATCCACAGTAATGCCTCCCTAGCTGGTTTTCCTAGGTCCTCCACAGCGGAAACTCAGTGCAAAGGCCTTTTATTTATTTATTTTTTTTTCTATTTTTGTAGCGCAGATTGACCTTAACTTGGGTGTTAAATCGAAGTAAATTGGACTTGCATCGAGTTTCTTCCATTTATTGGCACACTGCTGTGTTTCTTGCTCTATTACTGCCAAGTAAAGTGTGAAATTATTGGCAGCAAAGTGTATCAGCATGCTTATAAAAATGCTGATCCACAGCACGACCACGGGTCAGACGCTCCGCGGTTATCTTTGAACAGCTTGTGACCCAACCAAAAAAACGTTTCCCGTGTTTGCAGCCTCGGACTGGACGTTTTCCACGAGCATATCCGTGGATGCATTTATTGGGACGCAGCTCGAGGACAGGGAGGGGCATGCATTCATCAAGTTAGTGGGGCTTTTTATTAGCTGTGCTGTTCTAAAATGCAAGATGCACTTTGCTTTACGCCGAAAATGTGAACACAAGCAGGCGAAGCTTTGAATGAGGCAATGCTGTAGAGAAGAGGCAGAGGCTGCAGTTCGGCAGTCGTGTCTTCGTCACCTTGCCACGGTGTTGGGAAGGTTCTGCCAGCCTGGTGGTGGACGGTCTGAAGCAGGCCTGCGGAGGCTGGCCCAGCAGCTCTGGGTGGGAACACCAGCTACGGCATTAGATATCTATTTTTGATAGTGCCACCTGCATCACAAATGTTAATTGTCAGTGTCCCAGTCTTCCTTGAGTAACCAGGACCCCAAATTAAAACTGAAGAGCACAATACACACCTTGGACTCGCTGAGGTTTAAATCTGTGGACCTTTTTCCTCTCTGACCCATCAAAGCCCAGCTCTGCCGGTGAACACGAACTTCATTAAAGTTATTGCATTATGAGATTCCCAGGTCCTAAAGTTCAGATTTCCCCTGATGATTACCTCTCGCACAGTTTGAAACAGCGCGAGTTTAAAGCTGCTCACCCGAGTGTGTGTGTGGAGGTTGGCAAAGGGAAATGTGTAGGAAGCGTTTCCCTTCCCTGCATCTGCTTTGATTTGAAGGATCGGCAGCTTCCTGTAATGTATCCCGCCCCGCCTTCCAAGCCTCAAACTTTGCTGCGTGACGCTTAAATTTACATTGGCCTTATTTCAGCTCATTAATCTGTGATAGAAATGTGCACCAGAAGCAAATGTAGAAATTGTGATCAGCTTCTATAAACGTTCCTAGTTTGAAAGTAAGGATAGACTGTTTTGTCAAATACTGTCAGAATCAAAGCGTATTTAACATGTTTGGTGACCCGGATCGAAGCGTCAGAATGAGGCCAAAATAAGGTCCCTGTAAAACCCGGTTCTACCCTCCCCTTTCTTTCTGTCTTTGTATAGCGGCATTATATATATTGAGGAAGTAGTTAGTTCATATGTATGATTTAGCAGTTGATGTTTTTTGTTTTCCTTTGTAAATATTGGGAAATTATTGTGAATGACTTCTGAATGGTTTTAAAGATCATTTATGGCAAACCTCTTCAGGCTTTTAAAATGTGACTACGGTAAATAGCATATTTTCTATGTAAGACGGCAGTGTAAGGCGAACGCGCATTCTTAGAAGCTGGTGTAAAACTTGAGGATAATGGTTTACTGACCTTGTAATTAAAATGATGTAAATAAAAAGAATGACGGAACATTTTGTCTATTATTAAAAGTGAAAATCCACCCGTCGCTGTTTGTCTTCTTAACTGACTAACATTTAATTTCAGTCCTCTGCAGGGCTGTTTTGATCTGCCCGTGACACCGAGTGACATTTCAGAATAGTCATCATTTCTGGTAAGTACACTCCATGAAATGATTGCCTTTGAAACTGCGATTCAAAGCCTCTACAACATGGAGTTTATCTGCTTTCATCAACACGAATTGTGAAGTGTCGAATGTGGAGAAACACTGCAAATTAGATCTGTGATTGGTTAGGGTGATGAGGTTGTGGCTCTGGAACGGCTCAAACCTGCCTGTTCTGTCTTTTAAAATAATTTAAAAAGTTTTCCACCTCAACACGCCAGCAAGTCTACAATGTTGGGAAGTTTTAAGTCAAGTTGAACTGAAGCAGAACCTCCACATGAGCTTTCGGTGTTTCTTCGGGCATGTGACTCAGACATCTAATTTTAGACATCTGTGGGGCCGCTGGAGCAGTTCTGGGCTCCATAAATATGTAAATATTTCAGAACAACAAACAGCAAGAATCACAGAGACAGACTAAAAATACAATTCACCAGTCAGACATGCACATTCTCAATATTTCCTGTAAATGACTTTGATTCATCAAATCCGTGCACAAATGTTCCACCCAGGACTGGATTCAGAAAATAAAAGTGGGCAGCGACAAACCTTGGCAGGTGTGAGCTGGCTGCTTCTGTTTAGTGACGCTCATCAGCTGCTGTTTGTTGGCACTACAGATTATGTTGTTTTTGTTTATCTATACGTCTTATAAGTGACGTGAGTTTTAAAAGACGTTTTTAAAGAGTATAAATGTGAAACCCACCAACTACTGTAACGACTGTCTCCACGATGTTTGCACAGAAATGCCAGTGGCCCACATTACTGACCACCTGTGGTAGTTCACTGACCACAAACTAACATCTGCGGTAGTTTACTGACCACCTGTGGTAGTTCACTGACCACAAACTAACATCTGCGGTAGTTCACTGACCACAAACTAACATCTGCGGTAGTTTACTGACTGCAAACTAACATCCACGGTAGTTTACTGACCACCTGTGGTAGTTTACTGACCACAAACTAACATCTGCGGTAGTTTACTGACAACTAACAGTGCAGTCTGGTGTCTGTTGTAATATGTGTTTAAATGAGTCTATAACATGTTTTTTTAAGAGTAAAGGTGGAAACAAGACAATCCGGAAAAAGAGAAAAGAGGACAGAGAAAGGGGGAGGAGCTTTATATTTACTATGGTTTTACTGTGAGCATATCTGAGTGTATCTGAGTGTTTGGGGGTGTTGGGGAGTATTAAAGCAGCCAACTGTCTTTGAATGCAGCCGTATTCCCAATAAAGTTGTTCACTATAGTTACCTGTTTTATTTTTACTTTTCAGCCCATCCAGACCCCTGTAGTCATTCTATATTTGCGTAAGAAGATGTCCTCCATAAGCCGTCACTTCTCCTCTTCAATAATTCCCATAGACCCAAGCTGGCGGCTGTTTCAAAACCTGTGCTGAGACACCAGTCAGTAATGTGGTACCTGCTGAGAACAGACAGCAGGGGTTTTGGTGACAGTGCTGCGTTCTGCGGCGCCGGTCCGTGTCACACCACACCCTGCTCACAGGCACATCAACCTTGTCGAGATGCCATCACTCTTTTTTTACTTCTACGGATGACCTACGACAGAATAGTCTTATGTCACAGTGTTCAACAGAAGGTTTTCGTCATTATCTGGACAGGTCATTATTGTTAAAGTATTTTTTTCCAACAGTGCAGTCGGAGTTTGGGAGCTCGGCTTTAGCAGGACTCTCTGAGATGTCAACAGGCGCCGCCAGGATTTCTGGGCCCCATGAAAAACACATCCCACTGGACCTCCAGCACAGCACCAGCAAACAAACTGCTATCGACACACATATCGTCCAAAAATCTGTTGGAAATTATTGCTTGGAAATAGCTGCAGCTTCCCATGAGGCTGCCTTGTTTCCAGAAACATCAAAAGATGATCTTGATGGACCAGGCAAAACTCTGCTCAATGTAGTTTTTTGTTGGTTTTTTTTATCTGGAAAAAAATATGTGGTTCATGAGTTCATCAGTCCACACGCTTCAACCAGAAGGAGGCCCAGATAGATGGACGTCTGTACAGAACCAATGAACTGAACACATTCTTCCACAAGTTCAGTTCAGAAACAAGCTCCATATCTTCTCCTGCCCCCAACCAACCAGACCTCCCATCCTCCCCTGACCCACAGCTTCCCTGTTACAGTTCAACTGTCTCATCTTCCACCTCAGTCATGGATCCTGCTGCTGCCACATCATTGTCTTCTACTACATGAGGAGATGCCGGGTTCCTCCCCCTCCTGAGTGTCTGTCTCTAGCAGTCAGGTGAAGAGGCAACTGGAGACACTGAACTGGATCAAGGCTGCAGGTCTGGATGGTGTCAGCCCCACAGACCCAAAAGCCTGTTTGGAGCAGCCATATAGGATTCTGCAGCACATCTTCAACCTCAGCTTGAGCCAGGAGAAGGTTCCAGTGCTGTTGAAGACATCCTCAACTTGTCCAGTACCAAAATGACTGCGTCCATCTTCTCCTAATGATGGTAGACTTGTAGCCTGAACATCCCACATCATGAAAGACCTGGTGAGACAACCCGAACAAGCAAACAAGCACCTTCCAGGACATAATCCAGTTTGCTTAATAGTTGAGTTGGAGTTGAAGAGGCCATCATACACCTGCTTCAACAAACCCACAGTCATCTGGACAAACCAGGCACTGCTGAGAGGATCATGTTCTTAGAGTTCTCCAGTGTATTTAACATCATCCAGTTTTACTACGTTAGAAACTCTAGAAGAAACAGGTGGATGCCTCCAATCATCTGGATTACTGACTACCTGACAAACACAGTTTGTGAGAATGAATGGTTGTGTGTTGCGCTGCAACACAGACCGCTATAGCGGATCCCTTGGATTGCTATAGCGGATCCCTCGGACCGCTGCAGCGGATCCCTCGGACCGCTGCAGCGGATCCCTCGGACGGCTTCTTGCCTACAGCTGTAACCCTCAACGGTGAATCTCTGAAGAGACAGAAATTATGAAAACTACTGCAATAATTTTCCTTCAGGAATTGATGACGTATGGTTGAAGTGAACTGAATCTGAGTTGAAGCTGTGCGACCCCACGATAATTGATAGTGTTGCATGAACATTCTGCTTTGATTAGATTCACAAGCATTCACCAGTGTTGTTTAGAAGCAGTAATTCGGTCAAGTAAAAGAGGAGGGGCTTCAGGTCATGTGACCATGACAGTGAAATCTCTGGGTATCATGCGTGTTATGATTGAAATGAACCGGCGATGTAAACCGCGGTGAGAGGTCCTGGAGTCACAAGCAGCAGCAGAACGCGTCCTGACCGGGTGTTCCGGTGAACCGGGAGATTATCGGGATCGGGTTTCATGTCAGCCCTCCCAGCAGGCGTCTCGGCGTCTCACTGGGAGTCAAGTCTGGCTCAGAAAGACAGCTTTCCTCATGTCGCATTGTCATATTGTAAGACACCCCGTCTGCTGCTGCGAGTGGGATGAAACAAATGTTGGGAATAATTATTTGTAAATGCTCTTTTCCTCGGGCCTCTTTTCAAATGATCGCTGCTATTTTTATTGTTGCACTTGATGTTTCTGAGCCCTCCAGCTAAGCAGCGGCGGGAGAGGCTGAGTGTCTCTGAGCTGCTGTATTCTCACCAGCAATTATTCATCACCAGTCATCCTTCATCACTCTTTTATTCTTTCACTCCCTTTAATCTTTCCATCTGACACCTCTTCTTCCTTCTCCCTCGCTCCATATCTTCTTTTGTTCCTCTCTGTCACTCATTTCTCACTCCCGATCCGTTTCTCTCACTTCTCCGCTCTCCTCCCTTCTCCTCTCCTTCCCATCACTTCTCTCCCTCTGTCATTTCTCATCTGTCGTCTTCCTCCTCTCTCCATCTCACATTCTCCTTCACTGTCCTATTTCTTTTCCATATCTTCCCCTCCTTCACCTGTTTTCCGTTCTTTCCATCCCCCCTTCCCTCTCCCCCTCCACCGCTTCTAGCTCTTACATCCTTCCCTTTTTTCTGCTCTTCTTTTTCCGAATCGTTCATTTTTATTTCACATCATTTCCCCCACATCTTTCTGCGCTCGCTCATTTATTCCCTCCATGCCATCCATCTCATCTGTTATTGTGCACTTTTTCTTTCTTTCATAACAGACCCTTTCACCTCCTTCTATATACTCCTCCTCGACATCACCAGTCTGTGTCACCGTTTCTTTTTATTTATTAATATTCCTTCCTTTGCAATCCGTTCTCCTGCATTCATCACATCTACTCTCTTCACATTGTAAACTCTGCTTTTCTTTTTCAGTCCTGTCTTCCTTCCCAAATCCCCGATCTGCTGTTCTTATCTTCCTCTCTGGCTCTTCTCCAGTCTATCCTTTCTTTAGTTTATCCTCTGTCACCACTTCATGTTTTCTGCTTTATTCTCCTCTATCGTCCAGATTCTGCTTGTTGATTAGTTCCTTTATTGCTTCCTTTTTTAATCTCTTCTTCCATCCCACTCCCTCTCACTCCCCGTTTGCTTTCTGCCTCTTTTCTACTTTTGCTTTACATCTTTAAACCCTGTCAACATTTCTTTCAAAACCATAATTCTCTCGTGTGTTGTTAACGCCCTTTTTCTTTTCTTCCATCCTATTCGTTTCCTAAACATTTCCTCTTTGTCTCCGAGTATTTTCAACACACAGCCATTTGTGACAATACCTTTACAATTTGTTACAACCATTTGTTTAATGGTTTGAAACGTAAAAGCGCGACAGCAAAGCAAAAACAGAAGAAATCTGTAAGGGGGCAAATACTTTTTCACAGCGCTGTGCTTGATTTAAGCAGCTCAGGTGACCTGACGCATCTCCTCACTCGGCTCGCTTCTACTGCAGCTCTATTGATGACGTCATTGCTGTAGTTATAAACCTGCTCTTCCCAGCAGCGGTTCCTCACCTGTTCTTGTTGCTGTTCCCTCGTCGCTCCTGTCGTCCCAACCTCCAACCAGTCGAGGCAGATGTTCGTCCTTCCTGGTCTGGTTCTGCCACAGGTTTCTTCCTGTTAAAGGGGAATTTTTCTTTTCCAGTCGCCTGGTGCTTACGCAGGATGCGGGATTGTATCGAAGATGCAATCTTTTGGCTTACTTATTAAAGCAATAATTATTATTATTGATATTTTATTGGCACTGTATTGATCAGACTAATTTGGAAGAGTTGAACTGTACCGTTGAAGTGTCCTGAGGGGACATTTGTCGTAATTTCACACTTTATAAATAAAGCTGAACTGAATTGTAAAGAAAACGAAAATGGAAACAGAATTACCGTTTCAAATGTCTGAATAGCAATTAAATTTCTAAAAAATATTCAAATTCTGTTTTTTATTTCTCTATTTGAAAATGAATTTTTTAAAATTAAATTACATTTTGAATTTTTTATTTATTAAACAAAAATGTTTAATACAAAAGCACTTCTGACAATTGTTTTAAATGTATTTATTAGGTAATTGCAATCCAATTATGTAATATTGTATTTCCCAATTGACATCTGATGATGAAAATTCCTTATCATTTGCATCACTCCTGGTGCTCTAAACACATAAGATATTGGAAATGAGATATAACAATTTCATGGAAAACATTAACTCATTCAGTTGAAATGATGGCAGAAACGCATCTAAAAAAAGCTGGAACAGGGGCACAAAAGTCTGGAAAAGTAATTTGCACAAGTGAAAAACAACTGGAGGAGTAATTGGCAACTAATTAGGTTACCTGGCAACAAGTCAGTAGGAAGACTGGGTGCAAAAGGAGCATTTCAGAAAGGGATTTAAGAGGGGCAAAGGTTCGCCAATCTGTGAAAAACAGCATCAGACAAATGTGGAACAATCTGAAGAAAATGTTCCTCAATGTCAAATTGTAAAGACTTTGAAGATACCACCATCTACAGAGAATATCATCAAAATATTTAAAAAAATCAGGAGGAATCTCTGTGTGCAAGGAACAAGGCTGAAGGTCAACACAGGACGCTGGCGATCGTTGGGCCTTCAGTCAGTGCTGCACTAAAAACAGGCCGGATTCTCTACTGGAAGTCACTGCGTGGATTCAAGAACACTTCCAGAGTCTGTGAAAACTGTCCACAATCCACAAATGCAGCTTACAAGTCAATCATGCAAAGAAGAAGCCATATGTGAACTCGATTAGGAAGCAAAGCCGTCTTGTCTGGGCCAAGAAGGTCTGAGGCAAAATGTAAAATGTTCTGTGATCAGATGAATCAAACTGTAATAGTAAATTTGATGGATCATCCAGCGTTATTATTTATTATTAATAATCAGTGCTTAGTTCAAAAGCCTGCGTGTCGGATGGTATGGTGTTATGTTAGTGCCCGTGACGTGGGCCACTTGCACATCTGGAAAGGCTCCATCAGTGCTGACAAGTGCTTAGAAAAATGACATTTACAGAGTCTTTAACGTTTTTGGAATCGTGGTTGTATGTTTCTAAAAATGTCACTGGGTTGATTAAATTCTGACTCCAGTGGAGGCATGTCCATGCCTCCCTCAGGTATGATTCCTTTGTTGCTCTTCTCTAAGTTACCACTATCATCATATCTACAAAATGTTTCTTTCGCCTGCTTCGTTTTTAAGCATGTTCCATACCATCATGTAGACATACAGGTTGAAGATGCACCTTTACACCTCCTCATATGGTGGTCCCAGTGCGAGGACCACTTATGATCACGAGTCCTACGATCTGTTCGTGAATCTGAGGCAGGTTTTTAGTAAGCAGGTTATTCATGGCCACATGAACCCTACTGAAGACTTCCTGAATGAGCTGCTGTGCCATTATAACATAAACTAGGCCATTTGGGAAACAAAGTGGAATCCCTGCATCTCACCGTGCACTGCCCAAGTTTCCACCGCTCCCACTGCAGCTACTCCAATCAGAGCCAGGGGGCGTGTTTGCCAAATGCCAATCACACTTGCTTCTCTCACACCTTGGGTTTCCTTAGTAACGTAACACTCGTGCTCGTGTACTGCAGCTCAGATGCACGCGCTCTGGTGAGCTCAGTGCACTCCTCAACAGGAGGGAGTGTGGTGGGGTTGGTGGTCTTGAGTTACCACGGAGAGGTTGGGAGGGGGATGACATTGTACGCATTCAAACTTTTTAGCCAATTATGGGAATTTTGGGACGTTCAAGAATACACCCTAAACATGGCAGTCAGTTGAAATTGACTCACCTCCGAAACCACCTCCTAGTGGTCAGTCCCGGAACTGTGCTTGCACATGGGCTTTTTCCCAATGTCATTGTCTGCCTGTCTGCCTCTTTCTTTCTCTTTCTCTGTACCTCAGGCTTTCTGGCACAGAGTAAATAGATGATAAGGTGCTGCCCTTTGATTGCACATCTTTGACAGAATCCGTCCTGAACAGCTTGCACACACTGCTCTGCAGCGGTCGGCGGATAATGAGCCTTTTCTTTTTTTCTCTCTTTTCCCCTCTGCCACATTACTGCAATGCTGTTAACAAAACAGCCCCCCCAATTGTCTGAGTTTCTCAGTAAACAGACGTTGTTTGCAAAATTTACATGCGTCTGCACATTTTCAGGTCGTCTGGTGTTCGTTGCTTTCACCCAACAGTCTGATGTAATCAGCTTTTATTCAGCTGGTTTTTCAGCAGTCGTCAGGGACAATAACATCAACATACAATTTCTCCAGGCTTCTTTCAAATTTGCTGGACAAAGGTGACATGGTGATGTGGAATTCCTAGAAAGACTGCACTTGTGCTTGTGTTCTGTCACATCTTGGAGACGCTAATTATGACACTGAGTCACGTGGCTGCTTCATCCCGTGGCTGTACTGACTGATGATCGGCTCGCCCTCTTCTCTAATTGTTGAATGTCACATAATATGTCGTTTTTTTTCAAAGGCGTTTGCTCAAGTGCTTCAAAACAACAAGTGGTCTAAAATGATATACACGGCTTCCAGGATGTCTGTGATAGGGCCAAATGACTGTGATAAACCTCCTGGAGAGGACGAGGTGGTTTGATTTCAAAGCTCTCTGCATGTCAAAGGGCGATTTGGCAAAACACCCAACATTTGTAAAATGATTCTGCAATTTCTTTTCTGAAAAAAAAAGTAGCGTATGAACGTGTAGACGAACAGGAAAAGAAGCTATTAGGTGCTTTTTCAAATAATGTCAATTTCTAACAATTTCATAAACGAGTCTTAAGCTGATATAAGAAACTAAATCAGAAAAAAGTTGGGACCAAAAAAAAGACGTTCTGAAATTGACTGGCTTTGTTGTTTTGTAGGAAGTATGAACCGTCCTTAACCCCTGGCTGAATGACATTACTAATAATGATAAAACAAATGGTGATAAAAGCGTTACTCTCCCAACACTTTCTTCAGTTTGTCCTAAATGCAAAACTATATATTAACAAGTAAAACAAAGCTGATAAGGAAAGAAAAAAACATGAGGTACTGTGGGTTCAACTCTGTGCAAAGAAAGAAAAGTATGAATATATTAAAGAATCATTTTCCTTTTGTTTTGCATTTGAAATATCGCCTTGACTTCTGGCATTGTAGTTGCTCAGTTGGTAAAGCAACAACATTCAGATGCTTATGTTCATCATGGCTGCATTCAGGCATGCCGTGAAGGCGAAGGACATATCGAATGTGTGGAATATTTTATTCATGTGAGATCTGACAGCAGCTCAGGAGATGGACACCACTCACAACATCACAACATGTTGTACAGCCGAGCTGTACATATCAGCGAGGGTTGGACTCCACCAGCGCTGCCCTTGGGCACAGAATCAGTTCTTTTCTTTAAAGACAGAATTTCTAGGCGCAGCCAGGAGTGTGGGGGTCCGGTTTGGTCTCCACAGAATTGGGTCTCTGCTTTTTGAAGATGATGTTGTTCTGCTGGTTTCATCAGGCCACAACCTTCAACTCTCACTGGAGCCCGATGTGAAGTGCCTGGGATGAGAATCATTCTTCCAAATCTGAAACCATGGTCCGGAAAAGGCCTTCTCCAAATTGGAAATCAGACCCTGCCCCAAGTGAAGGAGCTCATGGAGTTCCTCAGGGTCTGGTTCACGAGTGAGGGAAGAATGGAGCGGGAGATGACGGGCAGATCAGTGCTGCATCGGTCCGTCAAAGGAGCTGAGCCACAAGGCGGAGCTTTCGATCCACCGGTCAGTCTACGTTCCCACCCTCGCCGATGGTCATGAACTGTAGGGAGAATGAGCTGCAGCTGAATTGAGTTTCCTCTGTAGGGTGTCTGGATTCTCCTGTAGAGAGAGGCTGAGAAGCCCAGTCATCTGGGATGAGCAGACTGCAGCCACTGTTCCTCCACATCAAAAGGAGCCAGATGAGATGGTTTGGGCACCTGGTGAGGATACCTCCTGGACGCCTCCCTTGTGAGGTTTTCCAGGCACATCCCACTGGGAGAAGACCCTTGGGAAGATCCAGGACACACTGGAAGGACTATTTCTCTCGGCTGGTCGGGGAATGCATTGATTCATCCATATGAGCCGGATGAAGTGGCCAGGAAGGTGGGAATTTTGGGTTTCCCTGCTTAGGCTACTGCCCCCACGACCTGATCCCAGATAAGTGGTGAAAGCTGGATGAAAAACACTCTTTTACCTGTTTAAGCTTATTGAACAGTCAGTGTTATGCTTATGAAAACACAACTTCATTACAATAACAGTGTTGTTATTATCAGCTCAAGATAAAAATAGTCTTTCACTTCACTGATGATGATGACAACGCTACACCTTTTTCTGTATCAGTTGTGTTGCAGTAACAAGGGACTGGAGCTCACCTGGCTGGTGAACCGTCAGTTGACCAGTTAACTGGAACGATTGACCCAGTATTTGGTCACTTGTCCAAATTCTTTCAGTTATTAATAAGAAGTATCTCATAAGTATAATTGTGCTTCATTGTTCTTGTAGTTTGTTGTGCTGGTCTGTCTCCTCTTTTTCTCCTCTGTACATGTTCTGCAGACCAGAACCTCAGGAGCTGCATGCTGACCTGCAGTCCCACCTCTGACCATCCCAGTGTTACCTCCACCTGTCTGTATGGATGTCTCTGTTGGATATCTTCTGACATCCTGACCTGCAGTCCCACCTCTGACCACCTCAGTGTCTGCTGTCTACAGCTGTATATATAGTCTCTCTGTAGTCCACCAACTAACCATGAATCAGTCACATGTACATGGAAGTCTGAGTTCTGCTGATGACGGATACATAAATACAACCATCTTGTCTTTTGTACCTTTGACGGTGTGTCGGTGTCTGTCCTCTCTCTGTCCTTCAGTCTCTCTCTCTGATCTCCCTTTTCCTGCTCCACCCAGCTGGTCTTCAGCAGGAGGATCCCCCTTTTTGATCCAGGTCCTTATCGAGGTTTCTTCCCTCTTAAAGGGAGTTTTTCTTGCCACTGTTTGGTTTAAGGTTTTTCTTCCACTAGGGGAGTTTCTACCTGCCGTTGTTTAAGTAATAACTGCTCGGGGTCATGTTCTGGTCTCTGGAAAGTGTCTAGAGACAAGTTGTGTAATAGACGCTATTTAAATAAATATTTTATTGAATTAAATTAATTCCTAGACAGGAAGACACTAGTAACTATCGGAGCATTTGTGGAGGCTGTGTTCTTCTTTAAAGAGTTTAAAGAAGCAATGTCTTCTCCAGTCTGGTTGGACGGTTTAACAAGTTAAAGGTATAATGTTCAGTAATAATTATCTCACCTTTCTCTACAACCAGCAAAGAATATGAAACAATTGCAGATTTCCTCTCTCAGAAAAACAAACATTAATAGATTATTAAAAAACAAATGTTTCAACGTAAATGATCAGATTGTATAAGCTGATAAAAATAAGTTTATTTAAGCTTAAGTAAAGAAAAAAAAAGATCCATTTCTGAATAATTAGGTGAATGCTTTATGGATTCTTCCCCCCTTTTGTTGTTGTGCTGATAAGTGGAATAAATAACACAAATGACATTCTGTCGCTCTGGCCGTGTTTAACACTATCAGGCTGTGATACCGGCCTTTAATCACAAAAACATCCGCTCTGTGGAAGGAGCAATGCTCCCTCCGGACTGAGGCTTATAAAATAAGTAATTAATATTCTTTTTTTCCCAGATTGCAGCTCAGAGAAATTGGCCCACAAGTGGAGTTGGAATAATTAATTAAGTGAACTTCAGGGATGCTGGCTGTGAGCGCTACCATGAAGCAGTGGTTTGTGAAATCAAATTTTCCTTTTGCGTTCACTGTCTTGAATCGATGATAGCGGCAGCTTCAGCTTCAGAGCGGATGATGTCATCTGCTGTCATGTGCTTTATTTATCTATTTATTTGTATGCATCAGCCAGGGAAAATAAGTAAAACCTCTTTTTACTCTGATAGTTTTACATATCAGTAATTAAATTAAAAACCATACAAGACATTAATGGGTCTTAAAATCTGGCAGATATAACCTCGGATAAAAAAACAACAAGTGACATATAGTGTCATCATTTATTTTACAAAACTAATCTAGATATGAAAAAGTAAACTCTTACCACAATTCAGCAGCCTTTAGATCCATATTTAGCAGCAGGTAGTTTGATGTTGACATTTTATCTTTGACTTTATCAGTCTCTTTCATCGTTGCGGAGGAGTTTTCAGCCGGTCTTTATAATGTATTTTTGAGTTTACTCCGGTTCGTGGACATTTGTTTGTGCACAGCTTTCTCACGGTCCCACCACAGCACTTCAGCAAGGCTGAGGTCAGGACTTCGAACGGACTGTGGCCACACTATGATTATTTACTTCTTCAGCCATTCTGTCTCAGATTTGTTAGTTTTCTTGGGGTCGCTGATCTGCTGCCCGACCCAGTGTCAGCCAGCCTTTACCTTACACACAGATGACCTCACACATGACCCGAGAACGCGTTTGGTATACAGTGACGTTCATGGTTGACTCAGTGCCAGGGGCTCAGGTCCCGTACCTGCAAAAGAAGAACACATGATCACCACTATGTTTTGTAGGTGGCGTGAAACTTTTCTGCTGATATGCTTTTCTTGCTCATATGTGATTGTTCACTGGTTTCATATTGACCCAGAACCACTGCAAATAATTTACATGGGCCAACATGGACCAAATGGACAATTCCATACGGGGTCCATTTTTCAGTGCATTAATATCTCAAGTGGGCCCCAAATACAAGTGCTGGCAGTTAAATCTGAACATTGTTTTTTTGTTTTGTTTTGGGTTTTCTGTTTCCTGAACATTGCACTGGCCAACCTTGGGTTGTACCAGGGACACCCACAAACGTCCTGGACATCCTGTGCAGCAACAGTTGCTTCTCTAAGAACATTGCTGATGTTTTTACTCCTTGGTGTTGTGTTAACGCAGACGTGAACGCTCCAGACCAAAAACGTTTTATACAGGTGCTCATGTTTGGTGATGACCATTCAAACATGTGTCATTTAACATCCATCCATCCATCCTCCATACCCGCTTAATCTGTTACCGGGTCACGGGGGTCCGTCGGAGCCTATCCCGACGCATAGTAGGCGCAAGGCAGGGGTCCACCTGGACAGGTCGCCAGTCCGTCACAGGGCCACATAGAAAGACAGACAAACATGCACACTCACATCCACAGGAAATTTGAATGATCAATTAACCTAATATGCATGTTTTTGGACTGTGGGAGGAAGCCGGAGTACCCGGAGGGAACCCACGCAAGCACGGGGTGGTGCAAACGGGAATCGAACCAGGAACCTTCTTGCTGTGAGGCAACAGTGCTAACCACTAAGCCACCGTGCTGCCCTGTCATTTAACAATCAGATATGTATTATTTTTAATTATTATTATTTCCTGATACATATAATCTTTAAATTCACAGATTGTTTTCACATTTCTGTGCTTTAGACCTTTAATTGATGTAAACAAACCCCTGGCAACATAGAAACATGAACAATGAGGTTAGAAATTCCCAAGTTAAAAAGCTGTCATTAAACTGATGCTGTTGCTCGACTGCATGTTTACACCATCCATCCATCCATCCATCCATCCATCCATCCATCCATCCATCCATCCATCCATCCATCCATCCATCCATCCATCCATCCATCCATCCATCCATCCATCCATCCATCGCTGCATGTCATTTCTTTGTACTGTGGCTGCTGAACTTGAAGAATCTCGGACTGTGACAGATGTCTGCTGTATATATCTGTAATTTAGAAGTTAGTGTTTGGCATTCCATTGCAGTCAGTTCCCTCGTGGTAGGCGGTCAGGGTTTTTCGTTTTTTATCAGCCTGCAGCAGCAGCCGTGGACCAAACAGCTGCAGTATGTGGGACAGCAGGAGGTCCGTCCCACATAGCTGCTGACCCAAAACATGTAGAGGGGCGGCAATTAGAGCCACCATATGTAAAGCGCAGGTGACATGCTCGCCGCTAAGGTCAGTTTGTATGAGCGTCTGCTTGAGAGTCTTTGGCTTTTTTTAACCACTAAAACAAGCTGCCTGGATGAGATAATGATGCAGTGATTTATTTAAAACGCAGTGTTGGTTTGCTGTCAGGTTTGTTTGTTGTTCTTGTTAATATATTAACTGATAGCCTTAGGTTTTGAAGATATTTCCGTCTTTAAAGGCTTCACCTCGCTCGCCTCACAAATATTCTCTTGGACATAAACCCCGTCAGGTATGCAGTTGTGGGCTGCAACAAACACAAGTTTGCTCTGGGTTTGTGTACACCAGGGGTCTCATTTATTAAAGTTTCAGACCTACAAGTGTGTATTTATTCAAAAGTTGTGCTTTGTTACAGTTTAACACCTGCCTCTTAACGGTTTTAATCTGTCTGAAATATTGAAGGCAAAACTTTGGATCAAATCCTTTTTATTATTACCCAAGTTCTGAATGTTATACTGTAGACATCATAGATATGGTATACACTGTTAAGCATACAGTATACACTATATTATAACATCTTTACAAATTATGCAGTGTGAGATTTTAAAACTGAGGTGAGGGTCGGGGCTCAGTTGAGCGGACTGGGAGGGTTCATGGAGGGAGGAATTTTGGGAGGCAATGAGTCCGAATGAGGGTTTTGAGTCACATCTGGTGAACACGGATCAGAATTCAACCCCCATTACAGCGTCGTCCTCATTTGCAGGAAGTGATGTGTACCATTTCTGATGTCTTACTAATGCAGAGGAGCTGGGTGCAGGTTGGTCAGTCTCCTCATGACAGCAGAGGACAGGACACCCACTGACACCCACTGACCAACGCATAACAGCACAAATCAAAACTGGCCGCTGCTCTGGTCGATGCATCATGATGAGACCGGAGCCATCGTGAATGTTAGAGGAATCACTCAGTCAAGTTCATCATCACAATGTTGCACTGCTAAAATCCAGGTGATTTCACGTTTGAAAATTTAAAGGACCAGTTCAACAACACATACATATATATATATATATATATATATATATATATATTTCTCTCTTACATCTAACATTATTGTATCTACTTATGCGAGCATCTTTGCACAAAGCTCTCAACAAAAAGTCGTCCTTAAGAAAGTGGCTGCAATATAGATTCAATAATGATGGATCTTCTTAGACAAGTTTAACTTGAAACCTCATTTTACTCAAATTTTATCTGAAAGTGGTCTGTAGGATTTTTCCCTGATCGGCAGCCTAGATGTGCCTGAACAATACACAGAACTGAAGTACAGAGAATTAGTAAATTAAATAAGTGCTGCCATTAAAAAAAAAACAACAAAAAAACAACCATATTTCCCAAGAGGGGGAAAAAAAGTTGTGGCACTGAGTAAAATACAATTAATAAAAGAATGCAATGATTTGCAAATCTCATAAACTCTTATTTTATTCATAACAAACCATATATTAAAGGCTGAAAGTGAGACATTTTACTCATGAAAAATATTTGCTCATTTTCAATTTGAGAGTAGCGACACATCTCAAAAGGCTGGAAAAGCAAGTGAACACCTGGAGAAACATCTTGCAATCAATTAGGTTAATTGCCAACAGGTCAGTGACATGATTAGTTGTAAAAAGAGTCTTTCAGAAGTAAAGATGTGCAGATGTTCAACAATCTGCGAAAAACTGCACCTACAAAGTGTGAACTAATTTCACAATAATGTTTGTCAGCATAAAATTGCAAAGACTTGTATGAGGATATGTCATCATCTACACAATCGGAGTCTACTTATGTGTATCTCTTGTAGTTATTGTTTAATGTATTTGACTTAAAACTGAATGCCAGGGTCTCCTACTGTACTGTAGCTTGATTGTTTTTCCTCACTTGTTACTGGACAACAGCGTCTGCTAAATGAGTAACTATGTAAAAATGGGTCCTCTTTTAGGGAAGATCTTGCGTCTTTCAGCAAGAAGAGTCTTGGTGCTGAACAGGCCTGCCTGCAGTCCAGACCTGACTCCAATTAAAAACACTTCTCACACCCTAACAGGGAAAATGTGACATAGAAGACCCATGACTCTTCCCACACGTACACAGATGGCGTGCTACACAGGGTTAAACATCACCATGTCCTGAAGTTTTCGGAAAGTGTTGCCTCTCTTAAATCCAAAATGATCTTATCTTTTTCTTCAAAAGGAACATTTTTTACACAACATCATTTTAACGGTTGCTCTGATTCCTATGCTCTTCTGTGAATAAAATGTTAGTTTATGAGACTTGCAAATCATTGCATTGTTATTCGACAAAGTGTCCCAACCTTTTGAAACTGGGGATGCATATTGCAGCACTTTAGAGACGATGATTTATCAGCAAGTGTTAACCAAATATGTTTGTTACAACATACAATGCATCATTTATTAAGTAGACACTAATTCATATTTTCATATAAACACAAGGTGAAATGTCTACATATAATGTTAAAAAGACGCTTGTACTGATGAGCCTTCCAGAGCCCCGGCTTTTTTCTTTTTCAGCTGACTTTCAGCACGTATCTGGTTTCTGGTGAACACGCTCTTATGCTGCACAAAACAATAGAGACCAAGTTACTGACTTGCTGGCAAACACAAAGAAGCACTCGGTTTATAGAGACACTCTCACAAGAGTTAACAGCAGAATCTCTAACAGAAACCTACAGATTGGAGTTGGACTCGTCAGGTTTCCAAGCATTCGTTAAAAGCAGCTGTTGCTAGTACAACAAGTAAGAAAACGAATTAATAATGCACACGTCCACACCTGCCTTGAAGCTTTGGCATCAAAATAACACGGTAGTCGTAACAACAGAAAATGCCTTGAAAATGTATCTGCATGGGAATCGTAATTTTCTTGAGTGTTTACTCAACACGCTCATTTAACGTTCACAGTAAAAGTCCTCATGTGTCTCCAAGTGTTGAGACATCCATCAGTCCACAGTGACACAAACTGTCAGGAGGTGAATGGAGACGGTTCCAGGTTTTCCTAGACAGGGGCAACCAGTCAGGATGGCTCCAAAGGAACAACACAGAATCCTCAATAAGATAAAGAAGAACCCACAAGTCATTGCATTGAACGGGGAGGATACCCATGGGTGTCCAGGGTGTCCATGGGTGTCCGGGTTGTCCAGGGTGTCCAGGGTGTCCGGGTTGTCCATGGGTGTCCAGGTTGTCCAGGTTGTCCAGGGTGTCCAGGGTGTCCATGGGTGTCCAGGGTGTCCAGGGTGCCCAGGGTGTCCAGGGTGTCCATGGGTGTCCAGGGTGTCCGGGTTGTCCAGGGTGTCCGGGGTGTCCAGGGTGTCCATGGTGTCCGGGGTGTCCAGGGTGTCCATGGTGTCCGGGGTGTCCAGGGTGTCCAGGGTTGTCCAGGGTGTCCAGGTTGTCCAGGGTGTCCATGGTGTCTGGGGTGTCCAGGGTGTCTGGGGTGTCCAGGGTGTCCATCCAAAACGCACAAAAAAGGCTGTGCATTTGAACGTTGCAGATTGCCACCTTGGCAATTCACAACACTGTAAAATAATAAAGTGTGACCGACGAAACCAAAGTCTGATTGATGAGGAAGAATACCACCATGTCTGGTACAAAAAGGACAACACACTATCCCGGCGGTGGAATGTGGGGGAGGGGGAATCATGATCCGGGCATTGCTCTATGGAATAAAGCCTGGACTACTTAGCATCATTGAGGGGAAATTGAATGTGTAATTTTACCAGAATGACCTGGCAGGATTATGTTAGGATGACTGTGTGCCTGCTGAAGCTGAGTGATGCAACTGAAGCATCAATCCACCACTGACTGGTTTAACCCCGTAGAGATGCTGTGGGATGACCTCCACGCCAGACATCCCACTGATGTCTCTGAGCTGAAGCAGTTCTGGAAAGAGGAAAACTGAGAGTTCCTCCTGAAAGTGCTCGTTGAAGCCGCTGCTGCCAAATGAACTTCGACCAGTTACCGACTTTTTTATCGTCACCGTGAATGTTTCATGGTTGTGTTCAGTAAAGAAACAAGAAATTAAATTGTGACTTGGATAAAAGTCAGAACACATTTTATGACAAATTAGAGTGAATTTCAAGGGATTCATATACTTTTTTTTGACACTGTATATGAAAATAAAAAAAGTTATGAAACTAAAGCACATGAGACTAAAATGACCAAGTGAGAGAGTATTTTGTTAGGATGTGTGAACTGGCCCTTCGGGACATGTGTGTAAGTGCTGAAGTACTTTAGGTCCTTGTTAAAACACATTTTAGATGTTAAAGTGACATGAGCTTCGGTGAAGAAATGAACCATTTTTCTCCGTCTTGTTGAATTTTCACAATCAAAGTGTGTCGCTCGGACTGTTTCTTTTATTGGGTCCAACTTCAAGTGTGTCACGTTGATCCAGTCTTAGAGCCAGACATTTTCTTTAAGTTTAAATCAGCATGTGTTGCATCATTGAACAATGCAGTAAAACTGTACTCGGAGGCAGAAATGAAAGCTGCCCGAAACCACGTCAGTACTTTTTACACGGAAATCATGTCAATCATCATGTCCAGTCCACCAAGCAGATCAGTGCTTTCGAAATACTGTAGATGCGTCACGGTCCCACGCAGAGTGAAGCGTCCCAGTGGGTCACTGCTTTCATTTCATCAGACACATGCATCAGCTCCTGTTTCCAAACTGACTCCATCCCACCAGCTCTCACGTGACGACGGTCGCTCACAAACCCGCTCAAAGATATGGATATACTTTGTGACAAAGTTCACTTACATTTAAAAATATAAACTTGTCTCAATCTCTTGCTGCTTCACCAAAATCACATGATTGGTTGTTACACGTCTGAAGAGTAATAGACCCAGAAGTCCTTTAATGGGCCTCACATTAAAGCTTAATGTATGAAGAGCGTGAGTTATGTGTATGAAGAGTTCCCTTCCAAAGTGAGGTACCGAAAATGTACGAGAAGTGAAATCTGATCATACAGGCTGGTTCGATGCTTAAAAAAGTAAAAAGATAAGTTCCGTATTGTGGATCCTTTGTTGATAATGTAAAAGACTTTGAGAGCTCTTTTTCGTGTTGTTGAAATGTTATTTTTCTGAAATAAGTTCTTTGATTTGGAAATGAACTCTTCACACCTTCAACTTAACCACATGACA
The DNA here is from genome assembly GCA_014839995.1 of Xenentodon cancila. Taxonomy (NCBI): domain Eukaryota; kingdom Metazoa; phylum Chordata; class Actinopteri; order Beloniformes; family Belonidae; genus Xenentodon; species Xenentodon cancila. The sequence continues at coordinate 23,996,149 of CM026210.1, read as the reverse complement.
AACAGTCCAAGGATTTCAACTGTTTTTTGCTTTTTTTTTTGTTGTTTTTTTTTTACTCGATTATAACATGTGCTTCCATCTAACATTTCAAATAACATTTATTGAAAATATAAAGTGTGGCATCAAAATAAAGAGCAAAGCTAAATTGGCAAAGTGCTGCATGTGGACTAACATACATATTCCACCAGAGAAAAGTCTTAACATTTAATTTTTTTTCTTATACATCAAGGAATGTTCAAGAAAAAAAAAGAAAAGAAAAGAGAAACTGTTTTGTTTTATATATTTTCTTCCTGCACGGCTTCTTCGGTGTCTCTGCTGTACACGTTCTGAGCCCACCGGGTCTTCTCACTGCGGCTTCTTTTAACATTATTTTCAGATGAGAGTAGTCCGTGTGCAAGGTGTAAAAGTTTGTGACTGGCCAGGCGTGAAGCAGGGAATGATGTGGGATTTCCTGACTCCTCCCCTCCCCCGGTATGCAAGTGGCACCTCGTGTTGTGGTCCTCTCAAGGGTTTGGACTTCACAACACTTCTGGTCTGAGTCATGGTTCACAAAAGAGATTAAGAGTGATTTTTGTGACAGAGGGGGAGGGGAGGGGGGCAGGAGAGTGGCGACCCTTTCCTCCACCAACACTGACACATATAAATGGCTGTTTCTCATTTGAGCCTCAACCCTTAAACCCCCACACCCCACCCCCAGCCCCTGGATCTGGAGTTTTGTCCGTGTAGACCACATAAACACCGCCTCTTATGGGTGGGAGAACAGCACCATCAGCAGCGAGGCCAGGACGAGCAGCGGGGGGAGGCGGACGGGCTCAGCTCCACGATCCAAAAGGCTCGGAGAGGGAAGAGTGGAGTCTCCCTCGTCGCCCCACAATCTCTCATTCTCGTTTACCTGAGGGAAACAACACAAAGAGATTTTTATTGCATGGCAATAAAACTAATTTTATTATCCAGAAAGCTGAGGTGGTGTTAAAAAATACCCCAAAGGAGAAACCTGCTAAGAAACACTGGCATCATTGTTTCAAAATATTTCATTTACATCCTAGATGCTACAATAAGATGAGCAATGCCAACTTATGGCATAATGAAGAGAGGTTTTCTTTTCCTGAGTAAAGAACTATAAGGTCTGTAGGAAAACAGAGATTTATTCTGTCAATCAAACATTTTTATGAACAATGAGAACAATCATTAAGCTACGAAATCATTATGGAAGTTAAGTACACACATAAATAAAGACACAGTGATGTTGTGCTCCTTAGGAAGTCCTCTTGGTGTGCGACGGGAGTTTTCTTCACCAAGGAAAGGATTCTGCGATCACCCACTGGGCCTCCGTCGTCAGCGGTCTTCCAGGCCTTTTGATTCTGCTGATTTCACTGGTTCCTTCTTTCTTTTTACGACTGTACCAAACTCTTGATTTGGTTACACCTCTCTCACAGACTTATGTTGTTTTGTTCAACCTAATAAAGGCCTTCTTCACTTGCATCAAGAGCTTATCAGCTTCAGAACTTTTATCTCCTTCCTTTGTCCTGAAGTGATGAGAGAGTCGGCGACACCTGGCCTACAAACGTCTTTTCAGTCAAACTACTTTTGAGCTCTTGAGTTGGCTGGTGACAGATGAAGATGCAGGAGACGGAGTAAGATGGAGACACGCCAACAAGTGTATCAACGTTTTAATAACATCCGTGTTTAATTTTTGGTCTATTTAAGAAACAAACAGAAAGATCCAGCAACCTGGTTCTCTTAAACCTAAACAGGATCCTAATTAGTATCATTGCAAACATGTTATTGGACTTAAATTTGTGCTCAGGAGAGAGGTCACACTAAATACTGACTTATGCTTGTAGAGTCATTTTGGTCTGAACATTGGGAGGTTTTACTTTGTGTACATATTCTCTAGAGGTTGAATGATATGGATCGTTCATGCAGGTTATTAAACAGGCTGTTACTTTCTAACCTATTAATGTATCAATCTCTAATACGATCACTGTATTTTCTATTTGTATCTTGATGAAAAACAGAAAAGGGCTGAAGATAAAACACGCCTTCCCTGTATTTCTGCTTTCCCACAATGGTAGTTCCTCCGGTGGAAAAGCTGAATTTGTTGGTCTTGACAAATGCTATTCAAGCGTGGCTGAGCTGACTGGGGTTTATTTGCAACAGTCCCAGAAGTGTTTTACTTCGGCTGCAGATGCACGATGCTGAAATGTCTGACATTCCTTTACCTGGCTGCATTTGCAAAGCTCTGGCCAGCCCCGCACAGAGCAACGGCTCCATTTCTCTGTGATTTGTCACAACGTTTTGCAGAATCACAGACCCTTCAACACCCTAGACAACACAATTTACAGAAAAACTCAACAGGTTTGTCATCTCACCTGAAGTGTGGAACTTTACTCAAGTTGTGACAAAATCACGTTGTTTTTGTTGAAGATGAACAGGACGAATTACCAGTCCGCCACATCCAATTTGGAAAAGGTCAATATAACTGTGCGGTGGAGTTTTATTTCAATCAGGGCCGCTGAGTAGTTTGTACTCGGCAGATGGCTGTGTTCTGGGACCTCCCGGCGTACGTGGACTGCCTGAGGCAGAGAGAGCAACAGCAAAGACTCCCCAGAGTACAGAACAGAGATGCATCAATGACAGACATGACACTGAATCAGTCAGACAGTCTGAATTTCAGGAGCTGGGGTGGTGCTGGTTGCTCAGAAGCTGGCAGAAGAGGCAGCAAATGTAGACAGACTGAAGGCGTTTGAATGGAGCGCTCTGTAGCAGATTTACCAACAGAACGTGTAGAAGAGAAATGGACAATGTACAGACGGCTGCTACTGCTGTCACCCGATGGGCAGACTTGACTTTATTGCCTTTCTAAACCAAGTGTTTGTTTTTTTTCTCTGTTCTGTTACCTGATGACAAGACTTGAAACAAAGTTTTCATGGAGCCAGTTGAGCTGCTTTATTGGAAATAAGTTAAAAAAAACAACTGCTGCGTTGATGTTTCAGTGATTCATCAGCGGCCCTGTAATACCTGAGTTTAACTGACTATTATTGACAGCAGTTTGGTGATATTGTACGTCAATCTTCAACTGTCAGATGGTAAAATGTTCATGTTCTGCAGAGCGCCATTTTCCTGTATACTTTAATCCTGCTGTCAGTGCTTAATGTGGACCGTGGGAACAACTGTGCGTGGGCAAGCATTCAGAGGACATGACGCAAACAAGAAAGAACAAAAAAACATTTGGGCCTTTGGCATTTTTATCGTCTTTCTTTCTGGAAATAAATGTGGTAAAGTTTATTTTTATCTGTTGGGAGACTGTCATTTATGTTATCTGCAGAACTTTTAGTTCCCATTGGGAACAAAGTGCAGAGTTAAAATGCCTTTTGCCTGAAGGAAATTATATTATTCATGAGATTCTCCCGATTATTACATGTGTTTAATGCAAGAGAGGCCGTGTAGAATAAAATCTGTGTCCAAGACAGTTCACTAGTTTACATTAATATTAAATTCAGCTTCATTGCTTGTAGGAAAATATATAATCAATATACATGTATGAGCACCACTAAAGGCTTACCAACATGCACTGGGGTCGCCAAAATGACTTCTATTGTTTTGGTGAGGTCAATAAATGCAAACAATTTTATTTATATTCCCCTGTTTTACACACAGGCACTTTCATTTACTTTTTAAATGTCTTGTTGATAGATTGTGTGCGTACTTTAGCTGAAGCAGTTTTTCTACATCTGGATGCAGGGTGCAGCTATGCCATTGATAAGGCATTCTGTGTTCTTCTCTTTAAGTGTAAATTACAACATTTGCTTGCACTGAGTCATGCTGTTTCTGAAATGCCTTAACTTCATAACTTTTATAACTTTTTAACTTGATATTTATGCCGTTTGTTTTATGCTTCATTCTGTACACAGTAACTTTTTGCAGCAGCAGAAATCTAATGACAAACTGGAATCAATGAAACTGAGGTTAAACTACAAAGTAGCCAGAAAAAAAGTATGTGAAGCAGCTAAGCAGCAGCTGCTGGTGTGAAAGAGAACTCAGTGCAGACGTATGCATCCAACCAAGATGACTCCAATAGTACACAATCCTCAGTGAGGTAAAGAAGAAGCCAAGAGTGACAGGTAAAGGCTTGAAGAATCACTGCAACTGGGATACATCTCTGTCCAAGAGTCTGGTAAGCGTAAATCATTGAACAAACTTATGAAATAATACCATGGAGGAAGCCACTGCTCCCCAAAATAAAACTCTGCGCCTGAATTGTGGTAAAGAGCACCTTAGTAATACACAACAACACTGGGAAAATGTTTGTGGACTGATTAATCAGAAAGTGAAATGTTTGGAAAGACTACAAAACCCTCAAAAAGGGCCCAGCATACCAACCTCTAAACATCGCCCCATGGGGAGGTGTGGTAGAGGCGGTATCATGATTTGAGCTTCCTTCACTGCCTCAGAGTCTGGACCACTTGCCAAGGGAAAATGAATTTCTAAGTCTAAATACAGGATAGTGCCAGGATGAATGTCCATCAGCTGAAGCTTAGTAGAAGTTGTGTGACGCAGCAAAATAATGACCTGAAGCATGAAAATAAATCCACCACAGAAACGACTGCAGAGAAGGAGTGGGCTGGTCAGAGCCCAGACCACAGCCTCACAGAGATGCTGTGAAATAACCTCAAGAGAGGTCTTCACTCCAGAAATCCTAGAAAAGTGTCTGAGCTGAAGCACCTGAGGAGAAATGGTCGAAACTTTCCCACGGACGGTGCTCAGGTCTGATCCAGGGCTTCAGGGGGCTTCAACCAGCCCTTAACTTTGACAGTTTGTTTGCTTTCTCCTCCAATATTGTGAATTTTTAATGGGCACATTCACTAAAGATACAAGCAATTATAATTGTTTGTGTGTTATCAGCTTCTGCACATTGTGTTTGCCAGTTATGACTTAGATGAAGATGAGGTCACATTTCATGGCAAATCAATGCAACAAACCAAAACTGCAACGACTGCACACTTTTTCTTGCCAGAGTGAGCAGACAGTCTGTTGTGGCTGGAAATAAGCGATGAAAGATAGTTCTAAATTTCAAATTTGGCGTACTGAAACTGTTGATTAAGAAATACAAATGTTTTCAAGTGACTGACTGTTTTTGTCAGTCACTTGCACAATGTCAGACTCTAGTTGAACTCGTGACTAAAAAACACATTTGGGTTTAGGGACGGCAAGAATGAAATGAAATGACACTTAAATGAAATCTAAAAAGGCTAAACAAAGTGTAAAAGTTAGTTTTGAGCAGAGGTAAGCAGATTAAATTGAATAAAAGCATCTGTTAAATGACTAAATGTAGAGGGACCAGCTTCTTCAGCTCAACTTTTCTAGAGCACCTGGAGCTATGTGAGTTATTAGTGTGTGTGAACCCTATCCTGTACATCACATTTTCAGCGTTCCAACTCATCCCACCTGAGTAGGTATCTGTGCCCGCAGAACGTTCTGCTCTGTTTCCATGGAGATGCCAGAGGCGGTGGTGGCCGACTGTGGGCTCTGGTTGCCTGTCGCTGGACTGGGCATCCCAGGCTGACTGACACCCGTTTTCACATCTGATCCGTTCCCAAAGGCCAAGATGGCATTTTCTGTAACACAAAGAAACATACTGTAGTCAGCTTTCAATTGGGAGTGATGAGGTTGCTTAGCAACAGCCTTTAGTCCGAACCACGACACAAATATACGAGACACTATCTGACGGAATTGTATAAATGGAAATATATTCACTCTATTCTGCTCACAGGATGTCAAACATAAGCATCTACAGGGAAAAGTAAAAATGCAGACCTCTGAAGAGATTTAAGTCAGGCTTTAGAAATTTACACATCTTAAGGTGTCTCTGTGCACTAATGTGGAACATACTGTAGGTTATTCATGCCCGAGGTACAGTATATCATTCCTGAGGGAGACAAAATACTGCTGCTCACATTCTTACTCAAAACGCTGCTCCATTATACAGGAAAAAGACGTGTTATGTGAGCGGAAATTCATTTCTGTATGTTAAAAATAAACATACAGGGGAAGCCTGTCACTTCAGTAAAATACAAGTGTGCCTGCGTCATGGGCAGAGCCAAAAAATTAATTTTAATTTAATTTTTACATCTCAGAGGGAAGAGCTGCTGTAAGTAAGATACAATCTGAGCTCATGCAAAGGTAAACTTGAGTTGTGAAATGAGAATGCTGGTCAAAATGTAAGATAATGAGTAACCCGTCCCTTGTCAGTGGGCTTTCTGGCTGGCTCACCTAGACAGCTGTGGGGTGGCATTAAAGGGGAGCAGCAAAACATTTCTGAAACAGAAACCACTTGATTCTCTTCCAACCTTTCTGTTGCTTCTTAACATCAAGGCTGCATCCAAAATCAGTCTCAGAGCAGCAAGCTGCTGTCAGACGTCAACATGTGTAGCAATGTTGCTCAGATCGGTGCTGTGTGTGTGCATGTATTGAACTGTGACTAACAGGAGACGACAACAAGTGGCAATCACATTTAAAAAGTGACATTAAGTTCAACTTCAACTTAGTTTTATTATAAAATGCACAGTTAAGAGCAGACAATCCCTAAAGCATCAACAGCTTTGCTTGACAGATGTGGCTCTGATGAGCTTCCAGCAACAAAACATGATCACATCCTCAAAGTTTTCACAGATAAAGAGTGTTGGATAGTAGGAGTGTTAATGAAATAGAGGGGGTCAAAAGCTTGTGCCACATTACTGATAAATGGTTAATAGGAGAAGAAGGAATTTATCAAAGGAAATGTCACAGAAGAGCCCTGACACCTCACACCATCAACTAGATCTGTGATCAGCTTTGCATCTCTGCAAAGAGAGACTAATATTGAACCTGATATCATTATTCTCCTTGCAGGAGACCTTTTTACTCAAAGAACCTGGTTTATTTAGCAGAAGAAAAAAATCTGAAGGGTTACGTTTTGTGAAAAGCTCTTAAAGTGCACTGCCGGGGCTCGCATGTACTAACATATAACAACAGAGCAGCTGTCACAACACGGCACATAAAAGGTTGGATTTGATATTATCACAGTTTAAGTCTTCTTCATGCTGCCAAAACAGCTCTGCCCAGTGAGGGCATGGACAAAGAGCTTCTGAGTAGTAACAGGCTCTTTCTGTCCCGTGGGTCGCGGGTCGGGTCTTCATGGACTGAATCCACTTTTCACTCTCATTTCCACCCCCATTTTTGGCCTCAAATGCATACACTCTTGTAATTAATAATTTTCAAATACCGGTAATAGTTTTGTTCTATTTTAATTCACTTTTTTTTTTCATTTTCTTTTTAAGTACCAGTTGCTGTTTTTGGAAGCGGTGCAGACGGAGTTAACGCGTCTGGCTCCAGATGTGGAGTTCAGTGAACTCTGATGCCCAAGTGAGCAAATACCTTTGAATAGTCAGTAATAAGGTCTACGCTCCTTCCACTGTGGCGCTTTATACTTTATATTCATGCCTTGTGTTAGCTATAATTAGGATTAAAGTTACACAGACAATGTTTAATTTCATGCACAATGATTGATTTTAAACTAAGATCAAAATGTCATGAATTATGCTGCAGGACCTGCATATATATTCACTCAGTGAAAACCAAGGACATACACCCCCAGACGCTCTCAACCCAGCAGACTTTTCTGTTTAGTAAAACATGAGCATCTCAAAAAGTCCGAGCTGCAGAGCGCCAACCCACAGAACCTCGATATCTGCCGGAAGTCCTTTACAACACTCTTAAAAAGGGGAAAGCAGAAATGTATCAGCTCTTTTTCAAATATTAGAAATGGACAAGTGTTCCAGATGGAAGAAATTAACAAGAAGGTCAAATATATTTCACAAAAGACAGATCTAGATTGACTTGCACACTGCAGTGAGGACAGAGAGGGGAGGCAGCTGCCGATTGGCTAAAACAAGCGAGTTCACAGACTGGCGTGGCTGGTTGTTGCTAGAGAAGAAGAAGAAAGAGACAACACTGTTTACAGTTTGCATCTGCAGCACAGCAGAACAGATGTATGCTGCTGATCACTCGAGAGCACAGTTACCTCTGAGTCCTCTGCATATGAGTAGCCGTGCATGCTCTGGCCTGCTGGAAGTGTGAAGTCATGAAATGCAGCACAACAGCAACCGAATCATTGTTAAGTGGATTTAGATTTGCCAGCCAGCATCAGCAGTGTTCAGCAAAGGTTATGTCATCTCCTGCTGCCACAACCTGCAGCTGCTTGTGAAATCATGACTTACCTTTCTTCACTGAAAGTAGGTACATTGTGTAAAATGTACTATAAATTAATTTAGAAGACTGTAATGTGCAAATCTCATAAACCAATGTTTTATACACAACAGAACACAGAAAACCAAGTCCTGAAGCCAAAGAAATGCAAACATCTTATGGAAAGAAAATCAAGTAATGTTAAATTTGATGGCAGAAACTTGTCTCAAAAAGGACAGAGTGACATTTACTGATATGCAGCATCCTCTTTTCTTGTAACAGCAGTCCGTATACATCTGGGAACTGAGGAAAGCAGTTGTTGGAGTTTTGGGAGACAAAGGCATTCCTGGACTGGAGCTGCTTAGCAGTCTGGTCATGCACCCAACTTTTTCATTTGGCGAAATATCTGGACTGCAGGCAGAGCAATCCAGCACCAGGACTCTACTGGTACAAAGCCAAGTTTTATGTTTGCAGTATGTGGTTTACCGTTGTCTTGCTGAAAGATGCAAGACCTTCTCTGAAATGGATGTTGCCTGGATGGGAAGATATGCTGCTGTATGGCCCATAGGTACCATCCAGCGTTCATGTTTCCTTTCCAGATGTCCAACTTGCCTAGTTGATAGCCACCGAAGCTCTCCCACACCATCAGAGAAGCAGGCTCGTGAACTGAGCGCTGATACGAGGAATGGTCCCTCTTCTCTTTAGGAAGAAGATGCAGAAAAACGCAGCATCCATGGTTTCAAAGATGAATTTTGATGACACCTGACGAAACCTTTCCATGGTGCCTCCTCATTTTGCCCCATTTTAAATGAGCAGAGCCCAGCGAGGACAGCGGCATGTCTGGATCATGTTCACTTCTCAGTTTGTCTTTATATGATAAAATGTTAACCTGCATTTGTGGCTCGCTTGGTGAACACATGGTGAAGGCACAGCTGCATCGCCGCTTTCTTTTACAGTACCACCTGAGGGCATGAAGATCACAGGCATCCAAATGGATTTTCTGCCTTGTCCCATGCACACAGAGATTTCTCCAGATTCTTTGATTAATTATGCACTTTAGATGAGATAAAGTCTTCGCTATGTTTGGTTGAGGAACTTTACCCTGATATTGCTTCACTATTTCTAGACGCAGTTTTTGGCAGCTTGGTGAACCTCTTTCCATCTTTACTTCAGAGAGACTCTGACTCCAAGATGTTATATTTTTGCCAATGATTATCCGTAGGATGTTCCTCCAGGAGTTTCTGGGTTATTATGACGTCACTTTCCAACCATTTGTCCTCCATGTCACAACTTTTTAAAAATGTGTTCCTGCCATGAAATTCGAACAAATTTCATGAAATAGTACAATCTTTTACTGTCAACATAGGTTTTCTATGTTCTACTGGGAATAAAATGAGTTTAAAATATTTGAAACAATTCCATTCTTTTTTGTTGTACATTTTTCACAGCATTCCACAGTATTTTTGGAATTGGGAGTGTATCTAAATTTAGACTTTTAGAGCAGGTTTTATAGTGATTATAGTGGGTGGTGAGGGAACGCAAAAGCAGCATGTTAAAATAACAGTCATGTTAAACAAATCAGTCATGTTTATGAAGCTGCATCTTATTAAAAACATATATTTTCCCAATTACTGCTGTTTATTACTTCAAAGTGATAAACCAGGGTTTAATTTCTTGCTGCCAGATTTTCACAACACATTAACATGTATGTTTGCGCAAACTAGTGGGTGTCAATTGTTTTGATGGTGGAAAAAGCTGCATGTTTATTAGGACTGAAGGAAACAGAATCTGTAGATGTTTCTTTCTTTCTTTCACAGCTGCAAAAGGAACAGATGTTAAGATCTGGCGGTAATCCAATTAAGGGAACAGATGCGTTTGACGTTTTGGTTTGGAATACTCACCTGTCGGAAACAGATAACATATCACACCCCTGGCTGTCACACGCCGAGTGTTAGATACAAACAACCACTGTTCTAGATAAGTGCTGGCATGGATAAATGGGACGGTGTGGAAGAAGCCATTTGTAACGCCGGTTTCTCTAAAAAAAGAAGTAACATTAGACTTTGACTTGCCTAAAAATGAATGAAAAAGCTTTTGGCGCCTCTTAGTTTTCATCTGTCAGTAAAGTTGAGATAAAAATCTCTGTGTATATCTAAATGGATCATTTACAGCGAGTAGCTATAACTCAGAGGAATATTACATTATGTGCGTTTTGCACAATGTATAAGTTACTGTCTGGAGGATTAATAGGATTTTATACACTCTACAAGAAACTAATTACATCAAGTTCTTGGATCTATTACATCTAGAGTGACTTATGATCATATGATAAATTTATATTCTCTAGGCATTCATTTTCATCCTGCTAATGGGCTACTCAACAGCAACTGCATTTGCATAAAAGTCACTTCAATTAAAATATTCTCAGATGAGGACATGAATAGGAAAATCATCAATTAAAGTCCCTACCGGTCAAATAAATGTGAGTGTTTTTACATGAAAATCACACCATTATTTCATCAGTTCCAAGTCAAACCCCTCAGATTTCTGCAGCAACTCACTGGTTATTATGAGAGGATTTCTAAGCCTTCAGAGGGGTATTGGGCTGTGACATACAAACATTGATTTCTCACAGGATCATAACAAATTGATCCATTCTCCTGAGATGGTTTGCCTTTGCAAACAAGATTTTGCAGAAATCAATGCAGAACTCTCACTCTCCTCCTCCACTGATGCAACACAGACTTCATCAGCTGCTAGATAAAGATGAAGAACTGGAACGTTGACTTGTGTGCTTCAACAAGCAGCCCAGCAGCTACCGTCCGCCCTGAAAAAATGCAAATGACTAAAGAATGGATGGATCAACAAATCAGTCAAATCAGTCAAATCAACTTATATCAGTCTTTAGGAACTTACAAGACCTACCGTCTAAAAATTAAGCGTTTTCACTTCTTTTCTTCAAATGTTGCTGAAATAAGCAAGATATTCCTTAGAAATAAATGTAATGTTATTTCATCTTTTTTTTTTTTTTTTCCTGGCACACCCCTCACCATGTTTCCAGGCCTGCGATCGGCGCCATGAAGGGCTGGGACAGTGAGGCCAATACATGGTTGAATGTGCTGCCCAGTGACACTGGTCGTGCTGGAGATCGATCTAGAGACCTTCCAGTTAGAGCCCAACAAGAACCAATAAAACATAACCAACACCCGGTTTATACTGCCCAAAATGAATGAAAGCTACCCAACCTGTCCAGGGTGTCTCCAGCAGGTCCCCATGACCCTAAATATGGATTAGATTTGATTGATTTGAATCATGACCAGCAAAAAGCTCTTTTTGATGAAAAGCTTTTTTTAAAATAGATTCTGCATGTTACAACAAAACAACACGCTAAGCCTGGCTCAGGATGTGCACATATCTACACACCGAAGGCTTCAGACCAGCATACTAATGGTGCACTGGGTCAGAAGCGTTGCTGGGACAGGTGGAAAAGTGTTCCAGTGGACTCTAAGCATGCAGTTACTGTTCGGGAGCACGTAGTGATCTCCTGGGAAGCTGAAGGATGAGAGGTGCATCTCCAGCTGCTCACCACCCGCCACCATGCAGAGATGAAGTGCCAATTGATATGTTCATTGGTAAGCTGTTGTGACAGTTCCTTTGTAAATGGTTGGACGTGTTTGTTTTAGCACCTCTGCTCAAATCTCTTTGACTTCCAAGTTTTCCCCCTGAGGGATTTTTTTTATTATAAATACACATATATACAGACTTCATGGTTTTACCCAGAGGTAGAACAGCACATCCCGTGCACGCCTCTAAGCTCCCCCCAACGTGCCTGTCACATCACTGGTTATTATCACTTTTTCCTATTACATTACCAACTTTACTTCTGAAGAAAATTTTAAATAATTGCAAATATAAATGAGCTTCACCTCCATCTGTCCTCTCATCTTTCCCTGACAAACCCAGCTTTCAGGAAATGAAGTCCAGCGTTGCAGTTCTGCATAGTGATTTGGCCATTACTGCTGTGATGAGGAAGTAAGGCAGGGTGACAGCTGTTTGTAAAACCTGAGTGCACTCACTCAGGAGAGGGACATTTTTCTCAGCAGTTTTGCCCTCCCATGTCTGCAAGCAACTGTACTGTTCCCTGCCGCTATTGTCTCTGTTCGCCTCATTAGTTTAGAGGCAGGAAACCAAATTACGCTCAATTACAAAGTCATCAAAAGCCATCTGAAGTCCTGTCTCAGCAAGCTGGCCAAAGAACACGAGGATGGGTGTGCAAAACAACGTGGATGTCACCTGCAATAGGGACCGGGAGGAGTTGTTTTATTGGCGAGGGCGCTGCCCACGTTTAAAACACAACCATCACTGAAGGACAGGAGAATCTCTTGGCTTTCACTGAAATAAACACGACTAAATACTTTGTACACTGTGATTACAAGAAAATCAAGCAAAAAAAGATCCTGAGGAGGTCTCACAGGGCAGATCCATTGTCCCAGTTATTGGCTTGGCTTCATGTCAGAGTCTCTGCTAAATCATAATGTTTCTCTTCCAAATAAAGAAGTGGCTGATAACGAGAGCACGACACGATTTACCAGTCAGTAATTCACGTTTCCAATAAAAAACCCGTCCATCTTTATCTTCCACTACATTCTATTTCCTCAGGAAAGGAAAGAGGGATTTTCCCCCCCTTTTTCTTTTTTTGGAAATGAGGCCATTCAAACTGAAGTTTGTTCTTGTCTTCTGGGTCCCCAAGGAGCCTCCAGAAACTAGCACACAGGACCAGCCATAGCAAATCTGAGTCTGTCTAGAAGATGTGTTCTAGCAACCTCATCGGGCTTCAAGCATCCATCAGTCAAGTGAAAACGTGGGACTAAACTGTGAGCTTTCACTCACTAAAGGAAGCACTTTTTTCTATATGGAGGTGGATTTGCAAAACACGGAAAGATTTTAACAAATATCTGCATGTCTCTCCATTGAATAATGCACAATAGATAGCATTTATTCTTTAAACACTGATGCATTGTCTTGTAGTTTGTCTAAAAATTGCTGATCTCAGATACAACATCTCTCTCGGTGAAATTGCAGCTTCCCGTCAGTTCTGCTGCCGGATAGTTTGCTCTGAATACATTTAGTAGATGGGTTTTTCAAGCAAGGAGCTTTCAACCACTTCTGCAAGCGAACGTCTCTACAGCTCCCTGCGGGTGCTTCCCACGGATGTCAGGATCTGTCTCTGTGAACTCTGTACATTGTGCAGATTTTTGTGGGATTTTCCCAGACTGAGAAGATTCCACCTCGAGTCAAATCTCAAGACTTTTGAGCAGTCTGTGTTAAGCAGACAGTTTCCTGCGTTTTACAGCCACAAGTAGGTACAGTAAGAGTAACGTGATTAGTGAATCGAGTAAAGAAAGTGAAGAAGACTTCAAAGCGGCTGAGCCTAAAAACTTGGAGACTTATTAAGCTGAGCCACAGCAAAAATCCATAATTATCCAAAAAGAGCCTCACCGAAATATTACATAATCTCATCTCATTGACTTTTTTTTTTTCTTACACAAATTAATGTACTCTGGGGTATCAGAGGAAATGATGAAAACAAGTTAACATCTAAATAATTATATGATAAGGAATATTGTGACTGGGTACTATGACAAAATTAAATGGCAAGATGGAGTAATCTCATCATTCCGTAATGAAAATGCCTAAGGTATCATTGATAGAGGTAATTCATTAGATACCTTAAAGTTACATTAGTAAGTGACATTATAAAACATTTTTTGCAGCCTCAAATGAGAAAAAGTTGGGATGAATCTGAAAATACACTTACAGATAAAACACATTTAAATTCTTACATTTGGTTCAACTTTTACTTTTTTGCAGACAAAGTTAACCAAGATGTGCCATGCTTTTTCCTCATCATCTTCACTTGATCTGTTAATATACATCAACATTTGAGTTTCAGACCTGCAACACGTTAGTTATAGGTGCAGGGATAGCGTTGTACTAGTAAGGATGAGAAAAAAAAACAATTAAAGACTGGTGACCTCAGCAACTCGTTATAATGATGTTTAGTATGAAAGGCTGAATCTCTGAGGAGCAAAAGTTGACACAAGATCTCTACTTTGTCAATAAATATGCAAGAATATCCCTTAAATGTTTTAAAAACAATATTCCTCAAAGAAAGAATATGCCTACGTCTCCGTCTATTGTGCACAATACCATCATCTGATGAGGAATCTGAAGGACTGAAGAACACCAGTGATCAGTGATGTCATCCTACAGACAACACTGCACCAACAACTGCCATTCATCAGCTGATACAAAATACCCATGTGGGCAAACAATCACTTTATTGTGCATAAAGAATACTGTCCAGACGTGATGTTGACATCTCTGGGCTCTGAGGCATCCAGGATGAAAGACACGCCCACTTCTGTGATGGCTCACTGAGAATGTAAAGCAGAGTTTGCTGCCTTCAAAACCACATTTTCAAGGATTTCAAGGTTGATCGCAGTGTAAAACCACACTCTTCACACTTGATGATGATATGTGCTGGACTGGCCTGCCTGCAACGCTGATTTGTCTTCAACAGAGAATCTCCGTGGAATTTTAAAATGATAAATGTACGAATGACAAATCTGTACTTTTGCACAACTTTAGATGCGTTTGCAAGAATATTGGAACAAAATAACTGAAACTCCTCATCACTTGATATCCTCAATGCCTCAACCTTTCAGGTTTTGTGAGATGGAACATCAGCACGGCAACGTTACAAACATTATTTTAGAATGTGTTTCAAGCCTGAAATGCAACAACAAATATGTATTAACAGGTAAATGTAAGCTGACAAAAACATAAACGTACACAAACATATAGCGCAGAGACAAAAGTCAAAGCAAACGTGAGAATCATTTTATTTATATATTCATTAATATTTATTATATTATGTTTCCTTTATAATCAAATTTCACAACAAGTTACATAGCTCCACACTATCACATTCCCTTCTTTATTTTTTTTACTGTACTGAATTTCTAAACATAACTTAAAATCTAAATATTTTGTTTTATGAAAGAACATTTAAAACCTATTATTTTAAAAACACAAAGTGAAGTAACAAATGAAGTGTAAATGAGAGATTTTCTTGGCGAGGTGGGTTCTGCATCAGACTTTGACAGGTTTTAGGGCACCAGAGTTTCCAGTGTCCAACAGGAGCGTCGGTAGGAGGACACCTGTGTACCGTCCGATCAGAACTAATTCTTTGCTATTGTGTCATTAATGGACATAAATGACAGCTTCATATAGACATAACCAGCAGTGGCCTTGTTATTACCAACACATGATGGCAGTTGCAGTTGGTACTGTCACTTCGCTCATTAGTCTGTCCATGGTGTGGTTGCTCATGCCAACAGCTTTGTTTGTTGTTAGAAAGAGCAATAACTCAAAATAAATTCCACTCTGTGTCACCGGCAGCTACAGTTTGTATCACTTGTTGAACTGCCTCATTCTTGTGTCAGTGATGCTATCATTCCTTCAGAGGGATGATCTCCTGTCATCAAAGTAATGTCTTTTCAGGGTTGTTACGGGGATAAAAACTACAGCACAGAGTAATAGACTTCAAAGGATGGGCGGGTAATTCTTAAGTGACAAAACCTTTCACCAATAGTCCCCATAAATCCATATTGTAAGGGCTCATCCAGTGCTCTGTGCCACCACCTTTACTGTTTCATGTCACTGTTCTGCCCATTCGTGGCTAAAAAAAAAAAGAGACAACTGTCCCCTTTGAGTGACTGTTTTTTGGATCATTGTCCTGTTGCATCAGCCAGTTTCAACCAAACGTTAGTGGTCAGACAGATGGTCTGACATTTGTCTCTAGATTACTCCAGGAGTTCATAGTGGGCACAACATATGCAAGGTGCCCGGGTACTGTTGTGCTTGACAGTGGGCATGAAGTGTTCCTGCTAATAAACCAAACTTGTTGCTGGGCATCAGGGCAAACAATTCTTCTCTCATATTATTCCAGAAGTGTAGTAGTTTGTTGAGATGCAGTTTAATGAATCTAAGTCATGGTTGCATGCTGTTTTATACACAAGAGAGTTTATCCCGGCAACCCTTCCAAACACACCATTCTTGTTCAGTGTTCTTGTAATTGTTCCATCATGGACTCAACGAGTCCTGTAGGGTCTACTCCACTGCTGTTCCTGTATTTCTGTGACAATCACACAATCGGACTTTGGGATAAATTTGCTGGGGCGTCCACTCCAGGGAAGACTGGCAACTGTCCTGAAAGCTTGTGAGTGATCTTTCTCACGGTCAAACTGATGGTAAACATCATCTGGCTGCATCATATCCACCCAAATTCTTTAGAAGCAATAAAAGGGATACTTGGTATTGCCCATATTTTACTAGTTGACTGCATGTACTCGACTTTATATTGATATATTTAAATATGTAGGAGCAGTTAAAGATACTTGTATGTATGTTATGTATATGTCATTTTTATATAATTGATATGTATCAATACATCAATACTGCCCCCCCAGCCTTGATACAGACACTTAAATATACTCACAGGTCTACACACATACCAAACAGACTCCACACACACAGCACACACCAACATTTAACAACTGTAAAAAGAATGCTCCTCCCCTTCTCTCTGTCCTGGTTGTCCTACATTTAAATGTCTCCTTTCACTCCAACTCAACACGTTATACACTCATTCGCACACACTGCAACACACCAACAGTCACCAAACTGCACTCATCACTGTCGTCTTTTTTTCTTGCTCTTTCACAACCCACCGTTGGTGATCTTAGTCCTCTTTGGCAGAATGTTTAATTCTTTTTCTTTTTCTTCTAGGGATCAATTAAATATGGCTAGACTGCCAAGAGGGCTGGAGAAGGAAACACACTCACACACTCATGCACACACACAAACAAACAAACAAACAAAAAATCCCTCTGTTGCGAGATTAAAATGCATACATATATATATATATATATATATGTGTGGCTTTTGCGTTTTGCCAACCATTTAAGCATTAATATACAATATATGCAGGAATAAAATGTTATCTCTCTGATAGGAGTTTGAAAGTTTGTATAAATCATTTTCTATCAGAGGCTGCTGGTCTGCCTTGAGGATGGATTATAAACCATTTTGGTACATTTTCTTGTATGCAGATGTTCATTGAAATCCGTATAACCTGTCAAAGGTGAGACCCAGCCTTTTGCCCAAAAAGAGCTGGAACAGGCTTTGGAGTTCCCCATGATCCTAAACAGGAATAAGCAGACGACTGATGGACAGATGTTCCTTTAAAAACTCAAGAGAGGATGAAGACAAACAGCTGCCTTTTAACTAAAATCTGAAAAGTCATAATATCTGATTACTGCTCTGGATAATGTTCCTCTGGTCAAGCCTGAGAAATTGAGGTGCTTTATTTGACCAATCAATGTCTTTTGATGAGTATTTCAAACTTCTGGTGCAAAATTGTGTTTTTCTATTTGAAGAAGAGTTTGAAACTCCGCAGGTTGCTGCCAAAGCCAGAATTGGAAAGGATTATTTATGCTTTAAACAATGACACCTTTACAAAGCAGCTGAAGACAGTTTTACTCAGACAAGCCTTTAGTTAGTGAGAGCTGTTTAAGGTAGGCCTCTACATTTATTTTATTATTCTCATAAGTTTGTGTTATACTTTCCTTCATTTCAGATCATCTTAATGTTTTAACATAAAACTATATTTTTTATATTGAAAACTAGTATTTTATTTTTATTTAATCTGTGACAAGTGCTATATAAATACCTTTTACTTAAGGATAAAAAAAAAAAGGCCGTGGATCATTTTGTCAGCAGCTACAGTTTAGTTCCCACACATGTACTGGTTCCTAGTCGGGTTGTTTGCTACTCACTCAAGCAAACGTTGTCGTGGAAGAAAGCGAGGAAGTCATTGCATTGCTCCTTTTGGTTGCCACTTGCTGCGCATGAGCACCACGGTCCCACGTTAGATGTGGAGTTGTCAAGGTAGTTGGGAGTTATCGTGCTTCCTGTAGGAGGGAGGAGAAGGAAAAACAACACGAGTCTGTACATTTAAAGCCGTACTTGACCAATAAATTCTCACACAGTGGCTCAATCTTAAATAAATAGCATATTATCTTTGATTTAACTGAACTGAGTTGAACATTATTGCCATCTCTTGTAATTGAGGATCTCCTGGCTGCTCCTCTGTGACTTTCTGGGCAACACTCCACTTATAAACACCTCATGAAATATGCAGTTTCTAAAGAAGTGGAAAGAACATATACTGAGGAGTTGAATGCCAGTTAAGCAGGAATTTGGCTGATTCAATCTTGTTGTGCTTGTCTGATTATGACCTTACTCTGATTGCAATAATCAAATAAAGGCATTTTCATGGCGATCTCTCTCATCACAGCCCTGCTCTAATCAGGTTAAAAAGGAGATATTAGCCTGCATGTAAATGCATTTATGGAGAAGGAAAGTGACAGAATTTTAGAATAATGGAAACAGATGAAAGCGGCGCGAGTAGACAGAAAGTCTGTTTTCACACATGAACTCTAAGACATTTGGGGGAATATCAGATAATTAAGTCTTGAAATTTTTTCGCAGTTGCTATTCACACGTGCACCTCACAGCGGGAGTTTGTCTGCTGTGTTTTCACAGCTGCATGCGAAAGAGGGGGTGCAGGGAAACATCAGTCTGTGAGGAGCACACAGGAGACAGGGCATGATACACAAACCAGGTTGTGGAAATGATTTTTGCTTCTATACAAGACACCGAGAATCCCGAATGAGGCACTGACTGTTTTTGTGATGCTACCAGAACTACTGTATGAGGATTTGGATCCATCCGGAACAGCAAAGAGCGAGTGCAAAGCATACAGACCACCAGAACAGTGTTCTGATACAGTCTCAGCATAGAGGGATTACTTTGGGTTTTTCTTGCCTTACAATATTGGTTTTTGGTCATAAATGCTGGACATTATCGTACAAAAATAGTCTAATGTGTCAAGGATGGAACATCACACGGTGGGAACACGTGTTGTAGTATGACAAATGAGTATTCTGTCCAAAAAGTCCAAAAGCTTTGGCCTGTCACGGCACAAGGTCGTAACGGCTCATTGGCAAAGGTCATTTACATTCTTACAGAATGTAAATGCAGATGATTTACAAATCTATCTGCCCATTATGCCCAGCTCATCAAACACATTTAGTTCCATCCACAGTAGTTCGGATGACATCAAACTCTGGCTGTTGACAATTTTCTCTGTTTGAAAGAGAGCTGAACTGAGTATATAGTGTTTTCCCCTCCATGCAGCCCAGCAGTGTGGTATCTAGCGTGGCTCCAGGTCTTCAAGCTCTGGCCCCTCACTTTTAAGTCTTCACCAACCTAACAGAGCTCTGCGTTCTGCTGGCCAGTATCTGTTAGTGGTCCCGCAGTCGAGGAGCAGACAGTTTCTTTGCTGTTGCAGGTCCTCTGGACTCTGGACAGCTCGAAGATGGCTCAGGTATTGGACTGAAGTCCCTGCTGGTCCGTGTGGAACCAAAGTGCCAACCATCTCACATCCAATTCGTTGCAGTTCCATGACCGACCAGTGGAGGCTGGCCTGATCTCCATTGCCTCGCATGTTAAAATGTCCAACTTTAGAGCAGAACTCAACATATTTACAGCGCGACGCAACCATTCGTTTGTACAAACCCAGGTTCGGGTAAACGAGACAGTCATTTTTGAATTCACCATCAAATCTATACATTAAAAAGTTTATCCCGCTGTAAAGGTCTGACAGCAACAGTGATGGTTCCCGTCACCATGGCTGCACCCTCTACGGAAGAAAACGGGCTTCAAAACCGGTCTTCGGAAACCAGTGGGTCACGTGCTTCCTCCATTGTTATATACAGTCTATGGTGGAACCCTGGACCCGTGCACACCTTTGCACACTTCAAGATGTGCTTGCAGGAATAACGGGATAAAAAAAGAAAAAGAAATCAACTGAAACTAGCATGGCTTGAAAGTAAAAAAAAAGTTAATGAGAAAAAAAAAGGTCAAACTAGATTCTTCAAACTTTTCATCATCATTTTTCAAAATGTTTCCAACTTTGTTTGATCTGGAGTTAATTTGTCCAAGCAACAATCACAACAGAAAGTACAACAGCCTTTTATGTACTCCTTTTGGTAGCTGTACTCTGTTTTAAGAACATGTTCTTTGGTTGCTTTGGCCTACTTGGCAAGTTCACAGACACAGTGACAAAAAAGTTATGATTCATCTCAGTCGATTCTCTGGGTTTCACACTTTTACACAACAACACTTCGGAGTCTCAATTTTTCTTCACCTGTATCCGATGATCAATAGCAGCCCAGATCTCCGTCTGTCTTTGTCAGTTCTTAACCTCCATAGAAATCAAACACCTTCTTTTTTCGCTGTGACTCCAGTAGTTCAGATTGGTTTTGTTGTCCCTCATTGTCATTTTTAAATTGAGTGGTTTTTAACAACATTTTGCTCATAATGTGATCATTTGTTAAGTTTTTATCTAAAGCACAATTGCTGTATTGTATGCCTTCATGTGCTCCCGCTCATCGGCACGTCAGGGATAATTCTGTCAAAACAGCAGTCAATAGTTGTAATTGCACGACTTATAATAACAGCGATTTGGCTGGGCAGACTGCAGCCAAATTAATCAGTGCTCCATCGATCATTGAAGCAAGTTTTCATCTCCATCCGCCATCATTCTTTAGAGTTTGCTCGGTTCACTTGTCTGCTCTTCTCTTCCCTCTCTGCAAATGCTTTTTGTTCCCAATCCATCACAGAGGCTGTGTGAGCCAGAGCTGGCGCAGAAAGATTTAGTTCTTACCTATCACGCCGGTGTATGCAAGAAGACATGCGCCGTAGTTCTCCTGCTTACAGCCACTGGTGCTCTGCTCGGAGGGTTGGCAGTCATACTGGAACTGTGCCCAGCGAGACCTGTGGGAGCAGTAACACGCCATTCATCATTTACTTGGACTTGGCAACTACACACATTGTGCTGCTGAATGTTGGTCAGGTGCTTTCTCTCAGCAACAGCATTGTTGATCTAAAACCCACAATACTTATCTGCATGCCTATACTCATACATCAGGTTTCTGAGCCTTTGAAGTGCTCTGCAGGAGTTCAGCTCATAATCCAGTCACCTCTGGTGACATTCATCCCTGTTTCATCCCCTTCCTTGTCTCTTTCCCCAGTCAGTTGTCTTCTGGAAGGCTTCCAGGATGTGAAGTGTCAATGAGGGCCCAAGACAGGCCTTGTCTTTGCTCTCTACACACTGTGGGCACTGTGTGGCAGGCCTGGCTGAGAGGAGATTAGACAAATATGGATGTTCCACATAAATACTTGCTCCCAGAACCACTTTGCCTTCCTCTCTTACCGTTTCCTCCTGCCACCCAAACATCTAACCTCATAAACTTCATCATCATATAAGGCAATCGTATCGCATCACTGGCCGCCCACTTACTAGCATTTGCATCGGGAACCCCTCAGGGCACCACAGCTGTCTGTTCTGCTCTCATTTTTCATGTCATTGTAATAATGTGCCTAAAACTCAAGCCTGTGCAGCAAGTGAATGCATCCTCCACAGGCAGCCAGATAATTCCAACTGACTGGGGCAGGACTGCTGGGCCTTGAGATGCTCCATTCAAGGGAGCATAATAGCTGATCGATATCCATGACAGATGAATGCCTTTATCTTCCTGACATCTGAAGAGGAGCTAGATTAAACGCAAGGGACATTTGCTGTCAGAGACAAGAGACAGGCACGACGGCCTGAGAGGTCCATGTTCCTGAGAGAGAAACGCTGCAGGACTCTTCATCATTTTGGAAGATATCGTTATCTTTCTGATTAAAAATTATTTTAAATGTGAACGCAGTCACTCACATAAACAGAGATGTAATGCTGAGTAAAAACATTCAGATAACACATCTCATGTAGAGTCCATTTTTTGTCAGCTGCTTATGATGTCTCAGCATGAAATGATGTCTGAGCATCCTGGCAACTCAGTGGATCCCGAGTGATAATAGCTGTTTATAATAATGACTCTTTCACTTGTTGCCAGACTGTGTCCCTCAGAAAACGAATGCAGAATTTAACTGAACTAATTAAACACAGTTAATGAGTATAACAATTGAATTAATTAAACACAACTGTCTAATTAAATCTAAATGAACATATCACATTAGGCAGACATCTTCCAGGATACATAATGCTGTTTATTGTCCTGAGGGAAAGTCATTGTGGAAGACCACCACACCAACAAAGCCCATCCTGTTTAACTGAACGATGATGAGCAGACAGCCGCTGCTTAGAAGCCTGACAATTAACGGTGAGAGCTTCACAACAGTCAATTAACAATCTAATGATCTGACGATGGACCAGTAGGCTGTGTGGCTATTTTAAATTTTCATAGATTTCAATTAAAATCAGCAGTGTTACAGCTGCTCTGCCGGTGTAGCCTGGCCAGCCGTCTTGATTCCTTTGCTCTTCGATAAGAAGAACTAGTCTGGTTCCTCTTGATTTGACTTTGACTTTCATGGAGCAGTACCAAAGGATACGGCAGAAACTGCCTCTGGATGCCATCGTTTTGGCATACAACAAATCGGAGAAATGAAGGATGAGACACGGGCACGGACACGTGAGCCAAGGCCGTTATGGTGAGTTTCTGCCACGTAGAAGAAATCTTAAAAGTACGCAGAAAGACTGAGGTCCTGGTTGCGCCCCGAGTGGTCCTGGACATTGTGTTTTTCTAGGCTCCGCCTGCTTGCCTTGTTGCCTTGTTGCTGTCTTTGGTCTGTCAGGTCTGGTTTTTAGAAGACTTGATGGACTTTAGCAGGTCTAAATACGAGTCAAAGCGCTTGTCGAACTAATCTCAGTGCTCTTCCACGGATGTCATTTGTTCAAGTGGAGACCTTTTCCAACAAATTCCCCGGGACTTCTTCCAACCTGCTAAGCTGTTAGTCTCCGAGTTAATCTTCAGTTTTATTACAAGAACGAGCACTCACACAGTGCAGACCTCCTTTGTCCTCACACACAACACCTCCCCTGTGTTTTAAGTGCTATTCTGCAGCGCCCTGCTCAGTTCTGTTCCTTTTACAATTAATATGATTTTAATATGTTTTTGTGAAATATGAGAAAATCTATGACTAAAAAGTGGCTGATTTAAACATATGACAAGACAAAGATATCTTACTAATTAACTGTAGCCATAGGTGGGAGTTTGCAAGTGAACCTGCCAGTCTGTAAAAAAACCTCTGCTTTTATGTGGCACCTTACCTTTCGTCTTTTACCTTTCGTCTTTTACCTTTCGTCTTTTACCTTTCGTCTTTAATGTAACCCAGCCTTATTGAACATTGTATAACTCAGCTTCTCTCAAAATCTTGTACATCAGAGCTTCAGGGCAGCATTTTAATACATCTGGTTCCAGATGCATTAAAATCCTGCCCTGATGCACAATCGATAAGTAGACAGAAGAATGTACGGTGAAAATGTGCTCCTCAGGTCACGATTAAAAGGAATTAAAAAAAAAAGTGACACAATTTAATACAAAACAACATTTCACTAGAAAAGTAAGTTGGTGATTTTTAGCTGATTTCGTTTCTCTAGTTTAGTTTTTCATGATACATTTGAATGGTTTTGTCTAGACCCTCCAGCTTTCTCCCACGGCTTAACCACGACGGTTTAACCACGCACGGTTTAAACACGCACGGTTTAACCACGACGGTTTAACCACGCACGGCTTAACCACGCACGGTTTAACCACGCACGGCTTAACCACGCACGGTTTAAACACGCACGGTTTAACCACGCACGGTTTAAACACGCACGGTTTAACCACGCACGGTTTAAACACGCACGGTTTAACCACGCACGTTAAACTCAGTTAGAAACTGCAATTTGTCCGTAGGAGTGAGTGTGAGCATGCATGCTTCTGTAGCTCATTTGTCTCTGTGTGGCCCTGTGATGGACTGCTAACCTGCGAAGGTCGCACTTTTCTCCTGATGACCTGCAACCCTGAACGGGATAAAGAGGATATAGAAACAGAATGGATGGAATAAATAACTCTGGATGCTGTAATTATGCAAAATGTTGGTGAGTGCGGATGTTTGCTCTGTCTTAAGTGTGTTTATACTCAGCAAGAACAAAGAAATTGTTCTCGCTCCCAGATCTGGGACTTCTTGCTGCTTGTTCTCAACACAACATCTGGCCAGAACACTTTTTTCATGCGTGGGTCCAACAACTACTGCGTGATTGGTCGAAAGTCTAAAGTGGGCTCGGCTCTGTGAGGACTTCCCAGGAGTTCTGCACTTGAGTTTTTTGTGAGGTATGAAGTGTCCTGGCTAGAGGGAAGTTTGTTTTTGGTTGTTTTTAGTCTTGCCATCTTGAAAAAATGAAAAAAAAAACCAAACAAACAAATAACAAACAAACTGTTTTTTATGGCGTATGTGCAGGCCAGTGAATATTTTCAGATTACTCTGGTGTCTGGCACAAACAAAAGTTAGTCATTTTTCTGTGTGTCCCTCTTGATCATCTCAAAGTAAAGCTGATGTCCATACATTATTTTTTGTTGCAAACAACAGTTTCATATGCAAACTGCTAAGTCCGAAAGTGTCCACCTTCACACAAAAAGTGGATGGATGTGGGTAAAATATTATGACGACTGAGATTTCTAAAACAGAAACATGCATGAGCAACTTTAAGAGTTCCTATGAACTAAAAGAGGAAGATCACTTCCAGTAACTATGTGCTTCCACGGTAAATCGCGGGTTTGGAGCTCCATTGATGATGGCTTTTTATAGTTGTGCTAACTCAGGGCCAACATACTCAGAGCTGAGTGGACCAACTCTGAACAGCTGTGCTGAAACCCAAAACTAAAAGTTTCTGAACTTAGAGTTTGTTGATTTCAAGTTAGTTTTTTTGACTCAGTTTGTTGAACCTCCTTTGTGAAACAGGCCCCTGGTAATAAACAAAACCAGTTGATCTAATGCAAAAAGTACCTGCACACGTAATCTGACTTGCAGAGCCGCAGCTGGACCAGGCAGTTGGGCTTCTCCTTTTCTTCATAGGAGCAGGATGGAACGATGGTTTGCCTGCGGCGCTCTGCACAGGCCGTGTCGGTGCAGGGACAGAACAGCAGCTCATGGGTATAGTCAGACGGAACGCGGTCAAAGAACTTCCTCAGTGTCTTGTTGCACTTTAATCGATTACATGGCCCCGAGCGGCCTGAGGGCTGGATGCAGGCTGACACGTACTCTGTGCGAAACTTCTGACATGTCTCATCTATGTTACACGCCTTGGCAGCATCCAGGCAGCGGTTCACTGTCGTTACTTCAGACTCTGCAAAGAGGAAAAAGGACAAACCAGTGGTAAAAAGCTTTTCATCGTTTCAAAAAAGGAAAATCAAACCACAGGAAATGCTTCAAAATCAATCTACGGCCAAATTAAATCTGGGAGTGACATTCCTCTCCCACCTGTAGATTCAGCTTCAGTGCAGATTCAGCAAACTAAACAAAAATGATGATTATTTGTAAAAGGCCTTCTTGTTATAAATAGAACATGATGGTGGTTAAATATTGAATGATCCTGGGCTCTGGATGGGTTTCAGCCAAGGCCTAATGGCTGAATGTTTCATTCTGCTGGGTTAATGCAGAGTGGCAGCTCTGAAGATATGGCTCCTCCATCCCTCCAACTGCACAACAAGACCTGTAATTACTGCTCCTTCCTCTTCGTCCATCCATCTATCCAACACTCCTTCCCTTCATCTGGGACCATTCCTCATTCACCTGATTCCTTCCTTCACTCACCATTTTCCTCTCTTGCTATGCGCCCGCTGCTGTGCTGCTATCATCCCCACTCCATCTGTCTCTTCCTTTCCTCTGCTCAGCTCCCTTCAATTTCTCCTCCGTCTATTCTTTCTCCACTTTGCTCCACTTTGCCTCCCTCTGTGCCCATTCTCCCACTGACTTCCTCAGTAATGAGCCAGTTCTGTGAAGGCAGTGAAAAGCCCCCTTTTTACCCATTTCTTTTTTGACCTGCGTTACTCTCAAAATCATCATTTTGCATTCGTGTTTTGTTTTTCCTTTTTGTTTCTCCAGGTGAATCCATGATGTGTTCAGCTCCTTTAGTAGATGGTGCCCCTTTCATTAGTTAGTAAAGAGCCTGTTGTTCCATCTCCTGGTGAATTTGAGTCTGACCAACCTGTCATATAAAATAAGAATGACCTTGTAAAGTGAAGCAACAGCCAAAGTCCAGGCTGCTGTACTCCTGACGTAACTTCCTGGAAGTCTTGAGAATGGAGGGAGTGGACTTTGACAAACTATACTTTTGGCCATATATATACACACACACACACACACACACACACACACGCGCCTTAGCACTAAAAGTAAGGATGTAAGGTGTTTTGGTAGGTGATTTCTTTTTTGTAACAATGTGTCTTGGCAATGAATCCTATGTTGTTGGACAGCCTGTTTATTTCTTTTAAATGGTGCCACATTTGTTAGGAACAAGCATTTGTGAGATGAGCAGCAGAACTGATAATTTGGGTTACACCCCTGAAACATTTGCCATATCTTCTCTGCCAACTGACACTTGTTTGGCGTTTGGTGGATTGTGTGATTGAAGTTTGAAGAAAAAACACATATTGCCAATTTAACAATTTATCTATTTCAGGAGCCTCAATTGTGTATGGATAAACCGAACACAACCACAACAGCCTGGCACCTCCTCTTCATGCTGGTTACCAGCCAAGAAAAGATGTTACTCTATCGATGCAGCAATCTGCATAGCTTTCTCCACATCTTCTCCACACTTTGACCCTATAATCCAACTGTCGTAAGCAGAATCTGGACTCAACACTGACCATAATGTTCCTCCACATGTTTAGGTGCTAGTGCACATAATACCAACACCAGTGCAAATGGACCTGACGGTGAAGGGCAGTCATGGCAGGCTTCCTGGCAGGCCTATTAGACCAGAGATTGGCTGCGTGCAGTTGGGTCCAGATTATCAAAAAGTCGCCAGCCAGATCTTCCTGCAAACCTTGACTGCAAATCCTTAGAAGATAGCCTACGTAAGTGGCACCAATTAAAGGGAAATAAACAGGCTGTCCAATAGCATGCAATGTGTACATATATATAAGGATGAAGGGTGGGAACATATATATATATATATATATATATATATATATATATATATATATATATATATATATATATATATATATATATATATATATGTCTGCTTCACAGGAAGTGTATTTTTTTTTTCATTTCTTTTGCCTAGGAGTAGGACTTTCCCCAACTTGAAGGGAGTCTATAACAGAACTATAAAGTTACTGATCCAGGAGATGCAAGTGTGTGGTGGGTTTGCAGCATTTAACATACAGGACCATTATCTGACAATACTAAAAACCTCCACACTATAGGGGTTTACAATCAATTTTAAAATGGTACAAAGGAACAATTTTGAACTCTTGTTTAGTCTCTTGTTTGGGCAGTCTCTTGTATTCTTTTTGATCATGTGTTGCAGTGGATCTGTCTTTAGTGATCTCATCATCTGTGTGCGTCTGTTCAAATGTCTCCACGTGGGTCTTAGGTGATCTCCCTCACCTCTACATAACTACATCTCCATATGCAAAAAAGCTAGTATATGATTTTTTATGAGGGGTGAAAAAACAAAAACAATCAATGATTAAAATTAGAGGTGATAAAAACATGTTAACATGGAGCCATTAACATGGAGGTGAACTCATATGATGAATTTAAAAATCTAATTCAAATTAAAAAATACTTTATTCATCCTCAAAAGGAAATTAATTTTTGCAGTAGTCATTTAAGTCCTTCAAAGAGTCTTTGTATAGAGTTATTGCTATGGGCAGAAAGGATCTCCTGTAGCGGTCTGAAGAATCTCTTGTAGCCGTCTGAAAGATCTCCGGTAGCGGTCTGATGGATCTCCTGTAGCGGTCTGAAAGATCTCCAGTAGCGGTCTGAAGAATCTCTTGTAGCCGTCTGAAAGATCTCCGGTAGCGGTCTGATGGATCTCCTGCAGCGGTCTGATGGATCTCCTGTAGCGGTCTGAAGGATCTCCTGCAGCGGTCTGAAGGATCTCCTGCAGCGGTCTGAAGGATCTGCTGCAGCGGTCTGAAGGATCTCCTGCAGCGGTCTGAAGATGACAGGACTCCAACTTGAACTGGAAGTCTGAGGTGTTCAGGGTAAAGAGAAAATGTGAGAGTACAGTCCCCTGTGGTGCTCCTGTGCTGCTGACCACCTGCTCAGACTCACAACCATTCAGTCTCACAAACTGGCCTGTTTGTCAGGTAGTCAGTAATCCAGGTGATTGGAGGCATCCACCTGTTTCTTCTGGAGTTTCTAACGTAGTAAAACAGGCTGGATGATGTTAAATACACTAGAGAACTCTAAGAACATGATCCTCTCAGCAGTGCCTGGTTTGTCCAGATGACTGTGGGTTTGTTGAAACAGGTGTATGATGGCCACTTCAACTCCAACTCAACTATTAAGCAAACTGGATTATGTCCTGGAAAGTGCTTGTTTGCTTATTCAGGGGTGCCAATAAAAGTCTCACCAGGACTTTTATGATGTGAGATGTTTGGGCCACAGGTCTATAATCACTAGGAGAAGAAAGATGAGATCCTTTTGGTACTGGAACAAGGCAGGATGTCTTCAACGGCACTGAAACCTTCTCCTGGCTCAGGCTGGAGGTTGAAGATGTACATCCCACATAGCTGGTCAGAACAGGCTTTCAGGACTCTGGGGCTGACCATCCAGACCTGCAGCCTTGTTCCTGACTGCTAGAGACAGACACTCAGGAGAGAAAGGGGTGACCCAGCATCTCCTGATGTGGTAGAAGACAATGATGGAGCAGCAGCAAGATCCATGACTGAGGTGGAAGATGAGACAAAGATCCAGGGTGGGGAAGCACCTCACTATTCTGGTTGGGATGATGTTGTCTACATAAGACCACCTCCTCACAGTCCTTTTGGTCACAGGTTGCATCTGGAAGACTGGTTTGCAGGTGGAGATGAGAAAGACCAGTAAAATTGATTACAGCAGTAGGTCAGTGAAAAGAAGTGATGATAAAAAAATAAATAAAAACAAGAAAGGTGGAGTGAAAGGATTACAAAGTGGAAGGCTGCATGAGCGTTAGTCCTTGTTCCAGCTCTGGCAGCTCTTGTTGTTGACGTCATTTTGGTAGGGCACTTGAAACAACAGATTTGATCAGAATGAATGTACGGTTATATTAATTGGCATCACAGCTTAGCAGAAGCTATACCAGCCAAGATAAAATTGCTAGAAGAAAATTGGGCTTGTTCCAGCTGGCTTACCAGACCTGATCGTTCCTCCGGTTTAGAAGGGAAAGAGAGGCTTCAAAAGCGTTGCCAAAAATCAACTGTAGACTACCTGTGCAGCTAGTTGGCAGTAGGAATGAACACTCTCGGTTTAGACATAGAATTGCACCAAACAGGGTTTCCATGGGAATGTCTCTAATGCTCAGTAATGGTAAATCCCACTACAAGAGTGGTTAAAGTGCTTAGAAATTTCCATTGAGTTTCTCTAGGACAGATTACAGTAATACACTGCTTGCGTGTTTACTATTACTTTTCATAGCCCCTAAGCTTTGCCACTAGTGTGATTTTAAGGGAAGTAGAGGAAGAAAATTAGATTATGCCATATTAGTCTGAACATTGTACAGAGATTTTGATACATTTCTCTACAGGCGGTGTTGTTGAAATCTATTGTCATGTCTGCAGCTGCATTCAGAAGTCATCATTACTACATACAGGCTTACAGTTCAAAAGTTTTTGATCCTAGAAAACAGAGTTTAAGTGGAATGGCCCTTTTTGAGTCTTAAAAGGAAAACCCTTTGAATATTGTAATAAGCCACGATTACAGCTGCTGCACCTTCCAATCATCTGAACGTAAACACACTTAAATCTAAATGCCGTCCTTATACTCACTGTATCATCTAAAGCCAATGAGTTGATTTTCCTGTTGCCAAGCTTCAACCAACTTATTACTTCAGAGACCCAAAGAAAACCAAACTGATGGCATGTTTTTCTTCCCACCAGGGAGCATGAAGTGGAAAATCCTTGTAAGGAAACACAATTTGTACCACTCCTATGGGCCAGTGATGCATTGAAAAGCTTCTCCCAGGATGCACATGTAATGTGCTTTAACAGAAGCAGGCTCTTAACACTGGCTTGACTTTAGTTAGCTGATTAATTTTTATGTGATGAAATACTATTTCAATACTCCTTCAAATATGATGAGTTGTGGCTCTGGTTGTATCTTTGAGGAGGGTCATTACTCTGCTTGTGGGAAAGATGCTATAAGGGTGGAAAAACAGCCATTAATCATGCCTCTGTTGTTTTGGCAGTCGACTTGTCAAGATGCATGGCATGGGTGTCAACTGGGTGGCCTCCTGTGTAGTTAATGGAGAGAAATTTATGAGGAGGCAGTTCACAACTGGTCTGGAGAAACTGTAATTCAAAGGATGCTGGGACACGCAGTGTCATATCAAAAGAAGCATATGGATGAGGTCACAAAACATGATCACGGCTCTTTGAAATTAGGCAGTCGGAAGACCAATTTTGTTTAGTTTCTGTGATTTTTTAGGTCACTCCTATAGCATGTGATTATCACATTTCTTGGAGTCATAGAAAGCGTTGAGCTGATATCTCCATCATGGTACGCTGCTGACTTTTAAGGTTGATTTGAACAGTCTGCCAAACATCCATGAAAATGAAATAAGACCTCTGCGAGCTGTGATGAATTGAAGCTCCTGTGGAAGTCCTTAGGATTGAAAACATCTAAGACATCCACCAGAATCTGCCCTAAAGAAATGTGTTTTGTTGCAGAAAAAAACAGTAATAACATTTCAGATGTGCGCCTTTAGTTCCATTTACTTTAAAGTTTAAAGCCTTTCTTGGTGAGCTTTGTTTAGTAGAGCTGCTCCTGCTGTGCAGGATGTTAAACTATTACACAGCCTAAATTTACCTTTGAGGCTATTCTCCACACATCATAAAAGTATTCAATGCCTTGCCTTTTTTATCCTCGTGGTATTAAAATAAAGCATGAGATGCTGACTGATGTCTTTTTGCATTAGTTCAGGGTTGATCTTGTGAAATTTACTGCATACTTCGCACTCAATGCTTCGAGACGCCGTCAAGATTCAAAACTGTCTAATGCATTTTTAACATCACGGCATAAATCAAATCCCGTGATGATTATGACAAATGTCACTGTTTAAGGAAACACTTTGAGAGACTGTGAGCTTCCACTCCACACCTCAGCTCAGTACAGACGGTATCAAAATATGTGAATATGTCTGTCCTCCGTTTGCTTTTCTCACTACTTCCATCTCTCTCCCTAACCTTTTGACATGTTACACCTCCCCGATTCAGTTTCTCTCTTTTCTTATCACTCTCTTTCTCCTCATCAGCCAGCCTAGTTTTTTTTTCTTTCCAGCTGCATTAAAGTAAATAGGTAATTAATTTATGCCTCGGGGGCAAACCGCTGCACATACCAGCCCTGCAGCTTGCTCGCAGGCTCAAAAGCTAGACAGAAGTAAAGTGAGGTTTGTAACTCATCAAACACTCCCTCCTCCACCCACAGATCCACACCCATCATACTCTACCAAAAGGATAAGGTGTGACAAAGGGGTTTACCCCTTTGTTATAGCATTTTCTTTTTCTTTTTGTGCACAACTGCTAATTTAGTCAGTCAGTCGTTGTCCAGTCACCTGCAGCAATGGAAGCCAGACGAACGTAGTCGGAGCCCCTCTCCTCTGGTTCATACGGGTAGCTCTCCACCAGGCTGAGTCCTGCCAACACAGAAGACAGAGGTAAGAGTATGATGAAACACGCTTCCAAAAAAGTTCTTGCAACTACAGAGGGCCTTAAAAACAGACTCTACATACAGTGTGAAACAAATGACGAAAAGACTGAACTGCCCTGCTGGTCAGCGTGCAGCTGACTTAGCTGAGATTAAACACCTAAATCAGAAGATTTTGAGTTTAACCCACCACTGTATTTGAAGTTGAACATGTTTGCAGTTAAACCAGAATGTTTCATGATTTCAAGATTTACAGTTTGAGTAGTATAGCCTATGTGAAATTGATTATATCACATATAATAAAGATTTTTTTTAAATAACTTACTATAATACATAAAATATGTGTTGAATGAGTAAAGAGTGAGCGAGTCCACCGAGCAAGGACACCAGCAAGGCAAGATGCTGCTTCACCAGCTGCACTTTCCTCTAACTTCTCTGTTCTCACACATCCCGCTGGTTAAGGTGTGGAGGCAGGACTGGCATCCTGATTTATGACAAAGGAAATGCACTCCGCTGCTACCTGACAACACATATACTACATTTGAATACCATACTAACATGGTGTCGGCTCTGGTTAAAGTCTCTGTGGTTGTTTTTTACCATCCACCTGGACCGCTGGGTGACTTTGTGGAAGAGTTAGATACACTACTGTCTTCCATCCCAGATATACACCATCTGCTACTTGTCCTAGGTGACCTGAACATCCACTTAGGACAAACCTTACGCTGAGAAGTTTCTATCCCTCGTAAATTCTCTTACCCTTGAACTGGCTTCCTGTCCTCTAACTCACAAAGGTAGTAAACCGCTGGACTGGATTCTCACCAGAAACTGCTTAGCTGATTGCGCACTGGTCGCACCATTACACATCCCTAAACACTTCTTCATTCGCTTTTCTGTTTGCCTCCTGCAGTCTTATTCTGCTGGAACCGTTGTAAGCTGTACCATACACACTTTACCTCAGTTTTAACCGCCGTCCCTTCTCGTTTTACCATGTTCTCCTCACTTGAGGAGACCTTCAATGCTACGCTCAGCTCCTGCCTGGATAGTCTGTGTCCCCTGTTCACCAAACCTACACACTCTACTCAGGCTTGCCCGCCTCAGCAGCTGGGCTTGGCCCCTTAGTTCCAGTGAAAGGAACTCTCAATGCTTCAGCATAACAAGACATTTTGGACACTTCCATGCTCCAACTTTATGGGAACAGTTTGGAGCTGGACCCTTCCTCTTTCAACATGACTGTGCACCAGTGCACAAAGCAGGTCCATAAAGACGTGGATGACAGTCTGGTGTGGATGAACTTGACCGGACTGCACAGAGTCCAGACCTCAACCCGATAGAACACCTTTGGGATGAATTAGAACAGAGACTGAGAGCCAGACCTCGTCCAACATCAGTGTGACCTCACAAATGTGCTTCTGGAAGGATGGTCAAAAATTCCCATAAACACATTCCTAAACCTTGTGGTCAGCCTTCCCAGAAGAGTTGAAGCTGGTATAGCTGCAATGACTACTTGTCACTCATGTCATATTACAGCAATCATAAAATATCCAAGGCCCTGTGATAGACTGGTGACCTGTCCAGGGTGGATCTCTGCCTCTCGCCTGCTATGAGCCGGGATAGGCTCCGGCAGACCCCGGTGACCCTGCGAAGGATAAAATGGGTATAGAAATTGGATGGATGGATGAAATATCTAAATTACACATTCACTCAATCGGTACCTTTGCCCACGCCAGCTCTCTTTTCTTTGCTGCTGCAGCAATATTACTTTGCTGCGGACAGATGTGTTCAAACCAACTATATGATTGCAATAAAAGGGCGAATTCTAAAAAAGAAAAGTAGGCGGATCTCTTCCACTTAGCTGACGTTACCATGGTAAATCACAGTGTCAGAGCGGCATTGATACTGGCTTTTTGCATTCACGGTGCAACTCAGAGTCAGCAAACTCAGAGACTCGACCCCTGATTTGAAACTAGAAATTCAGTTTCTCATCTTAAGTTTTTTGACTCACACACACTATTTTAATCCAGTTTGTTTACCTCCTTCGTGAAATAGGCTCCAGACTGCGCAGCCTTAAACAATAGGCTTTACTGACAATGCAATGTGGTTTACGGGATCACATGACTTACGTCTTACGTCATACAGGAGTACGAGTGCACAGCCAAGTTGTACCGTGCACAATGACGTTGTGGCTTTTTTGACCTTTTCTGGTCAGGTACAGCCCTCTCCTCAGCTAAGCTAGCGACAGTCCAATTGGGCAAATATGTCATCTTGACCTGAATACAAGACGTGGTTTTATTTGTCTGAAGTTGTCCAACATTGAAGATCTAGACGTATAAATACCTCGAGTCTTACATCCACAACAATCTGTACTGCAGTGCGAGCAACCTGAATGTGTGTTCCAGCTGCACTGTTAAGCCAGAGATGTTCTGATATTTATTATTTCTGATATCGTTTCTGATACGTGGGATTTGGGTATCAGCCAACACGGAATACTGTCCCAACACCATTGTGTTATTTTTTATTTTTTTTAATAAAAACTATACATTTCGTCAAAGTGACATCAGTTAAAGAATATCTGTCAAACACAGTAGAGTTTCAGACCCGTGTGTCTGACCTGGGGAACGGTACCACAGCTCCAGATGACCGGTTACGTAATGAAGTTCAACTTTTTCAATGATCAAAATGTTGCAATCATCTCAGTCCAGCAGCTCATGCCCCACTGCTTCTCCACCTGGATACTCAAAACAGGAATTCCCAAAGCAGCATTGACTAACTTCCTGGCTCTTAGAGCAACAAAGAAGAAGTTTTATTTATAAACATGACACGGTATAACTGATAAAGGTTTGTAACATCTCTGCTGTCATAACAGTGTGAGGCGGTTCGACTGATGCAGAAAGATGGTGACATTCCAAACAAAGTAGTTTAAAAGTGGAGTTCATAAGGAAACAAACAAGATGAAGTTCTGATGCTAAATTTAAGAAGATGGTGATAAAGCATAGTCTTCAAAAAATGAAAAAAACAAAGCAAAAATGGTGACACACGATGTAATGCATCGTGATTGCAAGCCCAAACAGACTGCTTTAAAAACATGGTGTACACAACCGTCTGCATAGTCGGTGGAGCAACGGCTCGACTGACTAATCCTCTGATAATTAAAAACAAAGTACTCATCCAGCATCTCGCACACGATCCCTATTTTCATAAGATGTATCTGGATTCACTAGTAACACCTTATTAAAACAGTTAATGCAATTACAAGGAACAATTCTTGTCCAGTGAAATGCCTTAACAACTTTTTTCTTTTTAATGTGCATTGACAAACACCCAGAGACAGTCTGGCCCACAGCTTGCCCTCAGACTGTCTTTTCATCAATATGCCATTAACTCACTAAAAACATCTCATACCTGGATCAAAAAAGGTAATTACTAAAACCGGACAAGAGTTGGCATTCAGGCAATTTATTCCCTTATTTGTCTCAAAAAAGTAGGTGGTTTGGTCCACGAGTGAGGTCAGTATGTTTGGGTCAATCGGGTATTTCATGAACTTTTTTACTAATTTAAAAATGATAGAAAATAATTATTATATAATTATTATTATTGTCAACCTTCCTTGATAACAAGCTGGTTTAGACTCCCCCGACCTAAGAACTCAATTCTGTTGAACAAAATGACACATTTAGATATTCTTCCCCATCAAAATAATCCCCTCAAGCCTTAAAATGGCTTAGATGTAACTCTGCGTCTTTGCCTCATTTAACATAATCAGATCTATGAATATGCAAATCAGCCCCGCCTCTCTGTGCCCTGTTTGCTCATCTGCAGCTGCCTAGACGCGACTCCCACACGCTTGACTCCTCAGTTTCACATCCGCTACATCTCCTTCCTCATCGGCAGCTCCACAAACATCCAGAAAGCTAACAAGAATGGATCTATAGGTTCGCCACAAACAAAGCCCGACTGTTTCTAACAAATGCATATATTTAATTACCGTTTATCTTTCTCATGATGTATCCTACTACAGAAACCACCATCTGGTACTGCTAATGAAGTTGAAAACAAATTTTCTGGGGCAGGTTTTTAACGTTTTGCTGAAGGAAAATAAAACCAAGGTTTTTAACAAATCAATACAAAATACCCTTTTTAAATGGGTAGAAATATTTACTATAACATTTAATCAGATTTTACCTTCTTTTTTTCCCCCAATGTGGGTCTACCCGCTGACTTGTAAGAAATATTAAAAGAAGAGGAAGAAAAAGATTTGTATTCTCAATTCACTGAATTCAAATCTTTCAACAGACAGCAATAAGCCACATTGTGTCCTGTAAAAGATTTTCGTGTCTCTGCTGCTCTTTCAAGCACAGCAGCAATCTCAACAGCACTCAGGCCTCATTTTCCTGGCATAATGAACAGACATTTAATGCTCAACAAGAGGAGCCTGGGTATTTTCCTTTACTAAATATTACAAGCCTGTGGATGAAAATGTGCTGGGAGAGACTTGTCCTCACTCTGTGTATTGCCCAGGAAACAGAAACATAATTTCCAAATAAATTGTAAGTTCCTCGTTATTTATGCATGTTATTGAAGAGGTAACACCAAATGGCTCAGATTCCTTTTATCATGCAAGTTGCAGTTGTACCCTGCAAACTTGAGAACTGTGCAATATAACAGATTGTCCTAAATCAGCTTGGAATCAACAAGAGCACAGTCAGACAGTGTTCAGTCAACCCACAGTCCTGAAATCTTTTCAAGGTTAACAGGAGAAGATCACTTTTGTTTTGGTGACATCATGCTTGACATCATGATGACATCTTATGCATCAATTGTTTAAAGATCCTATTAAACATATACATGATTTTATTTTATAGTTCACATGACCTCTCTAAATCATATCAAAAACTCACTCTGATTGTTCCAGGTCACATTTGGACCAACTAGGGTTCTGATATCAGGCATTTTTCTTTCAACTCTACTATTAACCTGAAGTGGCCTGAACGTCAACATCTTGGCATTTAAATTGCAAAACAATTGCTGTAGGTAGTGTCTCTGCTGAAGTAAATGTGTATCAAATATTTAACAAAAAACTATTCATAAACAAAGTCTGCACAAGCTTGAAAAGCCAAAGACGTGGTGTTTGTATCATAAAACAACGCTACGGTACGGTGCATGACAATTATTTGTTGTGCACTCGCTCCATCCCAGTAAGAATGATGCATTTGACTTCTAGGACATGCGTTCAATCATGCAACACCTCATAGGGTTATACTGCAAATCAAAGTGTCTGTTAAATGCCTGCATTTGAATGTGAACGCGTGACAAATAAAAGGGCTTCAGTCAGGACATGGCTAAGCATCTGAAATAAGTGCTAAAGGGATCAAATACAATGTGTGTGGGTGGAATGAAAGGAATCAGAGCTCCAGTTTTACCTAGTTTTGACATGCACAATAATCACTCTTTCCCTTTCATACTGGAATCTACTGTTGTGCTGTGTGGAGGCGGATTCCTAATTCATGAGCAACGGGCAGCACATGCTCGATAATCTCAATAACATACTCTACTTGCTCTCAACCACCCCGCAATCGTCAGCTTCTGTGTGCTAATGCCAAGCTCACCATGAAGCACAGACTGGTGGAGGCTCCAGTAGATACTCAGGCAGTTCTTCTCCTTCTTCATCCCTCGTTTACACTGGCAGCCATGCAGAGGGGTGGACAGAAGTGCCGTCATTGCATTCTCACACTGGTTTCGCGCTCCTGGACCCAGTTTGACGCTGCCATCTCCAGCCACACACTGCCTGAGGGTGCGCAGTCGAGGGCTGCAGGTGTCATCGCTGGAACAGGTGTCTCCGGCTCGCAGGCAGTCGCTCCCACCTGCAGAGAGAACCATGTGTGGAACTCCTGCAAGATAAGACGTAGTACAGCTTCAGAAACGTGTTCACTCACGTCAGTCTGAGCTGACTGGTTTTGCACTGACTGGTTTTACTTTATTCAAACCAGACTACAGGACAAACTATGAGTTTTTAAGTTATTGCCAGTCAGTCAAATACACATATTTAATCGAAAAGTTATCTGAAAGTGTATTGTATATTATCCATCCATCCATCCATCCATCCATCCATCCATCCATCCATCCATCCATCCATCCATCCATCCATCCATCCATCCATCCATCCATCCATCCATCCATCCATCCATCCATCCATCCATCCATCCATCCATCCATCCATCCATCCATCCATCCATCCATCCATCCATCCATCAGCTGTACCCACTTCATCCTATTCAAGGTCAGTGGGGTCCGCTGGATCCTATCCAAGCTGCCTGCAGGACAGAGTACACCCTGACACCCTGACACCCTGAACATGCTGTGAGTCAATGGTACACACACACACACACACACACACACACACACACACACACACACACACACACACACACACACACACACACACACACACACACACAGAAAAAAGTGTTTTTTTAACCAGGCTGCAAATATGTATATTAAAAACTGCTTAAAAACAGGGGATTTTTAATTGGACACTATTTTCAATTTCAGAACATGTTTTTGACATATAATAATAAAACAAAAGCATTTACAAAACATTTACAAAAGCATTGTTTACAGCAAGGATAATGGTCTGCCTCTGTATTATTGCATTTTGAAAATTCTTTTTTAAAAGGTAAGCAGAACATTCAAAAAATATTTGTGCAATTAATCAAAAGTTAACCACGATAATCTTTAAATTAATCATGACAAAAAAAAAAATCAATTGACAGCCCTAATATATATTTAATTTTGCAAGGACACACATTATTAAAAAAACTGGAGCAGCCCCCACAAAAAAGGCCCTAGAAGAGTCATCCACTACTTGAAGAATGCAACATCTAAACTAAGTACCGCAGCTAAATAATCACGCAGAACCAGAATTCTGGTTTCAACATTCACGACATGCACAATTAATGATGGTCAGGATTTGATTGACAGCTGGCTTTGGTTAATAACTAGTTCTATGGACTTGTACTTAGTGATTAGCTCTGTGTTGACTTGGCTTCTTTGTGCAACAGGCCCTCTGGTGTGGTCAGAACCACAGGGCGCTGAATCCACTACAGACTTCAGGAGGACTCCTCAGAAGATCTCCAACAGCAACGGGTCCAGACTGGGCCTATTCACATCCAGTTGGGTGGTTTTGAATTTTCACTTTTGGGACGGTGAATAACATTTCGGCTGGTTTGGAATCAGTCTGATAGTTTTTGTCAGTTATTTTGTAATACTTGTCTAAAACAAAACCAAAGCGCATTTACATTTTCCAGATCAGGAGCGCCCTCCAGAGCCATGCAGGACCATAGTGCCATATTTTCTTTGACTTTATTTAAATGCAGATTTGCCCTCCATCAGATGAGACATCATCAGATGAAATCTCTTTTGTTCCTCCCATTCATTTTTTTAATTTGTAAATTTCTTCTGTAAGTAAGTCAATATAAAGAAGTGAATCACACCTTTTAAACTAAAATTATTAGAACGCTAATAAAAGTAGTGCTCAAGCATATGCAATCTTTCTAAAGCGGGACTCATAAACCCGGAAGGGGTGCTAGAATATTCATGAATTCACACAGTTTATTGTTATTATTTTTTATTGGCTTTGTGTTGGAGTAATTTACTGTAGTGTTAAAATGCCTTGAGATGACATTTGTCATGAATTGAAAAAAAACTTTAGATATGAAAAAGGATTTACTTTCTTTTTTACTATTTGTTGTTGTACTTTGCATAATGTTTAGAAAGTATAGAAAGTGATACAAGTGGGGCAAACTGGTAAGCCACTTCGTTCATATTTCCAGAAATCACGTCATGAACTACGTCACTAACTACGTCATTAGAGTTACTGGGACAGGTGGCCTCTGTGATTAATTACTAACAACATTTGACACCATCACAGTTCAGATTAGTGAAAAGGAGGGAAAGCATACCAGTATACGATATTGACATGGACAAAATTGGCAATATCTTCACAGCTCATTGAGCTGGGTCCTGACAACATACCTGGTCGTGTACTGAGAGACTGTGCAGGAGAACTCACGGATGTCTTCACAGACATCTTTAACATGTCACTGAGTCAGGCGGTGGTTCCCACGTGCTTCAAAGCCACCAGCATCCGTCCGGTCCCAAAACGGTCATCTCCCTCCTGCTCCAACGACTACCGTCCAGTCGCACTGACTCCCATCATCATGAAGTGCTTTGAACGGCTAGTCATGCATCACATCAAGGCTGCTCTCCCCCCCTCTCTGGACCCCTACCAGTTCGCATATCGCTCCAACCGGTCCACTGACGACGCCATCTCCACTGCCCTCCACACAGCCCTCACACATATGGACACCAGAAACGCTTATGTAAGAATGCTTTTCATCGACTTCAGTTCAGCATTCAACACCATCATCCCCCAGCAGCTCGTTCGCAAACTGGACCAGCTGGGGATCAGCACCTCAATGTGCAACTGGCTGTTGGACTTCCTGACTGGGAGACCACAGGCAGTACGGGTCGGCAGCAACACATCCAGCACCATCACACTGAGCACAGGGGCCCCCCAGGGATGTGTGCTGAGCCCCCTCCTCTTCACCCTGCTGACCCACGACTGCACACCGATTCACAGCTCCAACCTCTTCGTAAAGTTTGCGGACGACACGACTGTGGTGGGTCTCATCAACAACAACGATGAGTCAAACTACAGAAGCGAAGTGAGCCGCCTGGCTGAGTGGTGCAGCGACAACAATCTCTCCCTGAACGTGGAGAAGACCAAGGAGATTGTTGCTGACTTCAGGAGACAACACACCCAGCATGCTCCTCTGACCATCAACGGTGCTGCTGTGGAGAGGGTGAGCAGCACCAAGTTCCTGGGTGTCCACATCTCAGAGGACCTCTCCTGGACTGTTAACACCGCATCACTCGCCAAGAAGGCACAGCAGCGCCTCTACTTCCTCCGCAAACTGCGAAGAGCCAGAGCCCCGGCCCCCATCAGGTACACCTTCTACAGAGGCACCATCGAGAGCATCCTGACCAGCTGCATCACCGTGTGGTACGGATCCTGCACCGCAACCTGCCGCAAATCTCTCCAACGCGTCGTGAGAGCAGCTGAGAAGATCGTTGGTGTCTCTCTCCCCTCACTTCAGGACATTTACAGCAGCCGTCTGACTCGCAAAGCCCTCAGCATTGTGAGAGACCCCACCCACCCGTCACACAGCCTCTTCAGTCTGCTGCCTTCAGGGAGGAGGCTGCAGACCCTCCGAGCCAGAACCAGCCGACTGAAGGACAGCTTCGTCCACCAGGCTGTCAGGACACTTAACACTCTCCCTTCTCTTCCACCGTTTCCCGCCTTGCCCCCCCCTCACTCACTCTGATCTCAGTATCTGTATTTTGGCAGAACTGGACCGCTTGCTTTGCACCATGTCACTTTAAACAAACCGAAAAACTGTTGTTGTCATGTCACAACTTGTTTCTTGTCTCTTTTTAACTTGCACTTTGTGTTTAAAATGTATTTATTGTGTAGCACCGAGGGTTTGAGGGTAACGCAATTTCGATTCTCTGTATGTATCTCACATGTGGTAGAATTGACAATAAACTTGACTCTGACTCTCTCTGAAAGAATGCTTTGTTCCTCCTGCAAAGTGATTAAAATACACTCATTTTTAAATGAATACCTGCT
The DNA here is from genome assembly GCA_014839995.1 of Xenentodon cancila. Classification (NCBI taxonomy): domain Eukaryota; kingdom Metazoa; phylum Chordata; class Actinopteri; order Beloniformes; family Belonidae; genus Xenentodon; species Xenentodon cancila. The sequence continues at coordinate 23,954,355 of CM026210.1, read as the reverse complement.
TGCCTTTAGTTTGTGACAGGGAAATGCAATAAAAGTATAAAAATAATGCTTTTCTTATCCACACTGTTGCCAATACAATTGGAATAACTACAGGAGCGAAGTGAGCCGCCTGGCTGAGTGGTGCAGCGACAACAATCTCTCCGTGAACGTGGAGAAGACCAAGGAGATTGTTGCTGACTTCAGGAGACAACACACCCAGCATGCTCCTCTGACCATCAACGGTGCTGCTGTGGAGAGGGTGAGCAGCACCAAGTTCCTGGGTGTCCACATCTCAGAGGACCTCTCCCGGACTGTTAACACTGCAGCACTCGCCAAGAAGGCACAGCAGCGTCTCTACTTCCTCCGCAAACTGCGAAGAGCCAGAGCCCCGCCCCCATCAGGTACACCTTCTACAGAGGCACCATCGAGAGCATCCTGACCAGCTGCATCACCGTGTGGTACGGATCCTGCACCGCAACCTGCCGCAAGTCTCTCCAACGCGTAGTGAGAGCAGGTGAGAAGATGGTTGGTGTCTCTCTCCCCTCACTTCAGGACATTTACAGCAGCCGTCTGACTCCAAAGCCCTCAGCATTGTGAGAGACCCCACCCACCCGTCACACAGCCTCTTCAGTCTGCTGCCATCAGGGAGGAGGCTGCGGACCCTCCGGGCCAGAACCAGCCGACTGAGGGACAGCTTCATCCACCAGGCCGTCAGGACGCTGAACACTCTCCCTGCTCTCCCACCGTTTCCCGCCTTGCCCCCCCCCTCACTCACTCTGACCTCAGTATCTGCACCAGGCACTTTTGGCAGAACTGGACCTCCTTCTTTGCACCAGGTCACTTTAACCAGACCGAAAAACTGTTGTACACTTAAACCAAACGTCATGCCATAACTTGTTTCTTTAATTTGCACTTTGTGTTTAAAATGTATTTATTGTGCAGCACCGAGGGTTTGAGAGTAACGTAATTTCAATTCTCTGTATGTGTCTCACATGTGGTAGAACGGACAATAAACTTGAGTGTGACTCTGACTCTGAATAAAACTATTTTTTATCTATTCTCATGACTATAAAATAGATGAATATTTACATAACAAAAATATTGAAACTTTATGGGCAACATTGTATCTTACAAGGATATTTGAAAACAGACTAGGCTGTTGTTGCACCCCTGAAAAATAAAATCAATTAATTAATTTAAAAAAAAGAAAGAAAGAATATTAGGTCTATAGTCATGTTTTAAGACCATTTCCAGTCAGCTTTATGCTCATGTGTGTCCAAAGCTGCACAAATGTTCAAGAAGTAAGTAGTCCATGGGACGTTACCCAACCTCTGAAGGACAGGCAGCTTCACGAAACGAAGGACATGGCAGGCTATGAACAAAGAAAAACATCCAAAGACAGAGTTGTACTAAAATGTCAAGGTACAACGGTCTCATTGAACCTTTGGACCATCTGTAGTCTCCATGGCAGAAGACCCGGGAGGACTCCACCATTAAAAAGAGAAACATAAAAAGGCCAGACACTACTTCTTGACAGGCCAAAGTATTGGACTTTTGGCAAATTATATTAGGTCAAGGAATCTTTCAGAGATTCAAAAATGAAGCCCTGAAGGAAAAGAACAAGAAACAAACAAGGAGGTTGGTTATGGGCTGCTTTTATGCATCTGGCACAAGAGCTGCGGAAGCTGTCTTGGGCACAGTAGATTTTGAAGACCGTGAAGGTCCTGGAGATAAAAATGCTACAGAGTACCAGGAAGTCCCACTTCAGACATGGGTCCTGAGTCTTCCAGAGGGATAACGATTAAAAACAGAGATGAATGCATTTATGCACTTTTAAATGGTCCTATATGAGCCTTGATGTTAATCCTGATGAACATCCGTGGAAGTATCTGAAAAATGCAACGTGAAAGAGGCTGTTTTCTCATGAAGAAGGAAACAAAAAGGGCAGATGTAGAAGCCTCACTGGGAGCTACGGAGTGACTGCAACTAAACTGTTTTATTACAACATGTTAAGTTAAGGGTAACATCATTTTTGGAAAAACACGAGTCCAGTCAGTCATTAGTTGCCACGCTTTTAGGAAATTTCCCTGCAAAACATGTTTGAGAAAACACACACACAAACAAGTAAATAAATGAAAATACTAGCACAAGTCTATTTATTCATACAGATTCTTAAACTCAGCAGTAATTTATTAATATTTTTTATTTAAAGCAGATGGAGGGGGTACAAGGCTGGGTGTTATGTCATCCAATTCTGATGCAAATCAGCTCCTCTGCAAAGTTTTATTGGATCCAGTGAAGAAAACTTGGTAGAAAAAGAGAAAAAAAAAACCTGCAGGATCTGATCTGCTTCATGTGAAGATTCTTAACTTGCTCTGTGAAAACTGAACGTACATTTGCATTGGAAATGATCATCATCTCATCCCTGTGCACGCGAGAAAATAACCCAATGAGGAAAACTTGATTGGGTTATTTTTTCGCGTGCACATTATGCTTCACTGCAGGTGGGGACAGTTATGTGGGAGGTGTGTGTGGGTGTTGCTGATACTCCAGGCGGATCGAAGAGGCAGCATGTGGCATCGGTTAATTTCAATGGGAAAACGGCCCTAGTGAGCAGTGTCACTGCAAATCACATTTACTTGCCACTAATCCAGTGTGGGAAGAGGTTTGATGTCTGAGAAATTATTAAGCACCCTCAGATTGCAGAGGTAACCGTTTGCCTAAAAAACCAAACTGTAGCATGGCAGCAGTTCAAAGAAAGTCACAACCAATTAGGAGAAATCCGTCACCTTTTCGAACAAATTCGCTCCATCTTATGTTCCTCTGTTTATCTCACCGAGACAAATAATCTGGTTTTAGCTCCCTCTTTCTCTGCTGTGTTGTGTCCTTTGTTCACCATCACACCATTTATTTCCACTGGTGTTTTTTTTATTTTTCATTTGCCCAAAAAGCCACCTGGGATAGTTCAAGGAGCCGACTTTGAAAGGAGAGAAAAAAAAACCCAACGCATTTTCCCACAAAATCAAAGTGAACTCCCTTGTCATTTATTTGCCGTTGAACCAGTTTGGATTTCATTCTTGGATAAATAATCATGAGTGACATATTGAGTCATGTTGAGCCATGTATTATTCAAATATAACATGACAATTCAAGTATAGCTGAGGCCAAAAGTTTTGACAGCAATACAAATTTAGTTTCTAACCTTTGCTACTTCGCTGTTCTTTGATCATGTTGTCTATACTTTATACTTTACTCTAGAATATTTACAAGTATAACCTAAGTTTCAAAGGCTTTTATTGGCAACATAACTTTGATTTTTTTTTTTGAATGAATATTTACAGCATTGACCCTTCTTCAAAACTGCTGCAGTTTGCTCTGGCATGCAGGATATCAGTGTCTTGGCCACATTCTGACTGGATATCAATTTTTGATATATTTTCTGCGTGCCCTCTGCTTTTTTAAGGATCTACCACAGCTTCTCAATGGGATTAAGGTCTGGTGAGTTACCTGGCCACAGATTCAAAACTTTTAATGCTTTTTGAACCAGCCTTGATGCAGGGTGCTGCATCATGCAGGAAAATGCACAGATCACCATCAAACTGCTCTTGAATTGTTGGCAGAGGTTACAAATGGAGACATTTTGATGCTATTCTGAATTCATGCCACTGATTTTGGGTAGAATTGCGTATGTACCTCTACTTTAGATGAGAAGCAACCACAACGATGGATGGTCTCAGGATGTTTCTTTGACGACATGATACTGGACTCATGATAGCTTTCACAAGTTCTTCTGCAGACAATTGACTTTCCTCATTTTTCAAACAACATTTTCTGAACAGAAAAATATTTTTAAAGTAATAATCTGAAATCATAGACTTTCCCTGCTAGTTACTTTGAGTTTAAGTTGAAGAGTGGTGCTGAAAATAAATAAATAAATAGTTTTGAGTTTGAATTATAATGGATAAATGTTTTGGACTGAATGGACAATGAACATTTTCAGGCACTCTGACAATTCAGCTGCAAGTTCTATTTTTGAAATTGATTGATAATTGACTTAGCTTATAATTTTAAGGAGAAAAATGTGTATTATTTAAAAAAAAAATCATTTAACCATTTATGTTCATATCAGAATCCCAGGTATCACAATAACATATCCAAAGTGCGGTGGTTTTGTGACAAAACCCCAACAAACAACAACCAACAAAAACACATTTTTACAAGAGATGTTTTTGTTTGTTTTTATAGGCAATCACAAATATATCTCGTCAGGACCTCTCAACATCAAACACAAGCTCAGGCTCCTTCCTCGCTAAAGAGGTGACATTCCAATTCCCAAGAGTCCCTTTAGACAGCCGAGGTTCAGCACAACCATGCCTGCTCAAAACACATTGCATGTGACCTGTATGGCCCCTCGTCCAGGTGGTGACAATAAGGACGGGCTGGGCTCCAGTTTGGGACCCTGGTTCCCCTTAACCTGGGGGAGGAGCATCGAGCTCTTGATCTCTCACTGTCCATATTAGTCAGAGAAGCTGCACTTTGTCTGGCCTGTCCTCCAGGACCAGTTTACCTTGGGAGACCCTACAAGAGGGAATTTCCTGACAACATAGCTCCTGGAATCATTCAGGCGTGCAAACCCGTCCACCACGTTCACGTGCCAATTTCACAAGGGGGCAGTATTTATGCAACACACTCCAAATTCACACTCCAAAATGTGTACTTTAAAAAAATCAGAGATCACGAGTAAGCGTTTTCTTCTTTTGAGCTGTTTATGTTTATGTTTCTTATTTAACCAAGAGAGAACAAAACCTCTGTTCATCACTTGCTGCAGTGGAGAGGAGGGTGAATCCTAATGGGGACATTAACCCCCTGCATTGGATAGTAACTTTGAACTGTTCTATTGGGGGGCTGCAGCTATTTTGTGGCACCTTATTTGCTATCGGCATCTCCCTGAAGACGTTTTAACTGAGATCCCTCTGTGGTTGCTGGCTTTTTCTGTGGCTAATGATGCCAGATCTGCTCCTCAGCAGCCGTCAAATCTAAATAAATAAATACAGAAGTGAAACAAAAAATCCTTAATAAATAAATACTCTTACACATTAACATGAATGCACATGCGTGTGAAACTGAAAGAATAAATAAAAAATATGTTGATTTACTATTAATAACGATTTCTACTGCAATGTAAGAAATATTCTGCTCTGTATCGTTGATTCAGCAAAACATGATGAAATGTAGTAGAACCACGAAACCTCTCAGGCCCCAGTGCAGCATACTAATGTTCTTCCTTCAGTGATGAATCCATCTAAAAGAAAATCAATATTCCATAGATGCTCCAGTATGACCATGCAACGGCCATTTGGACTTCTGTCTTAGAACTGAGTGGGAGTGTGGGAATCTGCAATACATCATTCATCCAGCTAAACAGAAGGCGGGTTTTAGGAGGGAAAGGTGGCAGGGAGGTGGGGGACAATATTTTGAAAACCCACAAGAAAATGGATTTCAGATTGAGCCGTAGTGCTGTGAATGATACAGGGAAGGAAATGATTTCAATGAAATTAGATTACAAGATCATTTGAAAAGAAATGAAAGAAGCTGAAGATGATCTGTGGCTCAGAAAAGTAAAAATAGAATATTATGAAAATAAACATTTAATCTGTGTAAACCAGAGCTGTTACGAGTATAATATTTTCAGAGGCAGGAAATGGTATGGCTTATGATCGTTTTATAGTGGAAAGCATAATGGTGAACAGGTAGACTTCAGCGGAGTAATTTTAGGCACAAAGCTGACATCCCACTCGAACATTTTATCTTTTGGGCATTTTGCATTAAGGAAAATGTTGCTCTTGTTATGAAACTGAAAGGTGGGAACATGCCGCTCTAAGGCAACAGAACAAACTTCATCTGTTGATGAAGACTATGATAAGAAGGGCTCCTTTGGCAATATAATTATCCTAAGTACGTTGGTAATTTGCTCAAGAGAAGCTGCCATCTTCCACAGTATGAAATGTAGTGAACATTTTAAAGGGATGTGCCAAGGGATATTTTGGGAATTTGCCCATTTGCCACCAGCCCCAGAGCTTCATAAGAGAATATACACAATTCTCTTTTCTATGCATTGAATAACTGATAAAATTCTCTTCTAGCCTAACTTTGCTTAGTCACTGGAAGTGGAGTGATGCACCTAAATGGCAAGAAAAATACTGATGTCTCTGCAGTGATGTTCTTTATACCTTGGGGCTTGTACATTTACCTTGTGTAGAAAAAAAAAAGTAAAATATGACAAAGTTTTTCTAAACAGATGCATATAAAGATCTATATTTTGGTGACGCACCACCTTCATAGCCACTGAAGTTCATGAATGTCATCTCTTTTCTAGTACACCTCTAATTTCAGTTTAAGCCACAAAGAAATTTAAAAGAAAAAGAAAAATAAAGGAAGTCAATTTTCACTTACAATTTAAGTGCATACTGCATTACTGTTTATAATTAAAATTTACAGCCTTCCGCAATCTGCCAGTTACGAATGGAAAGAACAAATAGTGAAACACTTTCAGGGTCAGGCAAAGAAAAAAAAGACGTATTTACATCATGACAGGAAGCCCCACCTTTGTTAATTATAAAGACTTGATGGTAAGATAAGTGAAGTTTATAGAGGCAGGAATCAATCAAGCACAGAACAAGAAAAACTGCAGAGCGCACATACCGAGTGAGGTGTGAGCAGCGATTGATTAGAAACAGCCGCGGATGCAGGAGCGCAACAGTGGGGTAATCAACTGAATTTAAAACAGGTGCGAAACAGTCCTACCAGAAACTAAAACTGTCAAAAATGTACAAGCTTTCAAAATAAGACAGGACTTAAACAATTGCACAACAACAATTAAAATCACACAACACTGCCACAGATGGGCATTTTTTCATGACCGCCTACACTGGTTGGTCTGAGTCGTGGTCCCAGGGTCATCTCCACCCAGTTAGTTGTATCTCATGAATAATGTCTATGTCTTGACTGCAGCTGCAGAAAGGAGACTGTATATACTGTTTCATAAAACCCAGACCACACCATCACCCTAATACACCCAAATAATCCAAGCGTATTCATCTGGTTTTAGACTTTGGGCATTTACACACCTAAAAGTCCACATAAAGTCCTGCACATTTAAAGTCACTACAGCTGCTGACGAGCACGGAGACAGTAGTGGCTCCTCTTTCCTTTGCATCATACACCCCCTGTATTTGCTCCATTGCACACCATTTTGAATGTGTTTTGGTATCACTAGTCCGGTCGTCTCTGACTGCGTCACATGCTTTGGTTCTCTGATTGGTTATACGCCCATCCAACGGCATCCAGAGGCTAGCACGTCGTTGTCCATTGGAACTGGTCCCTTGAAATCAAAGTCAAATCCAGAAGAACCAGACTAGGTCTTTGTATTACCAAATGACTCAACCATGGAATATTTTCACATCGTAAAGTTTGATACACCTTACAAAAGGTAACACAAGAAAATCAAACATAGAAAAGGACTTTATTTAAAAAAGAGGCTATAGGAGATCAGTTGAAACTAGTTCACATTAGTGGGATTTACCCATCCAAGGAAAAGTCATCTGTCTTATGGGTGGTCAAAGAGCTCATTAGAGGGCAATGCTGGCGGCACACTGAACCATGTCCACCCTGCCAGCTGCACCCTGTAGTATCCTGCCAACAAACGGAGGGTGTTGAACAAGTTGACAATGATCCTGATGCAGCACCACTGGTTGTCAACAAGACATCCTATTATCCTTTACTCTCATTAAATTATTCATTTCCTAGTTGCTTTAATGTGTTGACACAAAAACACAAAAAGTAAAAGGTAAGGTGTTTATATTTATAATTTCTCCGGGATGCACTGGGACAAAAATGATCTGTTTTAGACAAGGGTCCACTTCATAAGCTTGGAAGTAGCAAGCTCTGCTGAAAAAAAGAGACCTGTGAAAATATATTTTTTTAGCGTACTAGGAAATTCATAGCCTTGACAAAAAAGCCCAGATCAGTCCGTGTAATTGTTACCAATTTTCTCAGTAACATAGCAATCTGGGCAAACAAGGACTTTTATTTCATCTATTGTCTGGGTGCTGTCATTCTGACCTTTCAAATCTTTACTCTTGTTTGAGCACAATGGCTTTGACACTTGCCATCTTACTGTTGATTCTTTGTAATTTCAAGATGTGGGAACAGAACCCTAATCTCACTGCAGATGAGAGAAAGAAAGCCACCAAAATTATGAAGATAGAGAGGATATAAATGGGACCAGAGTCAATAGTGAGCCGACCGTTTACTATCCTTTGTTGGAGTAAATGCTGTTTAAATATTTTTGCAGTCTAAACTGATATACATTTAAAAGTTAAATTCTGCAGGTTTTGTGGAGGAATCCCACAGCACTTTGGTGTGTGCACAGAAATCACTCTCAACAGTCCCGTGAGGTTTTTCAGTCCTTACAGTCATCTGTTATTCATAGGTCATGCCTGAAATGGTGCTGCAGTAGGAAATCATAGGGACATTCATCACCAAATAGCCTCAAATAGCTGCTCTGGCATTGAAGAAGAAGCACTAACTTCTGACTGAAAGAGGGTGGGGAAGAGGTCTAGAAAGATACGGCTACTCTTTATTTGTCTAACCTGGTAACCTAATGCATTAACTAATACCATAGATGATCACTACAATGTCCCAGCAGGTTTTTATTATGGTGAGGCTTGTAACTCAGTGGATGGTGCTAAAAAGTCACACACACACACACACACACACACACACACACACACACACACACACACACACACACACACGCACACGCACACACACACACACACACACGCACACACACACACACACGCACACACACACACACACACACACACACACACACACACACACACACACACACACACTCTTAGAATGCCACACTGTAAGCAACCCCAGTCAGTTGGGGAACAGCACAGCAGCAGTGATCCTAGACAAGCTTGGATACAAGATTAACTCATGTAAGACTCATCCATGGCTGAGAAGGCTAGACACAAAGATCAAAGCTACATGGAACGAGGTAAGCCAGTTGTCAGAACAATTGAAAGATGCAATAAAGAAACAATTGCTAGAGAGTTGCAGGAGCTCTCAGTACCTGAGGCACTGGAATCTGCCAAACAAAGACTTCCCAGCTTAGGTTACCCAAGTGACAAGATACCCTACACACGCAGAAGCTATGAGAATAAACATGTCCTCTACTGAACCATTAACAGTGTACTCTCAAGGTAACATGTGACTGGACCAACCCAAGGCCGAGACTGAATAACAGAGGAAACATGATGGGAGGAACACCAGTGGGCAGTGGATCTAAGAGAGGACCACAGCAGTCTCCCAGATAAAGAACCAGTTACCATCACAATGGAAATGATACAGAACAAATGGTTAAAGAAACTAACAGCACTCTTCGAACATCTAGCTGCTCAAACAAACCAGCTGTTAATAGACTCCATCTGTTCTCTGCAGAACCCACACCAATCCTGGGCCCCATGTGGATGCCTGTAGGTAGCCCAAAGGTGGGTCTGCTTACAGAAACCCATGTATGCGCCCTGTGCTTTAACACATATGGGACCACAACAGTCTTACTGTTTTGGATCCCCATCAGGGAGTCTTTCGAGGTATTCCACAGAAGGACTACTGCTTTCTTCAATCTGCCCACTTTTAACCCACACTTAGACTGACCTGCTGGTGCCTCGCTCGGGGCTCACACTTTGGGGTTCAAGCTTGGTTTACTGGGGTCCAGGTGGGGTTTCTTTTTGTCCTATATTGGCCCCACATGGACCTATATTTGCTAGAAAAACTAGAGTTCTTCCACTGGAGAAGAACATTTGAGAATTAGAGGAAATTCCATGTCCGTGACCTTTTCTGAAAACAAGTTAAAGTTAGGTTTGAGATTTTCTACTCTGCTATGATTACAAAAGCAAGGCCAAACAGTCTGTCTCCATCACATGTGCTGTTTGTGAGCTTCCACTGAAATAAGCTCTTTCCCGAAAAGCAACATACAGAGCAGTCAGTTTGGTGCTTTTCTTTCCAACTTTCTTACTGTCCTAATAAAGCAGGGAGCTGCAAAGTGTGATTGACAGACAGACCCAGTTGCAGATTTAACATCCATCTGCAACATCCATCTCCTATTTCTGCCCGTCCCTTTTTTTTAAAAAAAAAAAAGAAGATTGTGTGGCGCTTTGAATGCAAACAGAAACCAAAATAAACAGAGCCAGCATTTTTCCATTGGCACAAACATGGGAGTACTGAACTCTACAGATGACATAGTTACGCATTCTCTTGACTCTCACATTCACACCATCTTATAATAACTTTTATTCTATTTAATTTAAGTATATGCACAAAATAGTTGTCACGTAAAGAATACACAGCACCTCCTGCCATGAACTTACTGGCTCGCGAAGTCTCATTTGTTGTCATCTCCCAGTGATGCCCTTCCAGGTGGATGCATGTACCACACACATACCTGTGTATGTGTATGTGCATGTGACACTGTGAACTCTCACCTGTATGTGTTGGGTTTGTTGAGAATGACATGCTTTAACTGTGTGTGCCTGCTTACTGCGTTTCTGTGTGTGCACATATGTACACAAATATTTGTGCATGAGCATTTTTGAGAAGAAGGAACACTTGCACATAGAAAAAATATAAAAACAACCTCAGTTCCAAAAGGTTGGGACGTTGAAGCAGACATTTTGCCATTTCATGGAAATATTAGCTCTTTGTAGATTTGATGGTAGCAACATATTTAGAAAAAAGTTGGAACAGGAGTGATATTTACTATAGCGTGGCATTCCCTCTTTTTTAACAACTGTATGTAAACTTCTGGGAAGAGATAAGACCAGTTGCTGGAGTTTTAGGAGAGGAATAATCTAATATTGTTGCCAGATACAGGATTTTAGCTGCTCTACAACGCTGCTCTCAGCCTTCATTGCCAGATTTTTCATTTTTGATGTGCCTAATGATCACTGTTTGGGAAACGTCTGGATGGCAGGTGGGCCAGTTCAGCACCGGGTCTCTTCTCCTGCAAAACCATGCTGTTGTGTTGGATGTGGTATATGGTTTAGCATTGTCTTGCTGAAACATCTAAGGTTTGCCCTGAAAGGGACGTAGTCTGGATGGGAGTATACGTTGCTCTAAACCCCAAACAATCAGAGATGCTGGCTTTTGAACTATGCGTTGATAACAAGTTGGAAGGTCCCTCTCCTCTGTAGTCCACAGGACACAGTGCCCATGGTTTTCAAAAGAATTTTGAATTTTATTCATGTGACCACAGAACAGAACATTTTGCTTCAGACAAAGCCCAGAGAAGATGGCAGCATTTGTGGATCGTGTTCAACCTGTTGTACCTTTCATTACAACCCATCATTACATCTGAGAGGCTCTGTCTCTCTGAAATGCTCCTTTTACATCCAGTCATATTACTGACTAGTTAACCTAATTAGCTGTTAAACGCTCCTCCAGTTGTTTTTCATTTCCACCAAATACTTTTTTCCAGACTCTTGTTGCCCCAATTCCAACTTTTTTGACATTTGTTGCTGCTATTACATCTAAAATGAGGTAATACTTTCCATGAAATGGCAAAATGTCTCATTTTCAACATCTGATATGTTGTTTATGCTCTACTGAGAATAAAATATGGATTTATGAGATTCGTAAATCATTGCATTTATTTACATTTTACACACCATCCCAACTTTTTTAAAATTGAGGTTGTAGAAAAATGTCCTAAAAATTATGTTTTCATTTATCACAACTTTGTCATTTACCTCTTTTGAGGTAATCAGGTTTAAAAATGTCTATGCATTTTCTACACTGTGTCAAAGATATGTATGCTGAGGTATACAGATGTGTCACATATGGGGGGGGGGGGGGGGGGGGGGGGGGGGGGGTCAGACGTGTAGCTTCATAGCTTGTCTTCTTGGATGGGGTATAGCTGAGGATTTTTCTGCCACAGTAACTATGTCTAATGTTTAAGGTGAGCGGTGACCTTCCCCTACAGGGTGATTATTGAAGCCTGTTGTCAACGAGGAAACGCACTGCATGGCAAATCCAGCATAACACGTTTAGAAAATTAAATCGATCAATTTGATTAAAAGATGCCAGGTTTTACTTAGAAACATAAACATAAAAACTGACCTGTCAGGAGAAACACTTCAAATCTGCACAGTCTACACTGAAGTGATGCAGCAAATTGTCAGTGAGAACCATTTTCTGTCATCTAACAATCATTACCCCTCTTTTAGGTTACGGTAAAGACCAACAGGCTGTTTTCTGCTTTTTTCCTGTTAGCAGTCTTCTCTCAGCTAAAGACAAGTCAAAAGTCAAGTCAAAGCTCAGTTATAAAGCACGTTAAAAACAACAAGGGGGGCTGAAAAACAATATCAACAGAAATACTAAACTAAGAACAAAAAACCCAGACTGAAAATGCAATAAAAGAGTCAGATAAATAATTATAATTAGTAAAAACACATTTTGCTCACTCAATACTAAAAGCTGAAAAAATGTTTTTGAGTTTCAAAATGATTGAGGGTTTTAGCAGCCGTGAATTTAAAAGGTAAACGGTTGCACAGTCTAGGAGCCGCCACCAAAAATGCTCTGTCACCTCTGTTTTTTAGTTTGATCCGTGAACATCATCAGAGGTAGTTGGTACCTAGATCACAGTATTTTAGATGGAGTATGAGGCTTCAAAGGCTTCTCATAGATAGGGTGGTGCTATGCATTTGAGACACTTTAAAACAAGCAATATAATCTTAAAATGGGTCCTGAAACAGACAGGAAGCCACTGCAAACAAGCCAGAGTGATGTGATCATGTAGTTTTTTTTACCTGCGAGAAGGCCCGCTGCTGTGGTTTGTACGGCCTATGGACAGTGAAGTGGCGACTGATCAAGAGCAAAAAAACTAGAAGAAAAAGAAGCATTAATAATACTCTCAAAAAGAAGGAGGGCCTTCACCTTATTAAGGACCTTAAGTGATAAAAGCTGATTTTGACCACTGAACTATCTGTTAATCAAATTTGAATCTTTAGGTGAAAGTCTGCAAACTCCAAACAGAATGATTTCTGCCAAGATTTGAACCATGAAACTTCTTGCTGTGAGGCAACGGTGCTTGCATCCATGTCTCCATGCTGCCGACGTGGTTTAATGCTATTTATATAATGACATTACGGGATGTTTGAATTTGGATTCAGTTTTAATGAATTGGAAGACAACCGGACTAAATTAGAACCTAAGTGGACTGCTCTGAACTTGTTTTCTGCATAAAGTGCAGTGATATTACTTTTGTTATGAATTGCTGCTGCTCATTGAATTGAATTAATTTACCTTTTGTCAGATGTTTTCTTGCCAATGCATTCAATTAAAGGGGATGTGGAACAAGATCAAGGACATCTTAGGAGAGCTGTATTTTATTTCTTTGTATTTATGAACTCACTATTGGTCTTTGCTTCTATGTTTGATGCAAAATGATGCATGTGATCATCCATTTTCAGTACATTGATACGTATACAGATATAAAGCACATGTGTTTATTTGTATGACTAAGAACTTAGGCATGCGTGGGAATGGGAAAACCATATTGGTACACGTGTTGGGAAGGCCCCTGAGGCCCAGGGGTTCGTGCCTGTTTCTCCACTCATTTCCTGTTATTACTCTACTTCTGACAACCTGATCAAAGGCATATAACACTGTACAAAAGTCACACAAATTGTGATAAAAGTAGCTGAAATGATTCTAGTTGTGAACTCTGTTACCAGGAAACAAACACATTTCTTCAGAGTGTGAAAGTTAACTGCCCCCAGCAAGTAATAAAAGCATTGTCCATGCTGACTTACAACAACATAGAAGTCGTTATTGCTTGATAAAATCAAACTCCAAGAACCACTTTTCAGCTCATATGAAGACAGTGTCACACTGTATGAATACATTTAAACAAAATGGCAATCTTTTTTCTTTATTTTTTGTTTTGTGCTTTTATTACACATTGACAGAGCCATTCTGTGAATTTGCATGACTTATCATGCTAGTATGACTGCCATTTTACTTTGTAATGTAATGTCAAGCACTATTTTCAAATGTCAGAGGCTCAGCTTGAGGCTGACAAAGCTACTCCCACACACAAGTAGTAGTAAATATTCTGACCCAATAAACTTCAGCAAGTCCTAGCAATCTGTTTTACTGGGTACTCTCATCTGATGTGTTCCACTTTATCACCAAATTATATGTACTAAAAATACAACATTAGGGCTTTGTTTGTGGCAGAGACCTTGTGCAGTCACATAAAATGATCAATGCCATGTTCCATTACGACAGTGGTTCCCAACCTTCTTCTGGTGGGGCCACTCCGACTAATAAATCAACCTTATGTAGTAAATGATCTGACACTAACAGAACATGTGTGTTTTTTTTAAATAGTGCACATTTGTATTGTTTCAAAATAAAATATAAACACCACTGGCACACATCACTCACTTATTTCCATCCATCCTCCTTAGTAGCATTATTAGCATGAAATGTAAGTTTAACCGGACACATTTAAACTTCTGCAGTACTTAGCCCCTCACCCACACCCCCACCCCCATCTCCAACCCCCCCCCCCCCCCACACACACACACACACACACACACACACACAGACCACTGCATCACTGCATTAGGAGATGACATGGTGCGTTATGTTGGCAGATCGACAAAGTCAGCAACAACATTCAGGTAGGTTGTGGGGTTTAAATGATGCTCAGTTAAGGAGTCTAAAATGTGCCAAGAAAATAACTCCCACACCACTAAGCCACCAGCAGACTCAATATGACATTTTTGCACAGAGAACTGCTACACACTCGTTATTTTCTCTTTTTTGAACAATCCCAGAGAAAGTTGTGTATGAAAATCCCAGTAGATTACTTTTCTGAAATACTTAGACCACCCCATCTGGCACTGACAACCATGGCATTCTCAAAGGCATTTTATTGATCTTTTTTCCATATTCTGATTCTCAGTTTGAGTTAATTTAATGTAACTATATATATATATATATATATATATATATATATATGAACACTGATTTCATTTCATTTCCCTCCACTTCTACATGGGTAGGAATGATTTCTTTCACTTGAGGATGCCTTCTTTGGCAGAGTGCTCTGTCCATGGTGCTGAATGTGAAGCTGAGAAGAACAGGAACTCTTCCAAAAACTGATTCTCAAATTTTGCTCAAACACTTAAAATATGTTATCCTTAATTCATGTATTGTTACAAAAATGCCATGGTCCACCCATTTTACACAATACATGATAAATTGAGATAATAGCAATTATAAAATGTTAACTGTAGTTTGACAAGCAGCCAAGCTAACGGAGGTCTTAACATGAAGACACCATGCTTAAAGCTCTCATAGGATTCACATGCTTCCATTTCATAAGTATGATAAAACTACAAAAATCAAACTGTCAGCGGTGCCCCACATCTTGTTCAGATGCCAGTGCATAATTTTAACTCATACTAGAACTCTTCTGCTACCACAGAATATATATATATTCCTATTGTCAAACCAACCACCAAAACTATGGTGGTATTTGAAATATTTTTTAAGTTGCATGCTACTGACAAAAAAAATACAAAAAACAACAACGGAAACCTACTCAGCACAATTATCACAATGCAGCATTGCAGAGAGCTTTACCAGCCAAATCAGAATATAAACAGTGATGTTAGACTTCAGGTTCCTGAATATCTTGTGTAACTGAAGTAAGGCTTCTGTCAGTTTATGTTCCCCAAAAGCTTTCTGCTTCAGTCTTCAATCTTCCATCAGTCACTAGGGCATGAATTCTCTTAAAACCTGCAGATATATATGGTTGCTGTGAAGTGGGTTTAATCCTCAAATATGAAATATGTATAAAAATGAGACAACAAATGCAGATGACTGAAGATTAAAGTATAGATGTGTCCATTCATGCATGCTTCTATTGGAAGGTTTGTTCATTATGTCCCTGTATCTGTAAATGCTTTATTTCTGTTTGTTTAGTAAAACAAGAGCATGCCATTGCTTATACATAAGATGGGGTGGAAAATTTAATGGGATGAGGATATATTTAGTGTAAGCCTGGGCTGCATATGCATTTCCAACACCATTTATAGCTCTTACGAAGAGCTCGCCATATGTGTGTTATAACCCTGAGGGTATAGGTTTGCACACGATTATAATCACCAGAAAGAAAAAAAACAACTTTTGGTGAGGGTAGAACTAACCTTGAAACAGGAAGATAGAAGCCTTTGTTCAGGCAGATGGTCTCAAGCTTTTGTGGCGGAGGTGTCATTATGGAGTTATCGGTATTGTGCCCTCACCAGTGAACAATCTACTCAGCATTAATTACTGATTATGGATGCATGCTAATTAACAATGTTCCAAAAGACAGAAAAAAGGCATTGATAATAGCAGTTGGCAGGGATCTGTGGTCACACACCCCTTGAAGGATGACCCATGGTAAGTGAGCCAGTGACTGGGTGCCTCATTATGTATGGAAACAGATTAAAAAATGCACCAGTGGTTCTTGGCACCCCCTTATCTAAGTTAAAGGAGTATTATGTTCTATATGAGATCAGAATGAAATGATAATGTGTATTGACAGATTCACTCTGGTCTCTTTCTGTCTCGCTCTAACTGCCTCATGCTCTGTCACACTCTGAAAGCAGAATCATTCTGCATGACCAGATGATCCCTGTGAATCTCATAATAACATCCAGGGTTTAGTTTGTGCTTTGAATGGAAGGGATGTTTCCGAACGTCCCTGAAATTTAATTTTGTCCAATTTCTACTGTGTTTTTCTCCACCATGTCTATATTGTCATAAAAAATACAGTCAATGGGCCTCATCCATGGAATCATGCTGAACCTGTGGGTGGATTTGTACTTAAATCACCTTCTTACTAGAAACTCACTCCAGATTCACAAATACTGTGGAATTGTCTGATTTGTTAATAGGAATGTGCATTATGTCCTGATTGCAGGTTGGTAGTGCACTCCTCGCAGCTTATTAATTTGCATAATTCATTGGCCCGAGACCACAGTATAAAAAGGTGTAAAGGTTAATTTTCAACCCTTATGTCTACATGTGGATAGGGCACATATGAAAAGACAAGCGAGAGAGAACAAAAGAAAAAAAATGTTTGGACACAGCAATAGAGATTTATTTAACTGATGCAGAACAAAGAAATTTTTTTTTATCTTGTGCTGTTAGACGTCTACGAGTGCGGTAGTTTATGGACTGGTAAGGCACAGTTCTTAAAATGAGTGACTAATGAAAACAGTTAATGTTTTGCCTACGTTTAAATGAAGAATTCAAGAAGTGAAGCAAGGGCAAACCAGTTGATATGACTGTATATATATATATATATATATATATATATATATATATATATATATATATATATTTATTTTATTTTATTTTTTTTCGTATAGTTTGTATAGGTTTGTTTGGCCACAACTTTGTACTGTTTTTGTGCATAAAGTAAATCACTCTGCAGCCTTTAATAAATGATTTATTCAGAAAATGTTTATGTATTTTTTTATATATAAACATGTTTTACTTTTTACAAATTGCCTCCATTGTTTAAGTAGCCTGCCATAAGTTGCTTCATGCTGGTTGTATGAAGCCACTTACCGTAGCAGCATTTAATTAATTTAATTTAAAGTTTCTTGTGCGTACAAAAAGCTTCATTGGGGGTGTCATGAGTTGGTTCTGCAGGCGCTCTGGTGCAATAGGGACCTCTGGCACAGGAAAGCCTTTTTCTCATTGCGCAGATGACAGCAAGCCAATATTGCTTTGCACACCTTCTTTTTATAAAGCAAAGTGCCACCGCTTCCGTCCTCAACCGTCGTGACACCCCAGTACCCTCTGTTATGATTGGTCTGCCAACATGTCAAGTCGATTTAATCAAACCATTGATGTTTTAAGTAACAGAACTAGAAGCCTAAATATGCACATGTCTTATATTTCTAATTTATTACAATGTTCAAAAGGTTATAAATGTATCTGCATATTGTTAAAATAGCAGTCCATATAAGCCATAACTTTGTAAAGTTCTGTGAATCTCAGATGGGATTCCCTGTGCTGTCCTAGCAGCTATTCCAAACATACAATACTTTAGTCTTCCCGTTGTTCCTGTCATGGATTTTGACCAGACTTTGTCAGGCTTCACTGAGCACATTCAATGTTAGAGTTGTAACTTGGGTGTGTTTAGGTATTTCTCTGACCACTGCACGCTCTAACCTTAAGAGTAATTTTGCTGGAACGTCCACTTCTGGGAAGACAAGAAACTTTTTTTTTTTTTTGTGAATAATATTTCTCACATTAAAATCAATATTGTTTGGAAGAGGTTTTATAACCTTTTCCAGATGGCTGTGTAGCAACAAATGCTTCTCAAACACCATTGTTTATGTCTTACCCTTTGGGCATTAGCACACACCTGATCGGTCCAGACCAAAAAAACTGCCAAAATATCTGCTTTTAACAAGGTCTGCAAACCTGCTGATGATCAATTCATCAAGTGCTGCAGATTAACAGCACCTGGTGCCACCTTACTCTAAATAATAAGGCAGCAATAATTGGTTATTTAGTATTGTCCATATGACTTTTATTCTTTGTATTTTAATACATTTCTGTTTAGTAAATAACAGTTCTTTGAAAAAGGTGAGATGCTGCTGTTCATCAGAACAAGAAAACTATGAATGTAAAAGCAACATATTATGGTATATAATGTGGTCTTTGACAAGCGTGCAGGAAGATTCCTGACTTAAGCTCTGTGGTCACAGGACACTTTTTAAATGAGGAAAAAGGAAAATACTTCATTTAGACAGATTCACAGACAAAGAAACCCACATCCACAAATACTACACAGGCCCTGCAGAGGCCAGTCAAGGTAGATGCAAATAGCCTTTATCTTTCAGAAGCATTTTCAAGCATCTACTACAGGCCTCAAGGTCTGGAAGTTGCTTTGTGTTTGCTCGTGAAGACATGCCGAGAGCCTCTGTCTGCAGTGGCATTTCCATTCACTTGCAAGCTGCTTGTTTTTATTTTGGAAAATACCTTTATGAATCACTGCAAAAAACACAAAAGCTCCATTATCGATTTAGACATCGGATCCTTCATTACTTCTATTAGCCACCTAACAGATTACTTAGTCCCCAGTCAAATGTATTAGATGTTGATCAAGGCAGTTGAAATAACTGACTAATCACATAAATTATGAGTGGTGGGCTCCAATGATCCTCTAGGGAAACGGTTCTACACCTACTCGCCATGCATGAGAAGAGTTGGAAGTGAACAGTGTTTTGGTGCAGCTCTGAGCTTGTGGGCGGTGCAGAGCGGTTGCTGAAGCCGAAGCCAGGCAGGGCAGAGCAGAGCATGCACAGCCAACTCACTTTACTCGCATGAAGAGTCAGATTCAAATATGTGCTCACAGAGAGAAAAACAAACAGGCAGCAAAAGTAATGATAAAGTTCTTTTAATTAGCTGCTGGGAAAAGCCTGATTAAATGTTTGCTTTCAGATAAAAGGACATTTTTTTCCACCCAACATTTACTTACTGTGTAGCAAATTAAAAAAACACTCACATCTGCTCAATTATATACTGTATATTCACGCTAAATTGCTAAGTATAAATGGTGCATTAGATGTCTGAAAAGTAATAACTAGATCTTTGGAGAGTTTTGTCCCACTGGTGCCTAAAAACACGAGTGAATTAGGTTTAATGAAATTTAAATGACTGTTACCACTGAAATTAGCCTGAAGGTAGCAGAGTATCTTTAATACAATGATAAAGAATATTTGTATTATAAAAGAAAAAAAATTGCATATAAAGTAAAACAAATCTGGGAACAAATGGGTTTATAAACATAAAACATGGTGCGGACACTGCATACGTTTGCTTCCCATTTATTTGGAGAAAAATGTATGATTTCTTTTCTGTTGTAAAGACAATTCATTGTTATATGCCAAGACGTTTCTTTTTGTAATAAGAAACTTTTATTTTCTTGTATTCAAGTTTGCACAAAGGAGGTGGGAAATTGTTTCAATTTATCTCTGTGAAGCATATTTGGGTGTTTTTAAATTTGAATTTCATTCTGATGGAGGAATAAATAAAATGTACCCTGATAACTTTATATGCAACGCAGGAATCGGAATGACCTGGGTTATTTAAGGACCAAAGATGAAACCAGCAGCTGTGCATTGAGGGGGTGTTGTGTAACCGACGCCGTCAGTCTCTTCCAGCTCAGGAATACTTGCTACGCTGTTCGCAGTATGTCAGCGGTTCAGTCTGGGACAATGTCGATTCATTCACCTCAGAAGGCCTGAAAATCCACTCAGGTGCTTTTCATGTTCTGGGTGATCAGAGGTCTGTGTTGTATGAATTGAGGCCAGAGCACGGAGGTTGATGCAGCCCGGGGCTCTTCCCTGGAGCTCAGGTTCAGATGATTAGCATGTTTCTGCAACGGCTGTCAGCTCAGATTGGGAGGATTTGGACAAATAAGAAAAGATGAGGGAACCTGTTATTTCTTGTTTGCTGAAGAGCAAGAGATTTGGGCAACAATCACACAGCAGGAGAAAAAAACCTGGCTTCAGCTCCTTCATGCACATGTGATGTTGCTGATGACAGCACAAGGACAGGCTATGACCATTTAGACGACGGCTTCTTTAATCTAAATTTGATTCGTCCGTATGAGGATTGCAAAGCAACATACAATTAGTTTTTTCCTGTTTAAGGAGCCAAGCCTGCGTTCTGTTAGCCACAAATAGATGAAAGCTTGACGATCTTTTCTGTTCTGATTGTAGCTTTAGTTTATGTGAACATGGAACCAGTCCAGGAACTGGGTTTTATATCCCCCTCGTTGTTCGACAGCTGAGAGTGATTGAGTGGATTGTTATGAACGTTTTGAGCATAACTGGATTTTTGTAGCCTGAGTGTCTATTTAATGACCTTGAGTGGACACCTAACCCTAAAATACTATATAACTAAAACGCTAGAGAAGAGCATGGAACCCATCATCCTTCATCCTCTGTTGTCAACAAAGGAAGTCATCTTCAGATGTTTATCAGACGCCGCAGAGTCCTGCTGCTACCACATGATTCAATTCATTTGATTCAACTAGATCAGATTCAACAGACACTTTACACTGAGACTTGGTCTCAGTTTTTGTGAGGTTTTTGTTTGTTTGGTCTGATTATGGATGGTTGAGAAGAAAAGAGACACCCGGGATATTTATTTATATCTTTCCTTTGTTTACTGGCTTGTCAAAACTCCCAATTATAGCTGTGTGATACATTACGGGCATTATACTGTAGGAGCTGGAATAAAAATCACAATCAAAATCATTTGAGTTACAATTCGCACTTTTATCAGCCTGCTTGTTCCTGTGAAGGGCAGAGAATGAATGCTGCTTTTCTTTGGTCCTCCTGTCTCTGTATTTATTGATAAAATGCGTGCAAAACAAAAAGTAGGTGAGCTGGGATATTAAGATAGCAATGCTTTGTTCTGTGACAGTCCCCCCCCCCTAACTTAACCTGTCTAGTCTATTAGAGTTGACATTGACCCGTTTTAAGGTTTGAAACGCATAGAAGCACCATTTACATTTTCTTTATTCCATCTAAGCTTTTTGACTTTGTCAGGAACCTCTATGAAAACCAAAAATAAATAAATAAAAATCACAAAATTTTAAAAATGTGGCAAAAATTATGATTTTTGTGGTGTTAGGGTCAGTTTCGAGCCAGTTATAATATAAGAGAGCCAGTATCCTGCATGTTTTAGGTGTTTCTCTGCTTTAACACAGCTGATTCAAATGAATGGTCATCCTCAGCATGCCATCAAGGTCTGCACAAGCCTGGTAATGACACAGTCATTTGTATCGGGGTGTGCTGAAGCAGGAAAACAGCTACAACATGCAGGACAGTGACAGATTGCACACCCTGATATACAGTATCTACCATTAGACACAGACACATCTGATGAGTCTGATGAGGAGGTCACAGGCACTGAAGCTGCTCCTTCTCTTGCTCCTGCTCCTGATGAAACCTCCAAATCCGAAAGTGTAACACCTGTTGGAGCTCAGTGCCTCCTGGCTTACATGGCAGGGCAGCTACTGCAAATGTGTCGTCAAAAAGACCCCCGGGATCGCAGAGTTTTCTGTGACAAAAATATGTGACATCAAGACATGTTTTGATCTGCTGATGCCATAGTCGCTAAAAGCCGTGAAATGTGGAATGACATTGATGAGGAACACCTGCATGCTTATATTGGTGTTCTTCCTGCTGGAGTGTTCGCATCCAGCAGTGAGGCTGCATAACGTCTCTGGGATTCATAGCTGAATGACATCAAGAGCCCTTAGATTAGATAATAGAGATACTAGAGCAAAATCTGACAAGCTTGCTCCCATCAGGGATGTCTGGGAGAGGTGGGTGCAGCTCCTTCCACTGATGTTCAACCCAGAGCAAAAGGTGACAGCAAAGGCAGCGTTTCCCCCTTTTTTGGTGGAAAAAAAACCCTGGCAATACCTGCAAAGTAAGTCTGGCAAATACAGCGTAAATATCTGGATGCAGGCTGTGACACAAAAGACAGCTGCTTCATGGAATTTACAGATTCATGCTGGAAAAAAAATGGAAAAAAATCAAGGCTAATGTGTTGTCCTCGACGTGACCACTGGACTGCGGACTCACAGGTTCACCTGAGACAACTTAACTGTGAAAGACTTTTTTGATTTTGCCTTTATCTTGAAGTCAATATATATGGATCAAAATTGACCCGTAACACCACAGATGTTACTATAGTCAATAAAATTAAAATAAATAATAAATAAAAGAAATTTATTTTAGAATTGTGTAGCAATACTTATCAGTAAAAGTCCCCTTTTATTTATTCATGAAATTCTCTTGAGGTACATTTTATCTTTTATTTTAGATTGAAAACAAGAAGAGTGCTGTAAAAAGAAAAGACTTGGCGAACACACCAAAAATATTTAAAGCCAACCTTTCAAGGATAAGAAAGCATAACAAGGCAACTTATATTAAGGTCAAAATTAATTGTTAACAAGAAAAACTAACAAAAGGCAAAACAAGGGGAAAGTTGAGTGTAATATGCATCTGCTTGCCAGGCCTGCACAACTCTGAGCAGTTCAGTGCTAGTATAAAAGTGAAATAATAAAAAAAATATTACTCTTAAAAAGCTCATGTCCTATAGGTAACTGTAATAACAATTACAAAATCCTTTTCTTTAAAGATCTGAGTCTTTGAGGAGCAAATACGGGCAGATTTCCACTTTGTCAACAGATGCATGAGAAAAATCACAGAGACATTAAAACATCATCAAACAGTAGAATATTTAAAAAAAAAAGCATGATTTAAATTTAATGTTATGAAAGAAAGAAAATAAGAAAGAAAGAAAGAAAAATAAAACAGTAGTTACAATATGATCAAGTTTTGAAACTTAAGCTTAAAAGTAAAACTGCAGATTTGTGTCTTTCTTCAAATGCAGCTGAGAACAGGTGAGTCTTCAATAAACTGAGAGTTTCAGCTGATCTGAGTCTTTCTGGGAGTTTGTTCCAGACATGTGGAGCAGAGAAGCTGAAGGAAGCTTCTCCATGTCTGGTTCTGACTCTGGGAACTGATAAAAACCAGATCCAGATGAACCTGGAGGGTCTGGAAGGTTCATACTTGGTCAGGAGGTCACTGATGGATTTTGGTCCTGGACCATTCAGAGCTTTATAGACCAGCATCAGAACTTTGAAGTCTGTCCTCTGATGGACAGGCAGCCAGTGTAGAGACCTCAGAACTGGACTGATGTGGTCCAGTTTTTTGGTTTTAGTGAGGACTGGAGCAGCAGAGTTCTGGATGAGCTGCAGTTGTCTAACTGATGTTTTAGGTGGACCTGTGAAGATGCTGTTACAAAAATCAAACCTACTGAAGATGGACTAGTTTTTCCAGGTGCTGCTGGGAGATCAGATCTTTTATATTTGATATATTCTTGAGGTAATGGTAGGTGGACTTTGTTATTGCCTTAATGTGTTTTTCCAAATTTAGGTCCGCGTCCATCACTAGACCCAGATTTCTGGCCTGGTTTGGAAGGATCCCTCTTGTAGCGTCTGTACATATTTATAGGCCTAAATAATTAATAAGTGTCTCGTTGGGGCACCAACTCCGTCACAGAGAAAAAAATACAGTAATAACAATAATAATTGATCAGTCCACCATCTAAATCAGTGATTTCTGACTTTTGGAGGCATTGACTTACAAAAGGGACGGGCAAAGACAGATTAAAATAAACTATCCATCCATCCATTATCTATACCCGCTTTATCTGTTTCCAGGTCACAGGGGTCTGTCGGAGCCTATCCCGACACATATTAGGCAAAAGGCAGGGGTACACCTGGACAGGTCGCCAGTCTGTCGCAGGGCCACATAGAAAGACAGACAACCAATCACACTCACACCTAGGGAGAATTTAGAATGATCAATTAACCTACCCTGCATGTTTTTGGACTGTGGGAGGAACCCGGAGGGAACCCACGCAAGCACGGGGGGAACATGCAAACTCCACACAGAAAGACCCACCGGACCGGGAATCGAACCAGGAACCTTCTTGCTGTGAGGCAACAGTGCTAACCACTAATCCACTAATAAACTAATGATATTTATTAAACACCATGAGCAGAAATAAGGAGCAGCAGTAATACTGAAAATAATCAACAAAGAAAGTAGAAAAGACAAAATAAAGGAAGACTGCTTGTGAATAACATATTTTCCAGTCTGACTTGTTTGTGACGTATCCGACAGACTCAGAGAACTTAAAATTTAGGACAGAGCAAAAATTGAGGAGTCAAAATTTAGTTCAACTCCGGTGTTTCATTAAATAGCTTTTAAATGTATGGACCTACTCGACTTTAAGAAGACATCGACCCAGCTGTTGTAAATCAGGGAACCGCTGTGCTGGCTGTCTGCTACCACTGCATAATGATTACGTACATCATATTAATGAGGTTCAAAACAGCTGAAAACTAGATTTTAATTACTTTAGATCATCCGGATACATCACAACCAGCGCTGCCAGACACGGGCAGTGTAATGGAAACAAAAGTGTTTCCATTACACTTTTGCAATAATCTGGTTTATCGAATCACCTGAAAAACTGCCTCATGAAAGCATGAAAAGGCTTTTGTGATGATTGGGAGTCTTTTAGAATTAGATGTTACCACCACAGGTTTTCTTTTTCAATATTTGGGTTTTGCACAAATCTATGGGTTAATATAAATGCAACTTTTTTCCTTAAGTGAATTTTATAACATACATACACATATGTGGCAACATAACACAACAAGTCCTATTAAAAGAAAAGAAAAGATTTGGCATTGCACCAAAACACAACTAATATCTATAGTATAGTAAATCAATCCATCCTCCATACCCGCTTAATCCGTCTCCGGGTCACGGGGGTCTGTCGGAGCCTATCCCGACGCATAGTAGGCGAAAGGCAGGGGTAGTATAGTATAGTACAATAAAATGTATAGTTCACGACATACTAGAAATACCAGTGTAATGTATGAAATATTACTTTTATCATCACTTGTTGCTGATACATGTTAATGAAGTAAGATAAATAGAGCAAGTGTGAGACATGGATTTAAGTCTATCTTGTAGCTAAATGTATTGATAAGAGACCAAAAAAAAAAAGGTCAAACTACAATATATATATATATAAATATATATACATATATATGATGAGAGAGTCCTAACAGTTATCGCCAGACTCCTGCTGGAGCCTATCCCTGCCACCCCTGCAAACAGACTATACGAGAATAAACGGTATAGAAATCGGATGGATGGATGGATGGATGGATGGATGGATGGATGGATGCATGGATGGATGGATGGATGCATGGATGGATGCATGGATGGATGCATGGATGGATGCATGGATGGATGGGATTATATACCTTTTGGAAGAAAGTTGGTGGATTCTGTTGCAGCTGCAGAGCAGAGGTACGAAGACCTGGAAGAGTGTAATGAATCCGAATCTGAACACAAACATAACGTAACCATCTTGGTCCCTGAAAGTGTTTAGCTTGTCAGCTGACCATTGACAAAACAGTCAATAAATACGTAAATCCATTGGGAATGCCAATCTGTGGCTTTTAACTGAGATTTTATTTTAAAAATGCACATCCAATCCATTGAGAGCTCTTGTCTTCCTGCTGACTTTGCTCATGACGGTTTGCTGCATGTGCTCAGATTCGGCTTCATCGCAGTCTTCTAGGTCGTCAAACCTTCGCTCTGCAGCTGCAACAAAGTCTAACAATTCCTCTTTTTTCTTCCCTCAAGTGTACAATCCATTTCCTTGATTTTCTGAAAGCCAATTGATTGGTAAACTCTTCTTCAATATGAAGGACCATCCAGACTGTTATCAGCAAGTCCAAAAGCCAGCCTCTATGATGGTATGGGCTTGCAGAAGTCCGCCGAGGAAAAGGTCATTTCCACTTCTGTGATCCCAGCATTAATGCAGAAAAGCACAGAGATTCTGTGCGATTGATTGATTCTGCATGCAGAATTATGAAACAAGAAATGCGACAACAACAACCCTGTACTGTTGTGCACCTTGAAACATATTGCAGGTAAAATTGGATTAAATAAAAACAGAAATTCCTCAGCGCTCTCTATCCTCAATGCCAGAACACCTTTCAAGTGTTTAGGAAGCAATGGGAACAGTTTGAAGTGCTAAACTTTTTTTTTTAAACATGTTGCAGGCCTGAAACGCAATCAAACATTTCACCTTCTTGTGACATGACAGCGTGCCATTTCCACCCTGTTCTCAGATGCTCATCAAAATAGGAACTTTCATGAGAGTAATGCCAGTAGAAAACACACATAAAATGTGATCAAGTCAGCAGACAGGCAGTGTAAAAACAAAATGAACAAAAAGACTTTTGGAAGCAAACACAGTCCATCTTCATTGTGCACCCCAGGCGTTGTAGGTTTCGGGTCATAAACGAACAGCATTTGGTTTTCAGCAGAGCTTATCTTTGACACTGTAAAAAACATTTTCTCTAATAACAAAGGCAAACTTTCTGAAAAGGAGTTGACAAAAGGCTTAGCATCAGCACATAACGCTTTAATTTTCCCGTAAAGGATATTAAAATCCTCAGACTTTTAGCTCCAAAGCAAAATAAATGATTTAATACACTTAATTTAGTGGAGTTAGTATGGAAGTCTGATAAAATGCTCCCAAAAGACCCAACAGAAATAAACTTTAAATGTGCTACTTGCTTATTTATCTTCTCCCCCCAGCCCAAAAGAGGATGTGGTCTGAACTGACCTGAATAAAGCTAAAACTTAATATGTTACTATGAGGCCACGCCATGGGCTTATTCAAAGGAGTCCCATGAGTGAGCAAAAGGATTATATAATTCAGGAATTTGTTACTTTGATGTATATGGGCAGAATCATGCTGTGTGGTTAATTAGTGCTGTGGAAAAGTGTGTCTCTGTGTTTTCATGCCACTTAGAGTAGAATACGCTCTCAGCTCGTAGAGATTTAGATATGTTAATATATGTGCAGGGTCACAGAAGTTCAGGGAGGTTTGTGTCTCAGCAGCATTGTTGTGTTGACTTCACATCAGTCTGGAGTTGTCTGACTGCCACGCAATTTGTCATAAAGCATTTAGATTCATTCTGTGTGTGTGTACGTGAGCATGTGTGTGTGTGTGTGTACGTGTACGTGTGCGTGTGTGCATAAGTGTGTGTGTGTGTGTGTGTGTGTGTGTGTGTGTGTGTATGAGCGTGTGTGTGTGTGTGTGTGTGGGCATGAGCGTGTGTTTGTGTGTGTGTGTGCGTGAGCGTGTGTGTGTGTGTGTGTGT
The DNA here is from genome assembly GCA_014839995.1 of Xenentodon cancila. Lineage (NCBI taxonomy): Eukaryota > Metazoa > Chordata > Actinopteri > Beloniformes > Belonidae > Xenentodon > Xenentodon cancila. Next base: position 23,926,439 of record CM026210.1, on the reverse strand, counting down.
GTGTGTGTGGGCATGAGCGTGTGTTTGTGTGTGCGTGAGCGTGTGTTTGTGTGTGTGTATGTGTGTGTGTGAGCGTGTGTGTGCGTGAGCGTGTGAGCGTGTGTGTGCGTGAGCGTGTGTGTGCATGTGTGTGCATGAGCGTAGGTGTGCTTTAACCTCCTTGGCAGTTTTCTCTTTGAGGATGCAGCTTTCTTGTGTGTATTCTGTAAAGTTTCTCAAAACCTTTCACAACTGCAACATCAATTCACATTTCTCACCGAAGAAACACTGAAATGTTTGCAAAATGAGCTGTTTTGTACTCATGAATGTAAAAGCATGTGCGCCAGTCTGCTCTAAGCTCCACTGTGTTTTTGTTTTGTTTTTTTTGCAGGTAGAAGACATGACTGTAATAAAAACCAGCTACCACAGTATAAGCAAGTAGTGTACTCTGATCTGACTTGAATGCAGATACAAAAAGTCCAGGCATGCTTTGGGTTACCTACTTTGCCTAATTATTTATCTAACAAAGCAAATAAGATTTAACATTTTTAAACAAAAATAGGTCACGCTAATGTTATATTTTGTTGGGATAAACTGAATCTATAGTGCTGAATATTCTTGAGTCAACTGGGGAGTTTTTAACTGGACTGAACTTGTTTAGCGTCTGTGTGAAGTGCCCTGAGATGACTTTTGTTGTGAGTTGACGCCACACAAATAACCTGAACTGAAAATCTGGCTTCTAAACTGATACCAGATAGCTGTGGCAAAATTATCCAGCAAATGTCAAACTTTTGAAAAATCTGGATAATCTTCGCCTATAACATGTCTCTGTCTTTCTTTCTTTCTTTCTTTCTTTCTTTCTTTCTTTCTTTCTTTCTTTCTTTCTTTCTTTCTTTCTTTCTTTCTTTCTTTCTTTCTTTCTTTCTTTCTTTCTTTCTTTCTTTCTTTCTTTCTTTCTTTCTTTCTTTCTTTCTTTCTTTCTTTCTTACTATTCAGGGAACAAATGGAAAAGGCCATTAGTACAGTTTACTATCTCTCTCTATAGGAGCTTGACTCTGCCAAACACACCAGACTGGCACAGCTTTCTGCCTGTTAACTGCATATGTGCATCTGTGATGACATTGCACAGAAATCCGTGTTCCTCGTGTAAGAATTTAACTTAACTAAAAGGAGACATATTATATCTTTTTAGTTTTTTTAAGTTGGCCTCATTGAAAAGATGACCTCCTTTTGATTAAAATACTACAGCGATACAACCAGGGCTGGTTCAGATACCATCTTATGGGCTGTGAAGCTCTGAAGGCCAGGTCTCCTCACAGCAGAGCCATGTGACGGATGGGCATTGTGAGAAATATATATGTATACATACCGTATTATGTACTGGTCCAAAGTTTTAGAAGACCCCAATCTTTTACATTGTTTTGAAAATTGAAAGTTAAGCCAAGTTAAGTCAAATAAATAGCTTCAAATGGTACAAAGCTAAGTGCTGAACTGCCATAAAAAAGGTAAGGTCACCCAAAACTGAAAAATGTCACGTGTGTGACAACTGTCAACCACGGAGGAGGAAGCGTGATGGTCCGGGGCCGGGTTTGCTGGGGTCGGTGACTTAAACGGTTACCATGGGATTCTGCAGCACCATGCGGTACCCTCTGCCACATGCCGAGCTAGTCATGAGTTCATCCTACAGCAAGACAACGGCCAAGAACACGAGTCCGAGCTATGCCAGATCCACCTTAGGAAGAAAGAACAGGATAGTGAGCTGCCAGCTCATCTCCAGACTTAATCCCCGAAGAAGCTGGTTTGGGATGAACTGGACAGAAGAATGAAAGAAAAAAGCAACCTGATTCTGCAAAAGAGTTGGGAAGAATTTTCCAAAGAATATTTGATTCCCATTGTAGAAAGAAAGCCAAAGAATGAGTATGTACAGCTGTTATTTCTGCCCAAGGTGGCTACTTTGAATCAAAAGTTTAGAATACATTTTGGTTTCCAAGATATATTTTTTCTTTATGAAGTCCATTGTGTTTATACTTTCTTTTTTATGAACGGACAGTTTAACAAGGTGAAATCACTAGGAGAAAAAAAGCATAGTAATGTAATGAATAAAAAGGAACACTGAACGATAACACAAATGGGTTTTTTATGTTCTAATGAGCCTCTTCAGCTTAAATGTGTCATTAACGTGCACATCTTTACATCATCATTTGCCACACGTTCTGGCTCACCACTGACATCAAATATCCATCCTTGACAATTACCATTACAGCTTTTCCATTTACAAGTTAGGATATTTATTTGATGCCACATGGTGCTGATTTTGGTTGTACATGCTGGTTGAAAGCAAAAAGGGAAGTAAAGCAAGTCTTCACAGCTTAACTAGAACAACGCAGAAGCAAAGAAGGCCGTCTAAAGAGCTGCAGTGGCGTTCTCTCCATGTCTTCTGCGATTCATTTGATACCTTTGTCAACCAAAGCTGATAGGAAAGAGCTGATGGTGTTGCTTGCAGCAATAGAACTCCATCCCAAAATGTGACTAATGCCACTTCTCACTCCATTTTTGAGTGTTGCGGTATATTTTCACAAGTTAAAATAGCACATCCCATGATGTAATGCAATAACTTAAGCATAACCATATGTCTGCTCCTTGAAAACCATTTAACACAAATAGTGACTGGGGCTCTGGGAAATCCGATCACAAGTGGTCAGCGCCGTTGTTCACACTTTGCACTGAAATGTGTACCCAAATGCATCTTGATTGATCAGATCTGAACCTTTTCGCTCTATATGGAAATAAGCAAGTATTTCTTTTATGCTTGCAAAAAGAAAAATTGTTATTTTTAAATTGCCAAATGCAACTCAGAATAAAAGCTGGAAATAAGACCGAGGATCCACTGCAAACCTTTTGTCCACGTTTTATTCAACAAACGATATGTTCAATAAAAAAATCAGGGTGTGTACCATACAAGGTAATATATGTCACCAACATGAAGACACGAGAATTATTGCAGGCTTTTGCCCACAAAATCAAAATGAGTGATGGTGTAACTTTATGAGGCGCTCCACGAATCTGTCCCAGGATGCTTTTGTGTGAACTTTCAGCTTTGGTCGGACAGCATTTGTATAATTTAACATGATATCAGGGATTTAAACCATACAAAACTAAAATAATAAAAGGTCAAATATAACAAAACGGAAAGAAGTTACATTGCAAATGAGTTTTTGCGCTACCCAACATGAAACTGTCCTCAGGGAACCCCCTCGTCCCCCGTCCCGGCTCAGCAACATAAAGCTTTACTGAACAGCTAATGACTAAAGAAGGAGATCCTTTGGTTAAAGTTACTTTTCATTTCAGTTTAGTTTATTTGTATAACATTATTCTCAGCGAATGTCATCTTAAGACACTTCATACAGACAGTTTAAAATTTAAATAAGGTGTTATACAGTACTTCTTATATCTTCTTTTATATATTTTAAGTTTCTTATTTTTGGCAACTTGAGTGGTGAAAAGTTGGCTATTTGAAGGTGTCAAATAATTGCACAAAATTAGGCAACAATATCAACAGTCGTGGTGACATTTTCATAATTACACGTCTAACTAACTAGGTTGTGTTTTCTTTTATATGATTTATTACTCAGATAACTTCATAGGAAATTATAGTTAGCGTCTGACAGTGAGGTGTAAATGAGATGATGAGATGAGATGAAATGTTGTTTGAGGCATTTTTACATACGTAATAATGTGACATTCAAGTAATGCTTATGTTATAGCAGCAGTTATAACGGCTTCTTGCATCTCATCGTCATGCCTGATGATAATCTTTAAGATGTGATGAGCAAAGTCTTCTCTTACGATCTCTTTAATCACTCCATGATAAAAAAAACAAAAAAAAAAAACAAAAATTGCTGTGCAGAAGACATTTAATTGTTTGCCGCCCAGAGTTCCTACGTCATCCAGGTTTTGTGGCCTGAACCAATGCATATGACAACAGAAAAACAAGAGAATAAATACACAAAAACAAAAAACTAATAAAAAAATGAATAGGAACGCAAACATGTTTACAAACTGGTTTAAAAAAGGGTCAAATTAAAGCCTTCCAGTCTGTAATCTAGATTCATAACCAGCCACTAAAAATGTGCATTTGAGGCTTGTCCACATTTTTAATTCACTCGGTAGTCTTTGATGAGTTGCTCTTTAGACTCTCCAAGAAACACCATCAAGCATCGGATGATCACATCTCTTCTGCCTTTACCATGTTGCTATTAAATAAATGAAACAAATTGCTGAAGCTGGGTGTAACCCAAACCCTTGTACAGCTACAGCAGAAACAGAGTTAGTGCCTTGGAAACATGCTGTCACAGAAGAGGACACTGTTTTCTCTTCTCCTTGATTACATCAACGTGACTAATGTGCAGGGCTACAAAGATCATGTAGACTGTCAAACTGATTGGAATACGTAATTACCAGTTGAAAAAGGAGTACAAAAAGTTAAAATGTTGAGAAGTAGCAAGTCAGCTCAACCGCCATAAATGTGGATTTACGATGCAATTACTTTAAATTGTGTCAGTCAGTGTATATGAACTTCAAAAAAAGACTTCCTGGTTGAGTGAACGGAGCGTGAGTCTAATCTTTGTGCTTCTACCCCGACTGTGGTCGGTTTTGTGATGTAGGTGTCCAATTCTGACAGAAAGGTTCGCTCCAGAGGAACTGTTGTCATACACTTAAACTCGTCTTTGATTTGAGAAAACGTAAGTGGAAAAAGAAAAAAAATGGATATAGTTGATCAAGATGGCACCTGCACACTAAAATTCAGTTCACCTCTAAGTCAGTGTGTATGTCCAATAACTAAAAGAAATTAAGATACATGATACATAAAGGTTTAGAGAAGAGAGCAGGCCATCAAAGGCGAACAAAGCATATAACTTACGACTGTTTGTCCATATGCATGTAAAATACAGATATATAAAGAAGCCAAGCCGTCCGTTCCCTCCCGTGTTTGAAATTAGACGGCCCCTGACCTGGTGATGCCAGAAAGTTGTCAGGTTCACTTCTGCTTCCCATTTATATTTTATTTGCATTTTGAAGTTGTGAACTTATTCAAATAGTTAATACTACTTGATATGATAGATTAAATATACTTGTCTTTTGAAGGATAAAGGTTAACAAACCAATTCAAAGTAACACATTAAATAATAGGTGCCAATTTGAAGTAAATGCCCAGAAATCATAATTTGTTGGAAATTTTAAATAACAACCAAAGTAATATTTACAGGACCAAAAAGTCCCTTTTTCAGTGTATATTTGTATATATGTATGTCCTATTTATAGTTTGACAGATATTATTTATTTGCATGTCTCCACAATTCTCAGTAATAATGCAGACTGTGTTTGCTTGTACAGAATACAGTAGAATATCAGCTACTGTTGTACATAGTATTGTATTTTATCTTGTCTTTTTTATCATTATTTTTTCTATTCTATTCTATCTATCTATCTATCTATCTATCTATCTATCTATCTATCTATCTATCTATCTATCTATCTATCTATCTATCTATCTATCTATCTATCTATCTATCTATCTATCTATCTATCTATCTATCTATCTATCTATCTATCTATCTATCTATCTATCTATCTATCTATCTATCTATCTATCTATCTATCTATCTATCTATCTATCTATCTATCTATCTATCTATCTATCTATCTATCTATCTATCTATCTATCTATCTATCTATCTATCTATCTATCAAACATAAAATCTCATATGGAAAATGCAAATGCAAACATGTCATTCTTACATTTACCTTTTATAGTGACTGGAAAGAAATGACAGTTAGTAAATTATTAGTTTGCTTTCATTTGTTATTATACCTTCATTTTTACTTTTCAGCCTGTAACATATTCCAAATAAAAAAAGGATTTACCACTTTGTAACGTTGACATTCTGTCTCACAAAAGAAGTCCTGGCATTGAAGATACCAAATGAAGAAACATTTCAGCTGTTATTTTCTCACATTGCTGCAAGCTGGTCTAAATGTTGGCAACAATGAGGCGTAGTTGTTGTCACATTTGTATGTTTCAAAACCGAGCACACGTTCTGGGCCAAGTCAGGACTGCAGGCAGGCCTGCCTGGAACCCACATCCTCCTCTTCCTCAGTGGTCCAAAAAACAAAACTTTTCTGGTCACAATGCACCTTTTCATAGACGACAATGCTTGTAATGGTCGACGAAGGTTTCCTGCGGTAATGCCTTGTCCAAGCGGTTACATCAGCTGATGATTAATGGTTCTTGATGCAGTGCCATCTAAGAGACCACAGGTGTCCAGCTCAAGCCTGCACCCAGAAGAAGAAATGCACTAATCCGTTCCAAGCTTTGTTTGAGGAACATTGTTTTAAATCATTACAGTGATTTTCTCACATATTGGTTGACAAAGTGTGACAAAGTAGACTTATTCCTCAACTGGAAACTGTTATTGCACCAAATCATCATTACAATTACCTGTAGAGATCAACTGTTTAAAATAAAATCATTATCTGTTTCTATAACATCCACATCAGCACTAAATTGCTCCTTTTTTCAACTTTTAGGAAAATGCTAGCCCCCTGAATCGCAAAAACGGACGCATGTTTACAAATGAAAGTAAGGAAAAGGAAAACTGCGTGGAAAATAAAATTAGGACTCACCTTTTTCCCGTTTTGTATATAAACAAAACTTTTGCTGAATTGGGCTTTAAAGTTAGGAAGAAAACGTTAGGGGTTTGCGACACCTCTGCTAATATTGTTGTTAGGTGAACACAGACTTTGTACCCTGTGACGGATAATTCCAGTCCCTCTGTGAGGCCATTATGAGTGCGCTCAGTTCAGACCAGTTTTGTGTCTGTCAGTTTGGGTTTAGTCGTCTTCCACAGCTGCGAAGACGTTGTTTTAAGAACTGCATGTTATTTTGTCTAAAGAGCAACGAGCTCCGTTCTGTAAAACTGCTTACTGACGACTCTCTATGTCACTCCTGCATTCAAACTGGGGATGTACATTTTGACCCTTCTGCATGCAAAAGATAATTAAATCATTTACTAATTTGAGCCATATTGCCAAGTCTTTATTTAAGACTGCTATTATATAATTTCAGTCTTATTTAGGTATTGCAGTCACCTTGTGTGGTTAAAATGTGTTTATACAGAAATATTAGATATTATTTTCTACAACATACCCTCACCCTCTCACATCATTGAGTTCATCTTCTGTCTCGTTCAAGTTTTCACTGATTTCACAGCGCTTTGGTTCAAACTGAGGCAGAAGTCACACTTATCTCACTGAAGGGTCCAAGGATCACAGTATTTTGGCCAACAGAAGTCACTACCTGTGATATATTGTGAGATATCCAACTATGGCAGATAATAGAGAAAAATAGAAAGATTTTATCTATAAAAGGTCTCTTGATTTCAAATATCATGTCTCTGTAGTCGATGTTGACCTAATAAGGCATAAAAGTTATATTGCAGATCCTTTCAAGAGTAATAAAAACACATTGCCTAAATGAGGAAAATTAAAAGCAGATGTGTTTGATTGCCAGATAAGAGACACTGTAAAAAATAAAAGCCAGGTTATGTGACTCGCTGCCATTAAATTAACAGCAACAATCCTGAGAGTGAATGAAGACTTGCTTCTGCTTAGCAAAAATGTCCATAAACCAAGGAAAAATAAATTGGAGCAACGGATTTGTTTTCTCACAGCAAGAACAAATGTCAGGGCATTTTCAGGCGGCTCGATATTCATTTTTGTTTCAAATGCCTTCACAGGTGAGAAAATTCAAATCTTTGAATTTTGACCTGAACAATCCGCAAACTGTAAGCAGAGAATGTGATGAGAAAATGTGACCGCTTTGAAAGAAGCCTCCGAGTAAAAATGATGAATTTCATGAAGAGACAGATCACAGCCTGTGAACTGGAAGAAAAAAGGAATAATTTCCTGTCCTTGAAATAACCAGAATAATTTTTTTCCATTTAGAATTCATGGATGTTCAACGTCAACAATCATTCCCACATTTTAAATCCTTTTTCAATATGCGCTTGTAAATCCCGACATTGTGATTCCCTCTTCTCTCCCTGACATGAACCAATATCGACTGTGTGCCATTGACCCTGACTGCTCCCAAATCTGAGCAGGAGCCAGACTTGTGTTCCTGCCAAAACAATTAAAACCCATGAGACATTCAATGGTTTGGTCTTTTCAAAGAGGGGTAATTATACAACATGCAGTAAAACAAAGAAAAGTGCCAGCATCACACATCAACATGCTTCCAAAAACTCTGTTTTTCTTTGAAAGAAATCTCCAGCATTGTCTGCAAGGACAGCCTGGTTGAAAAGGAAAACTGAAGCACGTAGACCTTCATATCAAACCATCCACCTCGAGTGTTTGATGAGGCACAAAATCTTGGCGGCAGCTTTAACTCTTCAAAGGTGCTAAATACAGGAATGTGTGCTAACAAACTTTCTTTGAATGCTTCAATCAATCTGGGATTTCAGACACGGGCACATGAGCCATGAGCAGGGTCCTCCAGAGCAACGTCTCATTGTGTATTGATCTGTGTTGTCCCCGTGAGAGGCCCGTGTGAGCTCCAAGCTCATAAATCAAGCTGACACTCAGCATGACACGAGGGACTGAGGCAGCAGGATCGCTGCGCTCAGGTGCTGCTATGAACACCTTTTTTCTTCTTCGGTCCCCTTTTCCTCAATCCGCTAAGAAGTCCAGGAAATGTAGAGGGTGTTGGTTGGCGATGCCAACACAGACTGCAAATCTCCTGTCGTCTCACTGCAGCTAAATACCCAGTAGCCCTCTGCTCATGTATTTCACAGAACTATGATAAAGAGATGTTCATCTTAATGAGACGCTGTCGTCTTTTGACAAGATTAAACTCATCTAGTCCCCGCTCAGAAGTGAATATATATTACAACAAAAATACATATTTGTAGTCTTCTGCCTGACCTTTCAGCACTTTCACTCCACAGTAAAAGGAATAAAAATGCATCAATCCACCTCCCCCTGTTTTCCCGTTCACTGAATTAAAAAACAGAAAATAAGAGTGCCAAAATTGCTAAAAACAAGCATGTTGACAGTTACAGTTGTGAAACTCATAATTGACATGCAGGATCAAACATCAGTGTCTCTCCAGGAAAGACGGCATAATCTGGATTCAGTTATGGTCATCGAATGAAAGTAAGCATTTCCACAGCATTTCTCCACCTCCGAATCAGCTTTTACAAAGACCAATTGGCTGGAATCACATTTCATTTTTTTATTGTGCCCTAAATAATAGCAGGTGGTTTTATTTTTTTATTCTTTTAAGTTTGACCTTAGAACTGGACGTTCAAAGTCAATTTAATGACCTACAGACTTACAAAGGGAAAGTGGAACGTCACTTATTCCGTATTGGCGACCTGGACACGTGCTGCGGTTGCATGTAGGCAAGTTGCTAAAACAAAGCAGCATAATTTGCTTTTATATGCAAACATTCCTGTTCTTTTATAAAATGACTGAAATTGTGACAGAAAAGCATTTTTAGTTCTTGCTTTGTTCTTACAAAATCCTTATGTTATAAGAATATCTTCATCTAAGAAATCTGCCTTTTGTTTTTCTAAAAGTTAAGGTAAACGGCTGTGAAATCGGGGAAAGTTAGAAGCGACAAATATATATATATATATATATATATTTTTTTTTTTTTTTTTTTTTTTTCTCTCTTTTTCCTCACACACTGCACAGCTTCCTAATGTACGGCAAAGATAACACTGCAGATGTGCCAGCAGCTCACACATGCTGTTGCCAATGGAGTGGAAGAGAGAGGTGTTTCCACAGTGGGAGGGAGACCTCGCCCCTGCAATCCAACTTTGGGTATATTTATCCTGAAAGTTGCTCAATTTGCCACTTGTCAGTTTTTGAAAAATAATCACTAAGCGATCTGAAAAGTAAAGAGTAAATCTTGGAGAAGCTTTGTTTCATCTGCAAGAGCTGCTGGACTAGTAAGTAAAATGAAAGTAAAATATGCTTTATTTGTATACTATGATGATTAAAGCATTTTCTCTCTTTTATTCTTTTTCTGTCTTGGTTTATATTTCATTTATATTTTTTAAAGAAAAAAACACGAGTTTGTTGCTTTCCAGTGCACAGGATATTCAGAGTAATGCCAAAAAGAGCTGGAAACGACATTTTGATGACTTTAGATCTTCCAGCTACGTCACATCCAGAGACGTGGAAATGCGCAAAATGTGCTTCACTGCACTTTTGTGATAAACTGGATTATCAAAATGCCTGAAAAAAAAAACAACAACTCATTAAACTGCAAAAAAGATTTCTGTGATATTTGCGAGTTTTTTCAAATAAAAGCCATTTCCATTACAGGTTTTCTTTTTTTAACATGTGGGTTTTGTGCAAATCCAGGAGTAATGCAAACGCGACTAGAGTAGAAGTGAAGACTGTAAAGGTTATTTTCTCCACTGTGTTGGACTGCGTTCATTATGTTGACAAGAAGAGCAGTGGTACGAGGATTTTTCCAAAGGCCTCACCCACTTTGAATCACCCAATCGCTTTTATAGGCTCTTTTATTAATTTTGATATATGTATGAAACAACAATATTCTATGCCCATACTGTTTTCCCTAACACCCAGCAAACACAAGCAAACGAACCAGCATGGTCCCAGACTAAGGCCGTTTCTCAAAATGCGCTCTTGACATACTTGTGTGTCGTGTCTTTGTGAAACATCTTTATGTGCAGTCAAAGTACTTTTCCAATTCTCAAGAATGCATTTGAGCAAGAACAGAAGAAATATGCGGATGTGATGTCATCCAGCGGAGGATTGAGACAGTAAAGTAACCTAGAATGCATTTCACACCAACAAGGGAAGGTTTGAGGCCAGAGGAGTAAATATAAAGTTAAAACTTTACTTTTGTTTGACAGAATGTAGTTTTAAGAAGTTTTCATGCAAGATTATAGCTATTATAACAATATATTTGTGGTAAAGTTTTAAACCTCCTATGGCGTTTTAGGAGTTTTTTTCTTTTCACTGCTACCAAACTTTATTTTTAACACGGCTGGCATACAAAAGACTAAAATCCATGAAAAACACATTGCATAAAGCATTGGTTAGAAAGACTTGGCTCAGGAATATTTACAAAGAGCAACGTATGGCACATTCTCAGTTTTAGTGTTTTCATAACCAATTATTCTTGAGACATTACGTGTACAGTGCACATGCACTAGACTGTTAGATCAGTACTGCTATGCCAGCTGAAGAAAGAGAGCGATGCGTTCTCACATTCTCCAAAGCACGTTCTCCCGACTTGTACTTGCCAAGTGTAGACTTCTGGTCTGGACTTCCATTCTTGTAAATTCAGAAATGGCCAAAGAGATTTAAAAAGGACACTCCCACATCCTTACATAAAATTTACTAATTTCCTCCTCAAAAGCCTGATTGGTGGACCTCCTCTGACCTCCCCTCACCAACAAAGAAAAACATATTACCAATACTAACTCTTATTTCTATTTTGGCCCCCAGCTGACATTATTTCTCCAAATCCAATGACTAGATCTAGCTACCTCATCTGATATTTCTTTCATTTTCTTCCTCAAACTCTTCCCACATTCTCCCAGTTCTACCAATAATGTGACTACTGATCCAGCTATGAAACCCCTACATTGCACTTCTACTGGACAAACCCAAACTTTCCATCCTCACTGCTCAGCTTCTGACTCTAATTCTGCATATCTAAGCGTTTTCCTTTTCATATGCTTCCTCCAATGAGTCTTCCCAGGGAATTGTCAGCTCAATAAAGTCAACTATTGGCTGACTAACTAACCATAAGCCGATGTTAGGCCTTAAATTATACAAACTGTTTCCTGAGGAACAACCAGCTTTCCACCTAATTCTACCTGCATTTTCCAATTTTCTAAACAACCAAGCTCTATTACCTGACTTCTCACCTATTCTTCCCCTCACACACAAACTGGATTATTTTCTGTCTCTTAACATCTCCTTATTTTGCTTACGTCTATTTTCAGCACCTGCGGCTAAGCTTTTCAGCACCTGATTGTGTCACCATGTGTACCTAACTTGTGACAAGCTAATTTTACAGCCTGACAAGATATGTTTTAACGTCGTGGTACTGGAGCACAATAAACATGATGAGCCCCCATTTGCCCAGAGCTGTAGGTTCTGGGGGGTTGGTAGGATATCGTATGTAGCCCCTAACAGGAATCTAATACGACTCTTCTCCGTACATCACAGGTCTCTCCAGCTAAGCTTCCTCTTTTTTTTCCTCGTTTCCCAGTCTAACCACTGTCCCTGTCCAGCCTGAGCCACTGCCTTTAAGCCTCTTCATATCTCCCCTTGTCTACGTACCTGCTCCACAATCAGCTTCCTTTTTTCTTTGGGACCTGCTTTGTTCCATACAAGTTTGCCTGAGACAAGCGCCAAGTATCTCTGGCAAAACTGAAATCTACCTGCAATCTCTGCATGCCAAAGAGCTGGATCTGCCCCCTAAACAGCCTAACCCTAACTATCCTATCCTTAATCCCAGCTAAACTATATGTATTATAAATGCAAGTAAGGAAATTTGTGATAGGTAGATTATTACTTTGTTGTAACAGTGCTTCTTTGCAATAAATCTTGTTCCGTTTGAAAGCCTGTTTATTTCCCTTTAAATTGGTGCCACATTTGTAAGGAACATGCATTTGCAGGATGAGCAGCAGAGCTGAGTATGTGGATTGTGCCAATGAAATAATTGCCATACCTTCTCCGCCAATGCAATGGGGGATGTCAGAGACAGGCTGTGAGGTGGGCGCCCCAAGAAGACGACACCCAGAGAAGATCGTTTCCTTACCCTGTCAACACTTAGTTCGTAGTCTGTCTTCTACAGATTTGCAGTCAAGGTTTGCAGGACGATATGGCCAACGGTTCTCTGCCCAGACAATCAAGAACCAAATGCACGCAGCCAATCTTTGGTCTCATAGGGCTGCCAGGTGGCCTGCCAAAACTGCCCTTCACCATCAGGCCCGTTTTCGCTGGTGTTGGTATTACGCGCACTGAAATCTGAACATGTGGAGGAATGTTATGTTCAGTGATGAGTCAAGATTCTGCCTATGGCAGTTGAATCGTAGTTTCAAAGTGTGGAGAAGATGTGGAGAACGCTATGCTTATTGCTGCACCGATAGAGTAACATCTTTTGGTAGAGACAGTGTGATGGTGTGTGGTGGCATCTCCCTCACTGGAAAAACTAGGCTCATCGTCATTGGAGACATCTCAGGATATCTAGATGAGATTCTGCAACCAGTGGCAATCCATTATTTCCACATTCTTAGTCAGAACTCAATCCTCCAAGATGACAATGCTCACCCCCAAAGAGACGGGTTCGTCAGGGACTACCTCCAGAATCTGGAAGTGGAGAGGGTGGAACGGCCTGCCAGCAGTCCTGACCTCAACCCCTTTGAACACTAGTGGGATCAGCTTGGGTGTGCTGTCGTGCCAGAGTAACCAACACAACTAAGTTGGCCGACTTGCAACAAATGCTGGTTGAAGAATGGGAGGCCGTCCCACAGCAGTGTGACCAGGCTGATGACCAGCATAAAGAGGCGGTGCCAGGCTGTTCTTTATGTGTGGTTCTTCCACACACTACGAAGGTTCCTGATTGTTAAATGGACAAATTGTTAAATTGGTAAGATGTGTTTCTTCAAACTTCAATCATCCAATCCACCAAACAAGAGTCAATGGCAAAAAACGTTGTTTGGCATTGGCAGAGAAGATTTGACAAATTTGATCATGGACACAAACCACATACTCAGCTCTGGCGCTCAATCCACTAATGCATGTTCCACAAATGTGGTGCCATTTAAAAGGGGAATTAACAAACATTCCAACAGTACAAGAGTTACTGCCAAGAAGCTGTGTTACAACAAAGAAATAATCCTATCAAACAGAAATGTGCTTACTTTTTGTGCTAAGTTCATGTAAACTATATTATACTACAACAACACTACTACAACAATATTGTTTCTTCATCCCTTTGTTTTATATTTTTTGCATTTTACAGAAACGAACAGCAGGGAACATGAGAGAGGATGACGATGATGAATTCTTTCCCTAAAGGATGGAGACAGCTATGGTTGCTAAGAAACCATTATAACTTTCTTTCCATCAACTCATCAGCAATTATTCTAGTGGTCCACACACATAGACATAAAATTATTGTGCATATAATGGGTCTTGGTGACTCGTCTCACAAAGAGCTATCCTCAGTTTCCAACCTTTCTTGAGGTCAAAGTGCCTTTCATGATGCCCCTTTTCTAATTGTCATTAGTTTAGTCTCCGTAATCTTTTCTGATTCTATGACAATCCTGGTTAATAAATCACTTTATACTGTAAATAGAAGTGTCTTTACTCTTTAAATGCCCCGCACACGCAGGAATATTGTTTGCTGTCATCAACAGAGGCAGTTGGAGACGGAAGTCTGGAAAGCAGCCACTTACAGTCCCCAAGCTATAAAGCCTAAGAGGAAGCAATAAAATGAAGACAAGTGCACTGCTGCGATAGGTCTCTGCAGCATCTGGGGTCACAGTAGTGAGAAGCAAACATAAGAAAACAGGGCTCAAGACCTTTTCACTTGTCACAAACATTTATTCATACACTAATGAATAAATTATAAAAGATTGCAGCCATCCTATGGAATTTTTTCTGATCACATGGGCATGGATAACTGATGGAGGGCTGAGGTGTAAATAGAGAGCAGTTAAGTAAAACAGATAGATAGTAACTGCAGAGGCATGGATCTTTATTGAGAATGGGCCAAAAAACTGTTGAACCATACCAGGGTAATTAGTGATGGTAAATTCATAGGAAAAGGCGTGGAGTTTCATGCTGTGCTAATTATGTTTATCCTGCTGGCGTAATTACTTTTAATATCTCTTTGTTGTAAAAAAAAAAAAAAGCAAAAAAAAAGGTTTCTAAGCTTTCCTTAAGTAGGACTACAATGGAAAGTCTCTTTGTGATCCCCTGAGAGATAAGTCATTATGAAGAACCACAACCCTGCTTTTTTATTTGTACACATCTGCAGCACAACGGCCACCTGCAAAGCAGACAGCATGCAGAGAAATGTGAATGCAAAACTAAAATAGGTTGTTTTGTGCTTATTGATGCCTTGTCACGTTTCATTCCCTTTTCCCATCTGTTGACTAATATGACAGTAAGATGATTTTGTTCTACCATGGGTATCCCGCACATACACCACTGAGTCTTGATCTTGGAGAATCTGACAACAACAGGAAAAAATAAAGAAGCCTTAATCTAGAAGGAACAACAAGGGTGTTTTTTTTTTTTTTCGGGGGGGTAAATGCAGCTTGGTTGGTTGGCAAGTATGAGTAAATTGTGGCAATCGTCAATCCCAGAATTGATCTGCAACCTTTATGTTGTTGACAACAGAGAGAGCAAATACAGTCAAAGGCAAAGTCAATTATGCAAACGTGGTTGAGATAGTTAAAAGAAAACTTTCTCTCTTTACAGATTATCTCTTTCCCATACAACATGTGCGGTTTTATTGGCCATGTGGTTATTGCTGGTTTAAAACATAAATCTTTTTTGCCAAACCCCTACTTAAAGCTACTGAAATGTCCACATTAAAGGAACCCAGCTGCATTTGGTGGGAAAAGATATGCTTTTTCCTCAGGTAATGCACAGTGTAGCCTGTGGTAAACTCTGCAAAAACAGCTTGGAAAAAAATGCATTTGTATTAGCTGAGGCGCCCTCATTCACAGCAACAAGATTGATTATGTTGCTGGAGGAAATACTCAACCTTTCGGCAGTATGACGGTGTCTACGTTTCACTGGTTGTCAATTAGGCTCACCGTTTTGGACAACGGCATCCTCGCTGGGCAATATGTGAAGACGCAGCATTTTATTCTAGGGGTCACCAGCAGAGAAGTTTCTGCTCAACAGGAACTCCTCAGGAGTCCTGTCTCTCCGAACAAACGAGGGAGCTTCCCACAGCAAGTTTGCAGAGTCCTAATGAATAATGCAAATTTATTAAGCCTATGTGTCACACCACCTTTCCTCAGAATACTAATCATCTTGACAGTGAGATAATAGACCCCTGTGCACCTCATGTAAAGCCTTATCTTAAACCCTGTCACACTGTGGGGCTGTAAACATGAGCTAGCTATTTATGCAGATTTCATGTCCCCTTAGCATAACAAAAATGGCACTCCGAGGATCTCCTGATGTCAACAGGCCTGCAGGCCCCGGATCCCTGGTGCATCGTATTGCTTGACAAACCCTTATCAGTCGTGTTCAGTAAACATGTTTACAAACTTAAGATCTCCAAAGAAATCTGAGGCATTATGCTCCTGTGATTTTCCTCTATGGGTAGATGTGTTTTCTCACCTAAGACAGTTGCCCTTATTTTTCTGCTGCTGACTGAAGATTTATATTACACCACAGACCCACGATCGCCCCATTCCTGCCTGGAAGCGTGGCTCCAGTGTAATAGCAACAGATGTCAGATTGTGTAGGCATCATAGTTAGAGCAGAAGAAAAGCTCACTAGGTTCTCTGCAAAGCTGGGAGTGCCACACTTGACCTTGTCCATTCCAATTACAGCCACTCTGCAACCACCATCATGCAGCACGTCTTTTGTCCTTCATGCACGCTGTGCAAACCTGCAGCAGCACTGCGGGGAGGGCAGTCATCCAGGATGAGCTGGTCAACCACAAGTCAAAAATGCTTTTATCTACTTCTAATTTTCCAGAAGTTAAATATTGATTCATGGAAAATTGACATTATAAGGGAAGGATTTTTTTTAAATTTAAAAACAAGGAGGCATTATGGGAAAAAAAGTGTGTAAACCACATGAAATTGAAACTTATTTTACAATTAACTTGCTCTAAAATACCGTGTGATTTTAATCAGCGTCACAAAAAAAAAGACAAATGCAGTGTGATTAAGCTGATTACACAGCGTTATAACTTATGCTTTTATTAAACACCCTCATTAAATATTCACAGTGCCGGAGGAAAAAGTAAGTGAACCTTTTCCAACGGCTGCCGTTGACGGCTTGGCTTGAACCTCCTTTGGCAGCAGAGACCAGGCAAGTGACTGCACAACATTTAGGAGGAGTTTTTGACCAATCCTCTGTCCAGAACTGCCTCGGCTCGGATACATGTGTAGGGTGTCTGGTGTGAACAGCTCTCTTGAGGCCACTCCAGAGCGGTTTAGGGGTAGAGTCTGACGGGACGCTCCAAAAGGTAGATTTTCTTTTTCTGAAACCATTCTGTGGTGGTTTACTTGAATGTTTAGGGTTATTGTCCTGCTGCATTAAAACACTTCTTCTAAGCATCAGCTGGTGGACAATCACCCTGAAACTATCCTGCCGGGTATCTTAGTAAATTCAGGATGTAATTTTAGCTGTCACCATGGCCTATGACCCAGGACCTGAGGCAGTTGTTTATGATGCTCCTTCTACCATCTTTCACCATGGGGGTGATGTTTTGATGTTGGCGAACTGTACTGAGCATTCTACCAGAACATTTAACTGTTGTTTCATCAGTCCACAAGACATTTCATTCCAGAAGATTAATCCTGATTCTAAGAGAAACTTCTGGCACGCTGATCTGTTTTCTTCTTCTTCTTCTCTTGGAGAGCAGCAGCTTCCTTCATGGTGCTCTGCCAAAGACACTCTGCCTGTTCTGTTCGATGACTTATGTCTAGCAGACTCACAAACACAGATGTTTGCCAATTCCAGGAATGTTTTTAAGCCTTTAGCTATTCAGCTATTACTGCTGGGTTCCTCGTCACCTCTTTGACGATTCTGTGTTGATCTTCTCGAGCCTGCTTGGCTGGATGTCCACTTCTAGGAGGAGTAGCCTCAGTACTAAAGTGTGCCTACTCTTTGAGGTTATGTTTTATGACTTTCCAGCATTAAACACTCTTGATTGCATATCTTATTGACTCCCAGCAGATTTCATTGTGTTATTCTGGACTCACTGGCTTTTTTAATCCAGTGGTATTAATGCTTCGCAGGGGTGTTTAGTGAAGACATTGTAAATGATCATTTACTTAATGTAGCTGAAGATCTCTGTTTTGTGAGGCAATGTCAACATATGCATCTTATGAGCAGCAGATTGAGATGTTTAAGTCTTTTATCAATAGATGAGGAGCTTTAAAACGCACCTCCAAATTTATTTCATTAACTGGAATCCTGGCGTGAAAAGTGACTCCAATTAGCTTTCAGTGAAGTCATCAATACATGGGTTCACTCATCCCACCAGCACTGCGAACGTTCAGCTGGTGCATTCAGCGAAACGCAAGAAACTATGAATGTTTGTATTCTATTGGCTTAAGCACGCTGAAGACTAATTTACCATTTTATTCTGTAAAAAACAAACAAACAAAAAAACAAAACAGTTCATTTAAAGGGATATACAAACTTTTCTTACCAGTAGTGACTGGAAACACCCAGCTTAAACAGCGCCTTGATTGTATTCCTCGGTTGTAAGTCACTTTGGATAAATGTAATATAAAAGCCCGCTGAAATCCGCCGACCTTTAGGGTTCCATTAACTGTTATCCTTCTTCTCTTCTTTTGGGTTTTTCCTTTAGGGGTTGCTACAGCGAAGCAACCTGTTTCCATCTTCCTCTGTCCAATAATCTATTATATTAGATACTTTAGAACGTGAATTGGTGGTCTGAGGTGAGGTTTTATGAAGTATGTTCATTTAAAAGATGAACATTATGCTGTAGTGTATGGTGTAATGTAGTGTATAAGTTTAAGTGTCACTTATACTGATTTTTGTGAATACAATGGAAAATTTGAAGGATAAACAGACAAAAAATATATGTACACACATGGATTTGTTGCTACCCTTCTTTTAAAGAAAGAAAAACCCACAATGGTCTCTGAAATAACTTGACAAAAGTAATATAAAATAATAATTTACTGAAAATTGACTAACGAAGATCAGAATGTTCAAAAGAATCATTTAAAAAGCTGCTTTGCATTGTACATGCTGCATTTTTAGAGGTGTAACAAAAGTGGAAGCCTTTTCATGTAATGTTCCAGTCATCATAATAATAAATAAATGAATGAAAAATGAAGAGCAATATGTGGGAAAATAGCTATGCGCTTCATTTAACTGTGGTTGACTTTGAAGCTGTCCTGCAGGCCGCACTACAAACGGCGGCGTCCTAAACTCCTGGGGTTTTAGACGACGACCATGTAATCACAACGTTTACAGTTCGAACCTGTCAGATGACCTCTGCTGCATTTCATCTCTTCCTCAATTTACCGTTGCCAATTTACATCAGCAGCACAGTTATCTCCCATAAAAAAAAAAAAAAAAACAAATGTCCAAAACACTGTTCACAACAGTATGTAAAGAACATGTACACTTGAAGCTTTATGGGAACCAGCGGACGGAGGAGAAAATCAGTGGTTACATAACATGGCACTATCTCGCTGTCAGGCCTGGACTTAGAGGGTGCAGCAAGCCATGAGAAACAGCCGCGATGACAGACAACGCTCCAAGCCGGAGCAGCGAATGTGCAGAGGGTCGGCTAAATCATTATATCATGCTTTGAGGAGCTTATTTCTCATATATCAGAGAAACCAGAGCTTTCATAAACACCTTATCTCATTAATGTCAATCATCGGTTACCAGTGTTGGACAAACACTGAAGTAATTATGTTACTTTTTCTAAAAATGAGTACTTTAATTACTAGCACTTCTTCACTGAGGCTATAAATGTTTCTGGAAAAATGAAATAACTTGTCACAGCATTACTTTAATTATTGTTTTCTTTTTTTTTTATGAAGGTGGTAAAGTGAGTTATGACATGTTTCTTAATCCACAGGTGTAAAGAGTAGCAGTTAGCTGGAGGTGGAAGTATGATTTGTGTATAAGTAGCTGTGTCTCTACAACTGCTGATATTTGGACAGCGAACCAGACGCTCTGGGACGATCGTTCATTGGCTTAACGGGTCAAGTTTGTGCAACAAGAAAGCTGCAGCATGTGGAGGCACATTGGAGGGAGACAGACTTGTCACCTTGTTGCAGATATTAAACAGATGCATTTAGTTTCTGGATTCACAAGGTCTAGTTTAAACTCTAACCATAAAGAGGAAGAACCTGCAACAATGAGGATAAAGATATTTACATTTACAGACATTATAGATTCCCCCTCAAAAAAACCTCTGACAAGATTTGTTATTATTATTGATTGATTGAAGGTTTAAATTTATTTTTCCTTTCATAACATAGAGAGGAGTAAAATATGTAACACCATACTCATTATAACTGTATAAGAAAATAGTTATAATACCTTGAAAGTGTTATCATACAACCTGAGAGCACACATCGAGATTTTTGACATCTTCTAGGTTGCAATTTTAGTTTTATATATATATATATTTATATGTCTGCTGATATAGAGTTCACATAATTGATCTAAAAAAAAGGAAAAAAATGCAACATATTTTAATTATATGAATATTTTACCCTCTTACAGTCCAAAGCTTCTCCTGCAGTAAGAGACAGAATTTGCTCTTGCAGACCAATAAATTACCAAGTTGGCACTGAAAGTGTCACCCGCTCCTTTTCATGGTGATGTGTCATCAGTTGTGAACTGCTTGTTCGCTGCATATGAAGATGGATGTGGCATGAGAGTTTGTGAAAAGTGTTAATTGTGTGATTCCCCAAGCTCAACGCGTGAGAGTTGAGAGGCCTGCTAATGCAAATGCTGGATTAGGAAGCAGTGCATTCTGACAACTCTGCTACTCAGTGAAGTGAAACTGCACGTATAGAAATGACAAAGACGTATAAAAAGTCCTGTTCACAGGGTTCGTTACAGCAGTCTGGTACATGTACACAAAGGAGACAAAAGTGCACGGTGATGCTAGCTGGAGAACACTGTGAAGTATTTAATATACACTTACATTAGTGTTAAAATGCTTCTCAGCACGGCGGTTAACCTTAACACAAGCCACCCTAACCTAATAGGCTGATGCTACGTTTCTGACAGCCCCAGCCAAATCAAACGGAGCTGACTGTTCATTTGCTAAATGTGGCACTGAGCACATTTTATCAGCATTTGGAGAGAACGTGCCATTCAAACGAGAGAACTCTTTGGCCTTAGAGGGGGAATTTTAATTAAGATTTATCTTAAGAAAGGTCATCACGGGCTCTCATCTAATCACATGCGTTTCAGACTCTTTCAAAAGGTGAAAAGATTTCAGGCATACTGACAAACTCAGTTTTTCAAATCTACATTTCAATTACATGTCTGCGGTTCAGCGGGTAAATGCATGTAATTAATTAGCCCTCAGCAAATACAAATGTAATATTTAATAGCTAACTTGTAATTAACTGTAGAGGAGATCAAATACCTTAGCGCTACTTTCTTTATCTCAGTGGGCCAGTAGGAAGATAACATGGGATGTGCTTCTTGTCTTGGATTTCCCGAAGTATCAAAAGATAATTTAAAATTCTGCTTCAACCTAATTCCGCTGAAGTACTTAAACCTTTATGCATCCAGGAAAAGTTTTTTGAACAGGCATACTCTTTTTCATCAGCTCCCTTCTTCTATATTCATGTAGGTTATGCTCATATAACTCTCATAACAGGGAGCTGCAAGAAAATTTAGTGTTGGCCACTGGGTAGTGTTGGCTCACAGGCGACGTGGAAATAGATGTCGCAGGAAAGGAAATCATTAATTATGTAAACAGATACATATCTCTGTCTTTTAAAATACTGCTGACTGTAAAACTCTGGGTTTTCATAAATGAACATGGCTCCAAAATCCCAAGGATGAGCATCAGTGAAGAAAACATCTGTGGTTCAGAGCTCATTTTTAGCTTTCAGACCAGAGGGAAGGGAGTCTCTTTGGCCCTGAGATGAGAGGCGTTTTGATGTTGGAGTCAAAGTGTAATCGTATCCGATATCAGACTATGTCGAGCCTTCAGCAGCACGAGACAAGAGTTGATTCAATCTGCCCCGTCGACGTGCTTTGTGTGTATTGGCGAGAGTTAACATAAAAGACAAAAACTTTTCTTGGATACAAATAACTCAGCTGACATCGGAGAGACATTGCGATTAGCCCGACATTTCTCAAAAAATGTCAGTGCAGTTTTTGTGGATTGATTCCAGTTCAAAAATATTGCACCCATGTGGTGTTTAGGAAGGGCTTTACATAGATCTTACATATGACAAATCAAATGTGGCCTTCCTATTCAAGTTTCATGGAGCACTACTGAGCTATCTGATATGATTTATTGTAACAAATCTTAGGCTACTTCATCATCCACCCTGCGATGTCATCATTCAGTGCCAGATACAGACAGATACTGTAGCTGAGGGATATAAAACACAATTACAACGGATTTTCTAAATCTCAAGTGGACTCAGGGCCCTGGATACATCTAGAACTCTGAATAAAACATGCAAGTACGCAGTTGCACCTTGATGCAAGAGGTCACACATTGAAAAATCATGCAATGAATTTCCAGCCAATTCCAGCTCTCTCTGGAGTGGGCCAGCGGACAATAAGACACGCAGAACTGCAGAGAAAAACAAAAACAAACACACACACAAAGAATCCAAGGAGTCAGGCACTCTATTACAGACTCCAATGACAGCAACTGAGCTCACAGGGAAGGAATAAAAAGCTTGGTAGATGCAGCTGTCTGTCGCTTTGTTGCTGTCGTGAGAGGGCTCATCCTTCACAGACGTGGATGGAGGGAGCGAACAACTTTGTGCAGCTCAGTAGAATTCAATTGTGGAGCCGAAACTCATTGTCATAAGTTCCTCCTCTTCTATCCGCCTCAGAGCTTGACGGCCTCTCATCTCCCCTCGATGGGCAGACACAATTTTCAATTATGCACACCAGGGAAAAGAATTAGAGGTCTAATCCCAATCTAATCCCCAAACAAACAGATCTATGGCCTCCACTTCCAGTGCAGCCACCCTGGTTCCCTCTTCCACCTGCACCACTGTGCACTATTTAAGCCTCCCCACCGCCACCTCTGCAGCCTAGTTGTGGGTACAAGTCCTTTCAGCTCATATACTTTCTTAAACGAAGCTCTGTGTTACGATTGCACTTGAACTCAGTTGAAACTACAACTTGCGACTGTTACTCCGTTACATTAAAAATGAAAAAGCTGAGAATGTTCTTTTACACTGAAGTGTATCTATTACAGTTAGTATTTCAATACCCAGGTAGGTCCCAACTCAATTTCTTTGCTCTCCAGAGAAGATGGGAGTTTATCTTCACTGGCACTAGCAGCTTTTCTTTTTCACTGCCAATCATATCAGCATCATCCAGCAACATATACAATGATATATTTTTTACACCTCCTCCACAAAACCATCCCCAACTCAGGTGGCCATCTATAATAAATGACAGCATGTATAGTTGCAGTAAAAAATCAAGAGAAAGTCAGTAAAAGTCAGTGTGGAACCTAAAAGAGAGCCAATAACTATGACACTGGACATTGTGTTTATCCATTACAAACAAGACTTGACACTGTTTGGAAGCTGCTAGACAACGCTAATGTGGAAAGATTTTTGCTGAACTCCTCAAAGCACAGCTTTTATCACCAAACTAAAAATAGTCTGAGAAAAATGAAATGTAATTATTCCTAAACGTATAACATTGGCCAGCTTGTTAGTGTGTTGAACCATCCATCACAGAGACAGGTTAACTATTAAGTTTTTTTTTTTTATTATTATTTTTTTCTGGCTCAACAAACGAGATGTAGGTGAATATAAAAATCAAAACCATTGTCATGTTTGTTGAACACAGGAGTCAAAGTTATTTTTTTCATACTTACTTCTTATGCAGCCTCCTCAACAGATTTTCAAGTGCTATAATGTGATCATGTGAAAAAGAAAGATGACACCTATATTTTAACTATTTTTATGACTAACAGACTGCATAAGAATATATTAAATATTATCTGGTTCTACCCAGGTCTTAAAATTGTATAAATTCAACCTCAATTAGACCACACAGAGCATCACTATTCAGTTTCATCCCAATATTTAATTGTCTTCATGAAACAAACATGAAGAAAAAATGCAAATGCAAAAAGGGGTTACTAGTAGCAAAGACTTGGTGATCAAGTTGATTAATTTATCATCAGTGTGTGCAGACTTCTAGAACAGGAAAGGTTTTTGCAGTGTGATGGTCAGGTACATTCAGATGGGTGGTGACACAAAGCCAAAAAGGAATGACATGTCTATCAATCTGGAAGGAGTTAAAAAGCCATTTCCAAACAATTTGGATGTCATTATTCTGCAATGAGAAACAATATTCATAGGTGGCAAATAATGAAGGAAATAGGCAATATCACCAGGTGTAGATGTCCCAACAATCTCCTCATCGCCAGTACAGACCATGCAATGCTCAGAGAAACTGCAACAAAAGCCCCAAAGAGCTCCAATTCAGACTATACAGGTCTCCCTCAAAATTATAAAAGTAAAAATTGTGATTTAAAAAAGACTACAACAAACACTGATTGTTTGCACACATGTCCAGAAAACCTCTACTCTCTTGAAAGAAAGTGACAGTTCAGCTTACTTTTGCAAGCTGAATCTAAACAAACACATCAAACTACTACTGGAAGGTTTTTTTAATTATCAGCTTCCAGACCATGTTTGACCATAGTGCACAACACCACAGCTAAAACCAACCACAGCATATAAGCACAAATGCCTCATGTCAGCTGTTAAAGTGCAGTGATGGAGGCGCGATGATTGGCCTTGTTTTGCAGCCACAGGTTCCCACTTGGGAACCTTGCAGTCACTGAATCAATCATGAGATCCTCGGTGTAAGAGGCCACATGCCCAGCAGCTAAGTCTTGGCTGAAATGAGGTCATGTAGCAGCAACATGATCTCAAACACACAAGCAAATCTACAACAGGATCATGTAAAAACAAAAGCAGCAAGGTCTTGCAATGATCCAGTCAAAGCTCAGACCTGATCAAAATGCTGTGATGGAACTTTAAGAGAGCTGCGTGCAAACAAATGCCTTCAAACTCCAAAAACTAAAGCAATATTTTTGAGAAGCGAGAATCATAATTCCTCTATGTGATATAATGCAGAAAACTTGAGAATCCTGGGAATTCTGGGATGTACTTAGTTCACACACTGCTTCTGCATTTGGCTTTTTTTTTTCTTTAAATAAATAATGACACAGTGAAATGTGTCAGGTGTTGTTCTTCATCTGTCTCTTAAAATTACATGTTTCAGAACTACAAGAAGTAACTTATTTAAAACCTAAAAATTGATCCAGTCCATTTCAGTCCTCCTTGAACCACCACCCTATCATGCTGGAGGGGTTTGTGTGCCTTAATGATCCTAGGAGCTATGTTGTTGGGGGCATCACACCCCTGGTAGGGTCTCCCATGGCAAGCAGGTCCCAAGACTGAGAGCGGATCACAGGCCCATCATGATTGATGTTGGACTCCGGCAGGGCTGCCCTTTGTCACCAGTTCTGTTCATAATTTTTATGGACAGGATTTCTAGGCGTGGCCAGGGGCCGGAGGGGGTCCAGTTTGGGAACCACAGGATTTCATCTCTGCTTTTTGCGGATGATGTTGACCTGTTGGCGTCATCGGGCCAGGACCTTCAGCATGTGCTGGTGCGGGTTGCAACCGGGTGTGAAGCGGCTGAGCGGCGGAGCATAAGATTGACAGATGGATTGGTTACAATGTCCACAGTTATACGGTTGGTGTACCAGCTCGTCACGGTGAAGAAGGACCTGAGTCGAAAGGCAAAGCTCTTGATTTACCTGTCAAGCGGTCAGTCCCGGATAAGTGGATGAAAATGGATGGATCCATTCGAGTGAAGGTTCAAGTTCAAGTTCTGGTTATCGAAAACCAAACACATCTGAAAGCAAAACTGCTTTTATCTGTACAAATGGCAAACCTTGAATGCTATCGTATACCTTCCAAATGACCGATCTCAAAGGCAGTATTAATCTAAATTGCATAGATTAAGCATGATCAACTGGATCTAAAGTCAATAAAGAGACTTCAAACCGATAGGAACTCATTCTCAAACAGAGTCGCACTTTTAATGTGTTTTTAGTTTTTTTGTTTAGTTTTTTCGTTTTTATTGATTCATTCCAGACATGTCAAAACTATTGTATAAAGCATAACAACGTTAACACTAGTATGAATCTATAAATACATAAATATATATATATATATATATATATATATATATATAAATATATACACACACATGTACACACACATTTGAACATATAGAACCCCTTCAAAATAAATCTATATAAATAAATGGATCTGTTATAAATCTATGTACACAAATTTGTAAAATAAATTTATACCCAATGTGCACACACCTATCTATTTATACATGCACACAGATAGCAATACACATAACACATATATCCTGTTTAGCGTTGTAAATTCACATCCAACTACACACTGATACTCACATACACATTTACACTCTACACTACATATACTACACTATATACTACATATACTACACACTACATATTCACACCCACACACACAGTGCACCCCAAGACCACCCAGACCCCACCTAATCTGACTATGCTTCACTCCGACACCAAAACCACCCAAGCCCAGTCCCCCCCACTGGGCCCCCACCTAGGACCCCACAATGACAGTGTGATAGCATAACCAGAAGGTCCCCCGACCTAGTTGGCCAGCACAAGACACCACACCAACACAAGCACCCAGACCCCTGACAGCAACACCTACAAGTCAGCCTAAACGCCACCCACCTCCCCCCACCAGACCCCGAGACCCCCACCTCACAATGAAAGCACCCCTGCTGGAGCAGTTTGGGGGCGCCCGCTCCAGCCGACCCAGCATAGGTGGACCCCCAATGGCAGTGGAGACATCCCTGCAACAACTTGTTTAATGTGTTGCGAATGTTGGAACTGAATTCCAAAAATACTGAACCTACTACAGTCAGTAATCTTTAATGGATTTTTTTTCTTTTTTTTAAAAAGAAATAAACAGAACATCTTTAAAGATATAAAAGTGCATGTCTTAAAATCTCGATAATGCACCTACAACAAATCAATGTAATGCACAAACACAGTCTTTGGCCGTAAGCTCTCTACCTCATTATAATGCTGTCCGAGTGATTTCAGTCAATCCAGTGCTGGTCAGATCGCTCTTATTTCCCTTTTGACATGTACGAGCAATCAATTCCGCTCAAAGACGAAGGCTGCTGCTTCAAACTTTCCATTTCTTTCCACCACCCTCTGAATGCAGATGGGTTTGGGAGTTGTTACAACAAAAGAGAACGACAAAATCTTTAACCTGTAAAGGTCCCTGCAAAGCCCATCATCATAAAAGCTTTGAGAAGATTTGACTTCATCTAAAGAGATTTACTCACAAGGTGACACCTACAACATGATGTTGTGAGTGTCACCTTGTGAGTAAATCTCTTTTTCAGATCCATCCTTTTGGTTTACTGCAGTAAAAATGTCTGTGATTAAAACACTGCATAAAAGATTTATTCACTGCAAACTTCTGTCTTAACAACATACTACATGAGTAAACATACTGTACGTGCATACTCAGCAAATACATACGTGCATGTAGTTTTTCTTGTCTTCTTTTGAAAACCTTTTGATCTTGTGATGTGACTATTTTGGAAACTTTTTGAGATACTTTCAGAGGGTTGATGGGTTTTATAACAAGTTTATCACAATAACTCCTCAACTGCACAAAACATCCATAGTGGTTCCATCCCTTTCACATTAATTTACAATGTAAACAATGATCACTGGTGACCTTATAGATTTACAGGTATCACAGACATTTGCAGTCACCAATGTGAAATAACACCACTCGAGGACCACTGTCCTGCTTGTTTTAGATGTTTCCATGCTTCAGCACACATTATTTAAATGAATGAATCATCATCAGCTTGCTCAAATCATCATCAAGGTCTGCATGAGTTTGTAAATGACAGATCCATTTGTATCAGGATCTGCTGAAGCAGGGAAACATCTAAAACATGCAGGACAGCAGCCACATAACACCCTCCTGCCTGACTAATGTCAGGAAAAAATACGTAAATAGAGGAATAAGATGCTTTTTCGTGGAATTTACCAGTCTATTGCTTGTTTTATGACATTGTGAACAGTGCAAAAAATGTCAGGACTTTACAGTGTTATGGAATTAGACTGTACGACGGAAGTGGATAAACCATCTGTGATGCTGCCCACGGGTTTTCTGAAGACCTGCTTTAAAGCTTTTCACTTATCGACATGGATGTCACATTTATTCGCAGGAACTGACTCTGCCCAGCTCCAGTTGACCCAAAAATGGGCAAATGGGTGGAACAGGTGAACACCTAATACCAGCCACCACAACAGAGCCAACTACAATGTTATCTTACATTCATCCTGATCCAGGTTGGTCTTGAAGGGTGTGGGGGGCAAGGTGCCTCACTGAAGCAGTGACCAGCCCTGCCCAGACGTGACCACCTCCCCTCTGAGGGTCTGCACAAACAGCTATGGCTGATTCAGCACAAGAGTGAATCCTACTGGAATCAAGAAGAGCTAAGGCCCTAAATCATGTGATTCTAGGTTTTTTGTCCTGTTTTATTTCTGTATGATTTCTTACCAGATTTTGTTAAAGAACACTTTTATTGGTGGTCTAAATATGATGTTTTCTGTTCCAACTTGTGTGAAATAACCATGTTTGTACAGGACCAGATGACCTGCACCAAACGGGACGATGAAGACCAGTTTGTTTTGAATGGACTGAAGCCTGCAGGTGTGAAAGCTCCTTTAGTACCATTAAGTGCTCGTCATGCCACCAACGGAGAAATTTCTTTCAGTCCTTTAATTCCAAATCTTGTGACACAAAATGTTTATCTTGAGAAAGAGTTGGGAAGAAACTTTACAGCAAAACACTACGTTTTTGAGTGGAGTTGAAAGACTTTAAATATAGTTAATAAAGGAGCCAGTTGAGGTGGTTCAGGTGAGGGCATCTAGTTAAGATGCCTCCTGGTCGCCGGCCTGGGGAGGTGTTTCGAGCATGTCTAGTTGGGAGAAGGTCTTGAGGCAAACCCAACACATGCTGGAGAGATTAGATTTCTGGTCTGGCCTTGCACCTTGGTGTCCCCCTGGATTATGTGGAATAAGTGGCTGGGGAGAAGGGGGTCTGGACCTATCTGCTTAGGCTGCTGCCCCTGTGACCTGAACTCAGTACAGGACAATGGATGGACGGAGAGTTCATGCGCAGTTTATGTTTTTTCATAATGATCATGCTAATATTATGAAACAAAATACAAATACTGAATGGACCAGACACAATTTTTTGTAAGCAAAATAAAATTTGTACCTTAATTTTGAGCTCTTCACAACAAGGCTCAAATCTCAGTGGGCAGTAATATTTGAAAGAAGTCAGATGATAAAATACTCTCGGATAGCGTTCTTCCTGGTTTCCCTCAATGATGATACCTATTTTCCTCTCAAATCTGCGGTGATTTCCAACACAGTCGCCCTCATCACCGTGTGTAGTGTTTTGACATAAAAGACAGATCCCTCCTGACGTTTCTGTTAAATCCCACATTCCTCGTAAAGCGCCTGCACTTGGTGGGATTTATGACCACATTTCAGGCAAATTACTTTCACTGTGTAGCCAGAGTACTTTACATGCCTTTGAATCCCGGGGAGGGCAAATCAAATTGTGGACTGTGTGGTCAGAGTTCAGCGAGTATATTTCATTGCTGCTGAGTGATGACTTTGAACTTCTTTGATGTTGGCTACTTACAAAGCAATCATAAGCTGCAGAAATTATGTTTGGCACTTTGGGTTTTTAATTTAATTGCAAACCGTGACCGTTTTTTTTTTGTCCAATTTTCACTTAATGTACAGTCGAATCTTGAGTTAAAAGAATTAAGTTGCTCTTTAAAAGCATGACACCTTAACATTGTCAATGGGTGATGGCTCCATAAAGTCAGCCATTCAGTCACCAGCCCAACTACGTTTTTGTGTCCTTGGCTGAGACGATAACTCCCGTCCCATCAGAGACACTGCGGCACATTTCGAGTGTCCCAGAAGCACCCTTTGTTCTGCTACACTAAAGATATGAGCTGAGTGTTGTTTAACCTCTACATGGCAGCTCAAGCTTCCAAGACACAACAATTTCTGAGAGATTAGTTGATTTTCAACATTTTTTTCATCTGTCCACTTCAATGGGTAAAAAAGTAAAAGGAACACAGATAAGATTTGAACCATGTGTGAGCAAAGGTTCATTTTAGAGGCTGAAAAGACAATTTTACTTGGCACCAATCCATTATTTTTACATGGGTAACAAGAGAAAAGACAAGAAATAGCTACAGGTTATGGATGGGGAGGTGAGTAGTCTAAATATGTTTTTAAACAAGAAAGTTACCAACCAATGTACAGACAGCACAAGGCAGTATGCTGCTTCTGAAAAGTCCTCGTGGGACCATGAGGACAGAGCAAAATGTGATCAGCCCCAACGATCCTGGAAAGCCCACATTTCACCCTGATGTGATCATAAAGGTGTGAGTGCACATGCAGTCACTGTGCAAAAAGTCTTCCCTAAAAGGTTTCACTAGTCTCGTTTTATCAAAGTTTTAATAACATCCATAATTATTTTTCAGTCTTTTAAATGTACAAACATAAAATACCAGAGCCTAACTCTCCTAATCCTAAATAGATTTCAATCTTAATTAAAACCATTTTACATATCTGTGTGGAACAGTCTCTTAAAAATAGTTAAATTTGTGCTCTGTTATGAGAGAAGTCATAATAAATCCAGACTTTTGCTTGGTGAGTGCTTTTCTTTGAAACACTGCTGTTGTTTTTTTTTTATTATTAAATAATGAGACTGCAAAATAAATCTAGTTGGTGAATAAAACATTGTTAAAATAACAGAATTCGGTAGAATACTGTTTAAGTGCTTTGTAGAACCTAGAAGAGGTTATAAAGGGGCAAAAAGTGTGGGCCATTTATTCCTGTCGGGCAGCCTGAAACGACTCAAAAGCAAATCCCTCCCAGCCTTCAAAGCACTGCATTACAGTAGATTTTTCAATAACAAGGCTGTGAGAACCAAACTCCTCGATACCTGTGAATTTCAAAGACATGGGCAGACTTTGGTTTAATTTGTTTCAATGGGACTAATAAAACATGAGTCTGAAATAAGCCCAGATTTGATTAAGGATGTATATAAGCAACCTGGTTCAGTGGGTTCTGGTGGTCTTTCCTCAGTGCAGGATTTCAGTCATGTACACACTACAGCAAAGTAAATAAATATAAATTAACTAGATAATGAGGGAAGATAACCAAAGGGGAGTTTTATGCTTTATTTGAGCCACATTAAGAGCTGAGGTGTTCATCAACTCACCGTTGCTGACAAATAATTCCTCTTAGAATCACACTGATTCAACATCTGGAATGTCAATAAACCAATGAGTTTGGGCATGAGGAAAAATAATATCTAAATCTAATTTAAAAAAACATTTTATTTATACCCAAAGTAAAATTAATTCAATTAAATGATGTTTACACCTGTGATGGCTGGGGAAAGCCCTCTCCGAGGTCTTGGGTTTAGCCTTGTGTTTTAGCCACAATGGGGACCATAATCTCCTTTTGTATAACAAACTATTCTTGAATCAATTGTTGAGCCATTATGCCCAACAGCTAAACCTTCACTTAAATTGGGTCATGCAGCAGGACAAAGATTTCAAGCACACCTGCAAATAATCATGGAATGATTACAACGGCCAGTTCAATTCAATCCTCAACCTGACTGAAGTGGTGCTGCAGGCTCTTAAAAGTGCTGCGCATAAACAAACACCTGCAAACCTAAATACATCAAAGACGTGTCGTAATGAAAAGGGGTCTAAAATCCCCCCATTATGAATCCCCCATTAGAATTTTAGCATAATTATTGTTAAATAAGTAATGACACAGTATGACAGGTGATGTGTTTTTGTTCATCTGAGGATGTGTTTTTTCTTATGTCCTGGTACATCCAAACTTCAATAAAACAGGTATATAACTGGGCAATCTTCTAATCATGGTCTCCAGAGTATGCACTGTGTTGAATAAGAAATCATTAGTGTCATTTCATTTTGACTGCAAATGCCTCTGTATAAGTTAGCAGTTAATATCCCCAAGGTCGTAACATTTGATAGATCATAATGTCAGCAGGGCTGATCATAAAACCCCCGGACCCCCTCCTCTGTGGCAGCTACAGTCTGTTCACATCTCACGCCTTAATTGACGGGGAGAGGGGCAGACAGCATGCTCAGGCCGAGGCAATCGATTGTGACAAACAAATTAGAGACGAGTTTGAATGATTAAGTTATGTATTGATTTTGATTTAAACATTAACAGCTCATGTACTTGTGAGAATTTGCCGGAAATACATAATGTAATCAGTGTTTCCTACTACATCCTACTAGTATTCAGCCTTAAAGAGCTGGGTCAGTGATGTAATACGGGGTCCTGCACACCAAATACTCTCTTTGCTTTGTGGCTGATTGGTTATGGATTGTGGCCATAGGTCAGAATGGCACTGAATGTGGTGGCGAATGTTTCATCCAGGTAAACTGGGTTAGTTACACTCACCTGCATGCAGTAAACTTTGTTTATAATACTGTATTTGAAACTGGACTGTTCTTCTCTTTCTATTTTATTATGACAAACCAAAGGAAAAAAAATCTATTTTTAAGAAGATTTTACTTAGTTTTACTTAAACTGAAAAATGACCATAATATGGCTGCAAGAAGCTGATCGGGGCCTTGATCAAAACTAATGACTCAATAGTTCTGCTCCGAGGTCCTGAAAGTCTAGGTCCTCAGGTGACTTCTTGGCCTCCTTCGGGAGAAATATCTTGCAGTGTCAAAAATAATACAAGCACTGATCGACAAAGGCGGTGTTTAAGTGAGAGTCATACAAATCTTATTTCACCTGCTTGATGCCTCTGTCGGTTTGGGGTTTGAATTTAGTCGACAGCGAGGAGAGAAGAGATGGACCTTTTAACAAGAACTCTTTGCTACTCTGGTAAATCGAACCACCGTTGTAGGGCATGCGTAGAATAAAATAACAGCCTTAATACACATCTTTGGAGTAAATATTTAATCTAGAATCAAGAATGACGCAACTGGCACTATATATCAATTATTCAAGGTACACAAAAGGATTACTGTTTTTCTCTTAGGATAAAAGGTAAGTAAGTCATCCAGTGATTTAATTCAAATTACCTTTTGAAATGTCGACGCTGAATAAAAAACCCTTTGATTGTCTTAAAAATTTGTTAACTACTAAGCTTTTTTTTTCTTTTTTTTTTGCATCTATAAGCTATACGATCCACTATGTTCATTACTGTGCTTTTAATAAATTTCATACTCTGTTTTTATTTTGTAAATGTTCCCCTGCATGTAAACTCATTAATACGCTTGATCATGTCAAAACTTTCAGACCTAACAAACAAAAACAAATGCATCTAGATCTGCTTTGGAGTTTCTTGTGCGCATGAATCAAATGTCAAAGCAGGCCATGCAGGTTACGAGGTAACAAACAGAACGAACAGAAATAGGAAACAGAAGTGCACATTAGTGAACACTAGTTCATGGGTTTTTGTTTCACTACAACAGGCTCAACTGTTACCACTGAATAACACATCTAGTGAACAGTGTCATCATCCTCAGCAAAGCAGCAGGTGATGAACACAAATGAACAATTAAAAAAACCACAGAGGCACAATTATTACGCACGTAAAACTCCAGTGATGCACATCATTAAGATGCTCCTTACTCCCACCAAGGTGAAGATAATCACTGCTAAAAAAAACCTCCATGGAGAAATGCTGCACGGGTCAGAGCTGGAAAAAGAGAGAGTCTAAAAGCTGAACGCAGGTGGCCGAAAAATAAATTACAGGTTCATTATCACATTTATGGAGAAAAACTGAGCATATATAATAAGGAGCTGAGGAATGCAAGACAATCATATTTTTCTGATATTGTTGCCAAAAACAACAATAATGCATCTACTTTGTTCGCTACTGTTGACAGACTAACAAACCCCCCTGAGTCAGTGGAAACATTCCTTAATGTAATTCCCTGAACTTCTATTCAACTGTTTTTACTGACAAAATTCAGAAAATCAGATAGTCAGTCAGTGTTCCTCTGCTAGACGCAGGATATGTGTCACCTCTGCAGCCATTAGAGAAACCATGACACAGTTTTGTCCAACACTCATAAGAACCTGGATGACATCATCCATCCATTATCTATACCTGCTTTATCCGTTTCCGGGTCACGGGGGTCTGTCGGAGCCTATCCCGACACATATTAGGAAAGGCAGGGGTCCACCCTGGACAGGTCGCCAGTCTGTCGCAGGGCCACATACAAAACAAACAACCAATCACACTCACACCTACGGGCAATGTAGAATAATCAATTAACCTAGCCTGCATGTTTTTGGACTGTGGGAGGAAGCCGGAGTACCCGGAGGGAACCCACGCAAGCACGGGGAAAACAAATTCCACACAGAAAGCCGGGAATTGAACCGGGAACCTTCTTGCTGTGAGGCAACAGTGCTAACCACTAAGCCACCGTGCTGCCCTGGATGACATCATATATCACCTAAATTCCACCACTTGCTGCCTTGATAATCAGCCAACACGGTTTTTTTTCAATTGTTGCACAATATATGTTCTCAGACCTTTTAGACATTGTAAATACATCTCTGCTTTTAGATTTTTTTCCCTCATTGCCTAAAATAGCTCTCATTAAGCCACTAAAAGGAACAGTCCAGACAGGTCATACATGAACAACAACAGGCCTGAAACCTCCCCTTTCTAAGTAAAATCATAGAAAAAGCAGTTTTATAACTTCCTGACACTAAGTGACTGTTTTGACATCTTCCAGTCAGGTTTCCGGTTACATAACAGCACTGAGACAGGTCTAGATAAGGTCCTTAATGACATCCGCTCCCATACAGATAGTGGCAACATTTCAGTGTTGGTGAGCTAACAAAATGTGGAGTTCCTCAAGGTTAAATTCTGGGACCTCTGTTGTTTAAAATCTATATGCTCCCACTCGCTCAAATTATGAAAAAGAACAAAAATCTGTTACCATAACTGCAGATGACACACAAATCTATATAACCATCTCGCCAGGAGACTATAATCCAACTCAAACATTGTTAAAATCCATTCATGAAAATAAAGAGTGGACAAATTTTCTTCAGTTAAATGAAGACAAAACAGAAATAATAGTGTTTGAAACAAAGGAAGAAAGATTTAACATCAGCACTCAGCTTCAAGCTGTAAAACTATAAGCCAAGAGCCGAGCCAGAAATGTGGGAGTGGTTCTGGACTCAGAGCTGAATTTAACAGCCACATTAAGACGGTACTGAAGTCAGGCTGTTATCACCTAAAGAACATATCAGGGATTAAAGGACCGATGTCTCACCAGGACTTAGAAAACCTGGTCCATGCTTTTATCTTCAGTAGACTGGACTATTGTAATGCTGGTCCCACGGGTCTCCCTAAAAATCCATCAAACAGCTGCAGTTAACTAAGACCAAGAGACTGAACCACATAACTCCAGGTCTTAGATCTTTACACTGGCTTCCTGTCAGTTCCAGAAAAAAATCCTGCTGTTGGTTTTTAAATCTCTGAATGGTCTCGGGCCAGAATACATCTCTGATCTCCTGGCCCATTATGAACCAACCAGAAGCCTCAGGTTGTCAGGGTCACGCCTACTTTCTGTACCCAGAGTTAAAACCAGAAAAAGAGAGGCAGCGTTCAGCTTTTATGCTCCTCCCCTGTGGAACAAGCTCCCAGAATGCACCGGGGCTGCTGAAACGCTCAGTTGAAACTCTCCTGAGACCCAGTAATTCATTTTTGTCCTCTGTGGTGGACATTGTTTTTGTTCATATCTCACATACTAAGCATGTCACTCTTTAACGTCCTGTTGTTTCCTAAAAAGGACAACTGGGGCTTTAAAATGACATCACACATGAGGGGGCGTGACCTTTCAAACTTTAAATCCTGTTTTTTTTTTTTTTATGGCCGCTATCCCAACTAGCATGATTTATTGTCAAAAGAAAGGTAAGCATGACATTAATGATATTAATAACAATATTAATAAGGTACGTATTATATTAATATTTAAAAATGATTTGTAATACTATATTTTGATTGTTTCTAGTAAATCAACATCTTACTAATATTTGAGTGAGTTTTTAGAGCTAAGCTTAAGTTTTTTCAACCAAGAAAAAGCTAATTTATAAATGTACTTTCTTTAGTGGACATCAGGACTTGATACATGTTTGTTTCCCATTTTTCTAGAAGGCAGTTTATGACAGGCTGAGAGGATTCTTTACAGAGGGAGATCCAGACATTGATCTATCAGAAGATGAGAGTCCAGGGAGAGAGGTTGAGACAGGAAGTGAAAACTCAGAGGACTTGGATGAGGATGGAGATGAGGTGGACCAAGGAGAACCAAGTGTGCCGTCCTCCTCTATGGGCCACAACCAACATGTGTTGTTAGTAGATTTTTTAGTCTGAGCAAAAATGAGTATCTACAGAGAAGTGTTAAAAAATACTGACATTTTATTTTTGAACACTAATAAGGCAGTTCATGGAAGAAAATTTTAACAGCTTAATTAGGAAAATGTTAGGAAAAAGTTATCCTATGCATGCCCATCTCCTGAGGTTCATGCCTGATTTAGACGAATGTATACCATGAATACCAACTAGCGTAAGTACAGGAGTCAGGCTGCAGCTTGAACACAACGCCAGAATAGATCAAGACCTCTTTAGGAATTTCAGTATACAGGTCTTGGATATCCTAGAATTAAAAAGTACTGGGCTGCCAAAAGTCCCAATTATAGCGGACTCAGTGACACGAGATCGTTTATATCAGATCAGATCTTTGCTGAAAGTGGTGAATGATCTTGATGTGACAGCAGGTGAGAAGAAAAGTAATGTGCTTTGGAAAGTAAGACAGAGCCAGTTTACAAAAATCACAATGACAAACACAAACACAAGTGCTCAAGCTGATGACACTCAGTCAATTATAAATTCTCACATCTTCATTAAAAAGACCCATCTAACATTCAGAGTACTGGAGGATTTCTGTTCACAGACCTCCTTCAGCTCGGACATATTCAGAGGAAGTCTGGTGTAAACGCTGTGGCTTTGTGAGATGCTGTGACTCTAAGGTCATTCCACAGCATCTCTACACAGTTGAGGTCCGGATCCTGACTGGGCACCTCAAAGAGGCGGAGTCGTTAGCTTCTTTGAGTAGGTAAGCTGAAACATTTCAGCAAAACATTTCCTAGTGGCACTGCAGACAAACTACAGTTTAGCACATTTCTTAATGAGTCTGTTTTTAAAGAAGTAGTTGACATCAGTAGATCCCTCTTGTGATCAGCGGGTTGTGGTTCTGGAGGTGGGGCAGTCATCTGCCAACCCATATCAGCAGTTTGATTCCACATGTCAAAGCGTCTTTGGGTGAGACACTGCAACGCTGCTCCCAGTGCATTAACAGGTGTGTGATCATGTGTGTGATAGAAAAAAACATTGCCTTAACTCAGTAAAACATATATCTGTGTAGCTGTCTGCAGACTAAGAGGGCGTTACATGATCGCGTGTTTGAGCAGTCAACAAGACTAGAAAAGCGCAACGTAAATACTGACAATTATCATTTAACAGCAAACTTAAGATGTTTGAGTGTCCTTTTTTGGAAGAGTAGACCACACCTCCAAACTCAGTCTATTAACTGGACACCAGGTGCGAAAACTATTGATCCCATTTAGCTTTTATTGATGTAATCACCTGAAGGTTCACTTCTTTTTTCACCGGCACTGTGAATGTTAAATGGGTGTGTTCAATAAATACACAAGAATTTATGATTGTTTGTATGTTATGCACTTAAGCACATTTTTTTTTGTCTATTAAAGTGGCTTAAATGAAAATCGGATCACATTTTATGACAAATTAATGCTGAAAACCAGTTGGTTTTTTGGAAATTGCATTATTTTCCCTCACAACTGTATATTAAAGAATATTCTGATGATAAAACATTAACGACTGGGGATTTATGATTGATACTCATCGGAGAGAATCTCACAAACATCCTGCTTTGTGAGCAGAATAAAGGAATGTTTCTACCGAGAGACGATGGCTGGAGCTCTGCACTGAATAACGCAGGTTTGGATCCAGCTCAGCCACTGTCCTGCTCTAAAAATAAACCCCTGATGAATTTTATTTGAAACAGAGTCTCCAAACAAGAGTCTCCTGCTTGGACACTCTGTTTCCAATAAAATTTCTTTGAGAATTTATTTTTGGTGCAGGGCAGTGGCTGAGCTGGCGCATGTGCATCTTCGTGTTTGCGTAGGTTTGTGTGGGTGCGTCTGCATTCTCCAGAGAGTTAGTGAGCTGCTTTCCATACAGCATCCGAGCACTGACGACATCTTGCTCCATCAGCCCAACATAAATTGCAGAAATAGCTTACACAAAAACTCTTTTGGGAAATGTGATGGCGAAGGCTGAAAAATCACCAGTAGAAGCTAGAAGGACAGAAAAAGAAAAACAAAAGCACTAAAACTTCAGTAACTTACTGGTCCAAATCGTTTGTATGACAGTAAGTCTGGATTTGGGTCAGTTTCTGAATAGGAAGGACACACACTTGCCACAATAAGTCTCCAAACATGACTCCAGGTATTTCTGACTAAAAGCACCAGCAGTTTAAAATGAGAACGATTTCACAATTAAGGATGCTAAATGAGTAAATGAGGTCTTCTGTGTGACACTTACCCAACACACCGGTACCAACTGGGATTCAGCCTGTCTTTACTTAACTATGTGACTTTAGTCCTTTTTGACAGAATCTGTCTTTGGTCCCACTGAAGTTTGTTAAATCAGACCGTCAAGACGGCTGCTGAAGGACACATTCACTCTCACTCTCAACTAAAATCTGCTTTGCATATAAAAAAATGGATCTTTTTGGCACTATCCCATCATACATATGCAGACATTTGAAAAAAAAAAAAAAGAAATCTGGAGTTATTTTGACAGTTGCTTGTTAAAGGCATACTTCAGGGAACACGATACCAACCTTCAATCATGCATTCACCTATATTTAAGTCAAACCATGTCTTTAACACTTAACTCTAACACTTATCTTTAAGCATTTATGTCTAATTGTAATCAATCACACACGGACTAAAAGTACTTAGACTTGTATCTGGGGCTCTGCAGTGACAATCTGCAGTGAGACATCTTCCATCTTCAAAGCTTTCTACATGTTGCTGTTGTGCAACATCACTTTTATGATGCACAAATGTTACAATTTGCATGGAAGAACAGAGGCATGTAACATTTTGGAGCCTTCAAAATCCAGTAATTTTGAAGTTAATGAGCCTGCATGATGCT
This sequence comes from Xenentodon cancila, assembly GCA_014839995.1. Classification (NCBI taxonomy): domain Eukaryota; kingdom Metazoa; phylum Chordata; class Actinopteri; order Beloniformes; family Belonidae; genus Xenentodon; species Xenentodon cancila. The sequence continues at coordinate 23,886,990 of CM026210.1, read as the reverse complement.
CTCAAATACTATAAAACATAGGAATGCTATTATTTTGAAAGGCAGGTACAGACATTTAACGACTTTACGGCCCAAAAAATGTAACAGGATGCTTTATTTTCTCCTTTCAATTTTGAAACCACTACATTTTACGCTGGTGTGCCTCCTGGTGTGAAACCCTGCTGGATAGACAGCAGCTCAGGAGTGTAACTGAGAAGCAACTTCAGGTATTCCACTTTCTATTTTTGACAACTCTTTTACAAAGTCAAACTCTTCAGCTGTTAAATTAAAAACTGAATGCAAAACAGTGCAAGTTTGATGACATATACTCCAATAAAATTCAGTTCATTGTTTTCAGTTTACTCTAATTATTATTATTATTATTATTTATTCTTAGTTTATTCTAAAGTGGAAAAATATCATTGAAAAAATATCAATGCCAAACTCACAATTTGCTTTACTGATGATTAAAAATGTTTTCATTTGCTCAGAAAATAAAATTCACAGTTGCATTTCCAGTGGCAAATGTTGCATCATGATGCTCATGATAGCTGACTGCACCAAAGTGAAGATTAAGTGTAATCAGCTGGGTTTTCTGGCTACATTTATTAGATTGGCATTATATAAATTTTGAATTAGGACTCAACTGAATGAATTAGATTATAAACTAAATAAACAAACAAGCTACAACGAAGTGGACTGAGCTGGATTATAACTGAACTGAAACAATCAGACTATCTGTTTTCTTACTTGTCTACGTTTTGGTGTAAAACGCCTTAAAATAACTTTGGTTGTGAATTGATGCTGAACAAACAAATTGAAACGAACTGAACTGCAGATTAATTGAAAGGCTGACCGCTGCATATACAGCCTCCTCAAGTTTATAGAGCCTTGGCTCAGTCTGCCATGGCCCTTTATGTTTTATAACTAAATTAAATTCTATTACCCGTCATTACGTTCTTTATGATGGGATCAGCAGCGTAGCAGACAAATAACACTGTTGCATCTTTGTCTGTAAGGTGACACTGAGAAACATCCAGCGTCTGTTCTCTTATCAGATTCTTATTGCGATTCAGCTCTGGAAGTTCACATCTGTGCTTCTCTGACAGCTTGCTTGTTCATTTGTCCCAAAGTTTGATATATACCATATTTTAATTGATATTTTTTATTGTAGATATCACTTTCATGTAACTTCATGTAACTATCATGTAACTTTGACATAACACAATCTCGTCACATTATTTGGAGCTCTGTTAATCTGAAAATATATAATTTGTTGAGTAGTTCAGGTTTATGTGGTAATATGACAACATAGATTCAGATAAGAGTAGAATTATCCAGCAGCTGCCTTTTTTTTTTTTTTTAAATTTCAATCCAACCTCATTTCACCTTGGATTCGCTGCACCTCTGAAGTGGTAGGCAATTCAATTCAATTCAATTTTATTTATATAGCGTCTATTACAACACAAGTTGTCTCTAGGCGCTTTTACAGAGACCCAGAACATGAACCCCGAGCAATTATTACATAAACAACGGCAGGTAAAAACTCCCCTAGTGGAAGAGAAACCTTAAGCCAAACAGTGGCAGGACAAACTCCCCTTTGTGCAGTGGGCACAAAGCTGTAACAGTAGTTTCAATAGAAGCCCTCTCCTTGGATGAGGAGGGTCGAGCTTACTGAGTCCGCCCTCGAAACCATCTACAATGAATAAGGCCGTAAAGGTGTGGACGAAAAATGAGCTTCGGTACTGTATCCACATGGTCTTTTGACCAAAATGTATCTCAAATATTTTATCACATTTTTCTCTTCGATTGTTCTAATCTCATTCACACTTCACTGGAGAGAAGAAAGTGATGGCCTGTTAGACGTGAGCTCACAAAATCTATTAGCTTTCACCCTCAGGTCACATTGGGTTTCAATCTTTAAATCTGTTTTTGTGATTTCTTTATATAAGTTTCTCAAACAGGTGATGTCCACAATATATTCAACATCAAGTGGTGCTACTGACGTGTCTTCATTTCATCTGACAGAAACAGCTGCAGTGTACAATACAGAATATCTCTCAGCCAATGCCATCTCAAATGCCAGATGTTTTCCACAACAGCAAGCATTATTTATTATGAGAACATTATCTGCATATGACAAGTGTTGTTTGTCCATGTTGAGAAATGATATACAATAGCTCTGGGGCAAACGTTGCAGTCTGTGAAGGCGTTAAAGCCATTCTGATGGGTGTGAATCTATTTCTTACCAGCGACGACAATGTGCTGGCAGCTTCTTTCACAGTGTTCCATAAATCAACTGTCCGGTTTTGATGCATAATGATGCCTGACTTCAGACGAATGTGAATGTGTTAAAAATTAATCATTTTTACACCATCAGAGTTAAGCCATCACTCAGAGGTCAAACAGAAAAAGGCTGCAGCTACGCCAACAAAAGGCAAACGGGGATAAACACCTGGACCGCAGATAAACCCTGTGATAAAATTACAGCTCGTTACTTGTGGGTACAAGTGGGAGGAGGTCAGACTTGAGGCAGTCAGACACAAGGACAGGGAAAAGTGGTGAGCTGTCAGCGTGGGAGAGGTGATGAAGAGTGACATGGTGTGCCAGCAGCAGCAGGCCAACAAGAGGAGTCAGCACTGATGCAGGATTTAGACTCATCAGGCAGTGAAGTGGCCCTGTCATGGGCTGCAGCGTTGACAGTCACCCCAGTCTGTCAGCTGCAGCTATGGACTGATCGACTATATGTGACGCATGTTTATTAACTAATGAGTGAGCTCGGATAAGTGGAACGTCTGTGTGAGGAAGCCATGTGTTGCTTAGTCGAACATTTGATGTTCACATTGATTCTGGCTCCAGTACGTGATGGCTGTCTTTGCTGCTTTTTAAGTTGTGAAACTAAACCGAATTTTCTTGACTGCACTGTTCTTTCAAAGCCCAAAGGTTCCTGGGATGAATCTCAGCTGTGTTCTCACTGTGGGGAGCTTGCATGTTGAACAAGTTTCCTCCAGGTACTGCAGCCTCATCCCACCTTCCAAAACAAGCGTGCCAGGCTGATTGGTGACTCTAAATTGACCCTATGAGTGTGAACATCCATGGTTGTCTATTTTCCGCCTGTGATGGCAACTTGTCCCATGTTGTCCCCTGTCGCTTGTCCAAGAGCAGCACCGCCTCGTAGCCCTGAATGAATAATTAATTGGTATAGAAAATGGATCTATTACACTTGTCAAACAAATTACTTATTATTATTTCAAGAAACAGTAACAAAGGGCTAACGGTGACTTTCAAAAAGGCAAGTTATTGGTTTTCAAATAGCTTATTTTGGTTAATGAACTGTCCACAGTCCATAAATCAAAGAACAGCTGTAAATGTGTGGATGTAAGCAGTTAAAACAAAACACAGATACTGAAAGTCTAAATGATAAAGCATTGAAGCAAGAAAGCCATTATCAGATTTCTGTTAAGTGACCTTATAAATGAATCTACTAAGTTACGACTATCTTTTTTATTGCTGCTAATATGTTTTTACTATGTGTGCGTAGGCGTGTGTGTAGATATTCATGTCTAAATTAAATTCACTTCGATTCAAAAATACTTTGTTAATCTCAGAGGGGAAATTAATTTGAACATTTGGAATAATTTACCATTAATTTGGAATGGTAAAGAAGTGTATATTTGTGCTTTGGCCTGAGAGTCCGGTTTGGTCTGAAATGCATCTGCATCGGATATCAGAACGGCGCATACGCGACTGTCCTTGTCAGCTGCTTACTCATGCGCTCATAACATGCTCATGCCTTAAAAGGGATGATTAAATGATGGTTTTAAAACCAATGTATTGATAAGGAACAAGACAAAAATGAACAGGGAATGTATCATCCTAAACATCAACTATCTCAACTGGCTGTGATAAAGTATCCTGCACGTCTGGACCTGCTTAGCCGGTTTTGATTTTTGCGTCTGTGTGAGTGCATGTGTGTCTGAGATGCAGAGGCTATGTCTAGTAAACAATGACAAATGGCATTATGTGCTTTCATGCATTTCTAGGTTCAAAAACTGGGTACACCATTTGTTTTCTGAAAAATTCCAAGCTATCAATTTCTTTCTCACTGGGCAGGTTTGCTAAACAAACTCATTTACAACAGCGACCCGCGTCGTGTTCTCACATAACTGCACCCTGCAGCCTGAGGTGTCTCTGAGATCATTCACAACTGTGGAATTCTTTGCTAAGGGTACAGTGACAGGTATTTTTCAGGGATGACTAAGCATTTCTTATTTATTTTGAGCATAATCTTTGGTCAAGCTTAGATTTTCATTCTTTTCACTTAACTGAGATTATATTTTGCACCTGAGGCTCAGAACCACACCTTAAACATTTCTTACCATCCGCCTTCACATACTTGCCCTACACGCCTGTTTATTCTCATTTCTGAGCCCCATCCATCACCTCTGTACTTACTCACCTCTCCCTCTCTCTTTGTTCCTCAGGGTATCTGCGAACTACTGCTGGCTTTACAATTGGGGTGCCACTTTTTACAATTGAGGTGCCACTTTTTACAATTGAGGTGCCACTTTTTATAATTGGGGTGCCACTTGTTACACTGCACAGCCTTGCATACCTGAATATACTCTATGTATGCTAACTTGGTAACTAACTGGTACATAATACACATATGTATGCAAATTTAGTTCAGTGCAAAACACACAAGTGCATATGCACTTGTGTGCTGTTGGCAGTGTGCAATACAATCAATGGACAGTTTGAAATATAATCTACAGGCATTGTGCAATATAATCAAACTCTTTACAATCAGTGCAATACCTTCTTCTGGTCGCAGGACCACCACAAATTTTATTGTTTCTATTGCTTATAATTGATTGACATCTACATGCCAATGGGACTAGTGATGTAAATTAACCACCTACCATCTTATATATTTACATATTCATGTTCATTAATATATGTTGTCCCATATTTAAAAATAAAAAAATAAATCATTTATTTATTAATTTAAACTGCCTCATACCCAACAATCTTTCCCTGCAACTGTATATTAACATATTGCATTTAAAACTCTGGTTTCTTTCAATACCTGTGGAAAAGGTCAAACCCGCGTAAACCCATACAGGGTCATGGGGGTCCATTACAGGTGAACGGTAGGGCTACACCTGGACAGGTCACCAGTCTATCGCAGTGGTTGCTCTGTGCATTTGAAAATCAATGATTTCTGTAACACGTTCTTTTTTAAATTTACCTTTACACTTAAACCAATGCCAGACCATATCAAGCCCATCTTAAATAGACACAAAACAACACAGAAAGTCACATTTTTGCAATGCCACTTTAGTTAACTACATCAGAGCACTTCCTATGTTTAGACTGGGCTAATAGTTTTCTCTGATAGTGAAAGGTCAATAATATAATGCGTTTGATAGTAGAACCAGACCAGAAATTCATGTTCCAGAAAAAAGAAAAGTGCTGAATGTTGCAATTTTAATTATTATTAGTCACCAGCACTGATACAAAGGTGGTATGTTAGATAAACTTAGAGTATCACTGTGTTCAGGAAGTACATGAAGAAAAGTAATTTAAAAAGCATGCAAATAAGATATAAAAACAAATGAATTTCTTTCAACATGAGTCACTCAAAGCTACTGCCATTGTCTCCTGTAGTTTCTTTTAAATTCCTCTCAGAACCTTCCTTCCACACATGATGGTCGACATTCAGCATAATTTCATCGACGTGATGATGTTTAAGTTTCAGAAAGCTCGTAAATGACACTCCGCAGGCAAGCATGCCATCTGGACACATGCAGTACATATGCACTGACATTATTTTTTCAAAGATATGAGGTGGGGAGTTGCTGCACTATAAAGAGAACTTTAAAATGTATAATTAGGTGGTAATACAATGTAAAAGGTGTATGTCATGTCTTTCTCCTTGGCATGACCACGCCCCCTTTTGGATCAAAACAAATGCTGTAAAACTTGCTGGTACTTGCTTGGTCACAAGTTCCCTTAAGGTTCCTGTGTTGCATTTGCACATCAAACAATTAAAACATTATTAATAAAACATTTTTTTTAATCTCCCCAAAGAGAGAAAAAGAGTTAAAGGAGATATCCATGGCTTCAGGCAATCTGCAGAGATGAGAACACTGGTAAACTGTGGGACCTTGGCTATGCGGTAATCTCTTTATCATGGCAATAATGAAAAAAAGTCACTGCTGATGATTTCAGAAGTTGGTATTTGATTCCTTATTGAAAGGACATTGTATAAAACATACCAAAGAAATTCCTCCTACAATCTTGTTTTTAAGCACCTTAAAAGGTGTTAACTGGGTTACAAGATAATTATAATGCAATTTGTTAATAGAAACTTCACACTGGATAGAACCAAAACAGACAAATGAAGCATCTTTTAAAAAGAAAAAGTGAGAGGTGTCAGAAACACATTACCCAGAGATGCATTAAAGTAATGATGGGTTTCAGGATATGTCACCACTGGCCTCTTGCTGGGATAATTTGTCATTTTGACTGAGGCAGAATAAATGGACTCATCAGGCCAATGCATCCATGCATCCGTTTATATAAAACTTTTTTCCATATTTTGCTGCTGATCATTGATTGGCAGAAACAATGTCAATGTCAGCTTTATTTATACAGCACATATGAGAGTCTATGGCCAACCAAAGGGATTTACAGTAAAAAGTCATCAACAATAAGAAACAATAAACAGTAAAATAAGACAAATAAAAGATCCAGGAGGGGTGGCTACTCAGCCAAAAGCCAAACGTGTTATGAGTTTTAAAATGGAGAGGTTATTCACACCGCACAGAGAGGGGCAAGGAACGTCCAGGACCTAAGGGCTCTGGAGGGTTGAGGCACCTTAACAAGGGTAGATAAATAATCTGGCACCAGTCCATTCAAAGGCTTAAAAACAAATAAAAGAATCTTAAAATCAATCCTGCTGCAGTCTGAACAAGCTGCAGACGGTTGAGTTCAGACAGGCCAATGCCGATGCACAGGGACTTACAGTAATCCAAGCGCGATGTACTAAATGGATAACTTCTTCCAGATCAGCTTTTACGATAAGGTTTGACTTTTCTAGCCGAAGCCGAAGCTGAAAGAAGCTTTCCTTGACCACAGACCTTATCTGCTTATCTAATTTAAACACTATCAATAATAACACCAAGATTCCTTGCCTGTGAAGGTGTGTAAGGTACTAGTGGACCAAGGGAGCTGGTAAGAACCTGGACCACAGCATGAAGAGATTTCTTAGAAGGGGTCTTTAATGGCAAATAAACCTGCACAGCATCAGTGAAGCAGTGAAAAGGAATATTATGTATCCTAAACATCAACCCCAGGGGTAGCATGTAAAGAGAGAACAGTATGTCATCGCCTCACAGGACCTGTCATTCAGACACCCAATAGCAGCAACTGTAGTCTTATTTTACACCTTTATATTAGCAAACACCTCAAACGTTGCATTAACCGCCAGTCAAGTGTTTTCTCCCAAAAAGAGGAAGTGGCACTGTGAAAAGCAAAGTACCCAGATGTTTTGCCCTCATCCTCTGGTTCAACCCAACTTAATACATCATAGATTTTCTTTTTCAGCAAGGTCGTAGAGAAGGTGGACAGACAGGGACGAAAGAAAAGAGAAGAAAAAACAGTCCCTGCCCTTTAGCCAGAGGGATGTATTAAGACCTTCAATATCATCTCAAATAAAACTCTGGAATGCATTACTAGATTGTTATTAGGCACTGATTTATCGAAAGCTGAAAGAAACAGTTAATCAGTTAATAAAATGAAAGGTGACATTTTACAGAGTTGGTGCGGCCACATTTTTAGTGAATGCCACATGTTGCAGGTGTCCTATATCACGAAAGTGTGTCAAGAGTATCTTTGCACCTGATATGATCACTTGGTTCATCGTCCCAGACAGGTAGTATAACCTAACCACTCAATACTATTGTCTTAACCAACCGTTAACCAACTTTTCTTTATGCAAACCTGACCTATAAGGTTTTGTCTGCTTCTGCTCAGAGGCCACACACCTGTTCAGCCAGGTTATCTGATCCAATAGGACAGAATATATGGACACTTTTACAGCGTCCATATAGCGGACGTCCAAGTCCCACGTAAGAGGCTGTTCTAAAAGTATGTGGTACAGTGGCAGAGTCGTATTGCTGCCTCTGAGTCCATCTGCATTGACAGAACAGTCTGAAAGTGACTCTATAAAGAATGTGCTAAGTTTTCAAACACTTAAGTTCAATGTTCAAGAACATCAGTCATGGCCAGTGATTTATTGACTAAAGCTCTGGCTCTGCATTCACATCAGGATTGGAGCTACTGCCCTCCCAGTCCCGAGGGCCATGCTGCAGCAGGATATCCTGGCACAGGGCAGGAGCCAGAAGGCTCAATGACTGGGCTTCTGGGAGGGATTTGTGGAGAGAAAAATGCTTATTAAGGTGCTCTGCACATTTGTGTTGCATACTTACGCCTTGCTAATTCAGCCAGCTGATCACTGTTGTCCATGCACTTTCTCAAACATTCACTCACCTCCTCACTGACTGATTGGCATAAAAACTCTGAATTCAATTACCAAGAACAACAAATAAAATGAAAAAAGGAGATGTTTGTCTGAGTAACATGTCAGCATGTTGGTAGCTTAATTTAATTTTGTCTTATCAGTGTTTGCAATCACCTCAATACTGAAGCCAGTGTTTCATATTATTGTTATATAATAACCTTAAAAGAACTAAACATGACAGATGTCACCCGCAGACTTGTGAAGCTTGAGAATGTGATCTTCACAAGACAGACACATCAGTTCGTTTGCTGTTGAATTAAATGATTCTGAACTGAATTGATTAAAACATTACTAATCACCAAAGAGATGTTTTTTTACGTAACATAGGAAAAATAAGTAGGAACACAATAAAATATCGCTGAAATAGAAACCAGATGATGTGACGGTGGTTCGCACTGTTGCCTCACAGCGGCGGTTACTGGTTCAGGGTCCTTCTGTGTGCCGTTTACGTAGTCTCCCGGTGCGTATGTGGGTTCTCTTCAGGACCTCGGTTTCCTGCCAGAGTCCAGAAATGTGTATTTTTGGCTAACTGGTGATTCAAGTGTGTGTTTATATGTGGCCCTGTGATGGGCTCATGATCTGTCCAGGGTGTTCCCCTTCCTTTTTGCCAGTAGAGAGCTGGGAAACACTCCAACAGACCTGAACAGGAGGAACTGGCCATAGATAATGATTGGACATATAAAAACCAGTTGGAAAACTGAGAAAGTTGGATGCGTAGCAGAGAGAAACTTGCTTGAAATCCACAGTGATCACAGTGAATGCAGTGGGTTGTTGTGCTGGTAGTCTGGCAACAACTGAGCTGATGATGCCCCAGGCTGCACGGGCAGTTAACACAGGTGAAGTCCCTCAGCAGTCGACATGGGCGGAAAGTCACAGGTATCAGGTAACTGTAGAGCATGCTGAGGCGCTCTTTCACACGGACATGTCCAGGAACTCTCTCTGTTGTTAATCACCACTACACAACCTCCTCTATTAACAGGTTTGCTAGATGGTGGATTCTTCTGACATGCCTCCGTCATGTCGTATAACCAATCAAACCCATCTCATATGAGTGAGCTGCTCGGAAACGGGCCCACACACATATATTTCATTGGCTAGCTCTGGCTGTGCAGCCACAATTTGATTGATGTGAGCTGACAATCACGTCAAAGCCTGAAAAGTTAAAAATTCCCGAGATTTTGACAGAACAGCGTTGCCACCAGGACGCACGTAACCCACAATTCAGTTCGGCAACACTTGACATCACACCATTCAAAGTGAAGGGACAGCAACGCTGAGGACACTGAGGGTTTCTCTGAAGTCTCTTTCCCTTCGTATTGTCTGAAATCTGTGTGAAGACGTGTCCAGAATATGTTCTTGCAGACATATTTTAGAAAAATACATAATACTGCATTTCCAATATTCCCTTAATTGCCCTCATGATGACTGAGGGATGTTTTTCTGTTGATCTTCTACATGATTATCTTTATCACATGACTTTGTGCTGTGGAAAGCTCAAATAGCTGTTGTCGTCGTCATGGTTACATATTCAAACTGTTGTTAAAAAGGGCCAGAATTACCACCAGAAATCCCAAGCATAGCATCCAAACCAGAAGATTTTTTAAAGATTTTTTTAATGGATTTAACTAATTTTAACTGATTTAATTTGAGTTTTTTTATACATAATCCCAGTTGCCTGCTCACGTCTACTAGAAGACCTTACAGGTTCCACTGGGTCCAAGCATCCTCCAACTACTTAATTTTAAAGCTCGATACAGCGCTGCCTCAAAGTGTAAATTTGTGCACATCTATGCTGTTATACATGCAAAAATAAATACTGAGCCTGTTCTCAGTCTGACAGCTTGCTATATTGCTGATTTGTCAAGCCTTTTGGCATTGCAGATCAATACAAAGGGACACTGTTAGGCTCTGTTTTAACACACCATTTGTGTTATGCATTTTTAATGTGCCAGGTTTCTGTTTTAGTGTGTTATTATTGGCTTAAAACAACATCACAAAAACAGTATATGCTCAGGCTCCTGCTGTCACATTTATACATATTTATTACATCACCACTGCAATATAAAATTAAAATAAAGAAAAACTTTTATGTCACTGGCAGGATCTATGCTGAGAAGTATTTTTCATTGGCACCAGAACTGTAGGTGACACTTCATCACGTCAAGGATGCGCAGCAGATTGGAGGAACTGCTCATGCTTGCCTTTATGGGCCCTTGTTCACGCAGATCCATCATAATGTCCCTAAGCAAACAGTTCTCATTTGCTAAACTGAGCTGCCTGGAGCCAGTCCACAGGGAGGTGGCTAGTTGTTCAGTATGCACAGCTACAGCGATGCAAGGATTTATAGGGAATGAAAGATGCAAAAACAGCATGAACAGAAGGCCAGTTCAGGTGTGTGTGTGTGTATGTGTGTGTTCTTTTCTGGGTTTGCTTCTATCAGGGTTGTACAGTCTCGTTTGTGGCCGTGAATAATGCATCCCGGTTCCTATGCTCTGCCAGGGGTCTGTCGATTCCACAAACCTTGAGATAAGGTCTCCATGTATTTACATTGAAAGTGCTGCCTGCTTTTTGTATGGAAGCCAGCTGAGCTTAGGAATGACAAAGACATGAAGCCTGGAAATGTCCTGGTGGCCTTCCATGTCGATATGATGCTACTGCAGTCTTAAATAATGTGTAACCTGGTTGGCAGGAAACTCTTAAATAATCTTTTCAATGAAAGCAAAAGGACAGAATGCCTTTGAGACCGAATCATTTTTATTATTATTTCCATTTGAGGTGACGCTGTAAGCACAAACTGCGGATCTGATGCATGTCCTTGGCTCTTGTTGTGCTAAAATATTCATCCTGGGTCATCATTTAAATATGCCAGCTGGGCACAGTTTTTAAGCTTTAAATTTGTACCACCATGGAAAATTACTGAATTGATTTGCCAGCAAGAAGTATAAAAGTACATATTGTTTTCATTCTCACTGGCATGATTTTTAGAATACAAATCATTTTACTGCAGACCAATAGTCCAAAACAGAAATGTCGTAAGGTAAAAATACCAGACTATTTTGTTATGGTTATCTAGGAGTTCTGAAATACATTTTTGGCAGCACTCCAATACTTTATCTCACAGGACTTTGAATGCAGGTATCTGACCTGAAAACAAGATGTAACTATGCTAAACACTGTGTAGACAGATTGAGGAATCAATTCCAAAAGTCCCACTGGAACAATGACTCCAAACTTGCTATTTACTTTTCCCGTGGTAAAATTGGGGGAGTTGTTACTCAGCACACAGTAAAAGAACTATATGACTGAATTTCAGATGAGGTAAAAGCATTTAGCCAGTCGTATGCCCCACTCGCACAGGATTAAAATGATCTGCAGACCTGCGGTAATTTGTAATAACAATTCCACTGCAAAAACCACCAAACACCAAGGTCATGAGACCATTTTAATCCTGTCCGAATGCACATGTCAGTAATTCAGTGATGTGCAGGTTAGAATCTTTTTTACATGATAATCATACAGAAATGAATGAACATTAAGCTTCACACAGGGGCTTATGAAACAAGAAGTCCGGATCAGCAGAACAACAATGAGTTGAAGACACGTCTGACTGCACCACACAGTAAGAAACTTTTTATTTTTTATCAAGCTCAAAGCCTTTCTGACAGCATTAAAATTTCAGGCTACATAGACATACATACATAGACATGGTCCTTGTAGAGCCCTCAGATGTGAAGATCTAATTCTCTTGGTGGTTCCCAGGACTCGACTTGTGACTGGGGGAGAGGCCTTTTCAGTTCCTGCTCCCAAACTTTGGAACGGTCTCCCTCTTTCTGCCGGAACGCTCAATGATTTTCAATCTCTTTAAAAAAAACATTTTTTTTACACTGGCTGTTAACTCCTTCACCTGTACAGCACTTTGGTTGCCACTTGGGATGTTAAAGAGCTTCATACATAAAGTTTTGATTAATTGATTAATTGATTGATTGATTGATTGATTGATTGAAAGCTTTGGTTACATGTACCGTTAAGTTTACTGTTACCAACTTAAACACATAGGCCGATACGCCATTTTCCAATTTTGTCACTTATCAAAATGTGATGTGTAGTCACTGAAGTCTAACTCTTAAGGGTCTAATCAGAAGTTTTTAACTCAAATTCCAATTTTATGTTATTTAATTTCAGAATTACTGGACCTCTGCAGGTCCAGAGGTCATCTTAGTCCAGCGCAAACATTAGTGTGGTTGAAATTCCTCTAGCTAATGGGTTGTAGACGCCAGTCAATGTCCATAATAAATAAAAGTGTTGACATTCTCCTCTAAAACAACTGCATTTTATTGTCCAGCTCCAAGCTTCAGGCTGAGCTGACCCTCTGAACAAGTGGATTGACCCTTTTGAGTCCACTCCATCAACAGCATCCACAAGTTTGCTGATGACACGTTTGTGATGGGGCTCATCTCTAGGGGGGGGATGAGTCCGATTAACAGAATGAGGTGGAGCCGCTGTCTGTGTGGTGCATGGACAATAACCGGCCCCAAACATGATCAATACCAAGGAAGTGGTTTTAAATTGTAGGACAAAAAGACAGACATTTAGCCCTTGTTCAATGGCAGGGACTGTGTGAAGGGGATCTACAAGGACCAACTGACATGGAGCACCAGCACCGCAGCTCTTATTAAAGTTGCTTTCACACTACGCTATTTTAAGCTTGATTTTAGACCCAATTAGCCGACTGCTCAGAGGCAATCAGTGAACAATTGATGCTTGCTCATCGGCTCCCCATTGTTACATGTGAACAACTCGGAGATTTATCAAAGATGGTTCAACGTGTCACCAAGCAATTATAGAAAACCAGTCGATATCTGGCATCAGTATATAGTGTGGACACTCCCCATTTGAGTTACACCAAATGAGAGAGCAATGCATGGACTGAGGTCCCCATGACGAAGGGAAACCAGAACTTAGCTAGAGGAAAACACTGTAAATGTTCAACAAGATGCCAGGTGTGATTTCACAACATGGGCAGTCTACTAGTGTTTCATAATCAAATATTTTTTACTTCCCTCTGACCCTCTCTGTACCAAAGACAATCTCATGTGTTAATCCATACCTTTACCATTGTTCTTTACCTTTTCCTTTTATGTTGATGTTCTAAACAAATCAATGCACACACAACTTCTTTCTTCCCACGGACCATTTTTTAAATAATCAACTCCTGCGTCGTGCGCTGGTATGCTACACCTGACAAAAATTGGTTCAGAGACCAGGCAGGTGACCAAGTTGCTGTCAGCTTGTATGTAACCCCACTTCACCCATCAGTCACATAGTGTGAACGCCACAACAGCTTTGGGACGCTGTAAGACAGCAGGTCATGTACTCTGAACAGCAGAGCAATCTGCCAACACTGACAGTCATGTCTGAAACAAGCCTAAACAAACCCACACAAGACTATACTCAGGAAGAACCATCTATAGAAAGTGTAGTGACATACTGCATAGTAGCATAGTTTGTTAGTACAGTAGCTGAAAGGAAAGATCTACTGAGACTTGTGTCATAGGATTCCTTCTCCCCTCGGTGGAAGAGCTGCACAGTTGCCATAGTTTCAACCGAGTCCACAACATATTAAAAGATCCATCTTGCTCTCGTCATTCCCAGTTTGAACTCCTGCCCTCAGGCAGAGGTTTTAGAACAATAAAAACACAGACAAACAGATTCAAAACAGATTTTATCTCAGAGCAATAACAGCAGTAAACAAGCAAAGCAAAATTTTGACTCATTTTTATGTTATAGTCTTATTTCTTTTTCAACTTTTTATTGTGATTTGTATTAAAATGATTGCATCTTAATTTAGTTGTGCATGTACAATGACAATGGAGAGATATACGGTTTTATTGTATTGTAATGTATTGTATTATTTATTCTTGAAGTCAGCTTAAGGTTTTTTGTACTATCTGACATCATAATACTATCATAATACTATCATAATACTATCATAATACTATTATAATACTATCATGTACTATCATGACAGCATAATAGTAAGTAGCCTGGCCATCAAAGTCATAAAACTTTGTCCTTTGTAATGTAGCACCTACCTACATAAATTCTGTTGCAGTAATTTAAAGTATTGGGCACTATAAAATATATATTTTATTCATAGTGGAACATAGAAAAAATCAAATGTCAAAAGTGAGAGTATCTCAAGAAAAGACTAAAGTGATTCAGAATTAGATAGCAGTAACGTCTCTGATTGGGACAGGACGATCCCCTCTTCTTCTATAACAGTCCTTATACAAGGACATCAAGGACTGGATGTCCACTAATTTTTTTGCTCCTAAATTCTGATAAAACAGAGGTTGTTGTTTGTGATCCCAAACACCTTAGGTAGGGATTAGATGGTGTTGCGATGGCCTCCACTAAAACTGTGCGAAACCTTGGCGTTATTTTGATCAGGATTTGTTATTTAAACAACATATTAATCAGGTTTGTAAAACTGCGCTTTTCCTCCTCCGTAATAACGCAAAGATTAGGAGCATCCTCTCCCAGAGTGATGATGAAAAACTAATTCATGCGTTCGTATCTTCTAGACTAGATTACTGTAATGTTTTGTTGGCTGGATGTCCAAGTAATTCTCTGAAGATCCTCCAGCTGATCCAAAATGCAGCAGCGCGAATGTTGACAGGAATCAACAAGAGAGAGCACGTCTCTCCAGTGTTCGCTACCTGACATCGGCTCCACATAAAACTCAGATTCCAATTCAAAATTGTGTTACTTGTGTATAAAGTCCTTAATGATCAAGCTTCGGCTTATTAACAAGACCTGATAGTACCGTACGTTCCTAATGGAGTTCTCTGCTCCCAGGGTGCAGGTTTACTCGTAGTTCCTAGAAGATCCAGATGTAGATCTGGAGGACGGGTCTTCTGCTATCAGGAACCATCATTATGGAACCAACTTCCAGTTTGGGTGAAGGAGGCTGACACCACCTCCACCTTTAAAACCAAACTTCAAACATTTTGGTTTAGTAAAACATCTAGTTGGTGTAAACTTTAGTGTGTTGGGACCAGTAGTCACAGCTGCAGCTGCAGGACCAGACCAGAGCAGCTGGTCTTCAACACAGCTTCATCCTGGATCTGCTGCTGTAGACCTGCTGCAGGGGGACACCAACATGATCCACTGACTGGTGACCCTCACCTCCTGTTTCCCTTTCCCTTCTTCAGCTCAGTCCTCAGTTATTAATTAGAAGTATCTCATAAGTATAATTGTGCTCCATTGTTCTTGTAGTTTGTTGTGCTGGTCTGTCTCCTCTTTTTCTCTTCTGTACATGTTTGCAGACCAGAACCTCAGGACCTGCATGCTGTCCTGCAGTCCCACCTCTGACCATCCCAGTGTTACCTCCACGGTCACATGTACATGGAAGTCTGAGTTGTGCTGATGACGGATACATAAATACAACCATCTTGTCTTTTGTACCTTTGACATTGTGTTTGTGTCTCTCCTCTCTCTGTCCTTCAGTCTCTCTCTCTGATCCCCCTTTTCCTGTTCCACCCGGCTGGTCTTCAGCAGGTGGATCCCCCCTTATGATCTAGGTCCTGATCCAGGTTTCTTCTCTCTTAAAGGGGAGTTTTTCTTGCCACTGTTTGTTTTAAGGTCTTTCTTCCACTAGGAGAGTTTTTACCTGTTTATGTTGTTAATGTCAGGTGTGTTTCCAGAGCCACTAAAAACAGCTGTAATTAAACCTCTGCTGAAAAAGGACAAGCTTGACAAGACACAAATGAACAACTACTGAATGATCTCAAAGCTCCCATTTTTAACAAAGATATTTGAAAAAAAACAAACAGTTTTTCAACAGCTCAATTTCGTTTTAACACAAAATAACTGCTATGATGCCTTCCAGTCTGGTTTTAGACAGCACCACAGCACTGAGACGGCTCAGACCGAAGGGTTTAATGGCATATGCTTGAATACAGACAGTGGAAAAATCTTAGTTTTGCTGGATCTCAGTGCTACAGTTGATACAGTTGACCACAATATATTATTTAAACAACTGAAGAACGGAATGAACTGTACTAAACTGGTTCAAAACGTACTTAGAGAATAAGAAATACTCTGTTAATACGTAACTTTACAAAAATCACATGTGGAGTTCCCCAACGTTCCATCCTTGTTCAATCCTGTTTTTACATGATCCTATTGGCACAGATTATAAAGAACAACAAAATAAAACTACCACAACTATGCAGATGACATGTAGATATCTATTAAAATGTCACCAGGAGACTGAGGCCTGTACAGGCTCTTGGTAACTGCATTGAGGAGATTAATGACTGGATGTGCCACAATGTGCCACAGCTAAACAAAAACAAAACTGAGAAAGATCACAGGTCACCACAGAGCTTCAATCTATACACCTAAAAACCAACAACCAGACCAGAAATCTGGGTGCAGTGATGGACTCAGGCCTAAATTTGAAAAAACACATTAAGGCAATAACAAAGTCAGCCTACTATGACCTCAAAAATATATAAAGGATAATCTGATGTCTCAGCAGGACCTGGATAAACTAGTCCCTGCATTCATGTTCAGTAGGCTTGATTATTGTAACAGCATCTTTACAGGTCCACCTGAACCATCAGTTATACACCTGCAGCTCATCCAGAACTCTGCTGCTCCAGTCCTCACTAAGACCAAAAAACTGCACCACATCAGTCCAGTTCTGAGGTCTTTACACTGGCTGCCTGTCCATCAGAGGACAGACTTTAAAGTTCTGATGCTGGTCTATAAAGCTCTGAATGGTCTAACACCAAAATACATCCGTGACCTCGTGACCCAGTACGAACCTTCCAGACCTCTCCGATCATCAGGGTCTGTTTTTCTTTTTTTAATCAGTTCCTAGAATGGAAACTATTGGAAACGCACCTAATGCACTCTGTGAAAGGTCTGGGCTACAGGCAGACCAGTTCAGTCCCTGGACTGCTCTACTATAAAGCCATACTTTCGGAATGAATGCAGTATTCGATTTGGCATTGTCATACTAAAAGATGCCAGTCCTTCCTAAAAAGAAATATGTAGATGGATATAATACTTTATTTTTACTTTCCAGATGTGCAGACTCTCCATTCATTAGGCACTGTTCCGTCTGCTTACCACCAGAGATGAACGCTTTCAAGCTGAGCACTGATAACAGGCTGAAAGGTCCCTCTCCTATGTCCAGAGGACTCTGAGTCCTTGGTTTCCTAAAATCATTTCAAACTTTGATTAGTCTGACCACAGGACAGTTTTCCATGTTGGCTCAGTTAATCTATAGCGTTGCATGACAGAGTTGTAATCTGCATTTTGTAGGAAGGCCCAGCATGTTCTTAGATCATGATTTCAGAAAGTGTTCCTGAGCTCATGCCGTGATTTCTATTACACAATCATTCCTGCTTGTAATGCATCCAATACGGATTTCCCTGTTCCTGTTCACAGAGATTTCTCCAGATTATTGGAGTTTTTTGATGATACTATATGCTGTAGATGATGTAATAATAAACATCTTCACTTTTTATGGTGAAGAAGATTATTCTAAAATTGTTTAACGAATTGTTGGTGCAGTTTTCACAGACTTGTGAACCTTTGCTCGTTTTTGCCTCTGACTCACTATTCCCTTTTCAAGATGCTCATGTCTGACCTGTTGCAAGTAAACCTAATTAGTTGGATGATGTTGCTCCAGCTGTTTCTTTTCAGTACCACTTACTTTGCTAGACTTTCATTTCCCAGTTTTCAGAGATGTGCTTCAGCCATCAAATTCAAAATGAGCTAACATTTCTTAAGCAGTTGTAGTTTGATTAACTACAAACAATACTTTTATTCTCTAAGAAGAATACTGATTAAACATTTGTCAGATGTGAATATGAATATAAACACGTATAAACATGCTGTAATTGTAAATATTGTAATTATAACAGCGTTCTATAGCTTTCAGTTGGTCTCCACTTTTCAGAGTATTATGGGGTTTCCTCCCATACAGCACCAAATCCTTGAACACGTCGGTATGTACACATTTAATATCCACACGTATCTCTGGCACCTTTCCTCAATCACTACTAGAGCTGTAACTGAAAAAAACTTTACACATTGATTGTAATAAAACCAGCCCGATAAGAATGAGGTGATAACACAGTTAGGGACTAATTCAACCTAAATCACACCACTTCAAATAATCTTGTTATCGTGTTGAGTGATTGTATCAGATTCAGTCTTTGAGCGAGCTGTAACACGATGACAATATCTCAATCATCAGCAGCACAATCACACTTTGATTTCATTTACTGTAATGTGATGAACTTGTCTGGATGCTCTTATCCATCTCTGTTAATGTGAATATAATTGGATGATTAAATGCACTGGCTTTCTCAAGTGGAACATGCGACATTTCCAAAACATTAAGGTCCAGGAAAATTGCCAAGTTATTACTGTTTGCAAATGATTGTCTCACCTACTCAACAATCATACCAGCTCTTTTAAACAAGCTTTACCGATGTGTTTTCTTGTTTTTATGTGTAGCTGCACCTTTAAGAGAGAAAAAAAAAACTCATGCAAGCGATTTCTTTATTTTTTTTTTACATGGGGAAATATGTTCCTTTATCATACAATGTCCTTTTATTTGAAATTTTAACAAATTAGCAGTGTGACAAAGGTCTGCCTTTGGTGAAAGCGGGGACCAGTGAGGTTTGAATGACACTGTCCGAGCCGTGCAGGCATATCAGCATGCAGGATAGTGTTTTTATCTGAAAAGATTGCTGAAGGCAGCCATAGCATCTCGTCTCAGCTGCCAGGGTGCCCTCACTTTGATCCTAACTCCCTCTGAATGGTAATCACCTGGGAAAAGGTCCCAATTATCTCTCTGAAACTCTCAGAGGTACAGTGTCCCTGTCACTCTCCCACAGCTTTGGATTAGACACACAGATGAAGACAGGCAAGGAAACACTTTTACACTGTATAGTGAAGTGTCAATTTCATTCACAATTTAATTCACAACACTCATCCCCTAACCTCCAACCCAAACCTTGAAGAAGACTGAGATTTTTGGAAATGTGTTTAGCTTCTTATAAAAGGTGTTTAGCGAAAACTTTCACTCTTCTAATTATGTGTCCTGCACATAGATGCTGACCACTTTGTGAATGCATCATATGCATACATGTGCAAGGTGTGCACACTAGGTTCACACTACCTGGATGAAGTCACCTACATGATTTTCTTTCTTTTTTCCACTTAAGTGATTAACATATTTTTTAAGAGATGTGTGGGCACATAAATCCGATCAGGCTTCAGCATGTGGTCTAAGTCAGACATGTATTTGTGTCTATGCAACATGTGTGATCACAGACAATCACAATCCACACAGATTTATGTCTATCAGCGCGTTCTTTGAATCTGCACAAGCCTCAAGTCAAGCTCTTCGTCCCGCGTCACAGGAATGTGCAAAGTACATCTGTTTGCAACTCAGTGGGAGAGACAAAATATAATCTTTCAGACAGACCTTTAACTGCCAGTAAAATAACGCGAGGCAATATTCATAATTATTTGTTCTAGATGGGATGCTTCAGAACCTCAAAATACACAAAGTTTGCTGGTAGCCTTCCATTAATAAATGAAAATCCACAATAGTTACTGAAATTACTTGAAATTGGAACAAATAATTTACTGAACACTGACAAATAAAAAGCAGACATTGGATTTTTTTTAATTTTTTGTCTTTTGAATTCTAGTTCAATAAAATTATGTAAAAAAAAAAAAAAAAAAAGACAACCAACAGCAGCAAAAAAAAGCGAATCAAACAGGCATCGACAAAAATGATGAAACTAAAATATTTTGTTGCACACAAAATATGACTTTTGAGCCAGCCACTGCAAGCAAGTGAATTTTGTAACTCAATGAGACACGTGCACTGGTTGACAGGTACTCTGGTCCAGCCTCTATGAACGAACGCCTCCAGCTGTCTCACGTTTGGAGGGTTTCTTCTCCAGACTGCACGTTTCAGTTTTTTCTACAGATGGACAACAGGATTTAGATGCTATAATAATAATAATACATAAATGATAAATAGAGAGCAAACATGGGAGAAGAGCTATGGGATTGGTTTGACTCTGGTTGACTTTGAAGCTGTCGTGCAGCAAGCAAGCGACCTGATGCCCCGGGGATTTCAGACGCTGACCACATGATCACAACATTCACAGCTTGAGCCTGTCTCAGGTGACCTTTGTTGCACGTCATACTTCTCTACTTTGATTTTAATGCTGCAGTTTAATGTCAGCAATTCATTATTTACCATTAAAGTTAAAAAACTGCTCCTAACACTATCCACAACTGCATTTAAAGTGCATCTACACAACCAATAAATTTGTCCTCGTGCATGTGCAGTTCTGGTCTCTGAATCAAAGCTGAGACAGAATCCACCTCGTGCTTTCCTCTGATGGTGATGATTGCGGGGCTTATGCAGTTACTTCACATGTTAAAATTATATTAAGTCACACATTTAGATATTATGTTTTTTAATGACGTCAAATCACTGTAATGACTGTAATCACTTCTGTTATTTAGTGTTTTCAGTGTACTTAGCTTCTGAACTGTGCATAAAGACCAAAGAGAATCCTTCTAATTTTGGAGATGATGTGGCTTGTTGTACTAGCAGAATGCAGCAGGTGGCTTCGGGTTGGTCTGGAGGGTCCTACACTGGAGCAGCTAGACAGGGCTAGCCAGAGTGGAGGCCATCAGCTGGCCAGCAGCTTGCTCTTTGGCAGGGTGACGCCACTGTCGCCATCTGACCCAGGTTTACCTCCTGGTTAAACAGACCACTAACCAGTGGCTAGCCAGTTTTAGGTATCTGCAGGTTTGGGCTTGGCTAGAGCAGTGGTAGTTCTTGTGTCTCCTCTAGTTAGAGCAGTGGTAGTTTGTGTTTCTGCTCTAGCTAGAGCAGTGGTATTTCTTGTGTCTCCTCTAGTTAGAGCAGTGGTAGTTCTGGTTTCTCCTCTAGCTAGAGCAGTGGTAGGTCTTGTTTCCGCTCTAGCTAGAGCAGTGGTATTTGTTGTGTTTCCTCTAGCTAGAGCAGTGGTAATTGTTGTGTCTCCTCTAGCTAGAGCAGTGGTATTTGTTGTGTCTCCTCTAGTTAGAGCAGTGGTAGTTCTGGTTTCTCCTCTAGCTAGAGCAGTGGTAGGTCTTGTTTCCGCTCTAGCTAGAGCAGTGGTATTTGTTGTGTCTCCTCTAGCTAGAGCAGTGGTATTTGTTATGTCTCCTCTAGCTAGAGCAGTAGTAGTTCTTGTTTCTGCTTTAGCTAGAGCAGTGGTAGTTCTTGTGTCTCCTCTAGTTAAAACAGTGGTAGTTCTCGTTTCTGCTCTAGCTAGAGCAGTGGTAGTTCTTGTTTCTCCTCTAGCTAGAGCAGTGGTAGTTCTTGTTTCTCCTCTAGCTAGAGCAGTGGTAGTTCTTGTTTCTGCTCTAGCTAGAGCAGTGGTAGTTCTTGTGTCTCCTCTAGCTAAAACAGTGGTAGTTCTCGTTTCTGCTCTAGCTAGAGCAGTGGTAGTTCTTGTTTCTCCTCTAGCTAGAGCAGTGGTAGTTCTTGTTTCTGCTCTAGCTAGAGCAGTGGTAGTTCTTGTGTCTCCTCTAGTTAAAACAGTGGTAGTTCTCATTTCTGCTCTAGCTAGAGCAGTGGTAGTTCTTGTGTCTCCTCTAGCTAGAGCAGTTGTATTTGTTGTGTCTGCTCTAGCTAGAGCAGTGGTATTTGAGGCTGGAATGTTCCACAAAGATATGAGACTTGTTTTGGTTTAACCATGGTTGGGAAGAGTCAGCTCAATGTTGCAAACCTCTGAAAAATGGGCTTCAAAGTGCTCTTCAGATGACATCACAGAGCGTTTGTTTTAATCCAGTCTGTGGTCCGTACGTTATTAGCTCCTTATAATGTATATCTCTGTCATTCATCCAACTTTACACTTGTCAAAACAAAATAAAAACAAAGAAACATTTTTATTGGGGTAAATTCAGCGTTTGAAATCCCATTTTGTTAAAGTATAAAGTAAAATACAATGTACGAATAAAGGCTGTCAACTTAAATGATACTGAGATGCAGAATTAGACAACATTCATGCCTCTAATCGGCTGTTTCTGCAAAGCAAAGCTAAACGAATTAAGTATATGAGCCAAACTTAGAAACAAGATTCATACAGAAAGGTTTTGTCTTATTGCTTCTACTGTCTAATTGATCCAAAACTGGAATCTCAGAAGATTAATTGTATTCATTTTACTTTACTCAGATCTTTAAGTTCCCGATGTGCTCAGTATATTGAGGCTTCTTGATTAGCATATCAGGGCTCTCCTCTTCTCGCTCACTGTAAAATTGCATTCTGCTGAAGTAACTTCATGTTATTTTGTCGAGCAAAATAGCAGATGCAGATGTTGTCTGTAAGAAACCTGCCAACCAATGCTTCATTAATTTGTTCCAAAAAGAGTTAATTACACAGCGACTCAACATGACTAATTTCAAGCCCAAGCCTTTTTCTTTCTAACACACACTCACATGCGTACACGTGCATACACTACACACATAGTAAACTGATCTCAAACCCATTAAATGCGACATCTCAGCAAATAAGATGCACAGCAAAGAAATCCATGCAGGCACCAAAAAGACACACGGACTGTCCTTAACCTTTGAGCCATGCAGTGATAACCCTGAAGACTCAAAGACATAACACATAAATACTGACTCAGCTGGCTGCTGCAAAATATCTTCTGCTTTCACTAATCAGGAAATTGCACGTTGCTTTCAAATTCAGGCAGATCATTTCAAGAAAGAGCAGCAGTTTAAAGCAAAGAGACCAAGCTAAGCGTGGGTCAGCTGGTGGTTGCGATATATACAGCATCTCATTTTCTGCAGGAGATCCAAAGATGGTGTCAGTGATTGTGAAGTGGAGAGCTGTTGATTGAGATAAAAGACTCTGCCTTGCCTTCGAAGGCTACTTGATTATGATTGGTTTGTAGATCAAAGAATGTGACAGAGCAAAATGGACGGTGGGGTGGATAGATGAATATGTAAACTGGCATAGCTGGGTGACATGTGGGCAGTGGAGGGATGGTGTACAGGCATGGATACATCAGGGTGGTCACACTTTATATGAAAGTAGTTTCACTGCATATCAAGAAAAGATTAAAAAAACAAACATAATTCCACCGAGCAAGGATATGTGTGATCAGCCAGATGTTTCACTGGCGATTAACTGTTTTCATGACCAAACGTTACGATCAGGCCACAGAAATATTCACAGTTTAGCTGCACCATTGTCTGGCATCTTGGGGAAAAAGCTTCTCCCTGAGTCACATCTAATAATGTGATTTCTGCCCTTGAAAATGTAATCACACGATTAAAATAAGCCTTGTAGTCCACTACAGTAATTCCCTTCAGAGCGCCTGCTGCGAGATAAAATAAGAACTCTGTGACTCATTTTTTTTACCGTGTTAATCGTTCTCTCTTTTACAATTGTATCATGGTAATCCCATGTAAACTAGAACACATCATTATATTCATGGTATAAAAAATAGGTTAGAAACATGGACTTTAAGAAATACCTAAACTAAGGACTTTATTAAGGACTCTATTAATGACTCTTTTAAGGACTCTATTTTCACAGATTCATATAACCCGCATTGCTGCTTCATAACACATGTTTTCACCTCCAGAAGAATGAGTGTGGAACAGAAAACCTGCCAGTGAAATTTAAACTAAACTTTAACCCAAGCAATAGTCTGTGTTTTGAAGTTTTGAATGTCAAAAAGGCTTTGGGCAGGTGCAAACATTGCTCTCCGATGATGCAGTTTTTGATGAGTCATCAAAGAAACTGACATGTTAATGGTAAAGAGAATAAAATATATTAGACTCATTTAAACATCATAAAAAAACATTGTCTCTTAAATAGAAGAGACATTATTTTCAACTTTGCACTTTGGGCATATCACTTTTAATGTAATGCATAGTATATTTTTAAAATGTAAATTAAAATTTATAACATCTGAATGCTTAAAAGATTCATAGAATGAACATTGCATTTTATTAAAAGTGCACTACAATGCAAATCAGAAATTTACACATGGAATAATACTGTTTCCACAGCAACCATTTACTTTTGTTCTCGTACATCTTTTATCAGAACACTAAAAAGAACAGTAATGCTCACTAACACACTCACCACTTTATTTCATATGCATGCATATATATATATATATATATATATATATATATATATATATATATATATATATATATATATATATATATATATATGTATATATATATATATATGTATATATATGTGTGTATTACTGTTGGAAATACATGCATTACCTATAAAATTAGACAGTTAAGTGAATGGCTCATTTTAGCATTTGCAGATCTGAACTGTTGAACAAAGTTCCTGGAAGAACCTGGAATAGAAGGGCCGTTTAAAGGATCAGGAGCCACATTTTTTAACAGTTAATGTAATATTTTGATATTTAAGTACATTTTACATGCTTTTTTACATCTGACTGCATATTACAGTCTTTCTCATTAAAGAACATGACAAAAAGAACTCATTATGATTGCTATTTTGATAAAGATTTTGTTTAAGAATAGTCATCGAATTAGTGCAGATTTTTAGGGTCTAACTTCACAGTAGCTTGAGATAAGAGTGATGAGAGTTCAGCGTCTGATCAGATTAGTCATCACTTGACTGCACACAGATGTGGTGAGTCAAGCTCTGATTGTAAATAATAGAGTGAGTGTGTATATATGATAGAAATTAACTATTCTAAACAGAGTCACAACATAGGTCTTCTATCACATCAACTCATGAGTAATTTAAACGGTTTTCATGTTACCAGTTTCTCATATCAAGGCAAGTTTTTTTGTATGACACAATTCAACAGCAGGTTGACTTAAAGTGCTTTACAGAGACAATAAAACATCATCAAATTGTAGAAAATGAATAAAATTAAAATTAAGTCATGATTTAAAATTTAAATATAAAGAAAGAAGGAAAAAATAACACATCAAACTCAGTGGTTAAAATGTAATCAAGTTTTGAAACTAAAGGTTAAAAGTAAAACAGTGGATTTGTGTCTTTATTCAAACTCAGCTGACAACAGGTGAGTCTTCAATAAACTGAGAGTTTCAGCTGATCTGAGGATTTCTGGGAGTTTGTTCCAGACATGTGGAGCAGAGAAGCTGAAGGAAGCTTCTCCATGTCTGGTTCTGACTCTGGGAACTGATAAAAACCAGATCCAGATGTCCTGATGGACAGGCAGCCAGTGTAAAGACATCAGAGCTGGACTGATGTGGGCCAGTTTTTTGGTTTAAGCAGCAGAGCAGCAGAGTTCTGGATGAGCTGCAGTTGTCTAACTGATTTTTTAGGTAGACCTGTACTAGCTTATCCAGGTCCTGCTGAGACATCAGACCTTTTAATCTTGATTTATTCCTGAGGTGATAGTAGGCTGACTTTGTTATTGCCTTAATGTGTTTTTCCAAAGGGTTTTTTAGGTCCAAGTCCATCGCTACACTCAAATTTCTGGCCTGGTTTTGTTGGTTTTTAGGTGTATAGATTGAAGCTTTGTGGTGACCTGTGATCTTTTCTCTTTGGCTCCAAAGACAATTGACTCAGTTTTTGTTTAAACTGATGTAAGTTCTGGGACATCCGTCGTTAATCTTCTCAATCCATTTACCAAGAGCCTGTACAGGCCTCGGTCTCCTGGTGACATTATAATATATATCTGCATGTCATCTGCATAGCCGTGGTAGTTTATTTTGTTGTTCTTTATAATCTGTGCCAGTGGAAAAAATGTAGATCCCTGGGGAACAAGCTCAAAAACGTCTGGGTTCCATTATGTGAACAATTCTGAGCTTGAAAGCGTCTGAAGTGACTCCCAACTCACGAACTGTAACACCACTCTGTTTCATTTTGGGGGCCATCTAAGTCTGAAAATATGTAATTCAATGAATGGTTCAGATTTGCAGGGCACTGTGACGTCACAGGCTCAGATGAGTTGAATTAACTATTCTCCCCATACTCATCTTAACAAAATGTCACATCTTGCTGCTATTGCTGTAGCTTTAAACCAGGTAACATAAAGCTGTATCACCAATTTCAAAACATACACCCTTAATGAGGGGTTGGTGTCTAGATGTGTCGATAACTCCATCACCTAAAATTGAACATTGTGAATAGAGGTGTAGAGACATAGTTGGAGAGGTGGCTCTTGTACTGTAATCCATTTCTACTTAATACTATCACTAGTAAATTGATTAATATTTACAAATGAACTAAAGATGGCAAAAGAAGATGTGAAATATGTTGGTTTAATGCTGCCTGAAAGGAAATAAAAGTCAAAATAAATGTAAGAATAACTGCATTTTATCTTTTCATTTACATTTTCATCATAAACTCTTTTTGATTTTGGTTTATATTTGTGCTGATGAAGACAAGCTCTGTTATGACAGTTGGTTTGTGCCTCTAAATTATATTTCCTGTTTTAAGAGTTCAAAACTTTAAAATAAAAGAAGTCCTGAACTTGACAGTCATGTGACAAACTTTTAATTTCCATGTGTGATCATCACCTGACGAGAACCATGTCTGTGGACACAAATAGTAGAATATTGTTTGTAGTAATTCACAAAATTCGCTTCCACACTGAGTTTTTAATATATCATGAATGTTATGATATAATCATGGTGTTACTTTGCTCAGCTTAAGTGAAGGAAGAGCAAATAAGTGCCTTTGTCTGAAACACCTGACTGTCAGTTTGCCTTAAGCATTCTGCAGTCGTCGCCTTGTGACGGTGGGCGGTTTCCCTACGGAGATGGAGTGATGATGCACAGTCTGCAGAGCTGCCAGCACTGGCCTTGTTAGCTTTACCGATACCTCAGCTCCTTTATTGTGTTTTCCCGTCTTTCAGACCAACTCATGTTTCCTCTGGTTCGTACATACATACACGTGATCATAAATGGAAATAAAATATTCATAAGGCATCTCAATAAAAAATTGAGATGCCATGCTGTTAGTCCTATGTTCTTTACTTTGCAAGAAAGCTGTACGTTTGTTGTTGTACGTTGTAGTTTGTTGTGCTTCTGTTTTAGTCACGCTGCCCTGCCAATGCCCACCTGTTCTCCCCAGGCAGCACACCTGTCTGACAAAACGACAGGTATATATGGTAAGTTTCTTTACAACGAAACATGGAGACGCAGCATTCAGCTTTCATGCTCCACAGATCTGGAACAAAGTTTCAGAAAACTGCAGGGTGATGAAACCCTCAGTTCCATTAAATCAAACTTAAAAACTTATTTGTTTACAGCTGCCTTTGACTCAATTATTTAAACTGTTCCAAATTTAGATTTAAGCAATATTAATTTCAGTACTAAACTGTAATTCAAGCTTAAGTCTAACTTTTCTTTATTCTGCCACTGTATTGTAGCTCATAATTATTTTCTTTTCCTCTTGACTTTTCATGTATTTAACACTTTGAATTGCCTTGTTGCTGAAATGTGCTATATGAATAAACTTGCCTTGCCCTGCTTTGCCTCTAAAGTCATTTGAAATGTGTGGAGTAAAAAGCGGTGAAAGGATGATAGATAATCTGCATGTGCAAGCCAGCCCAGACTCATCACTTAGTGGTGATACTCGGCTGGTAAGTGGATTCACACCGCCGGCAGTTGGATTTGATGGAGATTCCCCTTTTCTGCAGAAAATGGGAACAGACAGCATCTGGAAGCCTTGGATATGAATAACTTGATAATATTAGCAGTTGTGAATATGGGATAATAGGTTCATTTCTATTAGCCAGGGGTTCAGGGTAAACCCCCCAGACGGGAACCTCTAACAAGGTCAATCGCCTCCTCAGCTCCTACCGCGTGCGTGCCTCCATTACAGCGGGGGTTCTTAACCCTTTTTAGCTGTTATCCTGCTTCAGCACACCGTGATACAAGTGTCTGTGTCATTAACAGCGTTGTACAGATCTGGAAGACAAGCTGGTGACAGCCAATCATTTCAGTCAGGTGGGTTGATGCAAGGAAAAACCTAAAACATGCAGTACAGCGGGCCCCAACGACCAAGGTTAGGAAACCCTGCATACACTATAGTGCTGCACAGGAACCACTGACCAAACAAATAACACTGCTGACCACATGTTGGCGGAAATGGACATTTTTTGCTATTCACAAATAAAAGGAGATGAAAAAGAAGAATGCAGCAAAAGTAGAAAGAGAAAAAGAAATAAGTAAACAAAAACTATAGAGATATTTCTTGCATTTTTGTTTGCTTTTTTTAATATACACCATGGTACACATGCAATTGGCATTAAAAGAACCTCCCCCGCTTGACCTCTTTATTGGCGCAATACACCAACAAGGCCTGAACCAATGTGTCGTTCCATTTATCATTTTTCTTGTAATCT
The DNA here is from genome assembly GCA_014839995.1 of Xenentodon cancila. Classification (NCBI taxonomy): domain Eukaryota; kingdom Metazoa; phylum Chordata; class Actinopteri; order Beloniformes; family Belonidae; genus Xenentodon; species Xenentodon cancila. Next base: position 23,857,982 of record CM026210.1, on the reverse strand, counting down.
CCATCCTGATCAAATGTACTTGCACCAAAATGTTTCTGGCCCAGTAGGTTTAAATAGGATGTACTCACATGATTTATGTTCATGAGCTGGCTCAACGTAATTTAAAATCCCGATCAGCAGAGAGCCCCCACTAGGTAGTTCCTGTAGGCTAATCTGAGTGCCTTTCCTACTACAGGAACGTTTTTTGACCCGTAACGGTTCCTGAAGGCCTCTTTCGCAGAGCTGTTCCTGGTAATGGATACGATACGGCCCCTGAAAAAATACCCAGAACCCCCCGCTAATGGAAAGGCACCTATTAATGATTTACAATCCTATAGATGAGCACCGGAACTCCTTCAAACAGCCCTAAATGAGCCCCTCTAATTGGACTGATTTGGCTGAATAGTGTAGTCTCTGCCACCCTGAAGCCCTGGAGGAATGAGAAGAAAGTTGAGAAATTAAGAGGAGGTGTATAAAGTACAGAGGGAAGGGAGGAGGGAAAGGTACTGTCTGGCTACTGATGAACTCTAGCCACAAGAGCCATTACCTACCCTGTTAAACTGCTCTTCTTATCTTAAACAGTGAATGGATCACTAAATTCCTTTGTTTAAATTGGATTCTTGTGGAAGAAATCGTTACAGAACATTGATGCTTTACCCTTTAAGCTCTAACATTGCATGGAACCTGCCTGCGCAAGTGCTTTTTTTTGTCTTTGAAAGCCCACTGAGAATCATTGATGGTGTGGGGATAAAGCATCTTGGTTTTCAAGTCAGCTTTACAGATTTCTCAATAGCTCAGTTCTCTGTTTGGCTAAGGTGTAAGCTTCAAAATATTCATTCTTCATGACACCTGGAGAAATGCAAATTGTTTCACTTTTTTCTATATCAGGTCCTATACACAGTAGATGGTGTTTAGATATAGATAGTAGATTATAACACATTTATTATAGCACATTTTTAACCTTGTCTACTTTCTACGGAGCACTTTACAACATGTTGCACATTCAGCTATTCATACACATATTGTACTTATTGAATAGCATATTGTTTCTAAAATCTTCCTCAAATGAACACATTGTGGGCAATGTTGGAGTTCAATATCTTGCCCAAAGACACATTTTGGCTACCAGAACTGCAAATTGCAGTAAAAGCTGCAATAAAATGGTCAACACTTTTATAGAAACTTTCAACCTTGTCTAGATTCTACAAAGTGTTTAACTGTGTGTTTTCTGTTTCACAGTTTTATTCATTATCATAGTTTTCAGGCTCCTCTTTTGTGGAACCTGAACCTGTTACTGCTGGCTGGTTCAGGTGCCCTGAACCATCCCTTTACTTATGCAGCTAGACACCAACACTGCTGGAGGACCTCCCGTGATGCAGTGGGCTCCTTCCTCACTCTCTTCTCTTTACTCTTCTTGTATGTATATGCCCTTGTTAATACAAATAGCATTGTTCTATTTTGTGTTTCAGAGGCAGATATCCATGGACCAGGCTCCCTGCGATTGCTGGTCTGTCCTGTAGGTCATCTCAGACACCCAACCGGTTGAGGCCAATCCTCCCCGAGTCTGGTTCTGCTGAAGATCAGTTAGCCATGTTGATTAGGCTTTTTACTCTCTACAGTCGCCTCATGCTTGATCAGGATGAGAATTGTCCTTAAGTGTATATTTGATGATATTTGTTTGGTTAATTAGCTAGTTTGTGTTTATGAATTGGTATTATATGTATTTTGAATCTGGATTCTTTTGGAATGAATGTGATTAACTGAATTACAATGAATCAAGCTGAATTGGAAATATTGAGCTGAATTGGATTGTCCTTGATTGGCATGTACTGACTTGTCTTCTGTGAAAAGTACCTTGAGATTACTTTTGCTGTGAAGTGGAGCTATACAAATGAAGGCGGATAAGAATTTAGCTCCCATGCACATTCGAACACTCTGATTAATAGTCTAAATACACTATATATGCTCTCCAGGTTTCAAAGTCTGGAGAGGTGTGGTTTGAGCGCCTCGCCAACCCTCCAGTTGATTACCGTACCTGCTGAGACACAGCTACTTGATCTGTAACACTGAAGTATTTATTTTCAGGAAAGGAATTGTTTTTTTTTGTATATTTTTCTCATTGCATTATGTTGAAAGAGTATGTGTTCTTAACAACATCTAGAGTTTTTATTTGCAAGTTTTGTATTTGCTTTTATATATTTCACTGTCTCTCTGGACTGTAAAAAGTTGAGAATTATCAACTGGAAGACAGACACCACTTTTATTTAATTACTGTGAAGTTTCACAGTTTATCCGGAAACTGACCTCAAATATTGTGTAAACAGAAATAAATATTTAGTTAAAACATTATGGTTATAGTGATTACAATAGCTGACACTGATCTATTTGACTGGGTGACGAAGGCAAAGCAGGCTGTTATGTCCAGTTACAAAATGAGACCGTCCACTCTTGCAGTGTAGACCTGATTTTAGACCCGATCAGCCCCAGTTGTTAGGCTTACATAGAGATACTGGGGGTTATGAACTTAACCCTTCACCATACAATGAGAGCCTGTAAAGCAAAACTGGAAGGAAAGTGGTATTTATATATATCTGTACCAACCTGTCCGGACAGCTACTGTATACTGTATGTCAGTCTGGGTTTATGAGGAGGACGAGCCAACACACTATATAATATGTAGCCATATGCCATTAGGACGACTAAATAAATTCATTTAATTCAGCGTGGCCTGAATGATGTGAGACTGGAGGAAGAAAGAAAAAAAGCAATTTTCTGCAAATTCCTTTGGCTGGATATCAAAACATTTTACGATACAAATAGTATTCCTCTTAATATGATAGTGAAAGAATATGCATGACCCACATGATTGAAATCTCTCCAGTGTGGCTCGATGATATTGAGATCAAGAGACTGAGATTGCCACAGAATCCTTTGTCTTCTGTAACTTGGCCTTAAGCTGTGGGTCATAGTGGAAAGTCCAAGTGCAGCTTTCCTGTTAAGGAACGTAAATGGTCTGGCAGTATTTTCTGACAGGAGCTGCATTCATTTTTTCATCAATTTTCAGTAGATTCTCTGTGTCTTCAGAGTTCACACACACCTCGAGCATCAGAGAGCCACCAGCATGCTTTACCGTGGAGATGGTGTACATTTCACCGTGGGCCTTGTTGCTCTCCAGACGCAGCTCTTACGGTTGTCACACGGTGAATCTTTGAAATCGTTCTTGCTCTGCCTGACCTTGGCCAACCAATCTGTCACCTTGTGCCTCAAACAAGTTTATGTAAACTTTTGATCAGGGTCATCTGGTGACTTCAGTTATCACTATGATCCATAAAGGAGCCAAACAATTTTGAGCTAATACGATCGCCATCGTTTATACGGGTTTTTCTGCATGATCATGCCAACACTTCACAATTCCGCTCGGGTTTTCAAGCTTTTAAGCACAACTGCACATATCAAAACAAAGCTTCCTATGGTGGGAAAACTCAAGACTTTGATGGAAACACTTTTAAAGAAACTTGAAATTTCCATATTTTCATTCAATGTCACTTGTATTGACATTATTAGGTGGTTTTCTCAACTTTAGTAGGTCACTTTTGTTGTCTCGATAACAGACCTGTCACTGCTGACATTTGTCCTGCCTTAGCTGTCGGCAGTGCACATCAAAGCTAGATGACAGGGAATGTCGGAGATTGGGAAAAAAATGCCCACAGGATTGTAGATGTGTATCAATAAAAATATAAAATAGTTTTGGTTGCAACTTGTACCAGAGCTGTCTTGTATTCATTAGAGGGCCATGCTGTGTAATCTCTAGTTGGCAGCTGGACGGGACTTTATGAATGGCGAGTGACAAGTTAGTGACAAGGCCTTCATCACAATCATGAGCCCAGCAAGTCTGAGCCGCGGCATGTCCCAATGTGCTCAGGGTGTGCTGTGCAGCTCAGAGCCGTCCCAGACGTCTCAGTGCTCCTTGGCTGTGACTTGGTAGTGAACACAGAGCCAGACATGATAAATATTCCATCTGCTCAGAGGCCGTTTCCCTCCCCTGATCCCTTGCAGAATGAGCCATGAAAAGAGCTGCCTGTCTGCTGTCTGTCTCTGTGCATGTGCGCTTTTGTCTGAGCCTCGTCACTCTCTCCATGTCCTCAGATTTGTCGGTCCATCTCTGCTATCGGCTCTTGTGGGCTCCGTCTGTCCTCTGTCTGTCCCCTCTTCCTGTCTCTGCCAGCGTCTTTGGTGTACTTGTCTCCTCATTGTTCTGCAAATCTATATTAAAAACTATGGGAGTATTAATTTATTCATTTATTTATTTAAGCCTCAGCTATATGCATCCGTCTTGATGACTGTCTAAATGTGCCACGTGCCACATGCTACTCAGTGTATTACTAAGAGACTAGTGCAAAAGTTCGTGTCCCCTTTCAATCCCAATGTGTTTTTGTATTTGCAAAACTGATCTGATCTGGTCTTTGATTAGGCTCATCCAACCTTAGACAAATAAAAAATGTTTTTTTTCTTTGTCCCAACATTTATTTAACAAGGATGTAAGTGAAAAGGAAATAAAATAATAATTTGGACCAAACTAATCCCCCTCGTGATCATGACCCACCTTTACCAGCAAGGACTTAAAGAAGTAATTTCTTGTACGTCTTTTTTAGTTGCAGAGGAATTTCAGTCAATTCTCTTTTACAACACCAACAACGCGTTAGTGCTTCAGTCGGTAGAGGGTTTGAGTATTCACTTATGCTCAGCTCTCTCAAGACCCCACCACAACATTTCAGTGGGATTGATGTCTGGACTGGGAATCCCTTGAGTGGTTTGAAGACTGGCAGCTATCTGGAATACTTTCCACTTGGTGAATAATCCTCCTCACTATACAATGTTTAACTCCAAATTGCTTGGAAATAGCTCTATAATCCTACCAAGACTGACGTGCCAGAACAGTTTCTTCTTTAAGACAATTGTTTATCTTCTTCCCTCTTGGTATTGTGTTAACAATACACCAGACCTGAATACACCAGACCAACAAACTGTCAAAATGTTGTCTTTTATCAAGGACTGCATGCCTGCTGATGATGCACCTGGCTGCAAAATACCCTCTTACATCTTAGAGGAAGCAGTGCAGGGGTACTTTCTTTTGTCCATGCATTTTGTTTTTGGTTTCATTTTGTTCACTAAATAATGGGACTATGACAAGCCTAATACCAAGAAACTACCATTAGATTTCTATTCACAAAAAAAAAAAAAAAAAAGGATTAAAAGTGGCATTATCAGCTTTCCCACATGACTGTGTGCAGATGGCAGTTAAAAATACAATTTTCTTTGTGGAGTACAGAAGAAAAACACTTCCACCATATCACTTTGCCCTTCCTTCAGATGACAATAATATATTCTTGTGTATTATCTTTTGAGGGACACTATAATATTTTCTCTATCTTTATTATTAGTAATGCCTCTCTGACCTTTTAGGTCTCCTAATTTAATGGCTTATCATGTTTTTGTTTGTGAAATTTATTCTAATTTAGCAGAGAAAAAAGCCCCAGAAATGTATAAATCAGTCAGTGACATTTATATGACTTCTTCTTTTTTCCTGTCTGGTTGATCCGTCGACAAGTTTACTTCGTCTAAATAATGTGCAACGTGCCTGCTGCTGGGATGCCATGACCACGTTTGTGTGGCTTAGCTTTGGAAAAGGGCCAAGGCAGCCAGCGGGGAGCTCTGCAGGGGAAACTAAAACACAAAGTCGCTCTCCCAGAAAGAATTAGCTCCACTTTTATCATTTAGCAGTAGTTAGACAAATGGAGATATGCAGCAGTGTGGGAATACTGTCTTCCTTTGAAATGACGCCACTGGGTGGGTGACCTTCACTGCTCTCATGTTAAATCCTTACGCTCATCTGGTACCATATCTCAATGTGACAGAGAGCTTGAGCTTTAATAGAAATTTTTATCAGGGTTTCCCACACAATGTTAGTACTTGGGCGGGCCGTCCCAATGCAGTCATGTGATAAAGAAAGTATGCTCCCGTCCCATTCTTTGGTTTTATTTATCATAGCATCATAAAACTATGTCTTACGATGATTTACAACCTCAGAAGAACAAGATATGACATATCCCACTGCGTTTTTGTTTACTTAACAACAAACAAGACAAAATCCATTGTGAAACTGCGTGTAAAAAACCCCATGATTCGTTTGCTTGCAGAATCAGCTAAAAATCAAGTAATTATATTCTCTATGACGCACGATCCTCACGTTGTTGTTCCTTACAAAGCTACATCAGTTCACTAATATTTGTGAGCTTTTGATTATGAACATCTCTCTTAAAGTCTAACCTCATCATAGCCAGGTTGAAGTCTAAACTTTGACTTGATCTTTGAGGCGGCGGGATTCTTTTCTTCTTCTGCCGTTCTGCTGTAAACTGCCCCGGTGTCTTTCAGTACGACCTCAATCAGTTAATCGCGTGCATTTGTTTTGCATAAACGGCCCACTTTCGTAGTTTTTGTGGGACCAAAAAGGGTATACTTAGGTTCTGCACACCTCATCTGCATTTTGAAAAACTATGATAAATAGGTTATAACTCATAACTTTACTGTGTATAAAATATATTTGACATATATATGTTGTTGTTGAGTTTGTATTTATGTGATATTAAAACCTGACGAACTGGACACTTCTCCTGCTGCATTCTTTAGTCTGCAAGTGTGTATATGTCAGTGTTGTTGTCATTAGCTTTGTGTTTTTCTCTCTCTTTTATTTCAAATCTGATCTTTTTGCTAGTTTAATCTAATTTTGTTTGTTGGCACCTCCGTCCTCTCCTCCTCCAGCCGACTCAGGCAGGTGGTTGCCCTTCCTGAGTCTGGTTCTGATGGAGGTTCCTGTTCCTGGTTCCTGTTAAAAGGAGTCCTTCCTTTTCACTGCTGCCCGCTGCCCTGTTCATGTTCAGCACAGGGAAAGTGAAAAGTGAAGATTAGATGCAGGTTGTTTGTTTCCTTAGCTGGGCTGCTTTGGATGAATAGTTATTAGTTCATTTATATGAATGGTATTGAACTGGAATTGAATGCATTATAATGAGATTATATCAAACTGAGTTTAATTGTAATAAAGTAGGAATATATTTCGATTGAACAGGGTCAACCTGAATTGTGTTTAATTAGACTTGTATTGAACTTGTTCACATCCTTTAATTAATTGTTGAAAAACAAATTGAATAGAAATGAACTGAAAATAGACTTTCCCTGAAAAAATACACATACGGACCAAATCAGTCCACAATCATGCACAGAATTACTCCTTATTGGGTTGCACCATCCCCAGCTAGACCTAGTAATAATTGATCTTTTTTTTAGACTTTTAACTACTTTTTCTTAGCACCAAGCAAAAAGTTGAGTGATCTTTTAAACAAACTTTACTAATCATCTGTGCAAGACAGCACATCATGCTTTGCCACACAAACAAAGCACGTCATGTTAGTGACTTACCATAAATATCATAATATGGGTGCGCTGCAATTTACTGCTAAGTAATCTGAGAATTTTATCAGAATAGTATGGTTCATTTGAATATGAGCACATGAGAAATAAAAAACTCAAAATGCCTTCTAAAGTGATAAAAAATAACAATAGTATTAACAATGGGACAAAACACTGACTAAAGGATGAAGCTGTTGCACCAGCATGTCCTTTGAGGCAGGATTTAATCGGGGTAGATTTTCCCTCCCCATGGAGCCCCTTCGAGGGCTTGGGGAGGAAATGTACCATAAAAGTGGCACTTGTTGGGGTGGAGATTTAACTCACCTAGGTGCAGGGATGACAGATTTTCATCCAGTAGGCCAGGCTGAACTGATTGTGTTTCAACAATCTCTGAGGTTAACTGGCCTTTACTTGACCTGTTTTATTGCATGAGGGAATCCTTGCCTTTCATAAAGAGAGAAACAGCAAGTCTTTATAAAAGATGTAGTACTTTGACTGCATTACACATCAAAATGTCCTTGGAGGGTCCTGTGTAGGAGGTAGTCCTGCAAGCATTGCTGTCATTATGTCTGGTCTGGTTGTGATGATAATAATAATAAATACAAATATCTCTTTGAATAAACGTGTTGCTTAAAGAGAAAAATATGCTAGAAATCAGAGCTTTTCAATTTTTACCCCCCCCCCCCCCCCCCCACACACACACACACACACACACACATATCTGAAGAGTTAAAATTATAAACACCATCAATTTAGTCTTTAACAGTTTTTTTAAAATATTTATTTGCATCATTGTGAATACATTGGGTATCTTTTTTAAAATTGTATTAAATTCCTTTTTTTTTTCAAATATGGTGTAATACAGAGGTCTCACAAAATGTCTCAAATATAATATATCTGGCATTATGTGGTTATGACATACAATATTGCCAATTTAACATTTATACAAAAGTATAGAGAAAATAAGGGAGACTATATGTACATTATTTGCATTAAGACCATCCTTCTGAAAGCGTTTTACAACAGGAACAACCTGCCATCTGTACCTCACTAACATGATATCCCAGTCAAAAGTCATGACAAGCACCAGAGATGACGCAAAATGTCATCAAACAAGGTTATTTTCACAGTTAATATACTAGTATATAATGAAACAGTGATGATTCAATCAGGGAATACCACGCTGCGCAAGGTGAACCTGTCTCAGATTCAAATGCTCTTGGTTAGTGAACAGGCTGTTTTGGTGCCACTCCTGAAGAAAATAACAAACAGATCTTCATACCATTGTTGCACTTTGTGGAAAATTCCTCCTCACTCAAGTCACAACCTGCTTTAGAAAAACATGTTGTTATCCATCTTGGACGGTGGTTTCTTACAAGAATTGTTACTTGCTGATTTTCTACCTTACTGCAGTCGGGCAAGATTGTCAGTTATGTTTGAATTCAAATCAATTCAGTTCAAAAATGCTTTATTAATCTCTGAAGGGAAATGATTTGTTGCAGTAGTCATGATTTAAGTCTTTTCAAAGATTTATTGTAGAGGTTTATAACTGTGGGCAGGAAGGATCTTCTGTAGCAGTCTGTGTTACAATGGCTCTGAAGAACCTCTGACTGAAGACACTCCGTTCTGTTACTGAAACACTTTGTTGTGAAGAGGATGTTCAGAGTTGTCCATGATCTTTATTTTATGAGGTATTCTCTGCTGGGAAAACAGCAGACCTAAAGAAACTGAACAAACTGATAAAGAAGGCTGGCTCTGTTCTGGGGCCTGTGCTGGGACCTCTAGAGGTGATTGTGTAAAGGATAATCGCAGGTGTGATCGAACTCTCCACAACAGACTTAAAGAAGATACACGATAATGCCAAATGTATTTGCTCACTCATCCAAATAATTGGAATCAGGTGTTCCAATCAACAAATCCAGTCCTAAAATTTACTGGCTCCTAAATATTCCAGTCAACTGTCAGCTGTATTACAAGAACATGGAAGTGTTTGGGAACGACAGCAACTCACCCACGAAGTTGAAGGCCACGTAAACTGTCGAAGCGGAGTCAGCGGGATGCTGAGGCCATTCTGCAAAGAGGTCACCAACTTTCTGCAGAGTAAATCACTACAAACCTTCAAACTTCATGTGGCCTTCAGATCAGCTCAACAACAGTTGCAGAGAGCTTCATGAATGGGTTTCCATGGCCGAGCAGCTGCATACAAGACATACCTCACCAAGTGCAATACAAAGAGTCGGATGTAGTGGTGTAAAGCACGCCGCAACTGGACTCTAGAGCAGTGGAGATGCCTTCTCTGGAATGACGAATGGCGCTTCTCCATCTGGCAATCTGGTGGACGAGTCTGGGTTTGGTGGTTGCCAGGACAACGGTACTTGTCTGACTACATTGAGCCAAGTGTAAAGTTTGGTGGAGGGGGGATTATGGTGTGGGGTTGTTTTTCAGTAGCTGGGCTTGGCACCTTAGTTCCAGTGAAAGGACCTCTGAATGCTTCAGCATACCAAGAACGTTTGGCCAGTTCCATGCTCCCGACTTTGTCATTAGCTTTGTGAGTCTGGTGTGGATGAACTTGAGTCCTGACCTCAACCTGACAAAACACCTTTGGGATGAATTAGAGACTGAGAGCCAGACCTTCTGGTCCAACATCAGTGTGACTTCACAAATGTGCTTCTGGAGAAATGGTAAAAAATTCCAATAAACACCCTCCTAAACCTTGTGGACAGTTGAAGCTGTTATAGCTGCAAAGGGTGGACTGATGTCATATTGAATCATATGGATTAGGAATGGGATGACACTTAAGTTGATATGCAAGTCAAGGCAGGTGAGAAAATACTTTTGTCCATAATTAGGAGAAGATGAACGAGATCGTTTTGGTACTGAAATGAGGCAGGATGCCTCCACAGCACTGGAACGTTGTCCTGGCTCAGGCTGAGGTTGATGAAGTACTGCAGAATCCCACATAGCTGGTCCATACAGGCTCTCGGGAGTCTGAGGCTGGTATTATCCGATGCCATCTTTCTGGCTTAATGACATTTTAGGTTATTTTTGAAGCACGGGCAGTACACTTGATGAACCAGAGAAGAATCTTCCTCTCTTGTGCTGCTTTCCCAGAGCATTTTCCAACTTTATCCAGGCTGCTGGCTTTGTTCCATCTTAACCATAAACGGTGTGAATAGATCTGGATAAATCCAGAGTTTTAAGGTAATGCATCTTGGCAGGGAACAACTTGCTCAAAAACCAGTTAATCCAAATATTGCCAAATAGGCAACATAAGTAAGCCTGGAAGTCAAAACAAGCCAACAATACCACAGTTACCACAAGTTTGTTATTTTAGTATAGCTTAGCTCATGCTCACATTTCAAACAAAGACTCTCTCAAAGTTGAGAGGACTGCCAGGGGTACTGCAGCCACCCATGACTAGCTGGACCAATGTGCTAGACAGCAGGCGGCTTTGGACTGTCTGCTTCATGCGAGTCACCTTCACCCTGGATCCTTCCGGTCCAACCCGGAGCTGGATGAGCCAGATGTTTGTACAAATAACAACACAACAAGTCAAATTATGTTTAAAAGAAGAGTGATTATCTCTTATCGCACAGCTCAGATGTCAGGTTTTCTGAAATGCTACAGTGATGACAGCTCGCCTTTAACACCACCAATGCAGCTGTCACTCGAAAAGCACAAGTCATGATGTCACTGCCCGCGTTGTCCACATGATGTGAGCCACTGAGTATCACCGCTGGATAGATTCAAGTCTGATGGAGCATACTAAAGTGTCTCTTAAAGTTAAATTTAGGTGACAAGATTCAGTTTGTTCAAGATCCAAGAAGACAAAAACAGAAACTGAACTAAGTTTGTGTAAATATGACAGTCCTTCCCCATCTCATTCTCAACTTATTGTCAATAATAAAACCAATGCACAAAAGGAAATCAAATATTAGAAACTTTTTAACCCTCTTTTTTCCAATTCTAAAACCACACCTTGAACTCTGCATAAAGACATCAGCATGCATGAGTGACTTGCTTAATTTCAGCAGTGGGGGAGTGATTGCTTAATGCACTCGGTGCCGCTGGGAATTCTGGTGGATTAGATTGTCTCAGAGTCAGTTACAAAACAACAAAAGGTTTTTCTAACAAGAGTTTTTGTTTAATTATTCAAAAGTGACAAATAAGTATGCTTTGTTGTTCCATAGTTCCTGCTTCTTTTGCCGATGACAACTGGGATATGCAACATATCTTTAACTTCCCTGTGAAAATATATCCCTGTTGCCATAACCTCATGGATGTGTGCCCACTTTTGTCCAGATGTCTGTTTGCCTCCATTAAACACAAAACCCATCTTTGTTTCTTGGTAGAAAAAGACAAAGAAAGTAAGCTTCTCTGTGTGTTTTCTTTGTCATATGAGCAGACAAGTAACTAAAATAACTATACTGGATTTTAAATTGACCCAAAACTCTTTGATAGTACAACAACAATGATATTTCTTGAGATACCATGTGGAATAATAACATATAAATGTGATCAAATGGCTTCAGAAAGGTTTCTGATAAATACTTCTAGTCAGGTCAAAAAGAAAGAGCAAACTCTTCCCATTACTCCCTTAAATCTAATGGAAGCAGCATTTCCACAGTTCAAAAACAGTCACGTCAGGTTAATTGGTGACTGTAAATTGTCCATGGGCCTGGTTGTTTATGTGTGGCCCCATGATGTCGACCTGTCCAAGGTGCCCCTGCTTTTCACCTGAGCACAGCTGGAATGGACTCCGACTGATCTCCATGACCCCAAAATGGCCTTCATTGGAAGGATAATGGATGGAAATGGCATTGATATGCTTTGTAGTGTGATAAAAGACCATGATTCAGTGCGAGCGGTTTTAACCTATTATTGTTATAATCCAGCCCTGTCTTCAGTAAATGTAAACGCATGAAAATCAAGTACCAAATTGATGCCATGACAAGCCATAGTTTCTGTCTCATGTAAACATCTGCAAAGTTCTGTATTCAAACAGTGGATCATCATTCTATTCAAATTGAGTTGGTTTTTGTTTAGAGGGTCTTTCAGCCAAATCACTCACTTCTATCCTGACTTTTTTTGTCTGAGCTACAAAACAACAAACACACACAAAACAAATAAGCATTTCATGTAGATAACCTTCACTATTTTCAGTAAACTTACTCTCTAAAAGTATCAGCATTGATTTTTGCCACCTTTTTAAATGCAACTTTACAAGTGTTACCAGAACAGAAGTGGATTCCTTCAGTTCGGAGTTTGCATGTAATAAAGCGTGATACTACAGTATAACCCGGTCAAAAAATGACTGTTAGAAAACATCAGAAGCACATTATGTGTTTTCCCTTAAACTGATAGATAACAGGCTTTTGAATGATTTAGAAAATCTATAAGCAGCACTCTGGAAATGTACTTTTAAAGCATAATATTGTGGATCCGTGGTGAGCAGCTGAGTTGCAGAGCGTCATCTGTGTTTTCAGACCGGAGAATAAGCAGGGATAGGGTAAAAGACTTCAAAGCTGCTTTTTCGTGCCACCAGAGTATTCCATGGATAATAGACTTAAGGGGAAGATTTATCAAACAGCACACTTGAGGACTCTAATGTGAGTTGTGAATAATACGAGTGTGAGAGAGTGTGAGTGATGTGTGTACGTGCTCATGCAGTGTCTATGTGACCAGCGTGCGCTTGTGTTGACAGATGTGCGATGTTTCTTTTGGCATGCTCGCCAATTTTGGTGCTTTCTAGGTGCGATTAAGACAGAAACAAGGTTTAATGGGTACAGCTTTTAGCTCCAAATTTCTGAAGTGAATATGCTGATGAGTGGCCTGCTGCCCACGCGAAACACACACCATCTCAGTCAGAAACCGTCCACCTACTAACAGACGCAGTGGGCCCAAAGGCCGCGGGGAACTGCTTATTTATGCAAACGTCTGTTGATCTCTGCCAACTCTGATACATGTTGAACAGTTTCCATCAGCTCACAGTCATCATCTAATCCAGTGCCCCACCAGTCACAGTGAACTGAGAAATTAGACGTGCACTCGTGCCCCATCATCAAGCTGAAAATAAAAGCATTTGAAGTGACTTGATGATTAAGCGTAGCAGACTATTTGTGCTTGGTAGGATAATGGCCTTATAAATATTATTTGCAGAGAGTCTTTTTCCTCTTACAGCATCACCGCCACATCATTAATAGTGCTCTGTTGATGAAAAATATTCAGTTAGGCAGTTGACATCTGATATGCAAATTATGCCTTTTTTAATAATGAGGAATCAGGACTATACACTTACTTGCAGATGAATCCTCACAACAGCTGTGCTAAAGAGAACAATGTATTATTGTTAGACCATAATTTGGTATTAAAGTCTTCATGAATTAAGAAAAAGAAACAGAAGCTAAATGCCGTTTGTTATTTTAGTCAGTTTGCTGCACAAAAAGAGGTATTTAGGCAAAGGCATTCTTCTAATTTTGTCACATCAGTGTTTCTATCTTCCGGCTCCAGCCGGTGCTGCTGGGTCCGCTCATGCTCAAGCAAGGACACAGCACGTGAAACACACTGCTGAGCTCAACACAAAGACAATTTTTGACAAACGGTGAAGGCTGTGTGTTTGTATTGATTGCTACATGTGGAGCTTGCAAGTGGGTGATGATGACTGGTGAGGTCAGGATGACCTTGCCCTCATCCGACTATGATGTATGTGATATTGCTAAATGGAGGCAAGGAAAAAAGATAGTGTCATCTATAGGACTAGCTTTTTAGAAAGTATGCATGCTTGTTTTGAAGTACTTGTTTGCTGTAAGTTTGAAAAAACGGGGAAGTGATTCAAACCACTCTTTAGCTTTGGCAGCTCAAACACCCCGACTGGACTGGAAAACTCTCAGTAACATCTGCTGAGGAGCACTTGAAAGAAGCACATGGCTTTTAACTGCTCAGCAAGCTGCTCCAGAACCACTAGATAAATTATCTAATGAAGCCTCAATTTAAAATGTGTTTGAAACAAAAAATCTTATGTGTAGTGACAGAGGGGAAGTGTTTTTTTGTCAGCCTGAGACTGTTGAAGTTCTGAATGACTCCTGTAGACTTTGTACAGTACGTTTAGGAAAAAAAACCTGCCCAGACTCATTTATTTGAATAAAGTATATAGAGAAATAAGAGGGATATGATTTGATCTCCCTTTTAATGTGTAAAGATGACTCGAAGGCTGTTTCCACATGTGTTGGAGTGCACCGTGGGTCGGCCTCGGCGTGCTCCGCTTTATATTATCTCATTTTTCACCTTCATGTGGTTCATGTTGCACCACAACATGAACATGAAGCTGCACCACAAACCCGTGACACCGGTCAGTGTTGTCATTGGTCAATATCAGTGGAGAAAGAGCATTGTGTTTCCATGACAACCAGCCTGAAGCGAAGGCATAAAAAGCATAACGACACAACAAATGTGCGTTTTGACCTAGAGTTGGATGATTTTTCTGTATTGTTTGATTGCACCGATCGAGACAAACTATACTTAGAAGTTGAACTTCATTTACAAACTAAACAGTTTAGACCAACAACTAGTTTGTAAATGAAGCGCGACTGTGGCCGAAGCCCGTTTCTCCGGGACTTCTTCATACATGGATGTGTCTGAAACCACGCCGTAGTTGGTTTTTAGTCCACTGGTCCTCCGTCGTGGTTTAGTAATTCGTTTGTGGAGAACTATTTAGTGAGTTCATCACCTGAATGAACTTTTCGACTCTACTGCAGTTATTACTGTGCTGTTCATCATGTCACCGCTGCCACCAACATAAAACATAACTGATCACCACCTGCTTGATCACCATAACTGTATCTTCTCAGATAAAATTAAATCACACTGATGTTGTCTGTGTTTTATGATAACCTGATAAGCTCCAAAGAGACCAATATAGTGATGGTCAAATGCTGTTCAAAATGGTCCTTCACAAACCAACGTCTGATGTGTCAGCAGCTCCGTCCCTAATTTATTTAGAGTCTATAGGTATACGATTAACCAAAAGAAATGGTTTCTGGACTGCCAACTATGCCAACTATCATCAAAACTTCCAGGACTATTTAAACCGGCCGCTTTGCCCCTGGCAGCAAGACCTCCAGCCGGGGAACACAGAACGGGAGACTTGGCACACAGTAGTTGTTCCTATCTGATAAACAAAAAATTGATTGGTGTCAGAAAAACATTGAGATTAAAGCCAAATGCTGACTACTACATCCTGTGCGGCTGCATTTATTTTTGGATCGGCTGTGTTAGCAAAGCTGTCGGTTAGCTGGTGTTTGATCATAAATCCATAATCCATCCATCCATTATTTATACCTGCTTATTCCTATCTTGGGTCACAGGGATCTGCTGGAGCCTATCCCAGCTCCCTTCGGGTGAAAGGCAGGGGTAAATTCTGGACAGGTGATGATAAATCAGATCAGTAAATTCAGATTTTCACTTGACTTTCAGTATCTTAATCTTAGTGAGATTGATGGTACAAAGTAAACTAACAGTGTAAAGAGTTTAAAAAGTTGGTCAGATGAGCACTTGTGTGAACAGGAAAACTGATCATTTGTTGGTGTAATTTAAAAACACCTTCTTTAAACTCGCACAGCTGTAACACCCTCCGCCCTCTGCTTTTTAAATATTAGCTCTGCAAGAATGATAAAGCAAGGCTATTAAACAGCTCAATCTTTGGGATTGCTGTTTGAAGCTGCAAGGTTTTAAAATTGATTTTCCTTCTTTAATTATTTTCTCTTACAAACCATGAGTAGGTGTAACTTGGTGTTCACATAACTTGAAATCTGGCAGGCTGCAGATGGATACCCTTTGAAATGTAATGCACCAGACCTCTGCAATTACCACCAGGCTAAAAGCTGGATACCTCTGCTTTACAAGGAATTGCACAGTTCAAACATCAGCAGCATCAGGGAAGAAAACGTGCATGATGATTAAACAACCTCATTATCAGTGAATCAGAGTCCTGGTGCTACTGGAAGAAACTCTGCCCATGACGAACGCAAACCAGAGAAAAACAGGATGAGTCTGTCTACAATTAAAGTTTTTTTCCTTGCCACTGTTTGGCTTGAAGGGGTTTCTACCAATGGGGGAGTTTTTTACTCGCCATTGTTTTTTTTAATATTTGATCCGGGGTCATGCGCTGGGTATCTGTAAAGCGCCTGCAGACACTGGATGCCCACTGGGAGCATTGGTTCCAAACCACTATTTATTATGTGAAATGTAAAATAGATAAATAAAGTAAAATTGAATTGCATGTAATCTACAATAAGCCTAGTTTAGAAGAGATCTCTGCAACATAAGCTACACCGATTGCTAAACGTTTACCTCTCCACAGACATCTCACAGATGTCTAAGCCTAGATTCTGCACTGTACCAGTCCAGCTAAGTCTGAACCGCTTTGAGAAGGCGGAAGTTGAGAAGTTTGAAAGTTCCAGAACTAGATTAGCTGTATTAGATCTTTATTTAGCCGGGATAGTTTTAAGCCTTTTCATTTTATATCAAATAAGCAGAATCTAGTTTTTCAATAAATGTTTTATTTGTGCAACCATCCTTATGAAAACAGACATTTAAAAAAAAGAAAGTAAATTAAAAACTAAAACCTAGAACTGGAATATAAAAGTATTTCCCAACTTATGTGTCTGGTAAAGAAAAGTTGTATGTAATTTCCTAGCACAGAAGTTACTTGGTATTAATCTAAGGCTGCAACTAATGACTATTCTAATAATTGATTAATCATTGACTATTGAAACGATAAGTCAAATAATCAGATTATGAATCTCGTAATAATTAAATGGCTCTTATTTAACTCTAAGCTAAGCTAAGACAAGATAGATGATGTACAATGTGTGTACAAGTGTTTGTTTTTATACACATACATGTTTATACACACATATATTTATATTTGTGCGTATAATTATACATGTATGCATGCACACACACATACACACTTTTTTACTTGTTCTTTTTTTATGTCTGCTTGTTGTGTGCTGGAATCTTTTTTTTTTTTTTACTGCAACACATTTCACTTTTTACCACTAAGACACATCACACAAACATCACAGCAGTCACCACACTACACACACCACACCCATCACTGTCTTGTCTTTCTAGCAGTCCTGTCCTTTCGTGTTTCACTTTGGTCATTTTAATTCTTTCTGTCAAAATATGGACTCTAAATGTTAATAAAATATGTTGAACTAGACTGTCGGAGAGGACCGGTGAAGGACTAACACACATTCATGCTGCCTGATTAAAATGCATACATACAACATGGATAAAGGTTTTTACCAAATCATGGTACTAACCAGTAATAAATATGCAGTCAGATTAAAAAAAAAAGAAAAAAAAAGTGATAACAGTAAGCGATTGGCTGAGCCGATTGCCAATCAATTGTTTTAGAAAAAATGTATGCTTGATATAAACTCTATTGGTGTGGTACAAAAAAGTTCACCCCCTCAGGGTTGTCATGGGTGTGAAATCAAACGATTGAGACCAAAATGGTGGTTTGAACCAGACTGTAAATATTTTTATTTCTGCACTATTGTTAGACATATCAACATGGGAGTCAATCGACATTGACTCGCTTTTGAAGCCTCCAGCGGCCAGTCGATGAACTGCAACAAAACTGAGTTCTGCATGACCCTCAATGTGGAGGTGAGATGGTTGGCGCGTGCCACCTCCACGTTGTTTACCTGGTGCTGTACTCTATTGCCCATGTGGAACCCAGCAGAGATAAGAAGAGAGCCAAACAGAGCGTATTTGAAAATATCCCTCCCTCCTGAGTATTTTTGTCTTTTTGCCACCAACCTTTATTTGTGCAGAACTGCACAACTGCAGAAACTGCAGAAAGGCGCCCCTGCGTTCTCCCGTCCTCTGAAGTGTATAGTTGCAAGTCGTACATGCGAATGGCTTGCGTCTCCAAATGTTACTACACATCACAGTGACACGAGCCGCAGCAGACGAACTGGTCCACTTAGAAGCATTGATCTTCTTCATTATCTACTACTTCTTTATTTTCAAAGCTGGATTGCTGATAAATTGCTGCAATGCTGGTAAATAATCGCTGATGCCAAAC
The DNA here is from genome assembly GCA_014839995.1 of Xenentodon cancila. NCBI lineage: Eukaryota > Metazoa > Chordata > Actinopteri > Beloniformes > Belonidae > Xenentodon > Xenentodon cancila. The sequence continues at coordinate 23,839,441 of CM026210.1, read as the reverse complement.
ATTTATCAGCTCCACCTCATACAAAACATGCTTTATTTGCTTTGTTTCTATGTCTGAGATACATATGGGAAATTAAAGGAAGCTTAGCAGTGCAAGCTACAGCGCTGGAGAACAAGAACGATGCAATCGACTCAGGACAAGCATGAACACCAACTACCGTTGTCTTATATGTAGGCTATGTACGTACCAAATGTAATTCTGAGACAAGATTTAGGATATAATAGAGCAAGAGCAAGTCAGTTCTACTGGTTAAAAAGGAATTTACAGAGCAAACAGAGGTCATTCAGGGAGCAATGCCAAGAAAGACAGAGACAATGAAGGTGGCGGGGAGTAAAGGTGACCAAAGCAATGATGGCAACGGGGCCTAATTACAGGTCAGTGCACTGTTCTTCAGGTCACGCCGTGATGCACAACGTTCAAGCAGTCGTGTGTATCTGTGTTGGCGGTGTGGGAACGAGCCACCAGCTGCACACAAAGACCGTAACCTTATCACTGCTGGGAGGGTCAAATATATGAACTCAAACAACTGTGAATAATATTGTCACTGCGCAGGAGAAGAGAGAGGTAGGGTGACAAAAGAAGGAGAGAATGGCAAAGAGAAAGACGGGCAGGGAGGTCAAGAGAAACACAAAAGTAGCTGGTGAGTAAATGTAATGTTAAACTGAGAGCACTCGTATCTTCCTGTACAGTTCTCATATGTAACAAGAGTAACTGGCATAAAATGCTAAAATGTACCATAGTTTTGCTTACTGGGTATAACGAGGTTAACTGTCTTAATAAGCCACTTACCTGCATTATTTAAGTCAAAGTCCTAGTAAAACAAAAGTAACAAAAGTATATAAACCGCTCGGAATCAGATTACTGTCTTTATGAATCTGCTCATAGATGGTGAAATGGTCTTCAGCTAAGTTGCGGCATCTTGATTGAAGACGCCCTGCATTCACGGTGCTGCTGCAAAAAGTAAGTAAGTGAATCCACAGAGGAATTACTTCTCATTGGAGTCTTAGTTTTCACTCCTGGAGTTCAATAATGAAACTAGTTTGGAAATGTGGTTTAATGCTAAAACCCAGGGCCTCAGCACTGGAGGACTTCAAAAATCAAAAATCAAACCGTCACATTAACCAACATCATGTTATTTAACACAGGTTTAGTTTTGTTGGAGCTGTGAACTCTAGTGTCCGGGGTGATTTTGGACTCAAACTTTCTCCAAGTTTATTCATTTGGGGTTGAGTTACTATGTCTCTGTAGCTACCTCTTGTGTCTCACGTAAAAAGTCAGACTGACACATCTTGATACAGAGTGCAATCTCCATTGTGAAATGCCAAAAACAGGTGTTTTTTTATTTGTCTGAATTTGCATTTGGAGGGGAGCAGGTGTTTATTTCTAAACCCTCTTGCATTCCATGAAAGAAACATCTTCTTCATTACTACCAAACAAATTATGCCTAAGAAATAGTGATGGGGTACAGGAGAAATCTGATTAGTGACCTGCTGCATGTAAATGGAAATTTGCAGTAAAGGTGTTAACAGTGTGCGAGAATGCATCCTTCATTTACCTCCGTGACCTGGGTTCTTAACTGCATTTGCGCACATTTTCTCATCCAGTCTGCGTTTCCCCATTGCCGTCATGATCTGTTAAATTAGTGCTCTTGTTGCTGCATCACATTTACATTTGCCACAGAAAACCTCATCAGACTTAAAGAGATATTGGAAGTGCAACCTTGTTTGTCTTGTTTTAAAATGTTAAATATCAATGGAATAAATGGTTTACAACAAGATTTAGACATCTTTCATTAAGGAGAGCAAGTGTTGTTGGCTGACTGTAAAAGCCCCTGAGCCTTTTGCAAATCAAAACATCACAGACACACACAGTTCAGCACAACATGGTAAACACACAGCAGCACTGATGAGGATCAGATTCAAGCCCAACCTTTTAACCCCACTCATCTTCCTTCATCCTTCATAAACCCTTCTGAAGACTTTATTCTCCGCTCATTTACACTTCTGACAGAGAGCCATGAGAAGGTGTTGCCTCTATCTTTAGTTGTTTTACATCAGTCCAGCCACAAATTCAGACACAAACAGACAGGAGGAAGATGAAGGTAATTTCTTTTCTTTTTAATCATAGTGCTTAGAAAACAGAGTGATACAATTATAACCACAAAGAAAGAAAGCTCATGCAACTTCAGGGACAGGAATAAAGGCTGTGGTAACCAGTGGTGATTACCTGCTTTCAGCTTCTTAATATCGGCCTTTTCTGACTGAATTATTATGCAACACATCAAAAAAACAGAAAAATCTTTGATTTAGTTGGTTGTGACGAATTAGAACGATGGCGAACGGTGAACTTGATGTCCGTCAAGTAAACCAGCTGCCGTTCAGTTTCGTATATTTGCTATGCTTTAGTTGAATCTTACTTTCACTATTAGCTTCTGCTGTTAGTTCTGGGTCAAAGTCTGGAGCCTGAGCTGTGGGACATGCACAGACCGTGTGGACCTTCAACCAAACTATCTGGGTGTGTTAGTCCAAGTATTAGTTTGATGTAGTACAGTTTCAGTCAGACTGAGATACTAACATGTATTTCAAAACTGGTTTCAGTTGGACTATTGGAACCACGGCATTAATTTCCATTGTTATGCTGATGATACGCAGCTCTATTTGTCTATGAAGCCAGATGAAACAGAACTATTAGCCAGACTTCAGGGGTGTCTTAAGGACACCAAGAACTGGATGACCGGACCTGTAGTCCCCATCTATGTGGATCACCAACTATCCATATTTCACCCATATATCTACCTGCAGTTCCACCTCTGACCATCCCAGTGTCTGCCTTCACCTGTCTGTGTGGATGTCTGTTGGATACTTGCTGACATCCCGACCGGCAGTCCTCATCCCCTTGGATCACCGTCTATCCATATATCACCCATATTCACAGAAGTCTAATTGGACTACCAAGGACAGTTACTAATGTATCCTGTCTTGTACCTTTGACGGTGTCTCTATGTCTCTATTCTTTCTTATTTCTTGCTCTACCCGGCTGGCCTTCGGCAGGAGGGTCCCCCCTCATGATCCAGGTCCTGCTCAAGGTTTCTTCCCTCTTAAAGGGGAGTTCTTCTTGCCACTGTTTGGCTTAAGGTTTTTCTTCCACTAGGGAAGTTTTTACCTGCTTGCTCGGGGGTCATGTTCTGGGTCTCTGGAAAGATCCAAGAGACAACTTGTGTTGTAATAGACGCTATATAAATAAAATTGAATTGAATTGAATATACATAGAAGTAGTAGTTCAGCAGCTGAGGGATAATTATACTATCTGTATCTTGTCTTTTGTACCTTTGACGGTGTATCTATGTCTCTCTTCTCTCTCTACTTCTTGCTCTACCCGGCTGGCCTTCGGCAGGAGGGTCCCCCCTTATGATCCAGGTCCTGCTCAAGGTTTCTTCCCTCTTAAAGGGGAGTTCTTCTTGCCACTGTTTGGGTTTAGGTTTTTCTTCCACTAGGGAAGTTTTTACCTGCTTGCTCGGGGGTCATGTTCTGGGTCTCAGTAAAAAGATCCTAGAGACAACTTGTGTTGTAATAGACGCTATATAAATAAAATTGAATTGAATTGAATATACATAGAAGTAGTAGTTCTGCAGCTGAGGGATAATTATACTATCTGTATCTTGTCTTTTGTACCTTTGACAGTGTGTCTATGTCTCTCTTCTCTCTCTACTTCCTGCTCCACCCAGCTGGTCTTCAGCAGGAGGGTCCCCCCTTATGATCCAGGTCCTGGTCCAGGTTTCTTCCCTCTTAAACGGGAGTTTTTCTTGCCACTGTTTGGCTTAAGGTTATTCTCCCATTAGGGGAGTTTCTTCCTGTTTATCTTGTTTATGTAATAATTGCTCGGGGGTCATGTTCTGGGTCTCTGGAAAGATCCCAGAGACAACTTGTGTTGTAACAGACACTATATAAATAAAATTGAATTGAATTGAACTAATGCATTAATGTTTTGCTTTTTTCCTTGATAATATGCAAATTTACTGATTCTTCAAAAAAATCAAATTTTTAAACATTAGGTTGTAGTGAATTTATACGTGGTGACAACAGTGCAGTTATTGCAAAAAAAAAAAAGGCTTCGACTCTGCAGGACAAACAAAAAGGTTCACTGCGACGTGGAGAAAGTTTAACAGTTATAACAACTTTTTATTTTGATGTGTTGTTATTCAGAAAAAAAATATGTTGGTTATAGTACTATAAAAGAAAATAAATAAATTAATAAAAAAAGGAGAACATTTATATTACTGCTTTTCCATTCCAGTCTCACTATCCTTTGTTATTTTGATGCAAGGAAAGCCTGTTGTTGAAGACTGTCTTTTAACAACAGGCTTGTTATTGTCAATACATTCAAATGTATCTACAACAATATTTTAGTTTTAAAAGTTTCTACTTTTCAATTTCCTAACCACCATCATGAAATCAATCTTGGCATATGCCGGACCTCCAAATTACCCAACCAAGCAAATAGAACAACACATTTTGACCGAGTGCTTGAAACGGTGCTCTGACGCATCCCCAACCCTAACCAGAGGAAGCCGACACCGAGTTGTGACACAGCTACAGACACTCAACCATTCAGATGAGCAGTACAGAAGCCGCTATTAGTATCAAATGTCAATGTTTTAATAATATAATAAAACAAACCATCAACGGAATATCAGGAATAAATAACTGAACAGCTGCATTAGTCTCACAGATGACTGCAGGTTTCTGACTGCCCACCTGGAAACGGGAATGCTACTTCAGAGGAAAAAGGAAGGTGTTGCATGTCAGAACTGACCTTCACAACCAGACAATGCTAAACACGCATGCAGAAAATACTAGAATTTAATACAATCTGGTTTCATTGATAGTTGTTAGTAGTAGCAGTTGGCATGAATGTTGTGTAACCTCAAACAGTTTCAGCATCTGCAGTTCCTGCCTGTCCTGGATAAAAAGCTTTTGTTTTCAGTGTCAACAGACGCAGAAGAAACTGCCTCAGGACACCAGTGTACAGATGAACAACCAATCACAGAAAGGAACCATGTCATGTGGGCAGAGCCACGATCAGACTAGTATCAGCAAGAGGCATCCAAAATGGCACGCAGTGCAGTAAACCTGCTAATCCAAAACATTATTAGTAGTCCGCAGCCATCGTGGTTGTTGTGAATTGTGGCTGTTGGGACACTCCTCCATGAGTCATAGCGTAAAACCTGCCACCTGTAATTGGTTTGGTACAATCTTTACCAGTGGAAACGAGAATGAGACAGATACCAAACCTACTTCACAGGACACGTGAGTGGGGGTGGCTGGCGAGGCTCCGACGCTTTACAGTCTTATTAAGAGGAGAATCCAGAGACATTTCAGCATTCCAGGGGAAGACAGAAGGAAGACAGAATGGTTGTCATCTTTTCACTGAGGTTTTTTTTTGGAAAAAACAAAATCACTGCTGGTCTGAATGTTTTTCTTTCTGGAAGAGTTTTTCTGGTAAGTCTAACAGTTTTTAAGATTTTAATGCTGAGTATCAGAGGCTTGTTGTTTACATGCGGATGCAGCAGACTGAGCTTTCCAAAGACCAGCGAACAATCAGACAAAAAATTACCTCAAATGTAGATGAGTTGACGAGGAGAAGTGAGGTTAGGTAAAGCAGGAAAAATGGGGAGCAAAACAGATGGATTGTGGTCATTTTTTCTCCCCAATCACGTTAGGGAGCATGAGATCCCTAACATGAGATCACGTTAGGGAGCACGAGATCCCTGGCAGACGGGATAGACTGACTGTGAAGGAGCACCTCTGCACTCCAGATGTTGACTGTGAGTTTCCCGTCATGACTTTCTCCAGAGAGGTTATCTGTGCTACTCATCAGTTTGCATGTAAAAGCATCAACACAGTTGTTGCCAGGCAACAAACATACCATAATTGTATTCGTGTTGATCTCAGGCGAATTGAACTACTACTGTCCAACATATTCTTAAACCATATTTATTTAGATTTTTCTTCATTTCTTTTTTTACTTATATATTTTTGAAAGTAATTTACACTGCAAAAATATAATTTTCTTTAGGAATTAAGAAAAAAACAGTTGTCAATAAAGTATGATGAATTGAACTGTTAACGCTCACATATTTTAACCACAACTATCACTTATGTTACTTTTGTTTAACTCATGTTTTAATATTCATTCAAGTAATAACAAAGGGCATGATGACATGACAGGACCTGAATAGATTATAAGGTGAAATTAAAATGACTCACCTCAAAAAGAAATAAATCAGATTAAGAAATAAAAGTAAATTTTAAGATTTGCTGTGTAAATTCACTTTGCTTGCATTTTCCATCATCCTGATTTGGGATTGAACACTTCTAAAGCTTTAAGCTCAGTGATGAATGTTTAACAGCCCTGGTGATGGTGCATGGTTTGATAAGAAACAACTACTACAGCTTACCTTGACAAACTTCAGAAGTTAGCAGGGCGAGGTGAGCGAGGTGAGCGGTGCAAAGTGCTGAAATAATGACACAGATTTCCAGAGCAGAAGCTGTGGTCATTTATTCCTACACACCAGAGGGATACTCTCAATCATGAAACACACCTTGTGGTGTGCACGCTCCAGAGGTGCTGAGGAGTGTAAAAAAAAAAGAAAAACACCTTCAACCCTCTGTCAGTTGTCCTTTAAGTGACTCGTCACCATCTGACAAGTGGCAGACACATCTACAGTCCTGCAAAGCCTCAGCGGGTTATGACAGGGCCACTGCAGTTTCAGCTCAGCCACTGTACAGTTCGAGCAGTTCGAGTCATTAACTGTTCATTATTACACAAAGACCCCAAACTCTATATAAATGTAAATATTTATATACATAATGTATAAAATATATAAATATTATACTGATACTGATGGATGGACGGACGGACGGAGGGATGGACGGAAGGACAGACGGACGGAGGCACGGATGGACGGAAGGACGGGCGGGGCGGATGGATGGACGGAAGGACGGACGGACGGACGGACGGACGGAGGGACGGATGGATGGATGGAAGGACGGGCGGACGGACGGACAGAGGGACGGATGGACGGACGGAGGGACGGATGGATGTGCCGTAGCAATGCTCTTCTCTATGAAACAAACACGAGGTAAATGAGTGAGCAAAAAAGAAAAGCTTGCAACATACTTCATTTTTTTTCAGACAACTCAATCAAAATTGCTCCTCATCATAAAACATATTTAACATAGTTTGCTATCTTGGCCATTAAGCATATAAAAATAGTCAAATACCAGGACACGATGCCGGACCTCCACAAAGGTCTGAAAACCAGCCACTGTCCCCTGTTGCCGGGCCGTGAGAGAGGGCTGACTGACAGGCCCGCCCACCAGGTCACGTCTCCCGTGCGCCTGCATCTGCACGGGTTAACGACAGTCACCCGGCACACGGTCAACACGCCATGTTGTCAGTTTGCCAGCATTATACGGTAAAGGAAAAAAGGGCAAAAGACTGCAATTTGCAATTAATGTTAGGCCGAAAAAAGCCGTGGTGGGACTTTGAGGAGCCTTTGTCCTATAAGATGTTGCAGGTTTTTTTTAGATTGTTGCTATTTAAATGTTAAAAGAACAAAGCTGCTGCATTTGGACATTGTTTTCTTTTTGCACTACAAAAAACCTAAAATTTAGGACACTTTATTGGTGGCTTAAGTTGTTTCTCTAGTTTGTCCTGTAGATAATTCATTTCTTCTTTCGATCAACCATCTCATTATTCAGCTAAATATCAAGCACATTTAACAATTAGGTAAAATCAACAGTTGCAGGAGTAAGAGAAATCTGTTTCAATGGTAGTTCTGATCCATGAACATTCGTGATGAATTCACAAAGTCTTTAAAGATCATTTGTTTGCACAAATGATTGTATTATACTTGCATATAAATGAAAGAAAATATGAAAGCGGAGAGGTTCTTTGTGTGAGAATTAACATATAATTTTAATAACTCAAAATGAGCTGACTGAGTGTGAGTGGGCACGCCACCCACTGTTTTTATTAATGTGTCTAACCACGTACAGCAATCCAGTAACCTTTTCACAAAAAATATCCCTGATTAAAATGTCTCTCCACATGAAAGAAAATCCTCCAGTTCATGTTAATGACTGAGGGCTTTCTGTGGGAACTTCAAACAAAGGTAATCAGCAGTTTCTGCAGGACTAATGTTTTCTCTGCTGTGGATACAGAACGGTGTAAATCTAAGATACAGGGAGGACTGACAGTTGCAGCTAAACATTAGAAGTTCAAGTGCCTAAATGCAGAATCTGGGAGGAAGCGTCATCCGCACCCGAATAAATCCTCACTTTGTTCCAAAATAAAGACCTACTGCACAAGACCAGACAGAAAACATCCATTTTAAAAATGTTGACATGTCAATTAACAAATTATTCTCATCGTAAACGTTTCTGTTTGTGTCACCCAAACAGAAAATGCCCAGAATGCAGTTCGGACTCCGCAGTGACAAAAGTGTTTTAAAATCGAAGGCATCCTGTTCATTTCAGAAGTGAATACAGTGTGTGTGATTCTCCTGCAGGGCATAAATGAAAATCCTTTTTATTTTCTTCTAGCCGGCGTTGCACCATTACTCTTTCTGGCAGCTATTTAAAATCGTGCCGGTGAGATTCATTGTGTATGGGTGTCATTTGTACAGTGTGAACTCTCGTGCTTGCACGTGTCTATTGTGTGTATGCAGGTTTGACGGGGACGTGTTACTGTGAATATGTGTGTTTGTGGTCTGTCTGTGTTTGCCCGGGAAGCTCTGCACACACCACATGTGTGTTTGCTTACTGTAATGAGTTTTACAGAAGCACATTAGTGTTCAAATATGGTTATGTGTTTCCAAGAAAGAGCAGAAATTAAGAATTGTATTTTCTAAAACTCATATAAATCTAAAATGCATATATCCTTTAATGACACTTGTTCTTTTCCAGCTATGGGATTTAAAAATCCCGACAAGAAGATGATCCCATTGTTGACATAAACGTGCTACAACTCAAGTGTGACTTCAATACTTTGCTTATTACTGTTAAAATGCATCTTAGCATATTGAGGCCATCAAACTTCATTTTCAACTAGACCTTTGAATTTGCTCGGCCAAGTATCCTGATTCTTTTCCTCCTCGATACAAAGATTTAGTCAGATTTTTCTAGGTTTGACCTTGATTTCCAGCACTCTAAAAAATAATTGATTTAATGTCTGTATATCACCAAAGTTGAGTTGGATATACTGAATAAAATGACAAAATATTCGACACCTGTTTTTTGTGTTGAATTTAACTCTTTTAGAAATGTACTCAAAATAACTGAGAGACTTCATACTTATCAGCATCGTGAACTACAATTATTAATGATTCAAAATCAATATCATTTGTTCCCCAACACCCACTTCATACTTTGAGTAGGACTGACGACCTATGACATATTAACTGCGCCCGAAGAGCACGGCATCGTGGGAGATTTTCTGCACAACGGCCGTTAACGGACGGACACATTCATCCGCAGCAGAGCTGAAAATCGTTTGCAGGTAGGTGACCAGGGGACAAATGCAGATTTAATATTAACGCTGTGTTTTCCAGTCCTTTCTTTTATGATGATTTTCTGAAGACCGCAGCACCTAAGCCGTCGTTCTGAAGCCAGTTAGTAGCGCTGTCCGGGTGCTTAACAAGTCTGTGACTTGTTTTGATTAAAGATATACGAGACCGAGCATGCAGTAAGTATTTAAGTAGGCCTACTTTGTCCTTCAGTTGAATTTGAAAGGATCTTTTTTCACATTTCGCAGCCTGTTTGTGCACATTGAGCCTTTTTTCTGTTTTTTAAACCATCTTCTGTCAACGCTGCTGCTGGCCACACTTTTATCCTGACAGAAGTTCAAAACTTGTTTCGTTGAGTCGGTGCAAGATTAAAATATCTAGTGTGAAAGACGGTTGTAGACGGCTGTAGCTTCATACCGGCTGCATGAAGTGTCAGTGCCACATGTCATGATACGTTTCTCTCATGTAGATCGCTTCTGCCTGGAAGACAAGTATCCAGCTGTTATATTGTTTTTTTTTGTTTTTTTTAATTATTGAAACTTTGGTCCTCGGAGTTATGCAAAAAGTACTATCAATTCCAGTATAGTTACTCCCAATTTACATAAATAATATTTATTTCAGTCATTTTATTTCTTAAGAGATGTATCTTATGATAGATTACTCAAAGATGAAATGTTTCGTAAGGGTTGTTAATGCTTTTATTGTTGTTTTTTTTTTTCAGCACCTGCTTCACCGAGACAAGAAGGTCCAGCCTTGACTACCAAGTACAGCAGGTCATTTTACTCGGAGGACTTAATGTGTTAAATCTGGAATCAAGTTTTATGTATATGATTTTGTTTTATACATGCTGAGTAATGATACCAACGAAATATTTGATACTGGTTTTCTGGTGTGGGTTTTTTTTTTTTTTTTTTAAATGCCAACTCAAAATTCTGACCATTTTCCAATTGGTGGAAGTAGTCTTTACTGGAGGAGCCGTATTGATGTATTGATTGCTGTATTGATGAGTTCATGACATATGAAGAGAAAATCGACTCACTGTACCTGTGCATGCGTAGCACAGGATTTGTGTGAGTGTAAACCTGTTTGTGTGCAGCTTTGTGTACTTGTATGTGTAAACCATGATTTGTAAATCCTAAAGAATATTTTGTCCTTAACTTACCCGAAGTTACGGACAAAATTATTATAATGCAATACACACACAAATAGTTAACTGAATGCATGAATCGCCTGACACACACACACGAAGCTACATTTATGCACAGATCAGCACGAGAGGTTTGAAGACCCTTTTCACGCCTCGAAGTCATAAAGATTCATGCGTACATGGTGTGTTTAAGTGCCGGTGGAAAGCTGGGTTATCTAAATTTTCTCCTAAGTCAATCGTTATTTTCATCGATACTTAGTTCCCGTTAAACTTGTAATGAGTTGTGGAAATTGTGGATCTGTGTAAACTTATTAGTTAAAATTAATAACAGTCTTGCTGTAAGTTACAGCTGACAAGTATTTCAGGATTGAATTTTTTATGTGGTTTCGACTGTGGCTTACTGTTGTTTTCACTTACAATTTCAGTTGTATTTACTCAAATTTGTATGTTACTGCAACAGCTACAATTGTTCATGTCAACTTAATGCATTTCAGTTTGAATTAGTCTGTTGATAAGGTACAATGAAAAGATTTGACAGGTTTCACATTTAGTCAAAGTCAAGTTTATTGTCAATTCTACCACATGTGAGATACATACAGAGAATCGAAATTACGATACTCTCAAACCCTCGGTGCTACTCATTTACTCATTTTTAAGTGTAAAAATGTTGCATCAAAAAGATCAGTGTTACTTTTTAGAGTGAGGAATGCAGAAGAACCTGCCTCTGGACACAACTGGACAGACTGTGACATGGGCATACTAGTACCAACAAACACCCACAGCAGCGTGCAGTGGAGGAGGCATGCCAGTGAATACTGTTGTTTCCCAGTAAAGGTTGCTGATATAAGGCTGGGGTAACCGACTGGCGGACTCTGGTCCAGATCTGGACTCTGACAAGATTTTTTTCTGCACTGCTGGAAATTGTTTGTGGTATTATTAATTTATAGTATTTTCACTTAATCGTTGTCAACGGTAACAGAAAATTACACTTTGAAATATCACAACTCTTTTCAACTCACCATTTCTGCTATCAACGTAATTCTGAAATCTAAGAAGCGCGGCTGATATGTGCCCAGGTGCAGCGCGGGCACCTGCCACTACCATAATGTGCAGTATATCTGCTGTAAGTTGGCGGGGAACTCCCTTAAGGGGCCCTGCCTCTACGAAGAGTTACGGTATTTCAAAGAATGTGTGTCAATATCCAACGGTTGGGGACCCCACAGAGGGAGAGAGTTGACGAACTGGACTCTTCTGAAATTTAGTTGGATACCCCTGATCTAAGGTGTTATCATCCATTATGGACCATATAGGCAGGGCTGGACGAGATATCACAATAAATTTCTTAATTTTGGTCGATACGATATAAATTCAATATCATTATGAACTACATGAAATACAGAAAAAATGTAATGAATGCCCAGAGAGAATAATTAAATGGTTCAAATGAATCAATCTTCATGGTTTATTCAGATTCATAACCAAGAACATGACATTACAATCAAATATACATAAACGTCTTAGCACTGTCAATAATAAGGGACAATTTTAAACTGCAACTTTAAAGCTTAAACAAGGGTTATTTTTAAGTAATTCAAAGGCTAAAATATGTTTTAGCAAGCATAAATATAAAAAGTGGTGTATAATACCAAAGTTAGAGTGAGCAGCAGGGCTAATGACACCCAGACTGGTCCTAGACCTCAGGACCTAAAGGTTCTGGTAAAAATACATGCGTCTGGATGTAAATTCACCCTTTTAAAATGTTGCTACCAGAACTAAAAACTCTCTCAGAGCGGAAGCAAAGAAAAACATCAGTGGACATTGTGGAGGGTTTTATCAAGTTTGAGCTTCAGTCCCCGAAAAAAAAAAACAAAAAAAAAAACATTCCAAATATGTTTCCTGGTTGTACGTTTACTATTATCTCTGCTCTCTGTACCATTCACAGTGGAGCTCCGCCTTGATGGGGGCTCTCTAGCTCTCTCTCTCTCTCTCTCTCTCTCTAGCTCTCTCTCCCTCCCTCTCTCTCCCTCTCCCTCTCTCTCCCTCTCTCTCTCTCTCACACATACATACACACAAAGACGTTGGTGCGTGCAGAGGAGCAGGGGAACCCCTTGGCTTGCTTTGGTACTTTCTGTACTGATGAAAGCTGCTGTGAATGGGGAAGATATCAGACTCTTTGCACAAGTGAGACTTTTTGCAAAGTAAAATGTTGGCCAGGCTTCTAGACCTTGTGTCACCTCTCAGCATCTGCAGTGGGGGGTTGGTGGGGGGTGGAGTTCATACGCGCTGATTTCGTGTGCTGAAAGAGGAAGGACATGAAACAAGAAACAGTTCTGTCGTCGAATTTACCAGCAGAAAAAATATCTAAGACTGAAGTCGTAATAACTCTACTGTACGCTTGCACAGTTGTGATGGGATTTCACTGTCAGCCAATAGCTGAGAGAATTTTATTATTTGATGAAAGGATAAACTGGAAAGCACCGTGTTTCAGTCTCGTCTAACGTACAACATTACCCAGGAATCCTTAGTAAAATCACGGTCAGTTCCTCGTTTCAGACCCAGCAGACCAGCAAAGATCGGCCACTGAATATTTGTGTATCATGGGTCTTTTATTCACCCAGTGCAAATTAGACAATCATGCACTTAATTGTGCACTAGCGCATGTTATTTTGAGCAAATAAGTGTGTACACAGGTGATGCACTAAAACGACAGGAAAACTGAGCGTGGAACGCTGGAACTTCACCCACCCAATGTCATGTGAGTATAGTGGAAGTGGTGCAACACAGTAAAAAAGAAGACAGAGATTCGACTAGTGGAGATATTGACAAGGAAACTTGACGAGGAAACCTGGGATAATCTTCAAGTCAAATCTTGGCAGTAACATGTCAAAAACTTGATTGAAGCAGCCATTGACGGAAGTTTTCTGTCTTCATTTCCAGTAAGAACATAACGTAACATAATCGTGTATGTAGAAGACTGTTTGAGTGCACTCCCAACAGTCATCCACGGTTTCTTGGACATGTAGGAATGCTGATGAGTCCAAATAAGTTGAGTGAAGGATGTTGAATGGACTGTAGGAAAAGCAGCAAATGACCTGAGTGATGGAAGAAAATGAACTAAAACAGATTTACTATGGAACAGAAATCACAGGTGTACATTTGTATGAGGAGCAACTTTCTTCCTCCGGTTGAGGGAACCTTGAAGGCCTTTCACAGAAGGCGTCTGCCTTCCATGAATGTCTTCAGGTTTTCTTTTACACACCCAGTCCACAGTTTTCTGCAAGGTTGAACCTAAACAATGAGATGAAACCTCCACTTCACATTCTGAAACATGTTCTTAAAGCAAATCTATTTTCTTTCTTTCGCTTTGATGATCTCCTGAGGATGTGGCATGATATGAAAAATTTGTCCCTATAAGTGTTTACATTTTTTTAAATGGAAATAAACAGGAAATCAAGCATGTGACATTAGCACTTGCTAACTATGTTTCTCACGATTGGGAATGTGCATGAGAGCTAAACAGTGGTGAGATGCCTTTTAAAGTGTCAGTGAGGCTTTGTTGTAGCAACATCAAACCTCAAATGGCTTTTTGCTGAGCGGTTGTGTGGTGGGAATGAAGGAGGATAAAAAGATAAAACGCTGCTGCAGTAAAGATGAGGGAAGGTGAAGATTAACACCCAGAGGCAATTTTGTCATGTTTGATGATGCTGACAGACATAATATAGTTCAACAAATATTTAAAAGCCTCAGTGGAGGGGGTGGGGGGGTTGGATGGTATCTGTATCTATGTGCCAACATATTCTATGTTTGAAAAACGATGTGGTGGGAAAGCATCAGTGTGGTTCTACAGTTCACAAGGGACACAAAAAGACACCGGTTCACTTCTCAGCTCACACTGCTTCAGCTCAGCTCCATTCTCTTCTGAGAAATTCTTGCTCCTAGGGAATTGAAAGGGAAAAAGTAAAAAATAAAAAAAATAATAGGAGTCAAAGCTGCACTGAGGAGGTGAGAAGGTGTGGATGAGTACCCTCCCTCGCTCAGAACTGAGATCTCACCTTGAAAAGGCAACAGCATCCTTGATCAATCTTTCATCACTGTCTCCCAGCGGCCGCTCTCTCACCCTGCACACCACCTCCTCCTCCTCCCCTCGGACTCCATCGTTCTTTGGCATTATAGACTTGAAGAAAAATCCAGCTGAACCAAATCACTCAGACGCTGTGTTTACAGACCCACCTGCCATTTTGCTATCTGCTTCTCTATAATTGTGCAGCGAGGTACCTGCCGACTGCTGCAACAATCTCAGCAAATGCTGCACAGCCCCGTGTCTGTGTTGTTATGTCTCCATATACATGAGTGTGTCGAAGAAATAACAAAGCTTATGAAGAATTTCACTGGAGTTCAAGCAAATCAGTAAAATGCTCAGTGAGGCCGACAGCAACTCTAATAGGATCTGCTGTTGGAAATAAGTTAATTAATCTTGTCTACTTTTCTCAACTTCCTCTATCTTGGCGTTGCTCTCTCTTTTTCACCCTCACTATCACCTTTTAATCCTTCTCTCAGTGAGCTCTCTCATTTCACTTCTTCATTCTTTGTTTAATTTTGCTCCAAATTTGCCTTCTTTCCTTATTTCTGTATCTTTGTTTCTCGGAGACAAGAGTATTAAAGATGAAGGCCAGCAGGGACATTTCTCATGGAGCCTGAGACACGTAACACAATGACACGATGTGGCACTTCTACATCTTGACACTTTTTCTCTCTCTTTGGCTTCTCTACATTCTTAACTGATGCCTGCACAGCGTTCATGATTTCTCAGAATAATCCAGCTCCTGATGCTGTCTCGCTTAACTTATGACAAGAGTTTTTGCGCATTTTCAAATTGAGCATCAACAAGGGGTTTGCCTTCCGTTTGCAAGAGCTTGGGGGAAGGAGGGAGTAAACACAGGAAGCTGCCACGGTGTACACGAACAGAACTTGTTGTTAATGAAAGTCACTGAGCAAGACAGATAAAACTGAGCCGGCTACAGGTAACATCTTCACTTCATCTTTCATGAAGTGTGCAATGACGGGAGCCAAATGAATTACTCCAGTTGGAATCATAATTACTCCACTTGTTAAAAAGGAAGATCCAGATGGGATCATCAAAGCGAAAATAGGTAAAAGATTAAAAAAAACATCATAAACATAACCAAGACTCTTTAGAGCAAACGTATTTTCCTTACATTTGAAGGGCTATTAAATATTAAGTCACCTGTGCAAAGAATACATAATATGAATTGAGCTCACATTTATAACTAATGACTTTAATTAGTAATTAATGGTGTAGGTCTTACGAAGACTTCCCACAGGATCAGTTACATCTTCATCTTCTGTGATTGATGTTGTAACTGATTCTGTGAAGGGTAGTTATGGTAACAGCTAGAAGCAAGCCAGGATATTAAAACCAGCCGACCTGGATGCAATAAAGTTGTATAGGAGGATAGTTGGAAATTATAAGGCTGAGAAAAGCTACCACTTCATTGCTTTTATTGAGCAATGCACACGGACAATTACACTGAGGTCTTTACACACAGTGATTCAGATGCAATCTAATATCGTCAATACACGAGTGCAAGAGTCTATCAATTGCATGCGGCAGTCAGGCTTAAAAGTTCAAAGTCAGACCCATGTGCGCGGAGATGCTGATTTGATCATCTATTTTAGGTTGATAACAGCTCAGCTTTTGTGAAGAGTGTCAGTAATGAATTGAAGGAGATGTTGGGCTTGCAGCCACTCATCCCACAGCTGTGTAAAGCCCTAGTTGGCTAATACCTCTCCACCTTTGCACAGGTTTATGGCCACGGATCAGCAGGCTCAGTAACAAGGCTGACAGAGGCCTCTAACGAGACTGGAGACAGCCAGACAGACGAACCTGGCAGCTCCTGTCTTCAAAGAGCAGCGAGGGAGGGAGGTTAGGGATAAATGGGAATCATCCAGTCAAGCGTGGCTGAACACGTGAGCCCATCTCAATGGACCAAAATGACTTGGTTGGGGATTGGTGTGACATTACTCTGTTCAGAGGATTTAATAAGCAAAAGGGAGACTTTTTAGCGGTCCAGTTGAATTTACATGGTGATAAGGCAGTGGGAAGAACACAGGAAGATTGATCCAGGTTGCTCAGCTGACATCTTTAGCGCAAAAACGTTTTGGGCACAGTCACGAAATGGGGGAAAATAATAATAATAATAATAATAATAATTGTTATTATTACCATTATTATTACCATTATTGTTACCATTATTATTATTATTATTATTATTATTATTATTATTATTATTATTATTATTATTATTATTATTATTATTATACTGCACAATACCGAAACTCCAGTAGGTACATTTGGATCAGGAACAAGATCAAGAACAAGTGTACACTATTAAATTAATAAAACCTTAATGGAAGGAATACTTCAAGTTCAAGTGGTAGCTATAGTAATTTATTTAGGTTAAATATAAATTAAAACAATGATATAAAACAAAATCAATCAATTTTTTTAACCCAAAACTTTTTTTTTTCATCTCATTGTCAAGTTCATTCCACAAATTTACTCCAGAAACTGACTCACGTCCATATTTGATATTTGTTCTCACTTTACTCTTTCAAACAATCCTCTTAAACAATAAAGCCCTTTTCTTAGTTTAAAGTAAGTTTTGATGGAGACAGAACGACTTTTATTCGAGCATGAAACATTTCCTCTAAAAATTTGAACATGGAAGATCCTATAAGGAACTGATTAGATTCCAAATATCCTGCTTTATTTATTATATTAATCACTCTTGTTTTAAGTTTAATTATAGGCTCTACATTAGTTTTATAACTATTTCCCCATATTTCAGCACAATATGACATGAAAGGCATTGCAAGTAAACAGTACTAAATATGAAGTCAGTTTTTGTTCAATACTTTGTTTTTATATAGAATAAGAATAGATTTGGATCATTTTTATGTATTATATTCTATATGTGGTTTTACAAGTTTGTGATCTAATATGACTCCCAAAAACTTTTATTTTTATTTTTTCTAATTTCATCACCATTAAAATTCAACTTTATATCAAAGTTGGTCCTAGGACCACCAGTAATCATACATTTTGTTCACCTTTCATTGAATGATAGCTTATGGTCAAACCATAATGGACTAATTATCTACTTAGTGTAATAACTGCTTTATATTTCACTCAGAATAAAAGAAATTTGTGTCATCTGCAAACATCATACATTTTGATATATCAGATACCGCACAGCTATAATTTAAATAAAGGATAAATAATTTGGGTGCTAATACTGAACCTTGTGTGACTGTTTGATTGGTCATTCAATAATTATTTTTCTCCATAAAGGTATCAAAACTAGACACGTCATGTCAGATTATCCCTAGTTTAATCACCTCTGTCGGCATGCATTTCTTAGCTGTATCCAAGTTGTTCTTTAATCACTTCCCACAACCATTATGTCACAACCAAGTTTGCCACAAAGCTCCCTTTTGAAAGGAAAAGGCTTTGAAACTATGCCAGATGAAAGTGACAAAAAATGAAAAGTAGAGATGATACAATGCCAGTAAGTTGAATTGACTTTTAATCCTTTCTGAACTGCTTGTAATTTATTTTTACAACCTGATAAATCCAATAGCATTGTTATACAGTATTTGCAACAAAAAATGCAATTACTAGATTTATAGTTGCACAATTCTGAGACTTAAAAATATTTCTATGAAAACCATAATGACTTTATGGGATTTAATGGGAACGGGTAGGGCTGATTAGATAACCTTCAACATGGCAGGTTATCCTGCAGAAGATAACGAATGCAGCTGAAATAAAAAATATCAGGTTAAACCAATCAGGTATTATGCAAATTCAGTTTAATTTTTACTGTTCACATTCCTGCACCACATGCTCCGGTAATTTCTACAGTCCTGCACACTACCCACAGTCTTTATATTGAGTACAGCAGGGTTCATCAAAAATAGTTGGAGCACAGCAACCCTCCTCCGTCTTAGCGTGTAAACGAATGAAGCTGAGAATTGTGAATTATGGGAAATGAAAGTCTGGTTAATTAGAGTACACAATACTAGAAACTAAGTAGGAGGTGATAACCACATCTGAGGGACCCACTACACAAATTCCCTACACTTTTCGTCTCATGCTTCCCTCTGCTTAAGCTGGCAAGGCAAGTTCTTCCAGCGGCCGAACACCAGCATGCTGGTCCTTCTCCTCCAGTTTGTTTGTCTTCTTTGCTCTCGTGAATGCAAGCATAACGCATTCACTAACACATGTACTGCAACTACATAACAACGTGTAAATAGAACTGTCTGTACAGTGACTCCCTACAAGCACCCAGTCTTTCTGTCCAGTCAAACAACGGTTGCTTCACAAGCCCAGCTACCACTGGTGTGAGCTAGCTCATTAATTCGATGGCTTTTTTCAGCCTCCTGCCAGTTTTTTGTTTTCATACAAGAATGTAGGTTAGCTACAGGGTGACAGAATGCTCCTCTGTACATGAAGCCAGTTTCTATTAATTTCTCCAGCATCAATTTGTACATTTCTTGAATATTCCAGTAGAGTTGGTTTGCCAACTAAATGGCACTACATTAGTGTAGGAGCAGAGGAAAAATCTGAATTTTACATTTACTGGAAGGAAGATCATAAGAAATATTTAGCAATCATGTTTTTTGTTGTTATATTTGTTTAGTGAAAGAGTCAGTTAGTAGCCTGATGCATCAGACTCATATCTAGAAAGATGCAGGGTCTGAAAACACTCCATAGGCCCTCTCCAGCTAAGGGGCGGCACCCACAGCTGCTTATCAAAGTGCCTTTGTATGCAGTTGGTTAGCACTACGACCAATCAGGGCAACAGATGGAAACGAGGCTATGGGAGAGTGTTGTTTAGAAGATTAATTTCACTTTTGCTGCAGCAAAACAGCAACTACATTTACTTTGCAAAGGCATTATTTGAGTGCTGTTTTTCAAAGAAAAAGTCCAAGTTTCTGACTATCAAAGCCAAAGTCAATTCAAACAACCACTTTTCCTCCGTTGCAGCCATTTACACGGTTTACAACCAGATTACGACGTCGCTGCTCTGTCGTATCGTGTTAAACACGCACAGCGACTCTGTATAAGGACAGACTGATTTAATTGGCTTCCCAAGACCTTTGGTTTAAGTTCTCCAACGGCTGATACACCTGCAAAGCAAGTTAAAATTTGCTAGCAGTCTGTCAAGATTTCTTGGCTGGTCAATTATTGTTCTATAATTATAATAGCAAATCAAAGTAAAAAATTGTATTATTCTATATGTGTGTTTGCACATCTGCTTATGACTAAATGCATTTTTTATATTCATGAATGTATATTATAAATATAACATGAATTCCCAAAAATCTTTTATATATTCCAATTAATTCCCATAGCAACTTCCCAAAATGTCAAAATGTCTAAGCGATTCTTCCCATAGAATGTTTCTTGAAAGTCTCTGAAAATGTATCTGAATTATTCTTTGCAACTCTACTTATATGCAAAATCAGCTTTGTCTTGTCTGGTTTTGAGGATTATCATCTGAAACCATGTCGGCAAATTTAACTTCACACACAGCATTGGAGGGATGATTATAGACTCCAGAATCACACACTGCCGTTGCCAACAACGCTGCAGACACTCAGCTGATTCCACACACACTTCACAGTTGATATGAAAGTGATTAAGGAAAAGAAAATAATCAGGGCTTGAATTGCAGAAGGATGGATTTATCGTTAAGTTAATCAAGAGGAGCAGAGGAGGACTGCTACGGTCAAGATGTGTGTTTGCATAGTTTCGTATGCTTCCCTGCCTCTACAGGTGTGCAGGAGCTCCTGGGAGCCAGCGAAGGTTGTAAATATCCTCAGCATGGTCTAGTTGATTAGCTGCCAACCTCTTCTTTTTTTTTTTGTTCAAGTGTTGCATAATTCACATTTTATCAACCAAGTTAACAAATTGATAGCGGAAGAAGCTGAGCCAACCTTACTGCTTCACGTGACTCAGTAATAATAAAACTGGAGGAGAGCCCACAGATGCCAAAAATCTCATTCATTTTGGTTGTTACGACCAGCCACGATCCAGCTTCGATAAAACCTCTGTCACACCTCGCCATCTATCATGGCTCCAGCCCTGGCAGATTCTTGGCTCCCTGACCAGCCTGGCTCTTGGGCTCATAATGCGTATTGGGCTCTAAGCCCCCCCGCCCTCTAAGCTCAACACAGCTCCCTGAGCAGTGAAGAACTGGTGTACTGTGTAAGTCCTTAAACAATATTGATGGGAGTTGAAACCTAGTGAACCCTGTGAAGCCTGGGGGTATACTGAAGAGTATTCTTCTGTGGTTCAATGGATTTCATCCTATCGCGTCATGAAGATCGGACAGCATCATCTTCGGTGCTGTGAACATGTAACCTTGAATTTGTTCAGGATGCTGACCAGGCGGTAGGTTACGGCATTGGACAGATGAGGTAAGGCTAAGACTTTATTTGCTGCCTTAAGGGATGAAGATGACAGACAATCTGCCAAAGCACCATCCAGCCTCCACTTTGCCTTTCTTCTAGAAAGACTGGGATCTGTACCGTTCTCAGATGTCATTAGGTTGTATCTGAAAATGGTAAGAGGCACCGACCTCAGATGCTATCTATTCTTAACCCGCCTACTCAGCGACAGCAGCATTATTAGGGAGCACCAGGCCTCGCCAGGCCTCTCGAGCTGCTGCACGAGTCAATATTTCACTAAAACTCGTGTTTCATGTTGCCACTTGAGAACTGGTGAGAAATCAAATACTTGACTATCTAGGGGCAAATTGTGTGGTGGATTATAAAATAAATGAAATCTCCAACGGCTGATAGCGAGTGACCTCAGATCAATGGCAGTAAGGTTGGGTCACACATCAGTAGCAAGGCCTGAAGCCATGGAGGGAGAGGATCCACAATCACATGGAAAGGGCAGGAAGGGCAGCAGACTAAGTAAAAAGCATCTAATTAAACCTAAAGAAATGTGTCTGCAGGGACGAAGGCAAAATAGCTGTCCTCTGGAAAGGACGTTTAATATTTTCCCACGCTGTATTTATTTTTCTTTCTTTCTTCTCTTCTCTGGTGTATCTCTTAATTTTCTTTACCTCTCACCCTGTTGTTTGATCTCAGCATTGCCCAAAGTCACTGTGCAGACGGGTTTTATGTCATATATTTAGTGTTCCACATGAAGGAGCATGTCATAAAAAAGCCTTCTCAAGGTAAATATGATTCTCAGAAGGCAGAGCAGATGACGCTGGAGGCTGAGGTGGCACTGGCCAATGCAACAGGCATCAGTAATTCAGTTTGAGATAAAAATATGCATCTATGTGTATACAAAACAGGAGTGTAAAATGATCTTTTTTTCTTTTACTCATGTTACAATCGGATTTAAACAGGTGTAGGTGGCGGCTGTCCTCCTCCACAGCAGTACTTGTTTTTGTTTGTGACTCCCATTTCCATCTCCAAGCTGCTTACTATTGTCACAAAAATAAAAGCGGCTTGTTAGCAGGCTGTCATACAACAGCGATCAGTAACAGAAACCATCAGAAGAAAATCTGATCAATTTTCCAAAGAGATGAACCTCACTTAGCGGTGGATGACAGTTGTAGTTTGCTGGGGAGTCAGCTATATGACAACGGGCTGCATAAGAGTCATCAATATTTTTGAGAAACATCGAACACAATGAACGGTTGCAAGTGGCCAGTTTCTAAATATTCTACAAGCATAAAAAGAAAATCAATATCTTTGTGATCCATCCATTGTTCCAAATAAGATCCATCGAAAGGCTTTTTGTCAATATACTGCCACTTTCATCTCTAAAACACAGGCTTTAACCGTGACTGACTGGCGCACCAACAAACACCCACTCCCTAATTGCAATTTGCTGAGAGGAAGACAAAGAGTGGAGGCTCTCTTGTCAGTGACAGGATGCCGTGAGGCCTGGGGAAATTAAATTCACACAGAGAGAGACTTAATTAGACCACTTTGTATCTTTCATTGCCACAGAATCCTATTTACATTAATTCCCATGTTACTATGCGTCCCTACCTTATATATAATGGCACTACTAATCTTTAGTTCTGTTGCTAGAAAAACAAAAAAAGGAAAAAAGAAAAATGCATATGACACATTGAAGGTAATAAGATTAGGTGTTCATTTATTTTATCGCTCAGTGCAGGAAAATTTTATTTAATCTTTCCTGAATTGCTTGTATCAAATAGAAAGCAGTGGAATGATTAATCATCCCCCGCCCACAAACATCTAACACGAGTTCATTTCCTTGCCCGAGTGTAAGACATTACAAAGTATGTTTAGTGAAATGAATACGTACTTGAAACAAGAATTGAAAGAAATAAGAAAAGGAATGAAACCAACTTATTCAATGTCAGTCAGAACATTCTGAAAATCCCCCCTGACATAAATTTTCAGGACTGTATTTAGATGTGTCAGATCAAAAGGACCTTGAAGGCAAGATTTATCTGGTTAGGCTAAAGGGAGATGATCCACTCAGCAGAGATAGGAGGGGGATGCCCTGTTCATTTCCCAGCTTATACAGAGACCAGCAAAAAGCTGAGTTTTATTTTAACATAGAACCCAACTTAATGCCTTCAGGAGATACATGTATTTATAGCTTAAAAAGACCAGTTGAACTTGATAATACCAACATTAAACTTGTTATCATCTCATTCCTTCTCCTGTCATGTGTTCTCTCTATGATTTAGTAATTGTACATTTGGACTTCACCAAATTCTGTGCAACTATTTTGGATTCCTTATTGATCCTCCCATATATATATATATATATATATATATATATATATATATATATATATATATATATATATATATATATATATATATATATATATATATATATATATATATATATATATATATATATATATATATATATATATATTCTATGTCAATATACTGGTTTAATTAATTAAGTTTAATTATTTACAATTACAGTTTATGTCAGGCGTGGAGTAGGCATTTAAGCAAGAATAGCAGTTGTAGTTTGTAAGCTGATATCAGTGTTATCAACTGAATGATTATATTCAGTGAGATTTCAGACCCTTTTAGCAACTTTTTTTTCAAAAAAGCAACTAGGGTCAAATCTAGCAACTCCTTTCAGGAGTCATTGAAGACTTTTGTAGACTGGAACTTGGAGGCTGGAATCGCCCTCACTCTTCTCAGTGAGGAGCCTGTGCTGCCGTGGGCCCCTCCCTCGTACTAAAGTGCTGTCAGGTGGTTCAGTCCTCCAGCAGCAGTCGCTCTCGGCTGCATTCACAGCAGGAGACGTTCACGTCTCAGTGTCCAGACTGCAAAAAAACCTGCATGTTTTTACTCAGCTCACATGACCTAAAGTATTCGTCAGCTGTTGTGAAACAACACAGCCTTTGACTCAGACAGTTAGGTAGTTAGTGTTAACTTCAGCTAAAGTTTATCCCCACTAGATTCATGAATTCACCTCAGATTACAGACACCAAACGCAAAGTTATTCCCTTATAGCCAGTGCTAGGTAGCTAACCGTTGATCTGAAGTTATGTAAGGCAGTAGACGTAAAGTGAAACTAAACTGGACTAATCTTACCCTGCAGAACATGATCTGAAACAGCAAGATGAGGCTTCTCCCACTTCACCTGATCTGCAAACCCTCACCTCCAAGTAGAGGCTATTACCAACATTATCGAATACATATATGAATACATATATTAGATATTTGTAAAAAATGTATTTAGGAAAACACATATGTTTTATTAGATCTAATGTGATACTCTTGGAATTAAGACAGCACACAAATGGCCTATTGTTACTGCTTACATTTTATTTTATTTATTTATTTATTTATTGGCCTCTTGTATATTTATCAGACTTTGGACATCTTTCAGATTTCAATCATTTTTCCATCTGCCTGATTGATGATGCAGAATATCCAAGAGAGATAAGGAAATAACAGCGTAGTGGCCTGCAGAAGACTAGAGATTGGAAAACATGTAAAAGGGTTGAGCTGCGACTCCTTTATTAGCCCATGTAAATGTTATCTGGCACATATCTGAGACAGGCTGTGTGGATCGCCTGCAGCGATTTGGCCTCTTCCCACACACCCCTAGGCTCCCAAGCCTCCTCCATTTAGTCAGCTGACAGCCTGGCCCTCAATGTGATTCCTGAATCTTGATTTCACACTGTTCATCTATTTCTATCCAGACTGAGCATAGAAACAGTCGCTCTGATTAGAAACCAATTAGCCCCGCTAATGCAGGGGCCCCTGCAGAAAAGACTGTGGTGTGTCATCTTATTTTGGCTCCTGCTCCAGACGGTTCAGCCTACCCCTCATTTGTAAACAGTTTACAAGGAAAAGTATGATGGCAAGTTAAAGGGATCGTCCTTTAATACGACCAGACTGAAATGTGAGTTGTGGTAGGCAAAGATTTATAAGCGTTGGGCCTTATTTTCTGTCTGATTGCCAGCAAAGCAATAAAAATAAACCAGTGTTTGATTGTATTCCCAAGGCCCAACAACAATTTTGCTGATTTAATACAATACGATACAAAATGATACAATACATTACAATATAATACACTGTGATGTAAAATGACACAGTACAATATGAGGCAATATCACTTTTATGTAAGCTTGCAATAAAATCACATTTTTCATCCCTACACTGGCTCTGTTCAAGAAAAAAATAAAATAAAATAAAATAAACACTGACATATAGATGAAAACACAATCTCGACTAAAAGTAAAATCCACATCCTTAAGAGATTCTCATTCCCATCCCACTATAACGACCCCACAAATCCCATTCTGATCCTGGTTAAGCATCAAAACAGACTGAAAAAAATCTGATAAAGGAATTCCTCAGCCTGATACATTTATACTGGGAAACTAAATAATTTATTTAAGGGGAGGGGATCATACTCTCCACTGAAGGATGTAAAAACCAGAAGAATACCATCTCAATACTTCCATGTGCTCATGTCAGACAAGATGTTGCAGAAACTGACCAATAAGGTTGGAGCAATTATGAATGTGACTAAAGTATTTAGTTGTAAGCCAGCTTTGTACCAGAGAGGTTCTGAGAGTGATTCCCTATGGGAAGAAAATAGCCAAGCCAACAAAATCTGATGAACTTCAATAGACATGTAAATGTGGACAGACAGAGAAAAGAAACTGTGATCTAATTCTTTATCTACCACTTTCAGAAAAATAAATCTTAACAAGTGGCTTTTCATTTGAGTCAAAGAAAGATCTGACATGTTAAAGACATATTACCCCGGTTTTTTTTCTTCCAAAAACTGAAAGAATTTCCGTGGGTCTTGGTTCTTGTGGGCCCAGAGTTACGAGATGCGGAAGCCTTCTGATTATCAGGGATTTTTTTTTCTTTTATCAGTCTCATTTATGTAAAATATGACTGCCACCTCCAGTGCTGTTCTCCACTTGCAGCAGCATTCATTGTATGGGACTGACTAATTATTTGCACCAATCACAACGAGACGAAGTTTCACCGGCGGAAACATTCGCTGACAGACACTCTTTGGGTTTTAAGTACTGCCAACACTTGAAGACGGCTCTTAAAGCTTTGCTAGCTTGTTTCATTACCACTTCTCTTTCTCTCCACCAAGCCAACTCAATGACACCTTCACTGCCACTCACGAAACTTTCTCTTCTGATCAATTGTAGCCTTTTAGTCTTTCTCAAAATGAGCCTAAGCCATTATACAGCCTTTTCATTACAAAGTTAAACTTCTCTCAATGGAATACAGTGGCGGTAAGTGCCATGTCCTTTCAGTATGGCATGGGTAGGGTAATTGTCTCTGTGGCATAATCATCCCTCAACAAAAGTCAGTGGAAATGACGGGGTTTTAACATAATAAGGAGCACTGTCATTTTCGTTTCACCACACAAAATCTTCCCTGCCAGCATTAGGATTGCAGTTTGCTTGCTTCTGTTGCAGGGACAGTTTATCTCCATTTTAAGGCTTCAATTTCACTCTTTTCTTCACCGCCAACGGCCTGTAATTATGTCCATCTGCTCTTTATACATACAGTGTTACTTGTTGTTGCAGAGATGACAAAATTCACTGGGAAAGCAGCAAGACAGTGCAGGTGAAACTCGCTGGAAATGTTGAGCCAAACACCAATGAAACCCACCCGTATCTACGTGACTTCATAGTTCAACTGCCTGAGTCATAATAACGGTTCAAAGGAAACTTTTTCCCTTCTTTCAATAATTATACAGCTTCCAAATTAAATTTATACCTTGGAAAGATGGATCATGTGTCAAAAATAACATCTGCAAATGTGAAGAAGGGGTTATGGATTGGTGAAAAACATCTTTTCTTTACCTGCACTTGAGGGATGTGAAGCATCAGGTCTTCTGCATAAACAACAATCATAAATGTTCAAGGGGATTCTGAGAGAGCTGCACTGTACATCTGAGGATAAATTAAGCTGAGACAGCAGGGATCCAAAGAGCAATTCCGCTCCACAGAGGGTACACATCACCTCTACGCTGGAAGAATATGAAACCTCCAGCCTCTCAGAAAAAAACAAAAAAACAAAAACTAATCCCATCTATAACTGTCACACACAGCTTATTTGCATTCACATCCTCCTCCTTCTGCTATGTTTGCTTCTGTAATTCTTCGACGGTATCCTCTTGCTTTTCTTTGTCAGAGGAACTTAAAGGCACAAAGATGAATCTACTATAAGGGATATGAGGAAAGTATGCAATACTGCACCAGCTACCAGGATATGGGGTCAAATGCAAAAACCTTATGCAGTTTCATGACTAAAACTGTGTGAAAGGCAGAAATGTGCACATGCATTCTTTTTGCCTGCTTTATAAAAGCTGTCTGTATGTATGCATCTACTTTATAAATTTCAATCATTGTGAAACTGTACGCACATCCACGAACCTGATTTCCACTCACATTTTTTAATGATGAATGTGTGAGGAGACTGTCCTCTTATTAATTATTTACATGTAAAAACATAGTTTGACCCAACTCAATAGGTACTGCAATAAAAGTAACAGCTGAAAAGAAGTTCATTCAATCTAAACAACTGCGAAGTTGAGACAAAAGCAAGTCTTTGGTTATTTTAGTGGTCTCAGCTCCGGGGTCGCAAACCGAGCAAAAACTGATTTCATCACCTCTATAAATTCAGTGTGAAGGACCCTGAAGAGGTAAACAAGAAAAGTTTAGATTACAAATGAAAGACAAGTGTATCGGCTGACAGGCCAGTGGTGGAGGAGCAACATCTGTAGGCTGCATGTATGAACCTGCCTTACATGGACGTGTTGACGATAAACGCATGGAGCACATTATGATGGTTGATAGCCTACACACCCCACACCACCCCAGTCTTGCTGCTGAAAACATTATTTGGCGCACATTGTTCAGTTCTCTCAAGAAAGATCTGGGATATCGATTGATCTGACTATATTACAGACTGATCATTCATTCCTCATGCTTCTGTGCCAGTAGACATCAACGCTGCCTCGGGGCATGACAAGCATAAGGTTCCTTTTTTTGGATAATAAAGTCTTAAAAGGCATTTGTACATGCAGCCGTGTATTGTAGTTCTTCACAAAGGGTTCCCAAAGTAACTCCTTCCCCATGTGACTCTGTCAGCTATTGATAAATAAAGGTTTTTGAAACAGTATTGTCTGAGGGCTTGCACCTTTGCCCTTCCTGAACTAAAGGTACTTCAGATTTCTTGTATAACAATATTATGCACTGTAGAAGAAATATGAAAGCCATTTCAAATCTTTCTTTGAGGAACATTATTTTTAAACATCTCAACGGGTTTCTCACATATTTGTTGACATCCGGTGTCCATCTTTGCTCCTCGAAGCCTCAGACTTTCCTGGATACTGCATTTGTAGCAACGCATCTTTACAAGCGCCTGTTGGCGTCTGTTTAATCGATTAATATCATTTTTTTCCCCTTTCACCTGATTATTAGCACTACATTATCCCAGCTTTTTTTTTTTTCTGTAGGCCTGAACTGTACAAACTGATATATATAATAACAAGTTAAATTAGGTTGATGAAAAATATATCTTTATATATAAACAAATCTGGACTTGTTTTGTCTGTAAATGAAATGAAAGTACTTGTGCTTCCTTGGGAACTCGGGAGCACTAATGTCCTGCACTAATGTGCACTAATGTCCAATGAAATTGCTGTTTGCTTTCTTCTTTTACTGTGAGCCCCACTTCCTGCACTAATGATGGGTTCTGACTTGTATTTTGTCACTATGTCAACATGCGGACGCCACTAGTAAGCAAATCCGAGGCTTTCAACCACATTTGACGAGAGGTTAAAAAGGACATTTTATTTGACACCAAACAAGCTTTTTATTAGGACAATAGCAGAAAAGACCAGACATGCTAAGAAACACATTTTAAAACCATCAGATTTGAAGACTCCACACTGCTTGCTTCTGAAATGTTTCCATTGGGACCTGAGGTTGCTCTGAGGATGGAGCAAAACTGTGGTGGAGCAGTGCTCAGGGAGGACAGCAACACCAATGTGTCCTGCTATGTTATGCAACACAGCACAAGCTCGGACGATCTTCCACACCTTCAGTGGTTGAAACCTTGGATAATTTACCCCCAGATTAAATTAGGCAAAAACACTGTCTTTTCAGAAGCCTAACCATCATCCTACAACCCATTGTGACAGTATAACAATCTTGAGTCGAGTCTGGCTATTTATGCATCACAAATGATCTGCACATTTGCTGAATGACAGATTTTCCATCATCCTGGGGGGCCCTACTTACAATATGTCAGTTGTCAGTCCAGGACATCGCAAGTGGAAAATGAAACATTTCTTCAAATTGCATTTTGATGTGTCCACCTGCAGCGTACCCTCCAGCTGAGATTAATGTACCCTCTGATGCCCCCTGGCTGAGAATAATCAATGGCCATGACATGGCTGAAGGTTGAGGTTGACATTCTATACACATCTGCAACCTACTTTTGAAATATACTTGTTGCAAAGAGCCACACAGTTGTCATTACTTAAACACTAACAGAAGGAGCATGGTTTCTTTTGGTCTGGCATTCCTAAGCCACAGCCATCACTCCACACACCTGTTAAGCGTGGCTGGAATTACACCCCAATTTCAAGAAGATTACAGACAAACTGTAAATAAAAGCAGAGTACGATGATATGCAAAGCTAATAAATCCATGTTGCATTCACCTTAGAACATCAGAAACATGTCAAATTTTAAAAGTTAGGAAATGTACCACTACAAGAAAAAAAATATTAATGGCAGCCACAAAAACCTGGCGGAGGCGAATGTTTACCACTGTTCAGTGTGACCTCCTCTCTTCCGTCAAATGTCCGTGTGGTATATGCTTGGGCACCGAGGGGACCAGTAGCTGGGTTTAGGAGATGAATGTTGTCCCTTTCTAAGCACTGGTAATACGCCAGAGGGTCCCTCCTCTCTTTCGTCCAAAGGACATCATGCCCATGGTTTCCAAAATAAATTTCAAATTTCAATTATTCTATCCACAGGAGAGTTTTCCACTTTGGTTCAGTTAATTTTAAACAAATTTTGACCAGAGAATATCCCAGTGTTTCTAGAGCATGTTTGCATCTGGCATCTTTTTTGCATGACAGAGCTTTAACCTGCACTTGTAGACCGGCTGCTCTTAGAGGACGATTTCTAAAACATGTTACTGAGCCAAGGATTCCAATCCCGATTTCTCACAATTTCTGGAAGCTGTTGATTATAGTATATACATTGGATGATTTAGAGATGAGTTACAGACTTTGCCATTTTATGTTGAGAAACATTATTCTGAAATGTTTAAAAATGTGCAGA
Source organism: Xenentodon cancila (assembly GCA_014839995.1). NCBI lineage: Eukaryota > Metazoa > Chordata > Actinopteri > Beloniformes > Belonidae > Xenentodon > Xenentodon cancila. The sequence goes on along the minus strand of CM026210.1, from coordinate 23,808,824 downwards.
CATTTTCTCAGCAAACCGGTGAAGCCCTGCTTATCTTTAATTCTGAACCCCATTCACACAGCCAGTGCCCTCTGCCACTGTAGCGCCTTTATTCTGCCCTGCTATGCTGTGCTTGGTGAACGTTACGGATGCTGAATGGCAAAACATTTTTTCCCGTAACGATTTCACCTCTGTTCCACAGTGTGCAGCACTTTCAGAAGTGCTAACAATGATTGCTGTGTGAAGTGCCATTGTGGGGCAAAAGGATGGTTGCAAAGTGGTCCATTATAATGACGGTGCACGACGGCCTGCCCTTGCCAATTAACGAGGAACGAGAACTAGGGATACATCGGAAAAAAGGACACCATGGTTTTTGTCTTGGAGAGGGAGAGCGCAGATGGATGGGTCATATTACAAAGTTTGTTACTGGACTTCGGACATTAGAACCCAGTTGACATGCGCAGCAATAAAATATGGGTTTATATTTGCAAATCACTATTTCTTTTTTCTTTTTCTTAGTTTACATTTTACACAACTTTTCCCAACTCCTTTGGAACTGGAGCTGTATTATCACTCACAAATAAACAAAATTATATTTTTTAAGAGAAAGAATAAAATGCAAAAAACTGAAGAACAAATGTATTATGATTAAGGGTCAAGTTTTGTTTTATGTTCAAATCTGTTGCCTTCTTTATCAATTTCCACTTCACCTTCTCAGGCTTACATTTCTCTCAAATGTGTGTATGCGTGGTTTAAAGAATGTGAGAGTTTCTCAATAATTCACAGCACATTCTTCATTTATAAATATCAGTATGTGTGCAAGAAAAGCTGCGCACATGTTTTTTGTGTGTATGCATCATTAATTCCTCAGGCCCCTGGTGTGGTGGCGGGGTGACAATACATTAAACATTTTTCATGGAGTCGCAGTAAAGGGCTTTTGATTTGCCAGAAAAGCACAAAGTCTGTGCTTAAAAAAGACCATAATATTATCTGTCACAACTCAAGGTTACCAAACATGCAAGAAACAAATTATTCATTCTCAAAAAAAAAAAATAGCATCATAATTAGGCTAAATAACTGCTGACAGCAAAAGAAGAAGCTTGGTTTTTAAATACACTGGAGGCCTTTCTGTGTCGTTGTGTGAAAGATTGGGACTCAGTTTGCTTGGCCTATATTGTGTGTGAGTTCACGAAACCTTTTGTGGTGCGAAATAGTTTTTTCTCTAAGGTGTAATAGCCATCCTGTGAACATTTCCAAGAAAGTTAAATTATGCCTTTCACACATACAAGAAACTACAATTATTCTTAATTAAAGTTGAATGTAATCACTGACTACAGTGAGGAAGATTAGCCTGCATAAAAAATTAGGGTCTTTTCATTTATTTTTAAAATACCATGTTTTCTATAGCTCTGTTGAGCCTCTTTTTAGCACAATGTTGTCTTAGTAATTATTGCAATGGAAAAGCTGTCTTTAGTGTCTTTTAAGAGTTTTATGCGTCATAGCATTTTGCTCCTAAGTATTGAAAGTATAATTCCAAAAGCAAATCTAGTGTCTACACACCATCAAAGCCACCAACACTGCTCTTACTTAGTGAAACTAGGAAACGGGACCTTGAGGGAGGATCCTTTTGGGTCCTGTCGGTTGTAGGTTAGGGTGTATGTGGATTGTGCATGTTCTAGTAAACCCAGAAGATGCCAGATGTGATTGAATTATACAAATTTAGGCTCTTCTTCAAGCTGTTTACGAGCTCTTGTTGCAACAACAGCTCAAAAGTGTTCTTGAAGCGGCACAATGAACTCCTTTTTATGTTAAAATATCTGTTTCATTTTGATTTAAAGGCATATTTGATTACATTTATAAAGAACTGTCCTCTCCGTTCCATGAGCAGAAACTGCTCGTTTATACTCCGGTCGTAGTCGTCTGTTGTGGTATCTGTGCATCACTTTACAGCATCATGCCACACATCCATTTTGTATTACTTTGCACTGGATATTTCTCATATAAGTGAGAAAGTAAATCCTAAAGTTTACAGAGCTACGGGGGGCATATTGGCAGAAGAGCCTAAGAGGTTCAAGACAGTAATAATGAATAATGAAAGCATGATCGAGACTGAACAAGAGCAAATATTTGACATTGTTGTAAAAGCAAGTTAACCTCCATGCCCGTAAGGGGGCCCTCTGGGCTAAAAATGGCAAAAGTTGCTTTGTACTGCCTTAATCTGAAACAACTGGTACATGTCAAAGTAAGATGCACAAGGACCCAAGATGTCTAGGCAGAGCATTGAACTGTAACCATTTGGAGTGAATTTTACACTTTGGTCTCTGCTGAATGGTTGCACCCCAAACAGAACACAGCTGAGCCCATTTGTCTGTATCACCCAACCAGATGACTGCCTGATTCCTTATAATGTCTGTCCATCCGTCCATCCATCTGTCCATCCGTCCATCCATCCGTCCGTCCGTCCGTCCGTCCGTCCGTCCGTCCATCCATCCATCCATCTATTATCTATTCCTGCTTATTCCTATTTAGGGTCACAGGGATCTGCTGGAGCTTATCCCAGCTCTCCTGGGCTCCCTCATAATGTTCCAGTTAAAATGTGCTAATGATATTGCAGACTTATCAAAGTGTATGTTCACGTACCCCCAGTTTGGAGCCTTCCAGTAAATCCTCTCATGTACCAAAAATAAAATTTTCTTACTGCCATATTTGTCTTTCAAGGATTCCGAGAAACTCAACAAAGCACTACATATCGCAGTGTTGTGTAACAAAAAAAAAAACTATATGAATTTTTACGTTAACAAGTGAATGAAAAAACAATTAAAGTCAGTCAATAGAACCTTCTCAGGGTGAATAAGATGTTTTGTGGGGGTGAACCATAGTCGCAAACATCCAACAACAGCAAATTTAGTTTAAGTTGGATATTTTGACGTTAGGAATTTATGTTATGTCAATTTTCAGTTCAATACAGTTAATTTTTGGCGGGCCAGTTCACAACAAAAATCATCTCAGGGCACTTTCCAGAGAATGTAAGAAGGTTAAATGCAAATCCAATTATAATCCAATTAAAATATGTCAACTGCAAGGCTTTAAAGGTTTACTGGCTGTTTGATGTGTCAGTTGTCATCGAGATTGTTAGCAACTTATTTAGTCAAAAAACAAATGTAAAGGAGCAGGCAATTACTTAAAATGCCTGGAGACAAGACTTGGAGGGGCAATATTAATATCCTGGAAAACGAGTATGTGGTCAAAAATCAGAAAGGCCAACAGGAGTGTTTACTTGTGTGGGTGATGTCCTGTAACTGCACTGACTTACAAACACAGATGCAACCGTACAAAGTCTGGCGGTGCCTATTATGGGTTTTGCTTAGTTTTTTTTAAATATTTTGTGGGGTTTGGGTCTTGGTTGCTTTTTGTTTATTGGTTTTCTGTTGCTTTTGTGCTTCAGTTGTGTGTTTGGTTTCCTGTTTTATTTTGAAAACGTTTTTGTTGGTGTTCAACTTCCTTTGTTCTGGTCCGTCCCACCATCTGTGTCTTGTTTGTCATAGCATGTATATAGTCTTGTCTCTCCTTCCTCCCCTGCTAGTCCATTTGTTGTGCTTCTCTGTACTGCGTACTTGTTTTCCAAACTCCTTGGTTCTTCAGTTTTGGAATATCCTGATGTGGCAGGATTTGCTGTTGTAAAATGAGGGATTTTACTATTACTCCTGCCTCCCTGGCCTCCTGCATTTGGGTCCTTCACATACCTTTTCTGAAACAACCAGCTCATTTCAGTAATGTTCAACCATTTGTTGATTTGAGACCAAACACGCTAACATATTGTTGATCAAGAGACTGAAGTTCACACAGTTAAACTTTATTTCTGCTAATAACGTAGGTCATGTGAGCCTGAGCCTTACTACGTTACCAGCTGTGATATATAAGATGTGGTTAGATTAAAAAGTAAAATGTGTCTGGTCTACTTTGATAAACAAACTTCACTTTGTGTATCAAAATGATCTCTTCAATTTAACTATGTTCAAACTATCTTTTGTTTTGTGATACTTTACACTGGATATTTCTCATATGAGTGAGAAATTAAATCCTAGCATGTGGCTTCATAACTTTAATAAGAAAAGCCTTTTGGTCTTACATAACATCCAGCTTCATCACAGTCCACTCACAGAATATTCGTTAACAGCCAATTTTCCAGAGATATAAATGTAAACTTGCCTGTGATGTAACTTGCAAACCAACCTCACTCTTTGGTGATATTACTTTGACTCTGGGACAATGGGGGTGAAAATGTTGATTACGTCATCACTGATAGATGAGTTCAAACAAAGTGATCATAAATAAAACTAAAATAAAAGCACAAAGCACCAAAAAATAAATAAATAAATAAAATTGTACAGCAGGGATCAAAATACACATTGGGAAGGTTTTCCAACACCAGTAGAGGAGACGTCCTTGTACCTGACAAATAGGCATCGGTATAATCACTAATAATGCTTACAAAAAACTGATATGGCATAATAGAAATAAAATCAATATCATACATTTCTACTTAAATTGTCTTACATGTTTTATACGGTATTACGTTTATATATCTTATATATCTCTAACATTTGCCTCTGTGGTCTGAAGCATGCATGATTTGGAAGTGATTTGGAAGTTCTCGTGCCACACTCCTCTTTCATAAAAACCTGTTCTTTTTGCTAGAAGAGGCATATGCATGGTTTTGGTGTGTAAGTATCATGTGTGCATCTGGCACCGATGTCCTGCAGAGATCTAAGGGTTTGCTTTCATCCTGAAAATTAGATTTACCCATAACCCAGAAAGTGATAACACCATGCTAAATACTGGAAGAACAACAGAATAAATGAATATATTCAACTGGACTGCAAATTTAACCGGAAATTACTAAATGAGGGAGACTAATAAGCAGTCAACTTCCCTTTTAGAGCTGAAGTCTAAAACCTATTTCTTTGGTAACTCTGTTAAAATATCAGACCATGAACTGTTTCATTGCACACATTGAACTAAAGAGCTTTGCTGACACTGTCACCCATCAAACCATCATAAATACAGAATCAGTAATGATGCAAAAACAGATGGATACCGCCAACAGATCTATCCGTTTATATGGTTATTTGACTGTTAAAAGTAGAACTATGTTCTGCAATTTTATTTTTTTGATCAAGAGTTGTTTTTTTTTTTTTTAAATATCTTTTATGACAATCATGCTCCTTTTTTTTGTAACACTTGTTGAAAAGATTGCAGATAAGTAGCAGCCCCAAGAACGGTACAGAAACTGCAGCGGGGGCCTTTGGAGTCCACTGGACCTCTTTATCTACTAGTTGACTAATACTGCCCCCATGTCTAAGGAATATAATCTGCAGCCATCGTCAAGGTTTTTTTTTCTTTCTTTTCTTTTTTTTTTACAGCCACACTCGTTACTACTTGCTAGCCAGTCACTCCCATGTACGTGTCTACTTAACATATCTAAAGCAGCGTAAACTCTCTGACCTGTTGCATAAGGAAGAACATGAAAATATGCAGATAAACCTGTGTAAGTAATTAGTGCAAAATGTTCAGAGTCATGGGCACAGATAATCACTGAAGCAACACAAGGCCGGGCAGTAAATATGCTAAGTGATATCTGAAGAGTACTTATGCATGCTTTTCCCTCTCTTTTTTATTAATTTAGTCTCACAAGTTAATGCCATTCAAAGACACAACAAGCTTTTCTTGCATAATCAAGTTTACACACCACACTTCATCAGAAAGAGATGCTCATTTGAATGGATGGATATTACTGAGGCCCAGGACACCACAGGCAGTGTTTAAAGCTTGGTTGTAAGGTAGCATATCTCCATTTGCAGAAGCCCTGAGAAACAAACACAAACAGCCAGAGAGCCCCTGCTCCAACCCGTGGTTCCAAAATCACTACTTTCCTGTTTCCCTTTATGACCTTCAGGCTAAAGTTTCCTGTTTTGCTTTGATGTCTCCCTATGAAGTGGATGGACGGGATCAGAGGGCTCTGGGTGAGAAAATCTGCCGTTTTGACACATTTCTTTGACAAGGTGAGAACATCTGTGGAGAAAAGGCACAAAGGGACTGTCTCCCCTCCAAACATCCTGCCTCCATTTACCCACCCACCTCACGTGTTAAGTGACAGCACCGTGTGGTGACACTTCTTTTACATACGATGTGAAAAGTGAGCCCAGACATGAGGTCATATTAGCGCAGCTTTCTGGACAGAATGCATGAATTACAGGAGAATTGTGGGCACATTTATTCAGAGTCTGAAGTGATGAAATATCTTGTCAAGGAGCCCCAGAAATTTCGGTGCACTCCCGGCATGCTAGGCTGCAGACAGTGGGACCCCAGAGTGGATGAAATCAAAGATGCAGCAAAGGGAAATGGAGTTTAAAATCTAGAGCTGTCATCATTTAGGCTATAAATTTTGCAAATACAAATCCCCCTGTCTGGAAGTGCTGTCTCCTGCTGGCATTAGCTCCGGTTCAGGCTATTCCTCTGTGGATTCTGTTGCAGATAACATTGCAGAGCACCGTGCAGTAATACAAGAAAACGCGTCTGTGCCACGTATGAATTTGACAAGTTGAGAACAACCATTGCATGGAAAATCACCTGCCCCAACTGACAAAATGAAGTGTGGGGAGCCTTTAGTGCAACACTGAGCGCGCGCTGGTCTTCACTGGTAATTCACGCACAGTTGGACTTGATCATGGACTCCACTCTGAACCGTTTACGCTTATAAGCATCGTTCTCGCGCACAAGCGCCGGCACAGGCTGCCCTCCGCTGCGCACCGCCCGGCCAACACGATTCACCTGCAGAGTCAGGCGCACATGCGCGCGTGCACGCATATGCAAGCTGATACACCATTATACTCATTGGCACTAACAGCTGGGCACACACTTGTTCACACACTTGCTCATAATCAAGCACTGAGGGGTTTTTTTATTCTTATTCTGTCAATAAAAAAAGTACGAGACCAAATAATAATAATAATAATACTAACAAGTAGAGAAAAGATGGCCAGTCTGCCCCGTCGAATAAATTATATCTGTTCTTGTGCTGTATCTTTTTTTCTGAATTTTCCCTCTTTTTCTTTGCAGTGCACACGAACACTGAAAAATTTCATCTCATTCAACAATAAGGACGCACAAAAAAACATTAACCCCACAGAGCGATGATGAAGCCGAGGCTGAAAACAGGTCACACATTCTGCAGCGACCGTTTCCACAACACCACGATCATTCTGTACAAGTTCAACTGCTTTTATTTAAAGTGTAGATCAACTCACCGATGAGCGCCAGCTGTAAAAAGTACAGTCCGAGGAGGTCCATTATGGGGCGCGATTAATTCAAATGGATGCAATCCCAGGCGGAGCGAGCGGGAATAAAAGCCCTCTGTTGTAATTGGCACCGAAATTAAGAGCAAAAGAATCTATTTCTCGAGTGGTGACTGGTCACTTACGCTGACGTCGGAATCCACAGCACTGCATGAAGAAACACAAGCGGAGCAGAACATCATCTTTTCAGTCAAACTTTTGTCATAGACGTGAAACGCATTACAGTTCCGAATAAAGAAAAGAACGAGGGGGAGAAAAACAGTTCGCTCCTTACGTGGAACAAATCTTGCGCGTATAGAGCATCGCTGACCGTTTCATTCGTCCGTCCGGAGCGACTGTTTGCTCTCCTCCTCGCCTCCCCCTGCGCGCCGCGCGGAAACTGCGGATGGATCGCGGGTGCGTTGCTGTGCGCTCTCCGACCTCAGTCCTTGTGATGCTGTGCTCCCAGGCGGGCCGGTCGGAGCTGCCCAGCCCAGCTCGTTTAAAAATCCAATCTTGTCCAAACTTGAAATAGGACAAGTTCAATCGATGGCCTATTTCATACTGCCATAAAATGGAAATAACAAACCTGAGTAGAATGGTGCATAGCCTGTGTGGGTGGGTAGACCACAGCCACACTTCTCTGAAAGTAGGTTATTCCCTTCAAAAAGAGAAACTACACAGTCAACTTTAACGAGAATCATTGATTTGGAGGCAGTTGGGAAAATCTTCGCGGGGCCCCACGGGTGCAGGCAGTAAAAGCAGAGCCCGACTCACTGCGTCTCTGCCTGTTCATGGTAAAAACGGAGAGACCATCTTGCAGGCTGCGTGGACTGTTTGAGGCTACCTGCTGTCTGAGGTTGCTTTTCAAAATAGAAACAAGAATAATCTATTTTCATCTGGGTTTTGGGGACAGAGGTGTGATTGACACTCAGTTTGCTCTATAAATATTTCGAAATATAACCTAGTTTTAATCAACAGGACATTTCCTTGCCATGAACCCAGGATAATTATATAAAGCTGCCAGAAGCTGCACTCCATAAGTCAGAACCAATATTGAAATTCTCAGAACTGACAGCTGTTTTTATTTACTTATTTTGGATAAAGCCTGAATTATTTCCAAGCCGTTAAGCTCTAACAGCTGAGAAATTAATTTTTGAGCAGTTGCTCTGTTGGGAGTTGTTTTGCCTCCTCGAGCTAATTCTTGAAAATTTTACAGCATCTCAGGGACACTTTCATTTAAAACCATGTTTGTGCAGGAACAGAAAAAGCCAACACTCACAGAAACAGAAAGATCATCTCCTTTTTCTGTAATAAACCTTAGACTGTAAAAACCTTAGACGGCAAACTTCTCTTTAATAATGTACTTTATTTTACAAGATCCTGGCACTCTGCCACTCTGATGATTTGGTTTACTACATTTCCAGTATACTAACAATGCAGCATCATGGCAAAAATATAGAGTGAAACTAATGGAGTTTTCTGGTTGTAATTATTGTTCACCAACGTAACACCTAAGTACAGCGGCAAGAAAAGTACACGAAGCCCTTGGAATTAACGGGTTTTCTGCATTAATTTGCCATAAAATGTTATCTGATCTGCATCTAAAGTCATAAAAAATAGACAACCACAATGTGGTTAAGCTGATAACACACAGAAACAAACATAACTTGTCTTTATTGAACACACAGTGAACCAATAGATGAATTACTCCAATGAAAGCTTATTGGCGTTAGAAGTTCAATTCAATTCAGTTCAAAATGCGTTTTTAATCCTGAAGGGAAATTAACCGCCACGGTAGTCATGACTCAAGTTTCTTTAAAGAGTAATTGTAGAGGTTTATAGCTGTGGACAGGAAGGATTTCCCGCAGCGTCCATGTTGCAGCGGAGCTGAAGAAGCTTCTGATTGAAGACTCTGTTGCTGAATCCCGCTGTCGTAAAGAGAACGTTTGCACATCTGGAGTCCAATCAATTAAATCAGGTTGGAGATGTGTTTTAGAGCTGTTTTAATTGAAAAAAAGAAACTTGAGACTATAACTCCCAACTTTTTCCTCCACCAGCACCACAGACCAGCAGATATAATTTCCTTGTTAGAAACTAGTTCTTGAGGTGGAGGAAAATGTAGTTTTAGCACTTCCTTCCATTCATATTTTGTCTGTGTGCATCTGTGTGTGTGCATGTGGGGGGAATCATATTGACTAATCTTTTACTTTTTTATTTGAAAAGGATCTGCAATTTTGCCATGAAGTGAAAAATATTAAGTTTTAAAATATATTAAATATGTTCATGGCAACATGAAGCTACATATAAAACAACCATGCAAAAGACGGTGTGTGCGTGCCCATGGACGAACCTTCTGCTTGTCTTGATTCTGTTGAGATGGTTTGGGTTTATAGTATTATTATTTTCGTAATTGCTTACTTTGTGTTTTTGCAGTAATGATAACAATAATAGTTTTATTTTTTTTTAATTGTGGGATGTCAGCAGACATTAGCTGGTTCTTTTTCAGCAGCCACTGGTTTTGCTGTTGAGAGGAACAACGTTGGGTGTTATTCTTTATTTGTTTTTAGATCATTTGTAGAATAATGTATGTGTAGAAACCCTCCCTACCTTGCATGGAACATATACTTTATATAACAATGGACAAAGCATTCGGTCACGTGACCCATTGGTTTCTGAAGACCAGTTTTGAAGCCCATTTTCCTTTGTACGGGCGCAGCCCACTTCATGTCAGTCAAAGACGTTAACTTTGCTTCCAGCTCATTTAATGTGTGTAATGTAATGTATGTTGACTGGACGGCAATATCAAAATTGACCATCGCGTTTAGCTGACGGTGGGTTAATAAAAACAGATGATTGACAGATGCAAAGGGCGGTAGCATGACAATTACGAATAAGGAAGTAATAATGGCTAGTGATTGGCTGAGCCGACTGCCAATCAATCAAATTAGAAAAAAAAATGTGTTGCTTTATATAAACTCTCCTGGCATACAACAAGAGTCATCCCCCTTAGAGTTGTCATGGATGTGAAATGAAACAATTGAGACCAAAATTGTGTTTTTAACCGGACTGTAAATATGTTTATTTCTGCTCCAAAGTTGGACATGGGAGACAATGGAGATCGACTCACTTTTGGAGCCTCTAGCGGTCAGTCGAGGAACTGCATCAAAACTTAGTTCGGCATGACCCTCAATGCAGAAGTGAGATGGTTGGCGCTTGGCGTGGACATCACAGGTCTAACAGCTGTGTCAGCAGACTTTTTTTCTCTCTGCTGGGGTCCAGCTCAAAGGCGAGCTGTGGCAGTCGGTTGAATAAACGCCCAGAACTCATGTGTATTTTGCTCTAATATGTTCAAAACTTCAGAAAATATTAGGTATACATATTTAGGAAAAACCAGGGAGTGACAGACATGTAGATTTTTGTTTAACTGTCCATGAGACTGCCTCAGCAGTTGTAGTGTAACATTTAAGGCATCTGCTGCCTTGAAAAACAGAGATCTCTGAGAGAAGATGATCTGCATAAGACTGGAAAGGGATACAAGGTTATTTCAAAGTGTTTTGGCATCTATCTGTCCACAGTTAGACAAACTGTCTTTAAGTGGAAGCAGTTTGGCACTGCTGCTACTATTCCTAAAAATGGGCTGTCAGCCAAGATAGCTCCAAAGATACAACATCGACTCAGTAAGGCGCAGAAGAAACCTCAAGTAACAGCTAAAGGCTTCAAGACATCAGTGGAGCTGACAAACATCTCTGTTCAAGAGTCTCCCATAAATAAGTCATTTAATAGCTACTGCGTCCCTGGTAGAACACCAGAGAGCAAGTTTAAAAAAAGAAAAAGTAAAGCTGTGTGCACGGCGGTTTCCCAGTGGCACCTTGGCAAAAAACAACAGTACTGAGAAAATGTTTTGTCACTTTAGAAGAAGTTGGAAGATGCAACGACACATTGACCTCCATAATCACATGTTTTGTGGTAAACCCACATAAAAATGATTTCAGAAAAAGAAAATCTGACTTTTGGAGTGACCCAGTCAGAGCCCAGACCTTAATCCTGTAGAGGTCAGAATCATGTTTTTGTCAAGTGAAATTGAGGGCAAACATCAAAGGGTGCGAGTGTACGGTGCACTAAAGGATCCTAAGAGTCCTTCAACACATATCCAAAGACACCGTCAAGGTCGGGAGCCTTCCTTGGATTAATGGTCCTCACCTTGGACCTCAACACACACTGATCCGCAGCGACGGTCAAACTGAAGTTTCTGGCAGCCATTAGTTGGTGGTTGTTGTGACTCGCCTCAAAGCAGGCAACGAAGAGGTTCGACTGCTCTGCCAGTTCTCAAGGCCAGTGCCCAGCTGCCTGCCACACCTGCCTGCTCTTATTGCTGTCCAGGTGGTTGTCAATCCTCCGCTTGTAGACCACTTTGGCCTTTCTGATGTCTCTCCACAGGTTTGCTCAGGCCATCCTGCAGAGAGACCTGTCACCAGGGCCAGTTCTATATTAGGGAGACAGAAATGTGAGGGGGCACATGGTGGTGACCGGGCGGGTGTTAAAGCATGGATACGCATGGTTGTGGGTGTGGGATGCCTCTAAAGCCCCTTGTCTCGATCAAGTGCGGCTTTCTAGTTGTTAAAACCAGTTAAGGTAAAAACTCCATGCCTGGTGCCGCAGCTTGTACCCAGAGTTATTATAGTTAACGAAAACTAAGACCAAAACTGAAACTAACAATGAAAAAATAACCCCGTTGACTGAAATAAAAATAAAAAACTAAAGATTTTTATAAAACTAAATTAAAATTAACAATGCAAAACTAACCAAAGCAAGATAGAAGCTGGGGTGGAAAGTGTGGAGTGGATAGTGAATAAGCTTGACCTAAATCGCTGTGATTACGGTATATGAAACGAGAAAATTGTAGAGTTGAAGGCTGGGGCGGGGCTTGTGTCGAGGTCTGACTGACAGGTCTTCAAGTCGGCTCTATGCAGCAGACGGACTCACAGTGGTGTTTGTGGGAGAAACACTTCTCCAACAGACTATAACTGTGAGAAGAACAAAGGACTATTCCCCAGTTCACTACACACATAAAGATGTGGTTTTTAGTTGTCAATCTTCTCACGACTCGCTGTGGTTTTTGACGACACAGATTTTCTGCTTCCTCAAAGTTTCCCATTGTTCAGCTAATTTCAAACTACTGACAAACCTGACACCGGCTCATTTGCATACTAACAGCGATTGGATGTGTACCTGGAGAGGGGGCGGGTCTCTGCCGAGTGCAGGAAATGAGAAGAGATGAAACCCGTCGTCTCATTTCTGCCTTTTCTGCGAATGTTTTCAGCTACTGTAGTAAATCTTGTCTATATTCAGTTTGTGGGTAATTTATTATTTAACCTCTCAACTTATAAAAATTTGATTTAAGGGATCAGGATGTTTTTTTGGATGGGTCATTTCCCCCCTCACCCCAGTGTAGAGCCGGTCCACCTGTCACCAGACCCGAGGGCATTTTTCTTCAGTTTTAGCTGCCTCAAGACCTCCCTGGTCATCCAGGGCCTCTGATGGGGGTAGACCGAGATGTGGTCATTTGCTTTGACAGTGCCTGCTGGGGGTCTTCATTAGGCCAGGTTTTAAAAGTCTTGGTGGTGTAGGAGCAGGTTTCCTGGGGTGTGTGTGCTGGGATTAAGATCAGGGACATGTGGTCAGACTGGCGCAGGTGTGGTAGCAGTCTACACCTGTAGCCCAGCTTGGTGTTGGTGTGTTAGCTCCTCTGGTAGCACACTTTACCTGCTTGTGGACTTTAGGGAGCCCTGCTTTCACATCCATGTGGTTGAAGTCCGCAGCTCAGAAAACATGTTCTGCTGTAAGTTAAAGCTGATATGCAAATGTCCGAGAACCGAGTAGGCGTTAGCATTTGGGGGAAGGGCCACGGCAGGTATCATGGTATCAGGTATCACGGTATCAGGTATCATGGTATCAGGTATCATGGTATCAGGTATCATGGTATCAGGTATCATGGTATCAGGTATCATGGTATCAGGTATCATGGTATCAGGTATCATGGTATCAGGTAACATGGTATCAGGTATCATGGTATCAGGTATCATGGTATCAGGTATCATGGTATCAGGTATCATGACCACAGTAAACTCCCTAGGAAGGTAAATTTAACTACATTTAACAGTTGCATACCCCAGGTGTGAGGAACAGAGGCTGGCCACAGTGTGTTAGTTTCTCTTGCTTAAAATCCCTATCGTTAGGAGATTGTGTCAGTCGGAGATGTTCACAAAAAGTGATACCAAGCATTGTAAGTGGGAGGCGCTCCGATGTTGGAAGGCTGTGGAATGGTCTACAGAGTTGCTCACTTCCAGACATCCCACGCATTTGTCTGAGCTGAAGCAGTTCTGCAAAAGGAAATGGTGACAAATTCCTAATTACCATCTTGCAGGTCTGATCCAGAGCTCCTGAAAGCACTTGCTTGAAGTCACTGCTGTCAAAGGAGTCCACGCATGTCCATGCGATTGTTTTATCAGTTTCTTTGTGTTACATTTTGTGTTTTTCTATTACTGCAACTTAGATGAGAGGGAGGTATTTTACGTGAAAAAGTAAATGCAAAAAAAAAAAAAAAATTCACGTACTATTTCTTGGCACAAGTTGTCTATAGATCATAAAATTAAATACTGGTCATTTGCTTATTGGTTTTAAATGGAAGTCATGACTTTACCCTAAAATGTTGTGGGCATGGGTTGTGTTTAATGCTTTTCCCATATATAAGTGGATCTAAGTGAAGACTTAACAAAGAAGATAACAAAATAATGGTAAAAAAAAAGAAAAAAGTGTGGTTTGGAGTTGTTTGGCAGCTGTTGCAAAGACCTGCACTGAGCGAGAATCCCCAGTAGCAGCTTTTAACTTGAGGCCTTGCTTATGGGCAAAATGGTTGTAGTTGCTATGAGAAGACAAAACAATCCTCATTGAGGTCATCACAACAGTGTTTCCAGCTAAGATCAAAGTTCAGCCCCGCTGAACCCTTCTGCCAACATCCTGTGGCTTATAGAAGATGGCATGTTGATTAACACCTGTGGCTTGTGCATCAGACATTCACCTCCCTGCTTTGGATCAAGTCCTGAAGCATCCTCTGTGCCCCTGTTTTGGTTTCATCTCCTTTACTGTGACTCAAAAGCTCATTCCCATTTAAAATATGGCAATGATGCCACCACCAAGGAGAAGATGTGGGACTAGCACCTGCTGGGTTGGCCAAGAAGCTATATATGCTTACTATGGGCTAAAAGAAAGGTATAAATGTATTCAAATGAATGCCAGTTAGTGATTTTCTTTCTCATAGTTTTCTTTTATTTCATTTTCCCATGTTTCTGCCTACAGATCCACAGTCTTGCTGAGACACATTAGAGTGTGAGCCTGAGAAGGAAGGAAGAAAGAAAAAAAAAAACCCTGAGAGAACTGATGCTGCACCACCTACACATTGCCATTTCACTGCGGGTCTACCATTGTGATGGAGTGACTTTGTAGTCCTGCTATTGAGCTGTGATCGAGCTGAATTAGATGCTGGAACAGCCTCCAAAGCCGCACTGCATAAACAATAACTGGCTTTCCAAAAAAAGCCACAATAAAGCTCTATTTACATGAAAATGACACACGGCTGAAAGCAGTCCAGGACTCTCCTCTCTGTGATTCTGGTATCTTCAGCCTCACACATTGTTTCACTAATATTCTCTCACTTGTTCAGTCGTCCACATGATTAACGTTTTGCTGTCACATCTCTGATCATTTTGCTTATCTAAAAGAGATTTATTATTTATCAAAGTTACAGACTGGTAGGATCGAATCCTGAAAGTTCAACTCCAAACTCAGTTCTTAGATGCCAAATTTTATTTGTTTTTAGCATGTTAAATTTCTTTTCTTTTTTTCTGAGCTTGTACTGAATTATATTAGAAGACATTTGACCTCGGTAGCGTTAAACAGCAGAGCTGAGAGTGGTGACTTTTAAGAGTCCTGCCTGCATCGTGCTTTGCCTCTGCTCCATCACCTTTGTTGTATTTTTATATATTGATGTTTTCAGGGCAGTGATTTTAAGAAGTTTATGAACATCAGTTCTGCACTCTGACACTGGCATGTTTACAATTACTCATTATCTATTGATTGTAATCACCCACATTTAGGATGCAACCTGAAGCGAAACTAATTCATCACTTGACAGTTTAAAACCACTGGTGAATCAGATATACACCATATGGCCAAAAGTATTCACTCACCTGCCTTGACGCGTAGATGAACTTAAGTGACCTCCCATTCCTGATCCAGAGGGTTCACAATGACGTTGGTCCACCTTTGCAGCTCTAACAGTTACAACTCTTCTAGGAAGGCTGTCTGGAAGATTCAGGAGTGTGTTTATGGGAATTTTTTAACATTCTTCCAGAAGTACATTTGTGAGGTCACACTGATGTTGGACCAGAAGATGTTGGAAGAGGAAGGGTCCAGCTCCAAACTGTTCCCACAAAGTTGGGGGCTGGAATTGTCCAAAATGTCTTGGTATGCTGAAGAATTCAGAGTTCCTTTCACTGGAACTACGGGGCCAAGTCCAGCTCCTGAAGAACAACCCCACACCATAATCCCCCTCCACCAAACTTTACACTTGGAACAATGCAGTTAGACAACTATCGTTGTCCTGGCAACCGCCAAACCCAGACCCGCCCATAGCCGAGCTTGCTAATAATTCTTAAGTCTTAATTCACCTATTTGAGATCTGCTTCAACCACCAAATAAATACTTTTAAATACGTTCATTTTGTGAGGAGCATTGTAAAGACCCACCTTGTTTTATTACTATTTATTATTATTTTAAAATCACAATGCTAATACAATAGAAATTATGGAAAGAGGTGAGTACACTTTACAGTAGAATTAGCTCTGACATAAGAAACATTTTGCAATTCCCTGAGTGCTGTCATTGCAACTCTTTAGACACAAATCCTGTTTGTTTGCCAGTTTGATACACTATAGGAGAGAGAAAATGTGGCTGCTCAGACAGACTTTTATATTTGATAATAAAATAACGATAGGCAGTGTTCTCACTCATTTGTTCCAAACAGGATCCTTCAGAACTTGTGGCCTCGTCTTCTGCTCAGACGGTTGGCTGCTCCTGTCACCTGTCTCTTGCAGTTCTGATTCCATGTCTGATGGACTCAGAAATGACATGACATTGTGTTTGAAGTGATTTCATTTTGTTAATCACTTGGAATTTGTTTCTGGAGACACTTCTTTAGTCGATAATATCAACAAAATTTTATTGTAGATGGCAGAATCTCGTACACAATTAGTAATCTACTGAGAAATGTCATCTTCAGTATGAGACCCAGCAGTTGCTTGAGTTTATTGTCATTTCAGTTTGGAGATCATAAGCCATCCCTGCTGATGGCCAATCTTAACACTGTACTGTATTGGCAGTTTTGTTTCCATCTCAAACATCTACAATTTACAGTTGTGGCAATAAAATAGCTACAAGGTCTCCTGAAAATGTTAAAAACTGTTGAATTTTATTTTATTTGTATAGCACAATAGTGTACTTTGGTTTTAAGAAGGATTAAGGTGGAGATATATTTAATTGTTAATATGTCTTGAGCTGGCTTTGGACTACCAAAAGAATTGATATTCGCTCAAAATAAACATTTCATGAAGGTGCTGCTGAGGTGCAGCTTCAGTCCAAAGAAAGACATTTTATTTTAGTTAAGTTGAGTTCATTACATCTTACTCTTGGGAGGATTATAGCTGAATCTGATGCCAATTTCCAGTGTTATGTGGGCAATGTCACCTGTTCTGCAACCAAACATTCCCCTGTGTTATAGCATTTAAAAGCAGTGGAAGTATTGTTTCTGAGCACTGACGAGATCTGACCAGACGAGCCTGAACGCATCTCATTTGATGTCAAAGCATAAAACATTTAGTGGTGATAATTGTAATTGATAGAAGTCTGTAAAAGCATGAATAATAAAAGCTCTGTCTTAAAAATGTTGCTCAGCTATTTTTCTATACTACATTTCGAATATGCATTTAAATTTATGGAGACATTAAAAGATATTCAAAGTAAAAAGAGCACATTCACGTGAGTCACATATGTAGGTGCCATTTTGCAGTACTAGTACACATGTATGTGGCACTGTAGCTGCATGCTTCCAGCTGAAATTTCAGTTTTCATTTTGTGTCCCACCAGTATTATGGGGTAGCAGTGTAAAAAAAAGGCATATGAACACCTTGCAATTAGTTGGTTTTCTGCATTATTGTACTATAAATCCAATTTTATCATCACTGAAGTCACAATAACAAACAAACACAATGTGCTTAAAACATTCATGTGTCAAAACTTCTCAAGAAGACAAATATTAACAAGATGAAAGACATTCAAAAAGTTGGATATTATAAAGAGAATGTAAAAATACAATAAAACAAACTAGACTATAAAAATATAAAATAACATTAAAACAAAGTAAGAATCAAGTGTATAAAGTTACTGTACACTCATAAAGTTTAAGCTTGTAGCACACAAACTATACTACTTATATACTTTCTCAAGCGTTTACTAGACAAACCTGTTAAACATCAACAGTGCTGAAGGAAAAAGTAAGTGAACCCACAGACTAATCTGCTGATATGATCCATGACTCGCAAAAGGCACATGGAGACAGGATGTAACGTATTGAATGGCACATAACGCGTTGCGTCACTTCCTGTCTTTTGTCATGTGCGTTGTGTCATGGACTCTAATTATTCTAATCGTTTTCATCTGAATTTTTTTTCATAACATAACACTGTAGGTGGTATTTTTCACCTGAGCACTTGCATCTTAGTTTCAGTCCCGCATTTTGCCCACTGGTACTTTCATCATCACCAATCACCAGTTCATTTTCAGCCTATTAACCTTTTAGTACGACCTCTTGCTCTCCTACTGTTTCTCGCTCTTACTGCTCAGTGTGTGCAATGTTTAGTTATTCCTCTGCCTCATTTAGTGAGAATGGTAAGTTTGTAAAGAGCAGTTTATTTACAGCCTTGGAGCTGAGGGTCGGTGAGTTAGAAGCCCAGTTCCATCAACAAGCCCGCAGTCCGGCAGATGCAGTAGCTATCAGGGTAAAACAGCGGTGGACCGGCCTAACGTAGCTGCTGGGAGCCAATAAAAAAAGCTGCACATAAAAATATAGGAAAAGATTATGAAACTGGCAATTCTAAAGAGGTGCCAAGCAAAATTGAATTGATGTTGATCTTCCACCTTCCAAAAGTTAATCAAGAACAACGTGATAGTGGCGCTATTAAAAGTAACCTTGTAAAAATAAATAACATTGAACATTTTGTGCCAAAAAACAGAAAAATCAGATGAGGACTACTAAATATGAGATCTTTAAGCGCAGAGTCTCTGTTAGTCAGTGATGTCATTACGAGACTGTTAAGACCAATTAAGACACTTAAGAATAACTCCAACACCATAAAAAAATCAAAAAGATATTACTTGTAATAAAAGCGACGCAAAAAAATTCTGTAAAGGTCACGAAGAGGCAGGCTGACTTCAGGGGTTGGTGTTTCAGTTGATGGCAGGGCTGACAGGCGAGTATCTGAGTGTGGGCTGGAGTCTGGATGGAGATAACTCGGTGAACTGGCAGGCAGAGTGGCGGACAGTCGATAGGACGTCGATCTTGATGGATAACGAACAGGTGAGTGGTACACTGAGACTAGTCGCTTCCAGTGGCTGAGTCGGCAGAGTTGACAGGTAAGCAGGTGTTGTGTGAAATTTTCTTAAGGTTCGTCGGAGGTAGGCACACAGAAAGCACACACAGACTCTGATGAACAATATATATATATTTATTTTACGCAAAGCATAGCATAAGCAATCTATTTGGTTATATAGGCAAAACACACACAAAGAATATAACTTGGATTATATGAATGAAGCATGCATATAGAATATTATACAGGTATTTCACACACAAAATCCCACTCACTGTGATTCTAGCAGAATCAAATCCCTTTGGTTTTCATATATACACAAACCACATCTACTGTGATGCAAGGACCAACCTGTGTCCCCCGCAGCGCACAGCCAAAGTCAGTCACACAAACTTCAGTTTATCACAAGCTTCAGTTTATCAAACAGGCATTACTCACACAAGCTTCAGTTTATCAAACAGGCATTATTCAAGCTTCAGTTTATCAAACAGGCATTATTCTCATTTACTATGATGCTAGGATGAAAGTGTCGTCCACCCCCTGCAGAGCATAGCTCCAAACAACCATCGGAGAAGCGTTCCATCCTTACCGTTGACACGCGGACTGGAGAGCCAAACAGTCCCGGTAAAAGCAGCTTCCAACCTTGCTGGGCGTCCGTACGTGACCCACAGCTGACTCTGACCCGGACAGAGACTTTCCGTCGCTATATTCTCTCGTACAAGGGCCGTGTGTGAGATGGGGGGGCCAACCCCACCCCACAGACAGACCCTGCTCTTGGGAACAGATCCTGGCTTACAAAACATGTTTTGTAAACCAGGAACCGTTCTCAGAACATGCTATCAAAACAACAGACTTTTCCCAGCTCTACTCACAAAATAACAAAAACTTCTCTCAGGCACACAAAACTCTCAGGCACACAAAAGAAATAACAAGACTTTTCTCAGGAACTAACGAAATAACAAGACTTTTCTCAGATATAAGCGAACAATTAGAAAAACATCTTACATAACCAATGTTTGGTCTGACCAGGACAACTAACAATAATTCTCCTTACATTCCACCCCTTGGCCTGGTCAGACCAACACATTCAATCAACCAAGTTTTACTTATGTAGTCATGTTTGGTCAGATCAGGACAACAAAACAACAATAAAAAAAAATGTTCCTTACAGCAGGGATTAAGCGGTGCTCTCGGAATCACGGAGAGCAGGACAGTAGGAAAAAACACATAAATCCACAGAAATCAAACAAACAAGCAAAGGACGACTGGCCATAGGTACTGAACCTTGTAGTTGACGGAACAATCTGGCGAAGAATGACTGCATGGACCTGGTACTTATGGTTGTTACGCGACCAACAGGTGTGCATGAACAGCCCTGACCTGAGGACATGCCCATCATCCAAGAAGCTTAGCAAACCACTGAAGCAGACGCAACAAGGACAAAGCACAAAAACAAGCATGACAGTGACCCAGAGGGGTTTTTTCTGTTTATCAGAAACATGGCTACAAGAGGGAGAGTATTTTTAGTTTAAATGAACTGACCCCGCCCAGATAAATCATCATATTCCCCGAACCACAAGCCGAGGTGGAGGAGTGGTGGCAAATCTAAAACACCAGTCTTCAAATAAACTCTAAACCCAAGTGCAATTGTAATAGTTTACAAGCCTGATGCATAGCCAGTTTTGTTTGTTTGTTTTTTATTTTTTTATTTTTTATATGCCAAGTTTGGTAAAACCCTTTATAGCCCTTTATATATATATATATATATATATATATATATATATATATATATATATATATATGACTAGAAAAAGAGTGAGACATGAAGGAGGAAAAAGGAAGGAAAAGATAAGACAGGGATGGGTGCAGTTTGGTGAGTGAGTGATATGTTGTCGTGTGTGTGAATGAGTGTATGTGTTGTGGTAGAATAAAAGTAGACATAGGACAACCAGGTATTTAGAAATAGAAGAGGACAGAGAAAAGGGAGAGGAGCATTTAATTTACCATTGTTTAATTTTGGTGTGTGTGTGTGTGTGTGTGTGTGTGTGTGTGGGGGGGGGGGGGGGGTTATATGTACAAAAGACATATATACAATATACATGCAAGTATCTTATATTTAATTGTACCAATATAAACTTGTATACACACAGTCCACTAGTACATATAAATATTGATTGTGGGAAGGATGCCACCACCATCAGTGGAAGGACTTTGTGGAAAGACTTGGATGGCCCCCCAGAGGCAGGCCCACACACCAGCCCACCAGACGAGGTGCATCCCAGACTCGCCGAGGCCCAGACAATCCCTGCCACGGGACTAGTTTCAAATAGTATGGACGTGCACCATACAGCCATGGCGCCCAGAGGCCCCACCAGGATCCACCAGCAGATGGAGAAAATGTCCTTTGCCAACCCCCCTCCATCCCAGTTGACCATTTTTTTTCTTTTGATGTCTTTTATTTCTTTATGTCCTCCTATGTTAATTTTTATGTAAATTCTGTCTTGGGTGCATTAAAAGCAAAAGGTGGGACAAGCAGGGTGGATATTCCCCGCACGCTTCAGTCTCCCATATAACTGTGTATTTTTATTTATTTATCTTTTCTCTTCAATTTAAGTTTTTATGTAAGGATGTATGTGTTTTAGGTGCATTAAAAAGAAGGTGGGACATGCAGGGTGGATAATCCCCACAAGGCCCAGCCCTACGTATTAACCACATTATATGTATGTTAAAGTTTTTTGTTTTTTTTTATTATCCCTCTCCTCCATGTTGATTTCTTTGTTATATTAGTGTTGTGAGTGAGTGCATTAAAAAAAAAGGGGCGTGCAGGGGTGACCGTCCCAGCATGTCCCAACCTTCATGTTTATGTATTTGAATTGATGTGTATGTATGAGGCGGGCGGAGAGGGAGGTAAGTCAGCGTTAGAGGGCACGTCTACATAGTGAGCCACGGGGGCCAGGCCACTAGCACATGCTCCCACAACCAAGAACCTCCTGCAACAAGGGCGCCAGGGCCCAGAGATGGCTGAAACAAACCTTCAACTGTGGGCCAGGTACCCGGGCCGGTCCAAGAGAAGGCCACCAGGCTGGGG
Source organism: Xenentodon cancila (assembly GCA_014839995.1). Classification (NCBI taxonomy): domain Eukaryota; kingdom Metazoa; phylum Chordata; class Actinopteri; order Beloniformes; family Belonidae; genus Xenentodon; species Xenentodon cancila. Next base: position 23,786,718 of record CM026210.1, on the reverse strand, counting down.
CTGTGCAGGACCACCACCAACCAGGACACCATGTGCTGATATATATGTGTGTGTATGTGTATATGTGTAGGTGTCTATATATGTATATATGTATAGATGTATGTGTATATATATATATATATATATATATATATATGTGTGTGTGTGTGTGTGTGTGTGTGTGTGTGTGTGTGTGTATATATTATTTATTTATCTATTTTGTTGCTCTCTCTTCTCACAATGTTTATGAATATGTATTAGTTAACTGCTTACATATCTCCTTATCTAGATATATGTGGACATGCATGACTATTTAAATACTTCCATATATATTAATATATATATAACTTTATAAATACTGCCCCTACACCCCCAAACCCACAGAAATAGTGATGGTTAAAGTCACAAATGACCTTCTTATGGCCTCAGATAGAGGATTAGTGTCCATGCTGGTTCCACTGGGCCTCAGTGCTGCTTTTGATGCTATAGATCACAACATTTTACTGCACCGGTTAAAGCATGTTGCTGGCATTAACGGGACAGCTCTAGGTTGGTTTAATCATATCTATATGACAGATTCCAGTTCATTCATGTTAATGAAGCACCTGTGAGTGTCTGCTACGGTGTCCTGCAGGGTTCAGTGGTAGCGCCAATTCAGTTTATACATGCAGCCCTTGAAAAATATTATTCAGAGCCACAGCCTCATTTTTATTGTTATGTTCATGATACGTAGTCTATAAAGCCAGATGATAAAGAACAGTTAGCCAAACTTCAGGCATGTCTTAAGGACTTTAAGGACATTAAGACCTGGAAGTACACACACATTTTGATTTTAAATTCTGATAAAAACAGATGAAATTGTTTTTGTTCCCAAACACCTTTGTTGGCGTTATTTTCTATCAGGATTTGTCATTTAAAATGGACATGAATCAGGTTTGCAAGAGAGCGATTTTTAACTTCCATAATATCACAAAGATCAGGAGCATCCTCTCCCAGAGTGATGCTGAAAAACTAATTCACACGTTCGTATCTTCTAGACTAGATTACTGTAATGTTTTATTGGCTGGATGTCCAAGTAATTCTCTGAAGATCCTCCTGCTGATCCAAAATGCAGCAGCGCGAGTGCTGACAGGAACCAACAAGAGAGACCACGTCTCTCCAGTGTCGCCTCCCTCCATCGGCTCCCTGTAAAATTTAGAACCAAATTCCCGAATTCAAAATTTGTTACTTGCGTATGAAGTCCAGAAGGATCAAGCTTCACCTTATTAACAAGACCTGATAGAACCATGTATATATAATAGAGTTCTCTGTTCTTAGGGTGCAGGTTTACTCGTAGTTCCTAGAAGATCCAAATGTAGATTTGGAGGACGGATCTTCTGCTATCAGGAACCATCACTATGGAACCAACGTCCAGTTTGGGTGAAGGAGGCTGACACCACCTCCACCTTTAAAACCAAACTTAAAACATTTCTGTTTAGTAAAACATCTAGTTGGTGTAAACTTTAGTGTGTCAGGACCAGTAGTCACAGCTGCAGCTACAGGTCCAGACCAGAGCAGCTGGTCTTCAACACAGCTTCATCCTGGGTCTGCTGCTGTAGACCTGCTGCAGGGGGACACCAACATGATCCACTGACTGGTGCCCCTCACCTCTGTTTCTCTTTCCCTTCTTCACCTCAATCCTCAGTTAATATACAGTTATTATACTTATTATACTTATGAGAAGTATCTCATAAGTATCTTTTTCTCCTCTGTACATGTTTGCAGACCAGAACCTCAGGAGCTGCATCCTGACCTGTAGTCCCACCCTCTGACCATCCCAGTGTTTACCTCCACCTGTCTGTGTAGATGTCTCTGTTGGAGACCTGCTGACATCCTGACCTGCAGTCCCACCTCTGACCATCCCAGTGTTACCTCCACCTGTCTGTATGGATGTCTCTGTTGGATATCTGCTGACATCCTGACCTGCAGTTCCACCCTCTGACCACCTCAGTGTCTGCTGTCTACAGCTGTTTATATAGTCTCTCTGTAGTCCACCAACTAACCATGAATCAGTCACATGTACATGGAAGTCTGAGTTCCGCTGATGATGGATAATGACTACTAATATATTCTGTCCTACATAATATTGACAACACATTTGTCTCTCTACTCCCAGAGTCAGAACCAGACATGGAGAAGCTTCCTTCAGCTTCTCTGCTCCACATGTCTGGAACAAACTCCCAGGAATCCTCAGATCAGCTGAAACTCTCCGTTTATTTAAATCCAGGATGAAGACTCACCTGTTCTCAGCTGCATTTGATTAAAACTCCAATTCCACACTGTTTTGCTTTTAAACTTAAGTTTCAAAATTTTATTACATTTAAACTACTCATTTTAAATCATGCTTTTTTATTTATGTGATGTTTTAATGTCTCCGTAAAGCACTTTGAATCACCTTGTTGTTCATTGTACTATATAAATAAACCTTGCGTTACTCTTCTTCCTTTCTATCCTGTCTTCCTCTTTTCTTCCTCTACTTGGCTGGCCTTTGGCAGGAAGGTCCACCCTGATCCAGGTCCTGTTCAAGTCTATTCTTCTCTTAAAGGGAATTTTTCTTTGCCACTGTTTGGCTTAAGGTTTTTCTCCTGCTAAGGGAGTTTACTTGCAATTGTTTTTGTGTCTTTAATATTTGTCTGGGCAGCACAGTGGCTTAGTGGTTAGACTTGTTGCCTCACAAGAAGGTTCCTGGATCGATTCCCGTGCCTGGCAGAAGTCTTTCTGCGTGGAGTTTGCATGTTCTCCCAGTGCTTGGGTGGGTTCTCTCCGGTTACTCCGGCTTCCTCCCACAGTCCAAAAACATGTTAGGTTGATTTGTTATTCTGAATTGCCTGTAGGTGTGAGTGAAAGCGTGTTTGGTTGTTTGTCTCTGATAGACTGGCAGCCTGTCCAGCGTGAACCCTTGCCTCTCGCCTATGATGAGACTCCCGTGACCCTACAAAGGATTAAAATGGGTACAGAAAATAGATGGATTGATGGATATTTGCTTAGGGCTCATGTCAATCAATCAGTCAAGAAGAATCTTTATTGTCATTATGAGACCATTAAACATTTTTACTTCACTTTCCTTAGGGTCTGTAGTTGGTTATTTTTTCCCCAGGATTCATTTGTCTTTGTGCCTGGTGGACATGTGGCTGATTGTGACCTGACCTGTGGCTGATCCAGGATCTACTTACACCCCAGTCTTCTCTCCTTTTATTGCCGGTTCGTTTATTCTGTACAGGTGGTAAACGGCAGCCAAGGGATACATTTGGATTCAAATTCATGTCATGTCTTCTTGTGAGGAAACTGCTAAGGTTTCTGTTGATTTTCCCTCCCAGAGAAACTGTGACAGGATAGATGTCCAAGTAGACCCTCATCCAAAAGAAAGATCATTCCGTGTCACCACCTACTTCATAGTAGAGCTTCATAGTGTGAAACTCAAGTATTGTCCCACATCTTATAGATCAGTGTAACCATTCTGGAAAAAAACGAGCTTTTTTATTTGTTTTACTGGAAAACCAGACCACTACAATTGTCTTCTCTCTGAGACTCAGACTCACTTCCAGAGACAAACCTTTGCCTCCTGTGATTTTTCCCTGGGCCCACCAACCCAGGGAATTTCACCCAGGGAAAATAATTATAGTACTTGTACCATTTGAGGCACTCAGGCGCTTTCCACAAAAGGTAGTGCAGGAGACATGGTTATAGTCAAACAAAGAGAAATGTATTAACAATTCTTTAAAAACAAAGTAAACAAAAAAAGTGTAGCATTCACAGGAGGAGGGGAAAACGGGGAACCTAATCAGTGGAGATCTCGCATGACACAGTCAGTCAGTCACACACCCACCACAGCGAGGGGAAGTCCAAACCTGGGGGCAACACTGCACACAGGAAGGGGAACCACCACCAACCCAGGCTCCCAAAACTTTAAACAAACTTCAAATTAAGAGGCGATACTAATTTAAAAATAACAGAAATAGACAATACCGCAAAGCATATAAATAAAAAAAAAACAACACAAAAATGGTGCTGAAACAAAATCCCAGGTGCCACCACTTAACTGGGGACAACTGGACAAATTAATGAAAAACAGCCAATTAAAAATAAACAAAAACAATGATGAAAGAAAACCAACAGCATTAACCCCACATGTTAAACTTATTTAAGCTAAAAAGCGACAATTCAAAATGGGCCAGACCAGTGTAGAAGTCAGGGTTCCTCTCTGAATTGAAAACTTTCATTTATGTGGTTGATCTTTTCAGAGGACAGATCTTTCAAATCAGCTGTCCTTCCCAGACTCCGCTGCCCCCCCACCCCTACAGCTGAGCTGAAATCACACGCCACCACCACACCAAGCGTTTGGGAAGCGGCCACATCCAGATAGAGACGAGGTGTATGTTAAACGTCTGGAATATTAATGCCTGCAATATGACACGGATGCTGGCGTTAATCTGGCAAACACCATCCGGGCTGGCAAGCAAATCCAGGTGAAACGAAGCAGAGCAGAGTGAGACAGGACGCAGCAGCACAGTTGTTGACCAAAAAGCCTTTTGAGCCACTAAAGGAATTAAATTAGTAAAATCTAGATTGGGGCAGGGTGGGAGGTGGAACTACAGATTGACTGAACTCGTCAGAGGACTTCTAAGTAAAGTCTATAGAAAAGTGTTGGCCAAACCAGTCCTTCAGGACCGCTGTCCTGCATATTTCAGATGTTTCCCTGCTTCAACACACCTGTCAAATGAACGGATCACGAGCTAGTCATCAAGGTCACACAGGTCAGGTAATGACACAAGGCTTCAGAGGTCACCACAAACTATTTTCACTTCAGAGAAACAACAGGGTTAAAGAGTCTGCTACAAGCGCTGAAACGAACGACGAGTCAGTCTGAAATAGCTTCACCTAAACCTCTGTGACGCAACATAGAGGATGATGATGATTTTGAAAAAGAAGTTGGAGGAAAGGTTAACTACGATGTGTCGACTGGAGGAAAGACCAGGATGAGAAGCCCCGATGTCTTCTCAGCTATCAAGAGCAGGTAGATAAAAGGAAACCCGACCTCTGTTCCTCCACCACATTATGATCAAGAACAGATTCACTTTCTGATCAAGCAACTGGATATCATGAAAAACACGATGCAGAAAAAACTATTAATTTCTTTCTCAAGAAAGAGACGGGAGGGCTGCAGCAAAAAATGACACAAACTTGTACTGGCAAAAACTGCAAGAGGTGCGACCTATTCTGGAGAACGAGCTCCTTAGACGAGCCAGCGGAAATGAGCGGAACCAGCGGAACCAGCGGAACCAGCGGAAGGATTTGATTTGCGAAAGTCTCCCATAAGAAAAAGGGGACAGTGATGAGCTCAGACAGCCTTGAGTGGAAGGTGCTGGCAGAAAAATGACCACAAATGTTGCAAAGATTGACACCTCCTTTCAAGCTGACGATTTTGCTCCCTGAAAAGGTTTCCCAAAAAAATGAAGCATAGATGCAGGAATCATCAACCCCTGCGAGAGCAATGAATGATACCCTCAACCACGAGGAAGGACTTGTTTACTCTACGTTACGTTGTACTTACTGGGCCTGCAGGGGAAGAAGATGTCTTCAAAACAGGCTTCGGAACTTCAGAGAGCCCTTCTCTCTGGAAACACTTCAAAAAAGTAATGACTCCAAGATCTCAGCACCAATACAAACGTAAGAAAAGCCAATAATCTTGTGTTTGTTTTCTTTTAGAGTTGTTTTTTGTTATTTTTTGTCTTCGGAGCTAATTATTCCATCACTTTGCTGACTGACTGTGTAATGTTACACTCACAAGTGTAATGGTCCACAGTGTGTGTGGACATTTGTTCCAGTTATCCACAACTTTACCTGGACTGTTGGAAGGTGAGAACTGGGACACAAACTAGCTCACATCTTGCAGTGACGGGATGACTTGAGAGGAGGTTTTTCAGCTGGTTCTAAGCAGATGGATCATCATATTTAAACTCACACCTAATTTCACTTTATTGCCCAACACTGACTGGAATATTTCTTGGCGTCTGTTTGCGAGCTGTGTGTCACTCCATCTGGTGAGTCTGGTACCATCACCAAAGGACTTGTTACCCAAATCTCAAAGTTACCAGGGGATTTGACAAAATTACTGTGAGCGAGAAGGAGGAACACAACGCGTTTATATGCAAAGCATGTCGTTTTTCTCATTGCAGGCATTACATTTTGACCCACAAGCTCATTTTACTTATCACTATGAAAAAAGTGCTAGTGGCACTAGTCATTTTATACAATTGTAAAACTGGTGTTAAATCAGGCAGAAAAAAGTGACAGTAGATAGCGTGGCCTATGTAAATTGTAAATATTCTTGGAAAGAGGTCTCAACTGAAAATAATGTCCTTGTTCAGACAGTGTTGCAATGGATTTGACATTAAAATAAGTTAAGGCTTAGAACCACAGACAGAAAATGCCTCATGCTCATAAATGAATCAATAACTCTGTCCTCTGAAGGGCTCATATTTCACAATGAACACTTTTACATTTAAGACTTCAAGGATTTCTTTCTTTTTTTGCTTTACTTTTGCTTGAAGTGTGAATACAGAACTTTTCTCTTTTAAAGAATTATGTTTTCACCTCAGCTTGTAACTCACTTTAGACACTGTATTTATCCTTAGGTTGGATGGTGTGTACAGTTTGTGATAGGGAACATATTTCTGCTTCACGACTGCAGCACAGAGTGTGTCATCAAAATGCCAACTTATTACTTGAATTTCCCACAGCATTGAAAACTCTTTGAAGATGAAGCTGAATATGTGAGGCCTTGCCTACAGTGGTGCTGGCGTAGCGCTGCAGCCGATTCTGCTGTCAATGGAGGCTTGAGCTGCACAAGGAACTGGCATAGAGAGAGAGAGAGAGAGAGAGAGAGAGAGAGAGAGAGAGAGAGAGAGAGAGAGAGAGAGAGAGAGAGAGAGAGAGAGAGAAAAGCAGTCAAGCTGCCACACGATTCACTGGCTTGCTTGGGCTTTTGAAGGCATTGGTGTGATTGCAATTAAATTTGGCCATCGCAGTGGCCTGGTGATGAGTTGGATGGGTCCAAAAAGAGGTGTGAGGCATGAAAACCAGAAGACACATGCAGCCTTGGCAACTGTTTGGCCCCTTTTGTGATGTGATTTCAACGGCATATTTCAGATGCACAGCAAGGATGCATGGAAATGGATAAATCAATGAGGCCATCTGGGGAGAGGAAGTCAGGATAAGAAATGGTTTAACGCTGACGTTCATTCAACAGTAGCCGGAGAGACCTAATTATACCATTCATTAGCAAGATGCAAAAAGAGAGAGCCTTGTTATTTTCATGACACAAATGAAATGATTTCCCCATTTAATTTGCCTTTAAGGAAGGTATAGGTCATGCAATAATTGTGAAACTGTCTTGTCTTTTTTTTTTTGTCAGCCAAAGTGGCAATTAGCAAAGTTTCCTTTTTCCATTGTACTTAGAGAAAACATTTCTTAAATATAATTGTTTGCATGGTAAGATATACAACAAACGTGCTATCACACAGTCTAAAGTTAATAGTTTTCTCACAAAGAAGAAAAATACAGCACAAGTGAAAAAAAATAAAAATACAGAAAATAGCTTTTTATAATTGTTATTAAAGTCTAAAGTGAGTTGTAAGTTGCCCAAACTTGCATATCACATTTCAGATGTGGCTAGAATATAATTTTTATGGAGTAGTCAAACGTTCATGTCGCAAAAACATTATTAATATTAAGCGTTTATATCAAACTGAAGGATGTTATGTTTTGGACCAATACATTTATTGATGTCAACTCCCAGGTCATGGTTCAGCTGTAGCGGTGTTATAACTGCAGTGATTATTCCATGTTACATGTTGTCCACTATTGTTTATCAGAGAGCGGCTGCTGCAAAGGATAATGGCCTTCCACTGGTTTTGAATCAGGATCATTCTTAATAAAACAAATATTACTTTTATATTTTCTCAGCTTTTCCTTTTCAGTTTGTTTCAAATTTGATTAACCAATTAAATTGCTCTTAAACTTCCTTAGATCCCTCATGGACACCAGGCGCCCTCCTCCACCGGGCTGTGAACCACTAGTACACTGCACTAGAGATGTGGAGGGTCTGGTGGAGGATACCTACTAGATTCTCATCTGAGACTGGGATTTGGGTCCTAAGTTGAACTGTTATTTTTGTCAGAAACGGTGTGCAGGCAGAACCGAATGCAGGAGACCAGGGAGGCAGCAGCAACTCCAATGTCCAAATTTAGAAAACAAGATTCGCTGGAACGCTGCTGCGTGGGCGTTAAGGTCCAACGGAATACTAACAAGTGTGGGAGTAGGAACCAGGAGCCTGTTTCAGAAGGCGTAAACTCTGAGTGTGAAGTGAGGGAAACTCAGGGTTGATCTTTTCAGAAAATGAGCTAACTTAAATCCTAGAAAGGAGGTTAATTCAAGCCAGTTTCAGAAAGTGAAGCAACTTATACTCAGAATCTGTCACCATGGTAACTTACTGTGCCAACACAACTTGGTCAAAGGCAGGTTTTGTTCTACAAAGACAGTTTAAGGCAAGGATCAATGGATATAACTCCAGTTCTTAAATTATTTATTTGATGTTTTGATTGTGAAAATCTGTGTTGGAGCTCTATTGAAGATGGACACTTAAATGCACGATGCGCATGCTGACTCACAGTCACTGTATTTAAAGTTGATTCAACTAACTGAATCTGAAACCTGAAACTCGGTTTCTCGTTCAGGGTTTGTCAACTCTGAGTTAGTATTTTAACTCAGAGTTTGGACTGAGAAACAAAGACAAAGCAAAGTGGTGAGGATGAAGGAAAACGCAGCAGCAACCATGACATATGTGTTGGAGGAGATACAAGAAAATACAAGACACGGGCCGATGACAACACAGTAAACTACCGGGAAAGGCAACAAGGGGCAGACAGGGAGGAAAGGCCAGACACTTTCAAAATAAAACACTCAGCAAAGGGATCAATGAAAACAACTCAGGTAAAGAAGATAAACAAAGCTCATCAGCCACAACTGCTGGCGTTTGAATTCCACTTTGTTCTTTCAGTCTTGGTTCAGTCATGTTTAGGCCTCAAAAGTGCGTCATTAAGGTTAGGAAAGTTAGTGACACCAGTGAAAAACTAAAATAAACTCAGCTGTTAGAGGTTGCTGAAAAAATGTCAGTCAGATGATTGCGCTGATTATTACTCTGAAAACAACAAAAACAAAAACATGGTTCTTGAATATGACGAGCTAGATGTGACGGGCCACAATTTCTTGGACAGTTTTAAAAGCATGACCGCAAGAGTAACTGTGAAACCACAAAGCAAACAGCATGTCAGAACATTTTTATTTTTTACCACCAAGCTTTCAAAAACACTTGAAGTGCATTCGGCCACTAAATGTGTCGCCAGGGGACCTGATGTCGTTTCAGGAGCTGAAGCTCTCTCCTCCTGCTGTTGATATCAATAATTACTAAATGGCAACATTATCTTTCAAAGTGGAATAGCAAGAAAAGAGGCTGCTTTTACATCAACCTCTGTGAATTTGCCCTCAGCTCGTCATATTCAAGAGCCATCGTGTGCCAAAGCGGATCGTGTCTCCACGGCAGCCATGAGTGGCCACAAAAAAAAAAAAAAAGAGAGAGAAATTGAGCAATTTCTGAACATTGAATAATGAAAATCAGATACTGCTTTTGAATTGTGGTTCAACAGAATTATATTTAAAAAACAACAACAGCAAAACCAACAAAAAAACACAACCAAAGGAACTGGCCCTGACAAATTAGTTGGTATCCCCAGAAAACTGAAAATAACTATTGACACGTTAAACTTAATTGCGTCATATTATTTACATGAGTGTACCGGGTGAACAGTCATCGCTCTGCTGTTTGCCACCATGATCTTCACCACAACATTTTATACTTGACAAGAAACTCAAGTGCAGAACTCCTGGAGGTCCTCACAGGCCCCTCCCACTGCCGCACCTATGTGCGGCTCACGTACAAGGTCGCCAGGTCAGGAAAGTAAGTGACAGTCGTATGAATCATATGTCATGTGGATCAGTATGAATCAGTGGAATTTCGAACACTGCAAAGGTCGACATGTGTCAGGAGGACAGATCGGGGAAAGACTGTGCAGGAAAGATGGAGTGAATAATCATTTTTTGCAAACTTTGACATGTCATATTAGTAACTCAGCATGTAAAGGTTCTGCACAGAGAAAATGAGAGGCGGCAGATATGTTCATGCCTGAAACAAGCTGCAGCTCTGAAAAACAAGCCCAAAACGTGACTTCTGATGCTTCAAAATAACACGCCTACCAGAAACAACGAAACAGTGACAGCACGGTGACAATGACAGAGATAATAGTTTATGAGTTAACGGAGAAGGAGGAGGAGGACAGCTTGTATGACGTGGACGAGGAGAAATACTTCTTGTTACTATTCTTGTGACAAAATGGGAAACAGAGTTGTGGGACCAACTTCCACACCAGTGGAAAAAGCGGGGATAACATGTCCGTGTCTGCATTAACCACGCCCACATTACATTTCTAACCAATCATCACACAACAGTTCCCGCACACAAAACAAGAAAATAAGTTCTGCTCAGGTGATGTGTCAAGAACAAGCTGCAAAAAGTCCCAGTCCAGGGCTTTTTTGCACCATGTATGTGTATGTGTATGTGCAATAAATCAAAAATGTTAAATGAGAATAAAGAGTGGTAAAAATATGATCATGAGCTTTTTGATGTTCTGCGGTATTTTTTTGTTTTCAAGCCTAGTAGTCTGAGAAAATAAGACTGGGAACCTTCTTTGAAAGAGTGAACTTCTCCCAGACATAAAACGTCCGTGGTGCCCTGACTAGACACTGGATTTTTGTAGATGTCGCAAGTGCAAGCAAGCACTCATTTATAGTGTTTTCATTCCCAAGAATGCTGTTTTGTTATCTCCATTAAACACAGAAAATGTGCGTTGGAATTTGGATGCACACAAGGAAATATCAGACACTGACAGGAAATGCAGTGAATCAACAAAAGAGCAGGTCCCCATAATGTAGCTTTACTAGGAGGTGGAAGAACGTTTCAACTTTGTGTAATCAGTAGTGTTTCATGTCAAATTACCCTTTACCCACTCTGAGACCATCCAGTCTGCTCGGTGTCGAAGCTTCTCACCTCCTCCAGTTGGGTTCAGAGGAGGGTGGTTCCACGGTGCTTGTGCCTGGGCAGGTACCGTGTCAAAGTCCCAACCACCTTGTTCCTGGTTGGAGTCCAGGCATTTCTAACCCTGACAAGGTATCGCAACGCTGTTGATCCTCACTCAATCATTCAGTGAACCACCTCAGATCCTGCCATTCACGTGGATGTAACTGTCACACGTACCACCAATCAAAATATTGTTGCAAAAATAAAAATTCAACCCCAAAGAAACTGTGGTTTTGGCTCTTCGTCAGTGAACACAACGATGCTATTATCACAACCTTTAACTTCTCCATCCCTGTCATGGTCAGCAGGGGGGTTTATGCTTTTGGTTTACTCATTTTACTGTTAACCTTTTTAACTTCCATGTTTTCTACTTTGCTTCCTTTACTCATCGTTTGGTCTTGATTTTTATCTTACTGCCTCTTTTGTTTTGTATAACTTATTCCTATCTGCAATATGATTTCTTTTTTTTTTTCTTTCCTCACCTGTGTCACGCAACATTTCACAAATAGAAAATAGAAACAGACAAAATAAAGGAAGAACAGAAATCATACACAGAAAAATGGTTATTTTATACAGCTGGGCCTGAATTTAAATCCTTCAATCTCCCTTCAATCTCCCTTCAATCTCCCTTCAATCTCCATAGTAGTTCATCCTTGAATCAGCAGCTTGTTATGGTGGTGAAAAATTTTAATTTATGCAAAACAAATATGATATCTCCTGGCACTAATCTCGCTCCATATAATGCGTCCAGGGAAACTAGATTGGACATACATGCGCTGTTCCAGCATCGTGCAGCTTCACATGCACACGATAAAATTCGTGGATGGAAGTTTCACACTGCAACCTCTGACTCTTACTGGGGGAAACTCGGCGGCTGTGTTGAATCAACGCAGGACCAGGGGCATGTCAACCCTGCTGCTGAATGACTTATCTTTCCTCCCAGGGTTACATGTGGGTTTCTAACCATCTTTTCTTCGGTGGTAATCTTATTTTTGTGACTTGCAGTCTTCTGCCTCAACTGTGTTACATTTAAAATGTTTAAATAACTTCCTTATCAAGTGATGAACCTCTAAAATAACCTGTTTTATTATAGACCCAGTTGGATCTTTTTATATATTATTAAAAATTACATTTGAATAAATACCCAACTTCTAGTATAATAGAAAAAACTAATGTACCCTGGACAGAATCACTGGCACTGCTTTTTTCATTGTCAACGAGCTTCTGTTTCATAAAACCAAACAAAACAAAAGTGTGCTTTATTATGTTTTGTTGTTGTTGTTGTTGTTTTACCATCTGACAGAAATCAATGAAAGCTGACCTTCTTCTTCAGCAAAAGTCAGAAATCAAAGTCAGTCTTTAAACTCGCAACTGGTGCATCTATTAAATAAGATTACATTTACAGTATTATACAGCGACTTGGCAGTGAAATATTTTACCCAGTGAGCGAAAACAAAGTCTGAGATGAAGTTTTATTAAGACCACTGTGAGGAATCTAGAAAAAAGTTTGACCTGGATTTGTGCTTTAAATTACACATAAAACAACTTCCAGGAACTGTTTTCTTCCATCTTTGAAGCATTGTTAAAATAAGGAAAATGTTACCCCAGTGGTGCTGAACGGTCCATCGGTTTGCTACTTCAGGTTGGACTACTCCAGTTCTTTGTTAATAGGGTGTCATGAATTACTGAGAACAGCCTCCAGCGGAACCGAAATGCTGCAAACAGAATTGTGATGAGGATTAGCGTGGGAGATCACGGTTCTCCATTCTTAGCTCCCTATCAGTGGCTTCTTGTTAAATTAGGGATATCATCTAAATGTCTTATTCTTACATTTGCGGGCTTTCGGGCCCAGGTCCTTTTTACTTTAAGGAACTCGGTTCCATAGGTTGAATGGGAAGCAGAGCCTCTCTTGTGGAACCAGCTCCTAAGTGTCAGGCGCAGACACCCTTTGTAGCTTAAAGATGACATTTAAAACCTTCCCTTTTGATAAAACGTATAGTTTGTGTCGGCTCGGATGCTTTGAACCATCCTTCAGTCATTCTGCCATAAGCCGAGACTGCGGAGGAGACCTTCCACGACACCCTGGGCGTTTGTTCCTGCACTTTTTACTCTGTTCACTCTGTTCTCTTTCATTTTTGTGTGTGTATATATCTTAATAATTATTTCAATTAACATTGTTCTCTCTTGTCTCCCATGGGTAGATGTCCTTGGAGATATGCAGATATCCAGTTTTGATGGCCTCTTTTTTCCTACCATCTCAGACCCCTAACTGGTCGAGGCTGCTCGCCGTCGTGACAAGTCTGGTTCTGCAGGAGGTCTTTCAGCCTTGTTAATTAAGTATTTTTCTCTCTACCGCGGCCTCATGCTTTCCGAGGATGACAGATTACATCAAAGTGAACATTTGATGTAGTCTTTTGGGTTCCTTGGCTTGACTTTCTTTCTGGAGTCTGTTGAGATGAGCTGGATTAACTGAATTACTGGGAGTTAAACATGAATTGGATTGCCCTTCACAGGACTGTATTGAACATGCTGTCTGAGTAAATTTCCTTGCAATAACTTTTGTTGTGAATTGATGCTATACAAATAAAGTGAACTGAATTGAATAGAAAAGTGTAAGGTCTGTTTCTCTTCTGTGAGACACATCCAACGTCATCCTGTCACATCCAACTGCACAAGAAAGACTGAAAAGGACCGTTGAGCAAAATCTAACTGTAAACGTGTTGATACAGCTGAAAATTGCAACTGGAAAATTTGTTCTTTCAAAGGATAAAATTATAAACTTGACAGCAGAAATGTCCAGCAACAATTGTCAGAATGGGTGTGTAACGGCCTGCTCAGTACGCTCTGAACAGGCTGTAAGACAGCTGCAGTACTTCCAGAATGCTGCTGCTCCAGTCCTGACAAGAACCAGGAAACACCACCATATCAGTCCAGTCCTCCGGTCCCTGACCTGGCTTCCTGTCGCTCAGAGAGCAGACTTTAAAACAGCTTTGCTGTGTACAAGTCTCTTCATGGCTTAGCGCCAGAGTACATCCCTGACATGTTAGAGCCAAACGAACCAACTCGGACTCTGAGAACCTGAGGGAGTGGTCCCCTCCTGGTGCTCAGAGTCAGGTCCAAACAAGTTGAAGCTGCATTTCAGTTTTATGCTCCAAAATCTGGAGCAGTTTTCCAGAAGATGTGAGACAGGCCTCCAGGCTGAAAACAGTTCTACTTATCTGTGCATATGACAACTGAAAGGATTATATCTGCACACTCCATTTTTAATTAAATTCATTATTTTTTATATGTTCTTTTAGAATGATTTTATTTGCCTTTTTTTTTATTTTATGTAGGTATAAAGCACTTTGAATTGAATTGGGCTCTACAAATGAACTTGCGTTGCCTTTATAGTTAGTTTCCCCTTGCAGATTAATAAAGTATTTTGAATTGACTTACAGACTATACATACATATATATATATATATATATATATATATATATATATATATATATATATATATATATATATATATATATA